>VDFB02000003.1:276530301-277139797 GCA_007258455.2 Sequoia sempervirens
AGTAGAGATATGACCATTTTTAGCAAGAAATAATGTGCTCGCGTTATAACGTGAACCCATTTTAATGCGAGCACATTATTTCTTTCTCTAAAAACGGTAACAAAACTCAATTTACCCATGATCTCAGCCCACATTCTACATATTCTCCTGGTTTTGCACGTGCTATGATAAAAAGTAGCTTTTTTATGATGTTGTGAAGTGTTCATGCATGTGTTTCATATTCCACCACCTTTTTCATGATCTTTCCACCACTTTTGCATGAAATAGCAGATTTTTCACGTTGAAAGGCATATAATATCAATTCAAGTTTGAATTCTAGTGAAAACTGATATACAATTAAAGTTTGGAGGGGAACAAGCTTTTGAAAAAGTCAAATTGTTGAGGAGTTTGAGGAAAGAAGAAGCAGGTTAGGCTACATAATTGGGTAGAACTCCTCCATTTGAAACTTTGGTTTTTTAGGTACATGTGAAGTCTTTACACATTTTCTTTCATTCTATTATGGCTTGCTTTCATTTTTTTTCTTTTGCATATTCCATGTTGATAATTGTTTGTTTGTCATTACAACCTTAGGTTTTCAATGGAAATTTTAAATTACACAATTCTATACACTTGCCAATTACATTTTAAAACCACATTTATACAAACCAGTTGATTGTCTTGTCTATGCTACCTAATTTTCCATACAAGTCTCTAAAAATTTGGAATATACTCCCCCCACATTGATAGCACCAATTTAAACTATTTTGGTTTTCATCTCTATTTCTAAATTACCTCATCAGTAAAGTTACTCATCACCTATTTTGTCATATATTTTAAATGTTTCCTTGATTATTCTACCTACAAGGGATTCTAACCCTTCTATCCACTATTTCAAGACTCTTTATTCAAGGATAAGTTAGCAAAATGGGGAAAGGTGTATCCTATCTTGCAAAGCATCTACCAAAAACAACAAACCATCGAGGGTACTTTGATGTAGTGCTAGAGGAAGAAAACAACTTAACTCAATCTCACTCTAATCAACTTATCAAAACTGTACCAAATCTCAACTTGTCCATTCAATTAGGACCCCTTTACCTTCACAAAACTCATGGATACAAGACATCAAACTCAGTTCTAAGCACACAATCCCTTAAAAACTTCTCAAACACTTTAAATAGCATAAATTTAATTGGTTCAACCCAATTCCCAAATTTGATATATCCAATATGAAAAATTCTCAAAACATACTCTCCTAATCAACAAACTAGGCCCTTTTAGGCCCTATCAATAAGAAACTTCTCAATTCCAAGACTATTTGCACTTCTTAATGCTTCAAAAATGAATAAATATCTCTGTATAACATGAACAAATCATTCTCCAAACTTACTTCATGATAATTCATCAAACATGTATCCTAAACCACCATTCTTGACTGAAAATTAGGACTATTACATCACTATCATGGCAGGACAGTCATTAAATGTACTTCAAAAACTTGAAAACTCACCAAAAAAAATATTGAAATAGATTCACAATACCCCTAAACACATTTTAAAAATAATATCTTCAAGAAGGAATCAAAAACCATAAACAATTTATTTAATTCTCACTGTACACTATGCTTTTTCCTATTTTTTTGCCAAAATATGGCCTAGGGCATCATGATTTTAAAAGATAACTATCACCACTCGGTCTAAAACTTTGAGAAATGAAAGAATACAAAAAAATAGACCTTCTTAATAAATTTCAAGTGATTCCATTAGTTAGAATAAGAGAAATGCAATCTTCTTTTAATTTTGTTTACCCTGGCAAGGGTTTTGAACCATCTTCAGTAAACAAGCCATAACTTACTCAAATTTGCATGAAATTGAGTGAGACAAAAAGGAGAATGTTGTAGACTCATAGCTTAATCATTCCAAATGACTTCCCCATGAAAATATGGCTGTACAAGGCCGTATAATTCTTCACAAAGTTGTTTTACCAGCAAAAACACATAAAATTGAATATAAAATAGGGTCTCTTTATTGTTTTCTCCATTATTTACATCCCCTCTACCTCTTGATCAAGGTTATCCATCAATTTAATTTTTTTATTGACCATATCAAATGACCCAAACCAACCTTTCACCTACTTGACTCCTAAACTTCCAAATTTTTCCATTTGTCAATTTTTTCATTTTTACCTTGACAACAATTTTGCAAGATTTTCTTTTTTCCCACTTTTGAATCCCTCAATGCCTAAGAACAACCAAATTAAGTAATTACATGTTTAAAAGGTCCACCAAGACCTTGTTCTAAGAAAAAAACACCTAGAACCTATTTTGGACCTCTTTTCACAATATTTTACATTTTTTGCAAATTGGATAAAATAACATATATAAACATTCATCTAATGACTCAAACACCATGAACTAATATTTGTCTCATTACCATGCTACAGGTAAAATTATCCACCATGCCGAAGAAACAAACAAGGAAGAAACTAACAGATGAAGAGCTCCATACCTTCAAAGAAAAGGAGAGAGAACAGTTGAGGGCATATCATGAAAAGAAGAAATTGGAAACAATTGATGAAAACAAGCCAATTGAAGAGGAACCTCAACCATCAAAAAGAGAATAGAAATTGGTAGCACAAAGGGAATGAATGCAAAAGCGTCATTGTAGGACAGATTCAGATACCATAGTTGGAGTCACACCCTCTACCGAAAGTGAATACGAAGGGGTCACACCATTAAGCACAAGTGAATATGGAGGGACACCATCTACCGCAAGTGAATGTGGAGGGACACCATCTACCGCAAGTGAATGTGGAGGGACACCATCTACTACAAGTGAATATGGTTGAATATGGTTGGACACCATCCACCGCATCTCAAGTTGAGAGTACATCATCACTTAGATTTGAAAAATAATGTATGACATCATCCCCATGTGAACCTCAAGGTATGTCTTCTACTCCACCCTCAATCGAAGGTACGCAATCTAGCCCACCTCAATTAAATATTGATGAAATTGCTAATGTTGAGATGTATGTGCCTAGGAGAACACCACCTAGAATTTTTGCATAGAAAGTCAAAGTATTTGATTAATATTGATGAGGATATTTTGCAGCACATGGAACGTAAGATTTCAATACACACTTGTAGAAGATATGCTGATAAGGTTTGGAAAATCTTCTTTGAAAGGATAAATGAGACTGCAAGATGTCAACTATTTGTTGAAATGATGTGGGGTTTAAAGTATAGAAACATCATGAATACTCTTGGGTTGAGAACATTGAATGCAACAAGTGAAAACACTATTGTGAAAAATCTAATGGATGCTTATGAGAGTGTGGGTAAGACCTCACGCTCAAAGGATAGTAATGTCACTTGATGTGTCATTACATCGACTTTGGTAAGCTATCAAACAAAGGGAGCTTGTCTCATTAAAAAGACCAGTGAACAAATGAGAATTAGTAGAAAAATTTTATCAAAAGCCGTTCAAAGGTGGTGAAGAATTGAGGGCACCAATTTAAATCAATTGTGAGCATTCTTAGGGAGACTGCCACAAAAATATAAAAAAGTTGTTGAAGCATTGAGAACACTAATTGAAGAGTATTGAAAGAATAACACAAGGTCATCTTTGAATCAAAGGTATGTTGTAAGAAGGAGAATCGGTAGTCGGAACCATGAGCCACATCCAAAGCATTTTTTTGATACGAATCAAACCCAATTTTTTCATAAATTTAAAAATGATTATCCTAAAATTAGTATTTCTCAAAAAAAATTGAAATGATTAAACCTTTTTATGTTAAGATAAATCACACACGCACTACTTCTTGTTGTAGACTACATATTGAATTCTCTATCCATTATGATGTTTATCATTCTATATGTTTAGATTTGCATACTAAGGATGTTTTGCAGGATTGTGGCATAAAATCCCCACCAAAATCTTCAAGAGAGTTCTTATCAAAAAAATTATGTGAAATAGAGGATGGCCAAATATTCTACAAGACAACATGCTTGGATGGTTCATGCGAGTGTTGTGATGGCTTGCAACGAATGTCACTATGTCAACATATGGAAAGTACAAATGAGGTGGGACAAAAACTAGTAGAATTTGGGAAGTATAATATAGTGGCATACGTTACAAAAGATGGGTCTCAAGCAAAAAGGTGTGATTTGTTTATTCAGAAGATTCTAGTGTATCAGTGTATGTCCATATTTCATGACAATATCGTGTATGAGTATGCAAGGCATACCCATAGAGCCTGATAGTTGGACATGCAATTCAATCTATGCAAAAACACCTTTTCATTTGGCAACATAGTATCAGTGGTTGACTTTGCAGAGAATTACACTCTACAGCCATAGCATGAGGTGCAATCACAATATTACAACTCCACACAAGTTTCGATATTTGTGCACATAGCATTCATTCATGCAGCTGATAGTATAGAGGACCAAAGGAAGGTATTGATGGAGTATCACTTTTATATTAGTGATGATCGCACACATTCTCTAGAGTTCATGCAAGGTTGTTTCCAGATGTTCTACAATGATTTGGCTCAAAGGGGCATAGCATACGGTCAACATATAATATGGTCAAATAACTGTGCAGCAGAGTTCAAGAACGCACACATGTTCTATTGGTTGTGCGGGATACATCTCACTACAGGTGTTTAGCATATGTAGAACTTTTTTGAGGTTGAAGGGTGATCCCACAATAGTGGTTTACAATTTTTGGCCAAACTGGACACTAAAATAATTTTTTTAACTAAATATTCACTTTTGCGCACCTATAGCAGCTAAAGCATGAGGAATTTGAAGATGATGGAAACTAGAGTTTCATGAAATTTTATCTGTAGATTCTAAATATATTATTTTCAAAAAAATTGGAATTATTTTGCACTTCTTTTTCCATCTCCCTTGAAAACTAGTTTTTTTCATAAAACAACATTTTTAAAAAGTGATACTCATTGTATAACACTTAACTTTTTTTTCATGAAGGATAAAATTATAACTCTTTCGAATTTAGATTTTTAACTCTGATAGTTAGTGCTTCCACTTGGTTAGATAGGTTTTTATAGAATATTTTTTCTTTAATAAAGTTTCGATGTCAAACCAATTAAAATTCAGACATAGCGCAACCGTATAACGGATAATTTTTTTTGTATGCATCGAAATTCAACTTTTCTTTTTTTGTTGGATCAAGGACTTCAATATCTAGTGCACTCATATTTTCTTTAAAAAAATTGATATCTACTATTTTTCCACATGTGCAGAATAGAGAGCTTGATTTTCGGTGAAAAACCTACATTCACAAGAAATAAAAATAAATATAATAATCAAATTTAATTTAATTATAATTATAATTTTTTGGAAGCTTATAATAAGGACTACATACTTACAAAAAAATAAATTTTAAATGAATTAATTTGATCCCCCAAAAGGTAAATCAAAAGTGGTTTTTTATCAGCATTTTGATAGGTGTAAAGGAGACTTCGTTATAGGTATTGTTTAAAACTAGTTGGGTTCTATCCAAGGAGGCTTGGTCTAAGGTGGTTTGATCAAAATCTCTTCAATTGTAATCCTTTAAATGGAACTTTTCAATGCTTAAATCATTATATTTTTAAAAAATATGCGATTTCAACAAAAATCAAGATCTCCTAGAAAGTGTAAACCACTATTGTGGCAGCACCCTGAGCATGATGGTGTAGGAGTATGTGTAAAAAGAGTATTAGCATGAGAAGAGTTAAAGTATAAATACAATACAAATTTGACAGATGTAAGATCAATCGTCAAGTGTTGTAATGCTTTGATGGGTCCAGGTAATGAAGGTAAATCTTCAGTTCATAGAATTTTTTGGTTGATGGATGATACTAACAATGCACCATATGAGGATTGTTGTACACTAATAGGATCAAGTGAGCTACACTCTTTCCTTAGCTCAAATGCAAGTTCATGGAGTATCAATACACGAAATATGGCATGATTTTGTTCTTCATATACAATGCAAGGCTAGAATGATTATGAGTCAAGGGAGTGGATTGACAAGTTATCTTAGCCCACTTCACATGTATCACCCTTCAATGGCATTGGAACTAACATAGATGGAATCATCATTCGACTTTGACCATGTATTAGATCTAGTTCAACCAGGTAATATATCTACTTGCTTAGTATTTGAAATTTCATATTGTTATCTTAATTTGTATTGTATTTGTAATGTTGACTAATTTCAAGAGATTTGTTGCACATATCAATGCAGGGCATGTTTATGCAGTTATTGCAGATGAAGACAACAAAGAGGGAATGGACTATTACTTGTGTTGTTATGTTGAGGCCAAAAATAAATTGGAGGCCCCAATTATAGATGGAGAAAACATCAAATACCCTACAGGCTCATTTTTTGTTACTAGAACATGGCTTAGAAGGTACCCACATAAGAGTGTTAAGCATTGGTTGTTTCAGGACTTTGACACACATCATAAGATTCTTCATTACTTGAACCTTGTCGTGGAATCCAATGTTAGTTTGACCAAATATGGGGGTAGACCTTTGAACAAGACCTTGTGGAAGGTTCATGAGTCTAACCATGAGGCAATACTTGACACAATAAAAAGTAGAGCAGACCCGGATGGTTCATTAGATTAATTTGTAAGTATATACACATTGGTTCTTATTAATTTTATACTTGTATGCACATTAATTTTTTTGATGCCAATGCTATCATCTTCTTTTACTTTGCTTATTTGTAAGTAACCTGCTAAACATTGATTGGTGTCCCCTTGCAGAAAATGTAGATTTATGAGCCATCCAAGGGAATCTCAGCTAGAAAAACAATGCAACATCCTTATTTTGATAATCTTGACAAATCTCAATTATGATTTTAAGCCATTACAAAAGTGTGTGCAAAGTTTGGTGAGGGAATTTCAAGTTATTTGTTTGAAGTTAATCTTATCATGAGCACCTATGATGTAGACATTATAAAAGCATCTCGAATTTCAATTTATTCTATTCATGAGAGGTGTTGTGTGCAATAGGTATCTTGGAACTCCCAGTGAAGATGTATGACTAGGAGTGACTAAGTTGAGAGTCTAGCATGCCTATCTGTAAGTGCCTTCCATCTATTTTCATTTCATTTCCATTTTGGATGCTGTCTTTTTTTTTTTTTACTTTTCCTATTTGTAAGTAACCTGCTAAACATTGATTGGTGTCCCCTTGCAAAAAATGCAGATTTATGAGCCATCCAAGAGAATCTCAGCCAAAAAAGAAATGCACAACATCCTTATTTTGATGATCTTGACGAATCTCAATTATGATTTAAAGACATTACAAAAGTGTGTGTGAAGCTTGGTGAGGGAATTTCAAGTTATTCATTTGAAGTTAACCTTATCATGAGCACCTATGATGTAGACATTATAAGAGCATCTCGAATTTCAAGATATTCTATTCATGAGAGGTGTTGTGTGCAATAGGTATCTTGGAACTCCTAGTGAATATGTATGACTAGGAGTGACTAAGTTGAGAGACTTCCATGCCTATCTGTAAGTGCCTTCCATTTATTTTCATTTCATTTCCATTTTGGATGCTCTTTCTTTTTCTTCTTTTACTTTGTGTATTTGTAAGTAAACTACTAAAAATTCATTGGTCTCTCCTTGCAAAAAATGTTGATTTATGATCCATCAAAGAGAATCTCAACCAAAAAAGCAATGCAACATCCTTATTTTGATGATCTTGACAAATCTCAATTCTGATTTGAAGCCATTATAAAAGAGCGTGTGAAGCTTTGTGAGGGAATCTCAAGTTACTCATTTGAAGTTAACCTCATAATGAGCACCTATGATGTAGACATTATAAAAGAATCTTGAATGTATGAGTGAAATTGTAAAAGATCTGTGAGAACAGAGTGCCTAAGGCATTGTAATGAGATTTACTGAAATAATGAAAGTTGGTGTAAGGGCACCAAGGTTATTGATAAAATTTGGTTCATGGAAGTCTTAAGTTAGTTTTGTGTTTTGAGTTTTGTCAATTGAATAAGGTCATATTAGACCAATTTATAATGTAATAAGTCATGTTAGTTGGTTTTGGGGTCATTTTGGAGTTCATGTTGCATATTTGTCAAAATGATGTATAATTTCAAAAATTGAAAAGTTGTCAATGTGAAAAAAGTGCAAAAATATAAACTTGAAATGATTCTGATAGGAAGTGATTCTGATAGCAATACAAAGAGGCAATCAACTCACTTCCACAATAGAAAAGGATTCCAATCTCCTTCCTTCCCTCAAAACTCAATCTTGGCTTATTTTCAACTTTGCACCTAGTCACTCTTGTAGGTCTACAGACCTATTTTTCCCACCTTAACTCTTAGAATTCCTTAACAACCTTTGCAACAAACCACCATTTTAGGCACACATTGAAGCCTTCTTCAACATACATCAAACCCTCATAAGAATCTTTTGGATCATCTTTCACAAAACAAGCAACCCCCCTTTATTCTTCCTATCACATGCAAACCACCATTGGGCAGCATTAACCAGTCTACCAAACCACCAATTCCTCCACTTTTAGGGTGTGATAAGCCCTCTAACATAACAAACCCCAAAATCCTCTTCTTTCACAAGTTAGGCAATGGTTTATTGAAAACCCATACTCCAAACCTTCCCATAGCCAACCAAAGCCTGAAACACCTTCAAAAAGGTCTGCACAAGCTTAAAAGTTCAAGAGATATTGCTGCCCCCAAAGATTTCTTCAAACCCTAGCACTAAACCACCATTTTCCACTCAAAAATGCACCATTTAACATCTAGGGCATCACCTAAAAACCCTCTATTTGCCTCCCTTATACACAAAACTTTTCACATATGTTTTATAACCCTAACTAATCTTTTTCATTTAGTTATAGAAGTATATAGTGGGTGGAAGGCTTAATATGACATTTTAATGCACTCAAAACCCTTAAAATAGGGTATACAAACCGACCCTCAGTAATTGGCTTCTAAAATGTACACAAAATCACTTGAAATCCAACCAAACCAAAACTAATATGGAGTTAAGTTTTCTTCCCATCTAATTCCATTGAAAAGAGAGCACAATCGCTTTGAGCTATGTTCAAGCGGCTCAATCCCTTAAGGATCCAAAGTGCAAAAGGACAACAATTTTTGATGGGGTATTACTCAAAAACTGTGGTGCTTATGAAATCTCTGTTTAAACCTTCAAGATCATGTTGGGCCCCTCTACAATAACCTCTCAGTTTTTGTTATCTCAGAGTGGTTTTCTCATGGTGTCCAATTTTTACTAGATGGAAAAGTGTCAAATGCAAGTAGTGCAAAGTGGTGCAACTTTCATTCTACAACTCATGAGACCAAACAGATTATTTCAAAACATCTAAATAGGTATTTTTACGCTAGGCATGGTCCTCTTTCGTACCCAAACATGTAGAATCACTCTGAGCTACATTCAACTGGATCGATCCCTTAAGGGTCCAAAGTACAAAATGGCTGCAAACTTTAGCATGTTGTTACTCGGATACCGTGATGCTTCGAAACTTCTCATCTAATCCTATGAAATCACGTTGGGCCCCTCTACAATAAACTCTCTTATTTTTTTTTATCTCGGAGTGGTTTTCCCGTGGTGTCCAGTTTTCACTTGATAAAAAAAGTGTCAAATGCAAGCACTGCAAAGTTGCAAAGTGGTGCAACTTTCATTCTACAACTTGTGTGACCAAACAAACTATTCCAACACATCCGAATATGTGTTTTTATGCTAGGCATGGTCTTCTTTCACACCCAAACACACAGAATCACTTCGAGCTACATTCAACTGGATCGATCCCTTAAGGGTCCAAAGTGCAAAATGGCTGCAAACTTCAACATGTTGTTACTCGGATACAGTGGTGCTTAGAAACTTCTTGTTTGATCTTACAAGATCATATTAGGCCCCTCTATAATAACTCTCTTGGTTTTTGTTATCTCAGAGTGGTTTTCTCGTGGTGTCCAGTTTTCACTTGATGGAAAAAGTGTCAAATGCAAGCAGTGCAAAGTTGCAAAGTGGTGCAACTTTCGTTCTGCAACTCGTGTGACCAAAGGAATTGTTCCAACATGTCTGAATAGGTATATTTATGCTAGGAATGGTCCTTTTTCTCACCCAAACATGCGCAATCGCTTCGAGCTACGTTCAACCGGATCGATTCCTTAACAGTCCAAAGTGCAAAATGGTTGCAAACTTCAACATGCTATTACTCGAATACTGTGACGCTTAGAAACTTTTCATCTAATCCTATGGAATCATGTTGGGCCCCTCTACAATAACCTCTCTCAATTTTTTCTATCTCAAAGGCTTTTTCCCATGGTGGTGAATTTTCACTTGGTGAAAAAGTTGTCAAATGCAAGTAGTTGAAAGTTGCAGAGTGGTGCAACTTTCGTTCTGTAACTCATGTGACCAAACAAACTATTCCAATGCATTTGAATAGGTATTTTTACACTAGGCATGGTCCTCTTTCACAACCAAACACGCGGAATCGCTCCGAGCTACATTCAACCGAGTCGATCCTTTAAGGGTCCAAAGTACAAAATGGCTACAAATTTCTGCATGTTATTACTCAGATACTGTGACGCTTAGAAACTTCTCATTTGATCCTATAGGATCACGTTGGGCCCCTCTACAATAATCTCTATCAGTTTTTGCTATCTCTGAGGCATTTTCTTGTAGTGGTGAATTTTCACTTGGGGAAAAAGTTGTCAAATGCAAGTAGTTGAAAGTTGCAAAGTAGTGCAACTTTCGTTCTGCAGCTCATGTGACCAAACAGACTATTCCAACATGTCTGAATAGGTATTTTTACGCTAGGAATGGTCCTATTTTTCACCCAAACACGCGGAATCACTTCGAGCTACGTTCAACCAGATCGATCCCTTAAGGGTCCAAACTACAAAATGGTTGCAAACTTCAGCATATTGTTACTCGGATACTGTGACACTTAGAAACTTCTCATCTGATCCTATGGGATCATGTTGGGACCCTCTACAATAACCTCTCTCATTTTTTTCTATCTCGAAGGCATTTTTCAGTGGTGAAAAATTTTCACTTGGGGAAAAAGTTGTCAAATGCAAGTAGTTGAAAGTTGCAAAAGTGGCCTGCAACTTTCATTCTGCAGCTCGTGTGACTAAACGGATAGTTCCAACAAGTTCGAATAAGTATTTTTACACTAGGCATGGTCCTCTTTTGTACCCAAACACGCGGAATCGCTCTGAGCTACGTTCAACCGAATTGATCCCTTAAGGGTCCAAAGTGCAAAATGACTACAAACTTCAACATGTTGTTACTCGAATACTATGACACTTAGAAACCTCTCATTTGATCATATGGGATTGTGTTGGGCCCCTCTACAATAACCTCTCTCATTTTTTGCTATCTCAAAGGAATTTTTCCGTGGTGGCGAATTTTCACTTGGGAAAAAAGTTGTCAAATGCAAGTAGTTGAAAGTTGCAATGTGGTGCAACTTTCGTTCTAAAACTCGTGTGACCAAATGGACTATTCCAACACATATGAATGGGTATTTTTACACTATACATGGTCCTCTTTCATACCCAAACACGCAGAATCACTCCGAGCTACGTTCAACCGAATCAATCCCTTAAGGGTCCAAAGTGCAAAAGAGAAGCAATCTTTGACGGGCTATTACTTGAAAATCATGATGCTTAAAAACTCTTCGTCTATGCCTATGGGGTCACGTTGGGACCCTCTACAATAAAATCTCTTAGTTTTTGTTATCTCATAATCGTTTTCCTATGGTGTCCAATTTTCACTTGATAGAAAAAGTGTCAAATGCAAGCAATGTAAAGTTGCAAAGTGGTGCAACTTTTGTTTTGCAATTCATGTGACCAAAAAATTACTCCAATGCATCCTGATAGGTATGTTTACGCTAGGAATGGTCCTCTTTCACACCTAAACACACGGAATTTCTCTGAGCTACGTTCAACCGACTTGATCCCTTGTGATGGCATGCGAAACAATTGAAAAGAGAAACACACACACGACGATTGAAAAGTTTGAGTTTTCCACAAAAAAGCTTATGATCATTGGAAACTTGAAGTTAGTGGTTTTTGAAGAGTTTGAAGGATAATATATCAATCAAATATCTATGTTTCTTTGTTAATTTTTGTACATTTTCTTCATTTCCAGCCTGTGTACGGGTCCATACAGTAGGAGTTTTCTCTAAGATGATTTAAATTTGTTGTAGAATTATTTTAGCTTTGATTAGAATCCATTCTTGTGGAATTATATTAAGTTCCAAGCAACTTAGAAGTAGATTTCTAAAATAAGTCTGAACTTGCTCATACAAGGGTTTGAGTGTAATATGTTGAAATAGGCCATTCCACCTATTGTTCAAGTTGTGTCTCGGTGGAATGGGCCTAATGTAAGTAGGATAGGGAGTAGGAATAATAAAATAACATTGGTAAAGGCATTGGAAGAGATTACTAACACTGGGCACCCCTGTTGAAAATTTAGAATTTAGGCCTTAAAAGCAAGGCTAGAAGAGGTGAAAAGAATAAATTGCTTGAGAATAAGTTAGAATAGGTTGGAAATAGAGTGAGGTTGTGGATTTTGATGTGTTCAAAATGTCTTCAAGCATAGGGGAGGTCAAAATTATGTTATGGCATGATGCCCTAGTTGGAAAAAGAGGGGTTTTCAATGAAATATAGAGACTTGAGGGAGTAAAAGTGGGTAAAGTCAGGGGGTAGCATAATTTGGTGGCCAATTAAGTTTGTGTAGGAAAAATGAAGAGTTTTGAAAGATGTTTCTAGGTTGTATGAGGTTCGGGTTCAGGTTTGGGGGTCCGGTTCGGCCAAAAAAATTTGGAGGGGGGTTCGGTTTGTTTTGGGTTCGTTAGTACAAAAAACATGTAAAAAATATATATATATATATGCAACTAGAACCATGAATTAGGATTAGAATATCATATAACATCATGTAAACAACAAAACCACCATAAACTTGAATTTCATTTAAAACATGCATGATAAATATTCATTGTTGAAACTTGAATTGTGGTAGCTTGATAGACACAGTCTATTGATGCCAGGGTTCAATTTGTATGATTTTGAAAAAATAAGTCAACTGAGTAGAGTTATCAGCCTTCTCTAGAAATAATAAGAATTTTTTTAGTGCACTAGCCATTTTGATGTCTTCTTGTAGTCTCAAACATTATTTTGTATCATTGTTACATTGGTCTTGAGAGTGGTAGCTTAATATAGCTCCACAATACAAAATATGGTTTACCTGTGTAGTGTAACAGTGGCATAGGCAGATTTTTCTTTGAAAGAACCAAAGGGTGACTGCACAATTGAAGTGTATAAACACATATCTTTTTGTAATATCAAGGATAATTTTTAAAATATTTTTATGAATCATTTCATGGAATACTAATTGAAAACGTGTTTTTTGCTTTTACATAAAGTTGTTTAGCATCAATCAATTAATATTCAAGACAAACCATGAAGGACAACAATGATCAACTCTAGGGCTAACCAATTAATAAGTATACACGTGAATAATTCAAGCATGTACATATGAATAAGCGAAGCACAAGCACTCAAAAACACATAAGCCTTAATGTATACACACAAATACATGTAGTATACACAAATTAATGCAAAGTATATGCACGAATACAAGGTATACACATGAAAACACGTAAGTCGTAAAGTATACATTGGAACACATGTAAGTCACAAAGTATATAGGTAAGTTGTAAAGTATACACTTGAATACACATAACTCATATCTATTGAACCATGAATTTATAATGCAAATATGGACACCATCGATAAAAAAGATTTGTATTAACCAAATAACCATGTACGCATACATCAATATATGTTGATATAAGTATAAAATATAGGTACAAAATAGCCATATAAGCTTACGAGAATGCCATATAGGCATACAATGTCAAATATATCCAATATAAAATATGTACAAAACTGCCATGTAGGAATACAACAAAGGGCTCTGGAATCAAAAGTCATTGCTCTCCATGCTCTAGAAATAAATTATTTCCCTTTTCTTTTTGATCGAATGGTGATAGGTCTGTCACTCGTTTGTGTTACGCTCGAGGAGTGCTCCTCCTGCTCCTAGTGTTTAGTTCTTGGTGAAGTTTTAACTGTTACAATAAGAAGTAAAGACATTAATATATATAAATTACATTATAAAAAATGATATATTTAACAAAATAATCACTTACCGCCATCTCATGATCACTCTCCACAAGGGAAATATTCACACGCCCATGTTGAGGCATGCTCAAGCCCTATATAAACCATCAAAATAGAAATTAAACTATGAATCAATAATGGTTTTATTTTTCACTAACTAACATCTATAACAACAAATGTAAATTAAAATTTAGTAATTTGCCTCATACCTCCCCTATCAGATGCATTGAGGATTTTATAGCAGATGAAACACTGATCTCCATTTCCCTCGTCACATTTGGAGGTGTTTTGGCTTACAACATCTAAATATAAAGCAAAAAATTATTCAATCACAAAAACTACAATAGCGATCCACATCATGACTTATAATGTATGAGATAATGAACAAAATTTTGCTCGTGCTTATTAAACTATATAATTCTGACTATTATGCTTACTATTTTCCCTATCCATATCTTGTTTGAAAGAACGTGTTTTTAGGCTTTTACCCATAGCAGCAATCCGTTGAACCATTTGATAAAATTATTTCATAGACATGTACGATAATTGTGGTGGCATAGAGAAGGCAGTGAACTGTTTGAACAAATGCCTCAAAGAAATGGGATCTCATGGTGATGGAATGCCATTACAAACAAATACACGTCATGGAATTCCATCACCATAAGATTGCATTTCTTTTAGGCATTTTTTTAGACAGTTCATTTCCTTCTCTATGGTATTATTTCTTACTATTATGCTTTGATATAAATTTTTCCAAGCATCCATAGTTTGTTGGAAAGCACCTATTTTAGGCTTTTAGCCATAGTAGCAAGGAAGTGAGTAGTTTGATAAAATTCTTTGTTACACATGTATGGAAAATGTGGTCTCATGGTGATGGAATTGCATTCCATCACCATGAGACTGCATTTCTTTGAGTCATTTTTTCAACCCACTAACTACCTTATCTAGGCTATTGCTTACTATTATGCTTTGATAGATTTTTTCCAAGCATCCACAATTTGTTGGAAAGCACCTTTTTTAAGATTTTATCCATAGCAGTGAGGAAATGAACTATTTGATAAAATTCTTTGGTATACATGTATGGAAAATGTGGTAGCATAGAAAAGGCGGTGAGTTGTTAGAAAAAGTGGTGCAGGTGCACCTTTACAAGAGCATGCCTCCATGAGGAAATTTTTAGGATTTTGAGGTTGTATAGGTATTTTCATGATGTAATAAGGCTTAAATATCCATTTTTGAGTTTTTAACGGTCTTTGGTAGTCATTTTAGGCATAAATTGTAAAGTTGCAGAATCTTAACAAAAGTTGTCAATCAATGTTGTAAAAATGCAAAAAGGTGCCAAGTGGAGGAATGTGAAGAGTCAAGGTAGTTGCAGAGGCAATCTTAGGTGCTTAGGAAGTTGAAATTATTTGGAAAGTGTTTAAAAGATGTGATTCATTGTTGTTAGTTGTTGTTGAAGCATTTTGAAGGAGAAAACTAATAAAATATCACTATTATACTACTATTTTCTATGTTTTCCTCCATCATCTGCCAGTGTATGGTTATGTGTAGATTGTAGTGCATCTGTAATGTGTGTGAATTGAAGGAGTTTGGTGTTTTCATCAATTTAAAATTAATTTGAGCATTTGATATTGAGTTTCAAGCTTTTGGTGGCCTGATTTCTCTAGGCGGTCAGAAAATAGGGGCTAAGGGTTTGATTGCCCAAATGAACTAAAAAGTCCATTCCACCTTTCTATAGCAACTATTTCTTGGTGGAATGGACCATTCTAAAGTAGGAGTAGTTGTAGAAGGTAAGGAATTGGTTTGGTGAAGTTTTTGTGTGAGTTCTCCTCGCTACCCTAGTGAAAAACTAGTTTTGGTGCCTTTTAAACAAGGCTAGAGTGAGTGAAAAGAGAACATGGGTTTAGAAGTAGATAGAATCCCCTAAAAAATATGAGATTAGGTGAATTGGAGGGTTTTTAGAATATTTGAGAGGTTGTAAGTGGTCAGATAAGTGAATAAGTGAGAAACCCTAGGTGAGAGAGGGTGAAAACTAGTGAAAAAGAGTGATTTGGTGAAGGAAGTGTATGTAGAACTTTGGGACAGCACTATTTGAGGATGGAATAAGCATGTACAGGCATAAATAAGCCTTATTGAAGTGATTATAAGCTTGTGAGAGGTCATGGCATTTAAGAGTTTCAATAAGCCCTAATTGATTGCAAGGAAAGTGAGGGTTTTATGAAAAGGGGTCTAAATGAGTGAGAGGAGACCTGAAAGTTGAATAATCTAAGGTTTTATTGGCTTTCTTTTGAATTTTTGGAGGTTTCAAGTATTTTGTGTGTTTGGAGAGGTGTCTCTTTGAAAAAGAGGCCTAATTGTGGCCTAATTCAACATTAAAAGCCAAATTTGGGATAGTTGCTCCAAAAGAGTTGCAAGTGAGTTTCAGATATGTGAGAGTAGGCCATAATAGGTGCCTAGTTTGGAGCATAGACAAGGCAGTGAACTATTTGAAAAGATGCCTCAGTAAAATGTAGTCTCATGGAATGTCATGACAAGCAAATTCAATTGGAAGCTGCTCCTAGACTTATTACTTATGCTATGTGAAGTAATTGCATCACTACTTATGTTGACTTTCTAAACAACTATATTGTAGTTGAAATTTTTTCATCTATCAACATCTAGTTATTAGTTATGGAAAGTGAAGTAATGCTTTGAGTTTGAATGATGTGCAATGCAATGTAATCAATGATATGAATATAAACTACACAAATCTATTAAGTACAATTCATTAGTTAAACTCTTTATTCTATTACTTGTGTGAAGGTTTGACTAAATCCACTGGCACCAGGAGGTGTTCCCTCAAAACCTCCAATATTAGCCTATTCAACATCCAAAATCACATATTAAAATACCATCCATAAAACAATTATATTAACATGTAATAAATTTATAATTGTTTACTAGTTACATACCCCACTGCTAGGTGTACTACAGAAATAAGTAGGTGTAGGCCGGTGTATCTGGTATCAACACTGTGACCCTGCAAGTTTATTAAAATCATAAAACTAAATTAGTTAATCTTGCATTTCAAAATCAAAATTTAATAAATTAAATTCAATAAACATGCGAACTTTTACATGAGTATCAATGCCATATGCGTCATGCAAAATGCCAGTTGCCCTCTCCATCTCCATAGTTGCAGACAGATCCTGCATAGCAGCCTCCTGAGTGTCGGTGGGGTCATATGAACAAATCACCCCACAAGATTGACACATATGGAATCAAAGCCCACCTATCCAAGACTCCCCTGGATGGCTTTGTACAAGAGGGCTAGCATGTTGGATGACACTCTATGTCAAAGAGCTCATGGCCTATAGAGTCTCTACGTTGGCACTCTCCTTCGCGATGAAAGGGATGACGATGTGCTCATGAGGCAGCCTAGCAAGAGGTCGTATCACTTGTCGCGTAGGATCCAACTATGCACTGGGTCATCTTGTGCCAACCTCCCACCTCTCCCCTAGAAGTCCCTCATATCAAAATAATTTGTGATTTTGTTCAAGATGAACTCAATGTATAGTTTCCTGAGAAATACTATGGGACTTCACAATTGTTGCATGGTGGGTCATCAAAAACCATGTACAAAATATTTACTAATCTCTTGACCTGGTGGCACCAATGAATAGAAAAACTCTTCAAATTGAGGGAGATATTTTCATTTGACCGTGGGTCAGTGAATAATGTGCACAAATCACCTTTTGTAATTTTTAAATCTTTTACATCTTGATATGATAATTTATCTTGGTAAAAAGCCTTAGCCGCCTGCTTCCTATCCTACCAACTAGTTAATTGTTTGTTGATTGAATCTGCATTTTTTAACATATCTTGCAGTGAAGTTGATAGGGTCATTCTTTCCACAGTTGAACCGTTTGGATCGTTCAACCTCTCGATTAAATCCTCAAAAAAAATTTATTGTTCTCAATTTCACCCATTAAATTTTGTTGAGTGCCAGGAGGGTATTGAGGGATTGATGGAGGAGGTTGTTGTTGTGGTTGAGGATTTTTTTGTTGAGGATTTTTTTCTTGCTATGGATTTTGAGGAGGATTTCCAGATTGATTAACATCTCCTACAAATTCAAAAAATAAATATCAAATATAACCTAAAACTAACAGATTCAAAAAAAAAAAAACCAATCCTTACCTCTTTGACCTCCTCGTCAATGTGGCGACATCCTAGTGATGAATCAACAACCGTTGATGAATATTTTTTCAAAAAAGCTCCTCCTAGAACATGAGCGTGGAATTCTAGTGTTTTTGGCCGCGAGCAACAAGAAATAGTCAAAAATGAAAATGAATTTAACCTCTTTTTTTTGCTTTTAACATGTCAACGCAAGTGCATTATAACACGCTCACGTTATGGCTTTGTGGTAGCCGATCCTTAGGCTCATCACACCAAGCCATAACGCAAGTGGGTTATAACACACTCACGTTATGAGTTTTCAAAAAAAAATTTAAAAGTGGCCACAAAATTGCTACCCATCTTCATGCACCCACCCATATATTATTTACAATTATCCAATAATGATGCTTGCAGCAATTATTGTATATCATAAGCTACTATGACTTATACTATAAGAATAGACTTTGGGCCAAAATTTCCTTTCGCTAGCACTCAATAAGGATAGGGAGTTTGTGGAGGGAAAGGCTGGCAAATCACTCCATTGATGGACGGTCCCAAGACAGGTGGGACACCTTGAGGGAGTTCAATTTGAGATCATGCACATGCCCTTGGCACAGTAAACCTACTGTCCAGTGAGGCTAGGAAAGAGGAAACAAGGCGAAGATCTATTCCGATGAAGAGTAATAAGTCATATCATTTTATGATGTTTTTATGCACTAGATGATAATGCATCTACCTTATCCTTAAAATGCTCAATCTGCAGTTGTCTAATTTGATTTGGAATTAGGGAACTATGTGTATTTGTTGGTAATGCATGATGTGTGCAGGCCCTCAAGGAAAATTACATGTAAGAAATTAGGAGTTGGTAAATAAATCTCTTGACCCTAACTTGTGCATTTTATGTCTCTGATAAGGGGAAATTATAGTGATGGACCACCACATAGACGTTGCCCTTAAAATAGTAAAAGCTTGGGATAAGTGGTCATAGAAAGGGATTGTCTGTGACATTGTGAAAGTGGAGATGGTCCAAAAAAGAAAGGAGACGAAGGATGCGATGGACATGTATAAATCGACCATTGAAAACAAGAATATGCAGATCTTCTTGGACCATGTCTTCAAAAACAATACCATGGCACTCCATGATTTTTAGGTAGCGTGGTTGGAAGAGTTGGGAGCATGGATCATCAGCCTATTGGAGGCTCTCTCCATCAATATATAACTTTTTTTGTTGTAATTTTTTAGCTCAGGTTTGGTAAGTTGTCAATGTAGTTTGTATGTTGGTTGTGTTCTAGCTCTCGCTTTCTATGTATGGAGGCTACAAATATGTGCTTGATTTTTTCAAAATGAATGAAGGAGTGTCACCCTCTCTGGTGACAATTTTCCCCAAAAAAAAATCATAAACATATTTTTATAATTTTAAATAAATAAAAAATAAAAAATAAAAATAAACATAAAATATAAATATTTAAAAATAATATATTACAATTTATAGAAATAAAATTTTACCTCCAATATATTTCTCCCATACATACAATTTTTACATAAAAAATATTATTAAAATTTAATAGACTAACACTTCTTTGTTATGCATGAATGTATGGTCCAATGCAAAGAGGAAAGTGTCAGAAAGAAGAAAGGTGACAGAGATAAAATCTTGTTTTAAAAAGAAAATTTTGATGTGACAGTTATAAACGGCCTAACGGAAGCAAGCGGACGAGCAGATGACAAAACAAAACAAAAAAACTTTTGACCAGGTCAGAGCTTAATGTGTGACATTTAAGCCTAGCCATGTAGAAGACATAACAAATCAATGCACATAATTTAGAATATAACAGACTTTATGACTAGTCTTACCCACTGACGGAGTAGCAACAACTTTTACCTATGCGAAAGTCTCTATCTGGATGTGTAAATTGACAAATCAGAGTGGCACAATTATAGAAGTGTAGGTGCATGTAAGTTTCTTTTCTTTCATTTGTTGGGTGTTAGTTTTTGAAATGCTTATGTGCCTTCCTGAAGAATGAACACCCTACCATGTAAAGAGAGATCAGACTAACACATCTTGTAAATTGGAGCACGTTTTGAATGACCAAATTCGTATAATTAAATGATTAAGTGGAGGAGGCACTATCATCATTGATGGAGGTATAATTTTTTGTGATATTAATTTGGAGTCATGTTAGGAGAAGATTGTTATGCCTCCATTCCAATTCCTCAAACCATTTGAGGTGATTCTACGAGGTGATTGTGTGTTGTTGTGAGCCTTTCAAAATTTATTGTTTTACATTCATTAGATTATTTTCAAGTCGTCATTTTCAAATTTTCATGGCTTCACATTGATGTCTAAAATTAGACGTAGATATTCTTGGTTGAAATTGGTCTACTCAGACCTCGTCTCGGTAGACTATTCAAGATCTTCAAAAGGTGGATCATGACAACAGAGGTTTACGTGTAATTTCACAAATTGAATCTTCGTAATACTTTCAGCTTGGAGGGATTACTTTCAGAAAGGCCACACAAAGAGAAAGACAAGTCAAGGAAAATATGGATGCGCCGTGAGCAGATTTGATTTGTTTGGAACATATAGTTTGCAATTTTTGAATTTTTAGATATAAGGATTTCCATATTAAAGTTTCAATTTTACATATTTTGGAGTAATAAGGTTGGTATTTCTATTTTGTTAATAGAGATTCTATTAGAAAAGTATTCTGGATTCAATTTTCATATTTGGAGAATGAAAATTCATATGCAATTAATGAATAAGAATTTAAAAGGAATAATGAGTGGAAAGGAAAAAGGGCCTACAAATGTGACTAAGTTATTGGATTGGAATAGAAAATATGATAAAGCCAAGACTATTATTGGTCTCACTCTTTCTAACTCTAAAATGCATCATATATATTTAGATGGATCATCAACAAAAATTTGAGATAATCTCAATAAATTATTTGGAGAAAAGGCATTTAATGCAAAATTCTCCCTAAAACTTCAATTTTTTAGGTTAAAAATGGAAGATGGAATCACAATGTCAAACCATATAAGTAGTTTGAGTTCTCTCTTTAGGTAGTTAGCAAAATTTAAGGGTCCAGTAGATGATGACGATGTTAAAGCTATCTTGTTAAACAACTTGCCTTCAAAATATAATAAGGTTATTTTTACACTCAATCAAATAACTTCCCAAACTTTAGAAGATATGATTTCAACCCTTCTAGTAGAAGAAAAGAGGATAAAAAAAGATATAGAAGATGATTTTCAATAGGAGAAAGCACTATATTCATGAAGTAACAATAAAAGGTTAGGTAAAAATAAAAGAGAAAATTCATGTTTTTACTGTAAGAAAAAGGGACACACAATATTTTTTTGTAGAATTTGAGCTACTGATCTTCTTAAATGGAATCTCAAAGATGAATTAGATGTAGGAAAATTTTCTCGCATTGAGGATGAGGATTCACTAGATGATGTATCTTTTATTAATGACTCTTTGGGTGGTGCTAATAATGCATTAATACTATCAGTCTTCATTTGTGGAGGTTGGTGGTACCAGAGACTGGAGAAATTTTCATCATCTAAAGTTAGCTTCTCACTTTGTGATGATGCTTTGCATGAGAAGCCTTTTTGGCTTTAATTTCTTTCTTTATTTTCCTTGTTGTTGCTGGAAAATTTGAAGAATACATATATTGTGAAGTTTGATTTTTGAAGATAGGTAAGGGGTTTAGTGTAGAGGTCAATATGGATGACTTCCCAAAGAGTTCATGAGGCTATGATCAAGAATTATACCCTTACAAGGGTCAGGATATAACTTGGTGGATGGTTGTCCAATAATTTGGTGTCTGTGATTCGGGAGTTCAAGGAAATGAGAACTTGAGAATTCAGCTTGGAGCTACACCTTTATGAGGATCACGAGGCAACTTGGTGGAGTTCCACTTGATTCAGGATTTGTTTCTTTAAGGAAGGTTCTTCTAATGAATGTGTATTTATATAATCAACAAGTTTTGTTGTTAGCCTTAAGGAGGGGGTCCCTTGGCAAGGTGAATTTTAAGGTTTTGATGATATATTTGCAAGAACAATGTAATAAAGGGGAATGTTAACATTATTAAACATTGAAGTGAGTTTTTGTGTATACAATAAACTTAGTGTTTTTAATTAAATTGTTCTACTCAACCACTCCTTTGTTTTTATTAATTCCTTTTGATCATCAAATATTATGAAGCATTTTACCACTTTAGATATTTGGATCATGCTAGTCATAGATGATTTTTAGTTATATATATGATAATTTGATATTATTTTAATGTATATTATATCATGTTGAGTTTGTTATGTTGTGATTCTTTTATCCTTATATGGTGAAGGTACACCTATGTTGCATCTAATTGTGTAGAGACAAGTTTACCTAATGGTGGTTTATTGGAGATTGTCATCTTGGATACAAGTATTTTCTTAACATACATATCACTTAGTTTGAGTTTTTATATGAGTCTTGTGAATCTTTGTAAACCTTACATCCAAATTGGTAGTAATTAAGGAATTCATATGTCTCCATGTAATTAGATGAAGTTCTTGAGCAGGTGTGTGCACAAGATCTCCATGTATCTGACATTGGTGACATTTCTTAACAAAGTGATACGCATCACATTCCATAGTGGTCCAATAGTATCTCGTTTGTATGATCTTTTTGGCTAGGGTAGAACTAGCAAAGTGAGATTCACATATACCATTGTGTACCTCATGTAAATCCATGTGTGCTTCATCTGAATCAATACATCTTAGGAGGGTGCTATCTAGACTATAGTGGTAAAGAGTATCACCAATGATGACATATTTGGATGCTTGTCAGATAGAGGTCTTACGTTGATTAGTAGACAAGTTGGGAGGGATAATCTAGTCATGTAGGTAATTGTAAAAATATTTATACCAAAGAGAATCAAGACCAACAATTTCACACATGAGCTTAGATTCAGGGACATTGAATGTGGGGACCAACAATTGTTCCATCGAGAACTCATACAGTGGCGCATTATTAGGTATACCCAAGAGAGATCTAATGGTGGCCATTGCATCAACTACTTTATTCTAAATTCTTAGGATTTTCTCAAACATAATAACATCAAAATACTACTTGAAACTATTAACAATTCTCTTGTAGGGTGTGATATTTTCATCTTTTGTGTCATAATCATCATTAACCCAACAGATAACCAATAGGGAGAACCATAGAATTGAAGGTTCTTGATTTTTCACTTAATAGCCATTCAAATTCTCATTAGCAATGCTTCATACTCACCCATATTATTGGTGCAAGGAAATGTTATTTTGTATGACTTAGGTATTGAGTCCCCTTGTGGTTTATCAAAGGGTATACCTACTCCTAAACCATGATTTATGTAAGATCCATCAAAGTATAGTCTGTATGTTGTATAGGTCTCTATTGTGAAGATTGATTCATCAAGAATTTATCAGATATTAATAGATGATCTCCTACTGTTGGGGCATCTGCAAGTTTATCAACTATCACTTGTCTTTTCATTGCTTTTTGATCAACATACTCTTTATCAAATTCACTCATAATCATTACCCATTTTGCTAATCCTCTTGTTGAGTAGGTATTTCAATGGATCTATCTTTGCAACCAATTTCATTCAATGGTTCACCATGTAGTGTCAAATATTTTGAGTGGCAAAGACAACTATAAGGAATTCTCATTCAATAGGACTGTAATTAAGCTCATATCCCATGAGTGTGCAACTAATATAATAGATAGATCATTCTTTCCCATCATTATCATTTTGTGCTAACAAGGTCCCTAATTCTGATGAAGTTGTTGATATATAGTATTAGGTATCTACCATCAATAGGAGGTATAATAACTGAAGGAGATAATAAATAGTCGTTGAAGTGTTGGAACATTTCTTGGCAATCATTGGTCCATATGAATGGGACTCCCTTATGAATCAAATTCTAAAATGGTTGGAATTTATCTACTAACTAAGCTATATGTGTAGACATTTAAAATCATCCTAATTGATATTACACACCTAAATTTGATCTTAACACTATTTCCTCTTAAATCACCTCTTTTTTGGCTATTTAATTAAATAATTCAAATTATTTAATTAAAACTCCTATGTCTTCTCATTTGATTAAATAACTCTAATTATTTAATTAAATGTCACATTCCTTTAAAGTCCTCTAAACCCACCTAAGTTAATTAATCCTTGATTAATTAATCTTATCCACTTGCTAATCCTCATTAGCCCATTCTCTAGATTTTAACCCCATTAAGGTTAAATAAACCTATGGTTTATTAACCCAACTTGAACAAGTAATTAATTTCCTCAAATTAATTAAATGGCTATTTTCCTCACAAAAGAATATTCCCATGGAATATTCCTCCATTTACTTCTCTTACATGAGAATTCACTTATCTTATAAGTCATCATGTCTTTTACATGAGCATTCACTTCTTTTACAAGCCTTCAATATCTTTCACCCACATGTCATTAATTCTTCTTACATATGTCTTAACTCCTTCTAACATGCCCTCTTCCCAAAATGTGCACACACATGTGTGGGCACATATCCCCATCACCTCTCTTAGCCTTGTGACACTTTTCACAAGGCTAATGATCCTCCATGTAGTCCCATGTTGCTTAGTTTTCACCCTTCTTCTAACCCTTGCTTCCTATAAATAGAAGACACTTCTATGGGAAATGGATCCATCCATTTTCATGATAGAAAAGGCATTATACTCATTTTCATCCATCAACCATCCAATTATTGTCATTATCTTTGAAGGAAATTGGCATTTGTCACATTCATTTGGGATCCATGGCTTAAAGAAAACTTATGCTCTGTACCATTTCATCTTCACTATCATCCATTTCCATCATTGGAGCTCTAGTATTGCATCAACTTCATCAATCTTCACCTTTCATCCATAATCTTGAAGCTTGGAATTGGGAAAGGGTCAATGTTCCACATCAACATGGCACCAATCCCCCTATGGGATTGAGGTTTGAAGTATTAAGCTAGGATTCCATTATGCATTGTTTGTTGTTTCATGCCTTGCTTTTTTTATTGTTTCCATGCTTTGTGTCTTCAAGAATTTCATAGGGAGTGCAATTTATCTTAGTTAATATGTCCAATTCTCTTGTGTTTTGTTCATGTTGGCTACAGGTTTAGATCATGCTCACATTTTTGCACTAGAAGGAGACCTAATTCTCTTGTGCTTGTTGTTATGCTTGGGTTTGATAACACGTCCAGTTTGATAACATGTTTGGTTTGATAACATGTTCGGTTTGATAACAAGTCTGGTTTGATTACACATTTGGTTTGATAACACGTCTCATTTGATAACACGTTTGGTTTGATAACACATTTGGTTTGATAACACGTCTAGTTTGATAACATGTCTGGTTTGATAACACATTTGGTTTGATAACACGTTCGATTTGATAACACGTCTAATTTGATAACACGTCCAGTTTGATAACACAACCACGTCTAGTTTGATAACATGTCTAGTTTGAGGAGAAGCATGGAGATTTAAAGATAAAAAAAAAAGTATATGATATTCATTGTAATAGTGTTTTCAAACACTAATGGGAAAGTAACCCATCATTCTAAAATTAACCATTGCAATGTTGTTTTCAAAGTTGGTTTAAAAGTGAACCCTTCACTTACTATTCATTGCAATTTTGGTTAAAATTGAACAAAACGACTTCACATCTTGTTTGGTGGTTAAAAAGAATTCACCATTGCTTTGAAGGATTAAAAAGAACAAGTGACTTGTGTGAGTAATCTTGCTTGGTAAATCTCTAGTGCATATCCTCTCCCTTTGCACTTTGTGTGATCTTGGGTGAAGAGAAACACTCTTGATTTACAAAATTTTCTTTTTTGAGTCACCTTTAGAAAAGGGCCTGCTAATGAGACACATCCCACAATGGAGAACTCATATAAGTGACTCTAAAACGTACATTTACTAGCGGGCTATATAAATTGTTGTGAAGTTGAAAAGATACTAGCTTTAATCTGAGCGTAGTAATAGATATGTACCTAATATTATCTAGATCTTTTTAGAATCAGGAAAGAATGATTAAAGCTAACAAATATCCATTTGGTTTATAAAAATCTAAAGTAAACGGATATCCATTTGTAACAGATATTTGTTATTTATTGTATAAGATTTGAAGCTTCCCCTATACATACATATATATTATATTACAATATAATATGATAATATGATAATATATAATAATCGAGTTCGTTGACATACATTTGTACTTAACAAATAAGGTAGCTAGCACTAAAGTTGAATAAATGCAAGTTACAAAGAGAAGAATGCAGTTGAAAACTGCAAAGAAGAACAATTATTTATCAGTTTTAAGTTATAATTATTATATAATATGATATTTTATATTATAATATAATATAATATTTATATTATATATTATTAAATATAATATTGAAAACGGATATTTGAGTCATTGTGTTGCTCCAACGCACACATGAGGGAAAAAGCACAATGAAAATGACTCTTGGGTTTTCCTTTTTCTAATTTAAAACACAAGAAATGGATATCCATTTAGTTTAAGTTATTTTTATTTGGTCGGGTCCAACCCAAACCGAATTATATGAGGGTTTTTATATTATAACGAAAATCATATGTATATAATGATATTATAAAATGACATATATATTATTATATATATTATATTACAATATAATATAATATATTGTATTATAATTAATATATTATTATTATATTATAATATAATATGATATGATATAATATAATATAATATAGTATAATATATATTAATATTATAATATTATAATATATTATATATAATATATAATAACATATATTATAATATTAATATATTAATATAACAATATAATATATATATATATATATAATATGATATAATATAATATAATATATAAAATGACTCGGCATATATAGATTAATATATAATAATAACTTACAATACTTTTTTATGATTTGAATATTGAAGATATATGTTCGTGAACAGATATCCGTCTTATACAGATACCCATTTTAAACAGTTATCCATTTTGCTTTGGTGTTTGATATGGCACCATGTACTTTCTACCCGAGCCTAGAAAAAGTCAAAGCATATTTTCACATTTTTGGGCAAGTAAAAAATGCCTTTTCTTCACATCACCACTTTTTGGACCCCCATGATCTTGCACAGACCCTAAATTTGTGTTTACTTTCTAAAGTTGAACCTAAAACAGTGATTGATGCATGCAAAGATAAATATTGGATGAAGGCTATGGAAGAAGAACTACTGCAAATTGAGAAGAATTAGACTTGGGAACTTGTCCCAAGACTTTCAAACAAGAACATAATTGGATCTAAGTGGGTGTTCAGAAAAAAAAACTAAATGAGAATGGAGAAGTGGTAAGGAATAAAGCAAGGCTTGTGTGTAAGGGCTATTCACAAGTTGAAGGAATAGATTTTCAGGAGACATTTGCTCTACTGGAAAGAATGGAAGCTATCAGGATTTTTTTGTATTTTGCAACACAAGGATTTCAAATTTTATCAGATGGATGTGAAGTCTACTTTATTGAATGGATAATTGGAAGAAGAAGTATACATGGAACAACTGGAAGGATTTCAATTATCAGATAAACCTAATATGGTCTGCAGATTGAAGAAGGAACTATATGGATTGAAGCAAAATCCTAGAGCTTGGTATGCAAGGTTGGATAAGTATTTGATACAACATAGATTCAACAAAGGTATCACAGATAGTAATCTTTACTTTAAAGTTGAAAAGGATCAAACCTTGATTGTTGTTGTGTATGTTGATGACATAAATTTTGGAGGCAATGAAGCTATGTGCAAGAATTTTGTAGAAGAGATGCAGAAAGAGTTTGAGATGTCTATGTTTGGGGAGATGAATTTCTTCCTTGGGCTACAAATCAATCAAACAAATAAAGACATATTCATTTCACAATCAAAGTATGTCAAAGATATGTTGAATAAGTTTGGAATGGAAGACTCCAAACTAGTATGTACTCCTATGGTTACTGGTTGCAAGTTGAGCAAGAATGATGAATCCCTTAAGACTGATCAGAGCAAGTATAGATCAATGATTGGTGGACTATTATATCTAACTGCTACTAGAGCAAATATCATGCATGTAGTTTGTCTTGTGGCTAGATTTCAAGAAGATCCTAGAGAGTCACATGTTGTAGCAGTAAAGAGGATATTCACATACTTGAAGGGCACTTCAGAACATGGTTTATGGTATCCAAAGGATACTAATTTCACCTTGAGTGCTTATACATTTGCAGATTGGTCTGGTTGTGTTGATGACAAAAAAATTACAAGTAGTGGTGCATTCTTTAGACTTGGATGTAGATTGGTATCATAGTTAATCAAGAAACAAGATTTAGTATCTTTATCTACTACAGAGGCTAAGTACATTGCAACACCATCTTGTTGCACACAAGTGTTGTGGATGAGGAAAATATTGAAGGATATAAAAGTAGTGTATGATGAGCATATTTCTATATTTTGTGGCAATAAAAGTATAATAAATATTTCAAAGAATCTAGTGATGCATTCAAAGACAAAACACATTTCAATTATATATCACTTTTTGAGAGATAAGGTTGTGGAGAATGAAGTGAAGATCAAGAATATGTGCCTACAAAGGATCAGATTGTTGATATATTTACTAAGGCTCTTCCTAAGGATAATTTTGAGTATCTTTGAGAGAAGTTGGGGGTTATTGCCCCACCTTCTTTGAACTAGATGCATAAGGAGATGCATCAGTCTAGTGGATCTCAAAATTCATTCTTTTTTTGGACTGATGTTTAGTGGCTACCTCTCAAGGGGAGTAGGTACTAACATTGCTAATTGTTGCAAATAAAAGAGTGTGTGTTGTCATTGTGTAGTGGTTTCGTATTTGGTGTAGGTTGGTGTGTGCTCCTAAGGAGGATTATTTAGAGAAGTAAAAGAAAGAAGTTGTAGTAGTGATCAGGTTGTTTGATGCAAAAGGAAGAGAATAAATTGTACAAACATTATGTCCTTTACCATTGATGTCAAAAGGGGAGAGAGAAACATGTGAAAAAGAACAAGTTATCAAGGAGAGAGAAGCATGTGAAAAATAATAAGTAATAAGGGAGAGAAAGAGTCATGAGAAGTGATGTCAAAGGGGGAGAGAACAATGCATAAATGATAAGTTATTCAGGGGGAGAAAAGAGAAAAGGAAATTGGTATTCAGAGTTGTGTCTTTGATGATTTTTCACATCATGAGCTACCATCAATGAAAAAGGGGAAGATTATTGCAAGTATGAGCAGTTGGTGTTTACATTGATGTCAAGAAGTCTATGTTGTCATTGATGTCTATAGTTGAAATTGTTGCAAGAGTGTGAACAGTTGATGCTTTGATTAGTTGCATTATGTTTTCATTAAAATAAAGTATTGGTGTCAACCTATAGTGTTTCTTTGATAAGATTCTATCTATGGATGTAGAAAATTTTCAAGATGATGAGGATGTCTCTCTGGTGCTTGGTTTCCATGTGCTTTTGAGAAAATTTGATCAAAAGAAGAAACGATGTGTTGCAGTGATATTCTGGGTAACAAAGTTGTGTTATGATTTTTCTCCGCATTTCTTCTGGGTTGAAGATCTACCTATGAGATTTGGATATGTTGGTGATAAGTGTTCAAAGGTATTATATTCAATATTTGGTGTGTTGGATTGTTGTACAAAATAAGTTATGTTCACCAGTGTGTGACTGTGTATTGCAGAGGTGTCTGGGAGAAATGTTCTTGCTCCACATTTCTTTGCAGTTATGTTCCAAGTCTTGTGATTCTAAAGGTGTGTTGATGGTGTTGGTAGTTTATCTCATTTAAAACAGTTTGAGGTTTGGTGCTTTGGAAGATGGTTTTTCAAGTAACATTGTGTGGCAAATTTGTTTGATTGTACACACCTGTACATTCTTCAGGTGAAATTTTTTGTGCAAGAGTTTGGATTTCAAGGTGTTTGAGGAATATTATAGATCATGTTTGAGTGTGGTGTGTAGTTTGCAAGTAATCCTTGGGTTTGAGGAAGCACGTACTTAAAATTTTAATGGTGTTTTCATCAATAATGACCGACCTGGTGTTTACACTACATGTGAAGGATAAATATTATTTAAGGAAGTGTGTGGTTGAGTGATGTTGATTTGGGTCCCAATTAAGTTTTTAAGTGGTCCACATTCAATTCTATCCACCATGGAAGTGTTTTTGCGATCTAACCTAATTTAAATTTGCATGTTTGAGGTGCATAGCCGATCTTGGAGAAGGTTTCAAGGTTGAGGATAGTATAAGTATGAGTTGATTTTTTGAGAGATGTTAAGATAGATGAGTGAGATGTGAAATGATGTGAAGTACAGTGTGTTAGAGTGTGAAATTGAGTAATGCAATGTGAGCTTTCAAGTGTTAGTTTACTAGATGCAATGATCATAGGGTGGCTACAATTCTTCAATCAAACTACAAAGGAGTTGATGTCATTGTGGTGGACTCTTTGTTGTATTGAGATGCTTTTCTCTATGTAACATTCCTCCTCTATCTCTTTTTCTATTCTGGTTGTGAGCCTTTCTTCTTTGGGTAGTGAGCCCTATTATATTCAGTATTGATAATACTTATATTGTGAGCTAATCCTCACCATGGTTTTTCCCTTCTTGGGTTTTCCATATAAATCTGGTGTTCTCTTGTGTATGGTGTTAAGTTGTTTCAGTTTTTGTTATTTGTTTTTCATGTTAATTCATCATAGCAGACTTAAGGGTTTAATGAATGAATGTGGAACTGAATGTTAATGAGGGTTTTGAATCTTTAAGGTACAACTGATTCACCCCCCCTCTTAGTTTTTTTATGTATTTCAACATTTGGGTCAAAAAGGGTTTTCTAGATTATACTTTCATTTGAGGGTTTTGTAGAGGAAATTTCATAGATGGCCTTGTGAGAAAAAAAAACCTCACCATTGGATTAGGATGGCCAAGAAATGAAAATTGATATAAAATTTTCCCTATTTTGGCCACATGAAAAAATGTAAAAAATAATGGTGCCCATGCATTCTCATACAACCATACAATTCTATAAAGGGTTGAAATAAAAAAAAAACTGACCCTTTTAATTTAAATCTTGTAAAAATGTTTTTAATTTAAATATATATATATATACATATAATTTGGGGGGTCTTCAAATCCCCACCTCATACCCACCTACCTGCCAATGTTGGCAGTCTAACAAGCCAAACAACGCTAGCAATGCCACCAGAAGTGGTCAGGATAGCAAGGCACTAAGCCCTCAATCCCAACCACTAGGCGGTGGGGGCCAGTCAAAGCCCCATAAGAGCTAAACAAAAAAAATTAATTCCACAAAATTTAAATGAAAATTAATTCAATTTTCATTCCACCACTCCTAGCAGTGCACTTCTCAGGCACCATCACCATTGGTGGGGTTGTTGACCCACCACCTAGGGGCCACCCACTAGCTACTTATAAGCCAAAATTGATATTTTTTTCAAACAAGCATAACTTTCACCCAAGATGTTAGATTTTTGACTTGTTATACTCGTTGTAAATGTAGTTCTTAACACTACATAGTGTTACAATTTTGGTTCCTCGATGTTTCTATTTTCATCAATTTTGGGGACCCAAAAGTCAAATGTTCTAAGTTTCATAGTTTTGAGCATAAATTTTACATCTAGAATCAAATTTTTAATTTTGAATAAGTGTTGGAGAGCATGTACAGTATAATACACATTAGATGATCAAGTAGATTTTCAATTTGTGGTGTAGAGAGATTATTGTACTTGGTTTATCACTTGTAGGTGTGACTGTGTGAGCATCCAAACGAGTCAAGAGGTGAAACCTTGAGGGAGTACATGTTTTTATATGATATTATGATGTTATAACTAATTATTAATTTGTTTCTTCTTGGTACAAGTTTATAGATGCTTTTTTTTAGTTGGAATTTGATGGTGATATGTACATAGGTTGTATTCAGTTTTGAGGATATGCATTGACACATGTGGAGACTTGGAGTCTCATGTGGGTGATGATTAAGTGCAAGTACAACATTGGTGATGATTATGGTATCATGGATGTGCAGGTACATTTGAGCATTGGCATGACATATTCATGTATGTAGTTTCTTTATGGTGATATGGTTTGGTGTTAGGAGGTTTTTCTTATCTCCTAAATGCTTGATTGATTCCTTGGATATGGTTACTTTTTTGTGGACATGTTTGGTGAATCATATATTCAGTTGATTTAGTGTTTTAGTCTTGTTGTCTACAAGATTATCTTATTTGATATCTTAGTTTGCAAGCTACTAATGTGATGATGAGTTTACAAGATTTGGTGTTTGGGATCTTTGAGTTATGTAGGTTGTGGATTAGCTAACCATTTTCTTGTAGTGGGATGACTCAAATGTGGAATGTCTATCTATGATATTGGTTCAGTGTTGATACAAAATTTGTTAATTAGCCTTTTCTATGGTCATTTTTGCATTGGTATGTTGCTTTGAGATGAGAGTATGGATGATTAGACTACCTAATTACTCAGTTGTTGGGACTTGTAGTATGGTTTTTATCACAATTTCATAATAGCTTAGTTACATTTCATTGGTTACATATTTTAGTGGGAGATTTTGACAATGATGATTTGGCAATGTAGGATTGATTCTTGATGTTTTGATGGAAGTTGTATCTTCTTATCTTGGAGATCTTGGTTCTACTTGGTATTAATGAGATTTTAGTTGCATGTGTGGAAATGGATGATATTCATTTAGGAGATGGTTTTCATGATGCCATGTGTAGCTCAATATCACAATTCAGTGGGATTTGTTGGTAGTGATGTGGATGGATGATATTATTAGTGTTTTTGGATATCTTGGAGGAGCTCTTAGATCATGTTGTTGTAGAAGAGTTATTTTACATTTGCAGGTTCACTGTTAGGAGATGGTTTTCTTTATGTGATTGAAGATGTTTATTCTTGGTTTAGAGTGTGGTTCATATTATTTCAAGATGTACTCTTGATTTTATAGTATATTTTCAGCATGGTACATGTTCTCTTGAGTTCAAAATTTATACATTGGTACATTTTATCTCCTAAGATGAGATGGTTAGATTGTGATGTAATTATGGGTTCCTAATTCTCTGGTTGGAACTTTGGCATTGATCTTGTTGGTTCTCTTGGTATTGAGTACATTGTTCATTTTCCTTGGAGCTTCATGAGGGTGTGGTGTTACATTTGCACCTTAGCATGGATTTATTAGTTTTTAGCTGCTCATGGATACTTGGAGACATAGGTGAGGTTGGAGTTCTCTTGTGATTAGAGATATTTTCTTGAGATAGTTACTCTTGATGAGGTTTCAACAGGAAGACCCAAGAGCCTTACACTTGAATATGGACATGAGTTCATGATGGACCTATAGAGGAGATTTTATTGGAGTGAAACATGATGAAAATTATCTTGGAGGAGAATTCTCATTCCCTACTCTTGGTCTACTCAATGGTTTATCTTCTTATAGGTATTTCCCATCTTATTTTTAGATGTGTTATATTTTATGCTTTGTTTTTTCATAAGAATGAATCTTGAGGAATGGTGATTGATTTTGGGAGAATCATTTGAGGATTTTTTAGCATGGTTTTAATTGCTTTAGCTTCACATATAGGGATATTGAGCTATGGATAGTTGATTTTGAAGGATTCATTTTGAGGGATTTTTGACATAGTTATCTCCTTGTACATTTGATTAAATGTTATCATCCATTGATGAGGAGTTTTAAGAGATTTTAATTGGGTTGATTTCCTAATTTATGAATGGATACATTAAATTTTATTTCCTTGGTTAGAGAAGCTTGCATCCATGTTAGAATTATACATATTTCATATGTTTTATTTTATCTTTGATCTTTGATTCGATGGTTGTTGTTGAGGATTTTTATTTGGGTTTGTAAGGAGATCATGCTTGACACAATGTTGCACTTTGAAGTGTTGGTAGAAGGACATGTTATAGTTTACAAGCTTTATCTCTTCATTTTATGGTTCCTTCCTAGATGTTCACATGTTTTTATATTTTGGGAGGATTGTGGTGACATGTTGTGATAGATTATGCAGCTACTTGGTGTTACATGTGTGGATCATTTTGATTGTCCTTGGTGCTTAATGTTTTGATAATTTATCACACCTTGGTATATTGTTGATTGGTAGGTCCTTGATATGCTTTGATCATTTTTATAGTGGAAATTACCCAAGAAATGGGAGTTCCTCGATATGTATGTTCTTCATTGACAAGTTTGATAGAGGGAGCTTGTGATTGTGGTTTATGGGTGACATATTTTGGAATGAGTTTACTAATGTTATTGATACCTAAGAAGTACATGGATGGTTGCATGTATTAGAATGTGTTTTGGATGATATTCCTAATCATTTGGGATTTTACCTTTGACAATAGCTTGGTTAGAGCCTTTGTTATCACTTGGATTAGATTATTTTGTTCTTAGATTGAAATATCTTCACCTTGGCATCTTCCTTGTCTTTCATAGGTGGCACATTGGAGTATTAGAGGAGCTCTTACTTGAGATGGTGGTTACTTTAGTTTTATTGCAGGTATCTTGATGTAGCATGATAGCATGCTATAAATTCATGTGATTTCATGTGTGGTTATGATGGTGTATTTCATTGATTGAACCTATGCAATGTATACAACAAGTGGGAGAATGTTAGGATTTCGTGTTGTACACCATTGCATAAATTATTATATTATAGTGTTGTAATTAAAAAATTATTTAATTGTGGTTCACCTAGGAGGTGTGTTAGCCACATTAGATAATTATTTGGGGCCACTTGTAAAGTTTTATTGTAACATTGGGTTATTATTCTATGTATGGAAGACACAGGATAATAATTTAATATTTAGGGAAAGAATTTAATAAAATTAAAACTTAGTGCTCAATATTAAATGATGAGTCAATGGTTTTGTGATCACATGGTTTGGTGGCACATGGTTTTATCTTACCAATTAGTTGTATTTGAGTGATCTTTTATTTATAAAAGAAAACACATGTTTAGTGATTAAGGTTGGTTGGATGAGTGGAATTTCATTATTGAGTCTTTCTAAGGAGTGCATATGTGAAGAATGGCATGGAATGTGTGGATTCATGCTTGGACACATGAAGGATGCATTAGAGAGGATTGGTGCTTTATAAGCATTCATGGTATCTTTATAAGTGCATGTATTATTTTATTATTGAATAATAGATGGATTGTGGATACTTTTGGAGGCTAGAATTTTTCCTTTTGAGGGTTTTCCCAGGGTATATCTTATCTTGTGGATTTTCTATTTGTATCTATACATTATGGTTATTATGTAAGCTTGTATGCATGATTTTATCTCATGGGGTTATGTAGGAAACATATTAAATGAATTGGGAATTGATGCATTATTTCCTAACACCTTCCTACATACCACAAATTAGGGGCCTAGTAATGGAACCAAAATTTGATGATAAAATATAAACTTGAGGTTTGGATTGTTTATGTTAGAAAATTAACCCCATAGTAGTGCAATAGGAAGTAAATAAAAAAATGTGTAATGGATAATATAAGCATAACATAAGGATTCAAGTCATTTTACTCACTTTTAGACTTCATATGATAGGTCTTCTCATATATTCATATCATAGTCTTTTTCATATTATACAATATTTACTATATATATATACATATACAAACTGCTCTTTCTCTTTCCTACCATATTTCCTCTCTTATCTCTGTATTATCATTGCACAATACATGTGTACATGAATACATAAAGAGACATGTCCTCCACCCTTGAGATATCTCTTAAAGATATGTTGTAGAAGGTATCACATAATGTTATTTGCTACTACACTAATATTTCAATGACTATTGGTTCATCCTCATTTAGACTCCTAACCTTACAACAATCACTATCACCCTAAGAAGAATTTTTTAACTCACCATTAGAATCATGTTTCTTTTTCTCTTCCTTGAAATAACTTTTAGAATTTTTTATCTTGTCACAATTCTAAATTTCAAAATTTCCTTTTGTCTTGTCTATCTTCTTTCCTTTCTATTTTAACCTTCCATGAATAGCCAAGGCCTCCTAACCTAATTTTAAAAAAAAAAAATCATCTCCTATAAAATTAAATGTGTAACTACCTCATCTATTTTGAGTTTATAGGTAATACTCATATTTACCATCACAAAGCAATCCCAAAAGTCTAGAAAAGAACATAAAAAATTCATGCAATCATCCTCCTTGTTGGGAATTGCATGCAGAGGATATCAATTAAATGCAAATAAAGATTAAATAGAGGAATGAAAAACACATAAATAATAACCATGAGAGACAATATTTAATGTGGTTCACCCAAACTTGAGTTACATTCATCATCAAAGAATCCAATATTATTATCTAGTAAATAGAACTGATTACAACCAATAATCCTTGCAACTCAATACCACTGCAAATGTTACAAATACAATATCAATGGAAACCCTAACCCTTAGCCTTTTATCAAGACTTATGTCAGTTAAAAAATATGTTTTTTTATGTCAGCCAATAGAAAAAATTAACTCCCGACCCCATCTTGGGGGCGCTGCCCCCAAACCCCCGTTAAATAATTTGGGGGGAAACCGCGCCGATAATTTGGGGGGAAACTGCACTAATAAAAGTGGAGAAAATTTAACCTCTGAGTTTGAGTAGGCTCCATATACCAACGCTCCTCATCCATCTTCACTCCAAGAAATTACAACTGGTAATAATAATATTGAAAGCATTCAAGTTCTTGGTCATAGAACCAATATCCTCCATCATGAGGGTACACAATTTTTTTCTTAGGAGAATTTAATTTACCATAGATTATTTCTAATAACTAATACCCAACATTTTCCAAAGAGGTATAATTGTGACTTCTTCATGTAAACTCAACAATGCAGTCTACCAAATAGATCTTAATGAATCCCTTTGATTTTTTTATTTATTTTATCCTAGTCTTCTTGTGATATAGTAGTAAGTTTGGATAAGGATATTGTATCCCATAAATATCTATGCATGAGAATATCCTCCATCTTGAGTTTCTAGGTCTAAAATTATGTTCCTAAGGATTTATCCATTTCTATCCTTAGCATGTGCTTGCATTTTTTCCTACAACAAGATTTTTTTTTGAGTTCCAAGTTAATCCAAAATTAGTACAAAAAACCCTTAGACCTATAATTTGAGGTGATCAAGTTCTAATACCAAATTAAGTAAGTAGAAGTCTGGAATGCAGCTCCTACACTAATCTATGAGACAAGGATTGTGAAAAATTAAAATAATCATATTATTACAAGGAAATAAATACCATAACAAAGTGAGTTATCTAGGTAAAACCCTTTCAAGAGTAAAAGCCAAAACTCTTAAAAAAACAATGTATTATTCAATAATCAATTGTTATAATACACTTACAAATTATTCAAAATGTTTACAAGAGTATCACTAACAAGAGATTTGGAGTAACTCTAGTAGCATAACACTACCTACAAAGCCTAGTATGATAATTCTAAAATGTGAAATCATTCATATTAAGCACCCAATAAACAAGAGAAATAGTATATGAAGCCATAATATGGTAATTGTAAACACTCAAAAAATTTCCTCACAATCATCCTATTTTTCTTCTATTAATTAAATAGATACTATTATCAGTTTAATTAATTTATTTAATACTTTCTTCTATTCATTCATTCTTCCATTTAAATCATTAACATATTATAAGCATTATCCGTTTGCATAATCATTTATTAACCATTTATCCATTTTATATTACTCTATTCACATTATTATTAAATTATCCATGCATTCAACTCAAATTAATCTTTATATGTTTACATATTTCACTAAACCATTTAAATACATAAAACCATTTAATCATTCATTTAAATTCACAAATTCACTTTTAATCCAAATTCCTAAACCTCCACCCTATCATAAATCCTCTTATTTATTTCTTTCATTTCTATCAATTGCACTTGATTAAGCAATATGGGATAATTATTAATTTCTCTTTTTTACTCTTTTAATCCCACATCTCTCCCACAACATGAATCCATTGTGTGAGGAAATCTATATAAACCCTCTCTTCTTGCCATTGAGCATACATACACACACATATTCAAGATTCAATACACACATATTCAATTTCAATCACACATCTTTATTTGTTCATCATAGCTTCTTGCTGCATTTGTACTTGAGAAAATTTGAGAGCACTAAATATATAAATTAAAATCTTGATGATAGGAGAACAATGGAATTAGTTTTTTTTTGAATGCATGTGTTTGGTTTTGCATAGTTTAGTTTTACATTTTTTACATTTGTATTCATTTTAGAAAAGCTTCATTGACGTTATGCTCAGATTTTGATTTAGGTCCAACATGATTTAATGAATACCATCCTTATGCCAGTAACGTTTATTTCAGCTAATAGCTTATGTTTATTTTATCATCCATATTATGAAAGATGCTTATTTTCTCATGGTCATGTAATATGACACTGATTAATCAATGGAAGCTTTGATATGCGTCTCTTCCTATGGGTATTTTGGAATTGCATAATTGGGTAGTTTAAAATTTTGCTTATAACTAAGGGGGCCTTTCTGCGCCTTTCTCAAAAGTAAGTTCATGATGATTTTTTTTTATTCACTAGATTGAATGCCGACCAAAATAAAGATGCTCCCCTTGAGTTTCATTGTTTCCATATCTACGTAATTGACAGTGTAGTTAATCATATAGCTAATTTGTTTATCGTCATGCATCAAATATGAGTCATTAATTATCTTTTTCTATTTGATACAATATCTACATCTAGCAAAGATCAGATTACTGCGTCAAATATGATTGTGTGGGTGCAAATAAATATCAATCAACCAAGACCCATAAACTACCACAAAGAAATGTCATCTTAAGAATGTAATGATCGCAAGTTATACACATAATAGATTTGTGGAAAAAGATTTAGAAGTTCTCAAGCAAATTGCAAGATTCGACCAACTTCTATTTTCTACATAGCAACGATTACCAGCCATCACAAAACTGTTATAATCTCCCGCCCTATAAGTTTTCTTCATCTATTATCCAATTTGCATCACAACTCTCAAACCCTAGCCAACAATAAAAGCACAACATCTCCTTGTACGATGACTCAAACTAGCAACACATTTTGAGCTTTGAGTTTTGATTTGAGTCTTAGGCAGCGTTCATATTCAAAGTTTTATCAAATTTTCCTACAATTTTCAGAGCAACATTCTATTTTGAATGAATCATGCAATCACACCAATTTACCCTGCAATCACGCCACCCATTTTGAACGTATCCTGCAATCACGACATTTCATTCTGAAAGTATCTTGCAATCATGCCACCCATTATAACGCCCATTAATTTGGCCTACGTCAAATCTTCTTCACAGCTTATATTATTTTATGATTTCTAGTGCCCATGGCTTTGACACATTTCAAACATAGATGATATGACTAATGTTGGTTGGGAATTTCAATAATTGATCACATAATAGTCACCATAGAAGGAGATTTCAGTGCAGCAAAAATCATTACTAGAGTTTTTAGAATAGTCTGGTTTTAATTTTAGTTAGATTTCATTTTAATTTAGATTGAATTTTAATTTAGATTTAATCTTAATTTAGAATTAATTTAGCTTATATTTTTAAAATTAATTTAGTTTAAGTTTAGATTAATTTAGATTAATTAATATTTCTAAATTAGATTAATTTTAGTCTTGATCATTTTAGGTTAATTTTTGGTTGGTTAGACTAATTTAGTTAAGTTTAGATTTTTTTTTGTTTTTGTTAAGTAGATTAATGTCATTTTTCTTTCTAGTTTAATTTTTTATTTTGTAGCTAATCTTTTGTCTTTTTGCAGGTTCATTTGTTCAAGACTTGAAAAATCAAAAAAACATAAACTCTCATTTTTTGAAGACCAGTGACTCAAACTACTAATCAGTGTGTTGCAGATTCGATTGTCAAAGAATTTATCTTGAAACATTGTGTCTTCTTTTTTAGATTAGATCACATTTGGATTCGTTGGTCTAAAAAGAGCTCGAGGGTTTGTTTTGACATCATAAGCAAGATTAAAATTAACAAGTGTTTTCTATGTCTTGTGGTTTGCATTTTTGTCATTAAATGCGTATTCTCTTCTCTCACACCACTCAGAGATATTGGGAATCAAAAGAATTTCTTTGAAATTTTGTATATCCACCCACACATTTCTATTTGGATTTAAAATGAACCCCATGCAAGTGTGATGAAAAGGTGTTGTGTATGCTCTCCTTGCGCTTCATGCGATCTAGGAGATCAAAAACAACATACTTCCTTTCTTTTTTTTACCCTTTAGAGGAAATACCTCAAAAGAGGGAACAACCCAAGTGGTAACAAGGCTAAGGTCAAGCTTCTTTCAAACTGTTATATAAAAAATGTGTTTGTGATGAAAGTCATGAGCAATAGGTGTGGATGTGTCATACCAATGAATGTCTCCCTCAGTACCCTTGTGGTGTGTAAAAACCTGTAGAGTTTAGCCTTTGCAGTCTGGGAGGCCTCCTAACTAGAGTGAATCATCGTGTATGGACACTTGAATGAAATCCCTTACTAAAAACCAATAGTTGTAGTAGTCAAAATCCTTCTATTTGCTGGCGCAGGAGGTCAAACCTCTGAAGCCATCCAACGTTCTTGCAGTTCAAAGTTGAGATAGCAAGTTCCTTGAGATCTTCAGGTCTTTAGGAATTCAAAGTTTGGTGTGCCTGAGAAGTGTTTTCTATGTAAGGGGGAGCCAATGCCACCAAACTTCTAAGCTATCTGCTCTAAATAAGTGTGGTTTGTATTTATCCACAGTGGGAATCCAACAAATATTGTCTCTACCAGCCTAGGATTTTTACTTGAATGAACTTTGATCTCAATTGCAATAGTCAAACAACATTCACAATAAAAAAACAAATAAACATTTTTAGTCACAATCAAACACCACACTTATCTTGTGAATCTCAAAACTTTTTCATCAAGATCAAACTCAAAAAAATTGTGTCTACTGTGTCTTGTGTGTGTGTTCAAAAAAAATTTCAACCAAACATCACACCTAGGAATCTACAACATCTCAACCTTACAAACCCCAAAAATGTCAAATAGCAAAAACATCCAAAATGAACCTATCATTTAAATCTCTGAGGGCATCATCCTTTATTTCTAATATTTCAATCCTTACATTCTGCCTACTCTTTGCTCCTTGCATTCCACCTAGTCCTTGCATATCCTCTGCCCTTGTATATCCATCATTGGTCTAATAAACCTTTAGATTGCACTTAGGTTACTCTTCCTAGGTCTTGAAATCAAACCTTTGGTTATTAATCATGTGTATCACTTGAGGTTCATCATCCTTGAGTTGGGGAACATATCATCATCTTTGATTAGGGAAATATTTTTGGAGTTCATCATCTCCTACTTACCCTCTCTTGATCATTTATCCTTGTGTTTATCCATCATAGCACAAGTAAATCCCTATATCATAATTAGCTTCAGACCTAGAGTTTCCTTGAGCCCTTACATTCTTATCATATCAATCTTATCATACCATAGCATTTTCATATCTCATCTTAGAGTTTTAGGTCTCATACATTATCTTGTCCTAGGTTGAAGATAAAAACAATCACCAATGACACCTAAAACAAGAATAAAAATGTTTCAAGAAGAAGGGAACCCTTGGGGAAAATACTTTGATGGGGAAGATAACATTAGTGTTGCAACTAGTGAAACAAATGAAACTGATAATTAATAAATAACCCAATGAATCACTTAATGATCATAGAATCACTAATTTTCTTACAAAGGTAGTCAAACGTAATCTGCAACAATACTTCAAGGCCCTTGTTGATGATGGAATCAAACTACCCCTTGATTTTGACATATCCTTACTCACGATGAATGAAAAACATGAACCTAGTGAACCTAAGCATACAAAAAAAAGAACAATGAGGATAGAATCAAAGATCACATACCATTTTATTTTCAACCTGGTTACAAGAGATCTTCAAAGATTTCAAAACCTAGACCTAAAAAAAATCCTATTTTGGATTAGCTTAGAGCACTAAGATAAGAATTGGATACTCTCAAGAACAGTAAAACATCATCGCACAAGTTCTCCATTGAAGATATATGTCCTTATTCTTTCGATCCAAGCATACCAATTCCACTTTTTCCTAGTCACATGGACATACCTAAATTTGATGAATATAAGGGAAAAGGAGATATTAAAGACCACTAAAGAGAATTTTCTGCTACTACCTTAGAATTAGCAGTTGAGGAGACATACCTCATCAGATTATTCCCTTGCAGTCTAGGAGGAGAAACTATGGAATGGTTTTCATGATTACCGCCTACCATCAAATCTTTTCAAGAACTAGATAATAAATTTGTCTCCAATTATAGTTTCAACTATGAACTTAAAGTGACCATGACAAACCTTTTTAACACCAAACAAAAACAAGGAGAATCTTTTTTGTCATTTTTACAAAGATGGAGACATTTAACAAAACGATTACCTTATGTCATTCCAGATAAAGAATTAGTTGATATCTTTTGTCAAAATTTGAACAAGGAAGTTGGAAGGGAACTTCACCTCAAATGCTTCGATTCCTTTGATGAAGTTATAGAAATGGGATTTTGAATCGAACAAATTCTCATTGATGATGGAACTATTAAACTTAATAATGACAAAGATCAAAAATCAAGTTCGAGCAACAAGACACCTCTTTGGGTAAAGAACAATAATTTAGTCAATGATAGATTTTTTGATGAAAAAATAACTAAAACATAATCACCTATCTACAACCTTAAAGGTTCAACTTCAGATAAAGGAAAAGAAAAACAAAGAAGCTTCTCTAAACAAAATTTTACACCTGTTACCTATTTTTGCTACTTTCCCAAACAGGTATTTTTTTTTTTTTTTTTAAAGTGAAAAGAAGGTACATTTTAACTCTGCTATATTACATTCATGTACATGAAGAAATATGAAAATACTACAATACTACATTGCATTATGCAAATGCATATAACATAACATAGGAGAAAGTGCACAATCTTTTCAAAAATGTACTTTTTATTGATAATTAAAATGAATGTTGTCCCACACAAGCCGTAGGACTGACTATTAGAATGCATATAATGGAAAAAACTATACATTTATAGATACAAAAGAACAAGAATCCACATAAAGAGGGAGGAGACCCATCATTGCTTGAATGGAAAATCTCGATTGCTTTGTTCTGCACCATCTTCAGTCCCTCTCACTTGTCCTGATTCCAGTTGATGCTCTCCTTGTTGCTCCTAGGTTCCCTGCATCTGTGAGAAAAGTGTTGTTAGAGAAATGAAGGATCACCAGTCAAAATATGGGCATACATCTATAAACATATATTTTCATCGTCATGTGCATTCAAATAGCCAAACATACCATAAATGTCCAGGAAAACAAGAGAGTTATCAAATACACCTATCATATGCTTGGTTTTATCTAACATGTTTACTTCTTGTGCAGGTATAGGTGAAATCATGTTGTTTTTTTATTTCATTTGATTATAGCATGTGGGATAAATGTGGCTCCCACAAGGGTTGATCCCAGTGTGCTATCATTTTTTTTTTTGACAGAGTTAAGGTTGTTAAGTTTTCCATGACATTGTGATGCAATCAAGGATGAACTCATCATTCATAAGTAGTAAGGTTAATGAATTCAGTAATATAAATAATAAATTGGTGCTCAATGGATCCACAATGTCATGAAAGACAACAAAATGGTACTCATCAAGTACAATGACATAAAAAATGTACAAGTAAATAGTGTGCAACATGATTATCTCATAAAATAAGGATAATAACCTTGAAAAATAATGGACAGTCATGTATGCCAGTGACTTGGACACAAGACTACTAAGCATGGTTGTTAGAAGCGAGAATGATTTGAAGGAGATCGTTATAATCTCTAAAAGTTGATGAAAGTTTGTTGAACATAGAGGACATAGTCATATATCAACAAGAAGGAAAAATTGCAAATGAAAACTCTATATATCTAAATCTCATGTATGAAATAGTACAGTCAATGGGAGACTGGTAAAAAATCATGATTAATAGAGGTAAGAGCTATGGGTTTGGGATACTAAAATAGTGCATGCCCAAGTAGCAGTGATTTCATATCCAAAGGCAAGGATAATTGTCAAATTCTTGAGTTATGAATCTTCAACTCAGTCAGAAAAAATCACAATTAATGAAGTAGTATACAAGTGCAACCATTATCATGATTATGCTACAATAAATGTGACAGTATAATGAGTACATTGCAATGGATTACAAAGTGAATGGCAATTTTAAAGGAGACAACTATTTTGAATAAGGCAGTACAGTTTGACAGGGAGAAAGGCACAAAGGTCCTCATCGAAGGCACAGTGAGTATTACAAACAACAAGCCTAAATGACCAAGTGAAAATATTTTTATAATATCACTTCCAAGTAAAGGTTTATCACAATTAGAGGAGGTAAATGAAATTTGGGTTTTAAAGGAATCTGTGATATTTTGTTTTCTTGCATAAACCCAGAATGGGTTTTAAAATTCTTGATATATGAAATGTAAAAGACTCTCGATCACTAGTAGGGTTTGTGCCCAAAATACAAGATATGGGGCAAAAAATTGAAGATCTATGCATTCATTATTTTTAGAAAAGTAAGATATTGAGCCTTGGCCTGTTTGGAGCAAGCCCTTGAGCACCTGCAATGGAGAAATTTCAAAGCCAAGACAGAAGAAAGAAATGCAAAGAATTTCAAAACCCTTAGCAGTAGTAAGAATATCCCTCAAAAAATATTGTAATTATGGGAGCAACTAAAGATGGCATGGTAGAGGACAAAAATTTATGGGTATCAGCAGAATATTTGGTTGCAGCAATGGAATTCAAGAATGTCCCTGTATTTTTTTGCAAAGGAACCCAAAATGTTTGCTTAAATGCAAGATTTTTATTTAGGAGGTTTTGCATGTAATGCTATAGAATCTGTTGAAAATGCATGACCCAGATTGCAAAAAATGGAACCCTCAACATCAAAATTTGCAAAGTCCATGTTTCAAAAAATGAGACCCAAAAATGCCCAGAGTTTCCCATTTTTTCAAAATAGCAAAAGAAAATGGTGTTGGGGCTCCAGGACAACCCATGACGTCTTGTTGTTTTGTAAATTCTTAGAAAAATAAATGAAAGCATTTACGATTTTGAAGAGGATCCATCATAAAGAGGACTAAAGCCCTCAAATCCTACAAGAAAGTGTAAATCACGGCCATGCAATATAGGGAAATTTTGTATCTGCAAAGAATATAATCCAGAGAGGGTATTGAAACCCTTGATATTAAGATTTGTAAAGTCTCATTTTCAAATTGTAGACTCAGAAGAATGCAAGGGTTGGACCAGAAAATTTATGGAAATACACAAAAAAGCAAAAAAAAATCAAGGGCTTGAAAATGGTGAGGCTAAGGCATGGGTGTGAGCAAACTGAAGATGCACAAAAGACAAGTTACATTCATCATTCTTGAACTTACAGAGCTCGAGATGAGTTTTCATTCGCAGAGATCAAGGAACTGCATAGGGAAATAAACATGTCATTATTTTCTTCCATGATTGAACTCAAATGAGAAAATTTTACACATAAAGTAAAAGAAAATACAAAAATTGTGCTCGCAATAAGCTCACTGAGTTTTATGTTGCATAAAGTATGCTAAGGAAGCATTTTTTGCTTCAAAATATACCATGGAATCATCTGCAAGCTCCCTTGAAACCCCTATATCGGCGGCCAAGATTTTTCTAGAAAACTCGATGATTAAAGTGAAATGCCTTCAAAACTTTTGGCATTGCTTTTGTTCTAGGGTTTTCAACCCTAAAGAATACTAACAAGTAAAAGGTTTTTTTTACCTTTTATTTTTATTTTTTGTATTGTGAACTAATACCTTGCCTCATGTATTCTCAAACCCCTTATATATGCTAAGTGTGAAATTTTTTAACACTTATGGCTTTTCCATTGACTCATTTGGTTGAGTCATTGAATTATAATGTGAAATATAGTTAGAATGATGTTTTATAAATCATTTTAACTATGTTATTTATTTTGCAAAAGGTGGCGTGTGTTCTTGAGAATAGGTCAAGGGGGGGAATAGTTGAGCTTTTATGCCTTAGAGGCATATAGGGGTGGTTGAAGTAGTTGGTCAAACATGTGGAGAGCATATAGGAGCTTTTACTCATTTTGTTGGAGGTTATGAGAGCATCTAGGGGCGGTTTTGCATGCCTATTTTTTTTCACACATGGGAGCTCTTTTGGGGGAGATTTAGTTGCTAGATTCTTGGATTTTTGGGGGAATCCAACCCAATTCAGTTTCTAGATCCTCTTTTGGTGAATTTTTGGAGGGAGTTGGAGATATAGGCACTTGGTTGACTCATTTGTATCCAATTATGATTATGCACTTTTCTGGACTTAGTGACATTTCAATCCTTAGATAGTGTTGGCATACTTTTGTAACTCGTTTTTGGATATGAAATATAGTGAAGACCTTGGATATCATTGATATAAATATTTTCCTACTTGTTATTTGCATTATTGTGGGAATTCAAGTGATTGATCAAGTTATTTGTGAGGTATCGCTCATTTCCTTATAACTTTTTCTTAGATTTAAGCACCTTTATGCAAAATTATGTTAATGTAGGTTGCAAAATATGTCAAAAATGCAAATGAATTTTAGTTGTGGATTTATCTTCCTCCTAGGATTTTGAGCATTAGGACCTCTTTGTGAAACACTGATGAAAAGGCATGCAGTAATGGGTTGTGCAAGTTTAATTCTTGTCATTATAGTCAAGTGTTTGTAGACTAAGTCTTATGTCCTAGTTTAGTTTGGTGTATCACCTTCTTAGTTTCATTTTTTTTATCATTTTCATTCTATGCATTTTTCTCTCTCCCTTTTCCTTGATAGAACAGTGGAATAGCTTAGGTAGGTGATAACCATTTAGGAATTTGGCCTTCTTTGGAGGTTGATCTTTTTTTTCAAAGCCCACACTTTGAGAGGTCTTTTAATGTTTCACTAAGTGGTTGAATAGGGTTCTAAAAAGGGTGCACATTCAAGTGATAACAATTTTGGCACGCCTAGTGGGACTCACGAATCGAGATAGTTTTGAAATTTCAATATTCTACTAGTTTTGATATGCAACTAGTAGATATCAAACCTTTTTAGAGGTTGGTGAAGCATAACTGGTGACTCTAAGTCAGTAGATTAGCAAAAACCAGTGCAAAATATCATATGAAAAGGATACGAACTAGAAGTGATATCCCTTTCAAATATTTACAGTTGTCCCTACCCAAAAGACAAGGCAAAATAACAAGATGGACTCATGTTTCATCAAAAAGAGTTCAGTCTACACCTCTTATTTTCAAACCAGTAGTTGTGGTAGTTTAGCAAGTTTCTCGATTCCTTTAGTTATTGTACCTTTTAAACCAGTTCAAGTTACTCTAATGGAAACAAAAAGGAATCAACCTTTTGTTCCATTTAATGGAGGCAACCCACTAAACTTGCAGCAACATGGTGATATTCCTATGGCTACATTAAAAAGTCTACCTTTTTTTCACAAGGGAGGATCAAACTACTCCCATTGAGCATATCAGGGACATAGCCTCACTATGTGGAGTCCATCACATCACTCAAGAAAATGTTGCAGTGAGATTGATGGTTGCTTCACTAAAAGGGAAGGCCCTTTAGTGGTTTAGGGATTTAGTAGTTGGTTCTATAGCAAACTAGGATGAGTTGGGAGCAACTTTGAACAAGAAATTTGAAGACAAGTTTGATCACTTGTCACTAGTTGAGAAAATGACTACAATTAAGAGAGATCCTTAGGAGCAAATGATGGATTTCAACTTCCATTTTCAGAAGACAAGGGATAGGATTCCTACTATAGTAATACCTTCCCTAGAATATGCATTTCTTTATTACTTAAAGACTCTTAATAGTGATATCTCAGTGATGATACAATCTATGGGAGGTACCACTTTACCAGCTGCATTTAGCATTGCAGTGAGGGCATAAAATAGTCTTATCCAAGCTGGTAAGATTGATCTCTAATGCCTATTTTCCCAAAAAAATAGCCTTCTATGCCTTTGCAAATACTACCTTTTGCTCCTATACCTGTTGTTCCAATAGTACCAACTGCTACTAATCAAGATAAGGTTGTTCCAACCCCATCTGTTGAGCTACAAGAAATAAAGAGCTTACTTCAGTCCTTTGGAAATGTGTTGGTGACCATGAAAAAGTAGCAGTTACAAATCTTAAGCCATATCAGCCTCAGAGTCAAGGGAAGAATCAACCCTATCAAGCTAATAGACAACTATTTCAGGGAAATAATCAAGGTATAAGGTAGATTCTTAATCCAAGGCTATTTCAAGCATATAATCCAACTCCAATCAATTCAACCAGAGATCTTGTTCCAGTCGAGAATAACCCTGCAGCTGACTATGACTAGTGTTTTCCTTGCAACCAACCCCACAATCAAGCTAAATTTTCAAATGGGGTTATCAATCAAGCATTGATGGTGCAAAATGCCTCAAATATGCAAATTGTGCCTAATGAGGAATCTCCACAATAGCAGAATCTCCCTCCAAGTGATACAACTCTCCTAAATTAGCAAGGGGAGGAATTTTGTGGAGTCCATAGGGATGATTCTCTAGTTGTAGCTAATACAAGAGACAAGAAGAGGGATTTTGAGATTGAAAAATTAGAAAACAAAGAAAAGGAAGCTATTGGACCATCCACATCTCAAGTGCCACACATATTGCAAAGGAACACACAAGGTGCTACAAAGGAGGAACATCACTTGCAAGCAAACCTTGTTGTTGCAAGGACTCATCAAAAGGTAATAAATGTTGTACCCTTTAACATTGTTGAACACATGAATAAAGTGAACGTGTCTATGTCAATGTGGGATTCTTTGTCTATCCCAGGTCAAAAAGACTTATTACAATCTGCTTTGATTAATTTAAATGTTTCAAGTGATGCACCAATAGGTCAGGTTAAGACTATTTTCACAAATGCACCTCAGGACAGCAATAAAAAATTAGGTAAAGATGTCAAACCCCCCCTTTTTATGTGACTTTGATAATAGGGGATAAATTGGTCCATAACTACATGATAGATAGTGGGGCAAGCAGTTTTTTCATGCCCAAACAGATTGTGATAAATTAGAACTGAAATATCAGCCTCTTGAAAAGGGTGTAGTCCAGCTTGAAGGGTCAGCCATTAACATCGTAGGTGTCACTAAGGATTTAAGTCTTACACTTCATGCTTGCCCAAACTTTTCCATTCCCCAAGATATATTTGTTATTGATTTTCCACCATATTTTTCCTTGTGTTTTTCAAGGGATTTCACTACCAAGATAGGTGGTTATTTGTCTTCAGATTGGTCTCACATGTTGTTTAGGACTAGGTATGGGACAAAATTAACCATAAAATATAAGTTACTTTCCAAATAACACATCGATCCTTATATACCAAGCACTGTTAATGCCAACTATGTTGTTTTCGATGATAATGAGTTTGTTGTTGCTCAAGAATTGCAAGTTGAAAGTGTACCAAACATACCTTTAAATGAGTGGGCAACAAAAAATATTGTGGATAATCCAAATGAAAACATTGAAGAAACTAGTTTGGGGGTATATTTGTTGCATGAACCTAATGCAGTCATGCCTAACCTTGAAAAGAAGGCAAAACATCAGGTAGGACAACAAGATGAGGTGTGGAAGATGTTCTTTGATGGCTCTAGAAGCAAGAATGGAGTTGGTGGGGGTGTAATGCGTGTGTCCCCACAAGGTGAAAAGTATTATTCTGCTTTCAGATTTTCTTTCTCTTGTTCTACCAATATTGTTGAATATGAGGGTTTGATCCAGGGCTTGGAATGGGAAATGAAAAGAAAGATTTAAGTTTCCTTCAAGTATTTGGGGACAATGAGTTGATAGTCAATCAGGTAAGAGGCTTGAATGTGATTAAAAATGATGTGCTTAAGTCTTACAAGCATAGGGTGTGGGATATGATAGAGGAATTTTATGCTTTTAATTTGATTTATATTCCTAGGAATCAAAACAAGCACACAGATAGGTTAGTTGCAATAGGTGCTTAGTTTGATATACCTAACGATATTAAGAAAGAAAAAGTGCAACAATATGTTAAGGTTGTTGTAAGGCCTTCTATTACTAATAATAAAATTCATTGGAAAGTGTTCAAGAGTGATGAACAGGTGTTGAGTTTTCTACTCGAAGAAGATGATGTTTTAGTGGCAAACCAAGAGAAGCTTAAGCAATAATATGATGATTTAGTCATTCACATTTAGTTGAGAACTAACAAGCTTCCCAATGGTCTAGTTACCTTAGAATCCATCTTTAGCACTGATGATCAGCTCAAAAGGAGCAATACAAACATGTAGGTCAAGGAAGAACATTATAAAGATCTTGAAATATTCAAAGGTAAGCTCCTTAAAATTGATAAAACCTATTCACAAGTAGATAGGCAAGCTTTTGTTGCTCTTTATCAAGAATTTCAAGATGTATTTGCATGGGAGTACTAAAATTTAAGTGGATTTGATCCCCATATTGCCCAAAATACCATAGAATTAGACCCAAATGCAAAAAATGTTAGGCGGAAACAAAGGCCTTTAAATCCAAAAATTGAGCCCCTTATGATAAAGGAATTGACCAAGCTGATTGAGGGAGACATTATTTTTTGAACCAAGCATACCTCGTGGGTCTCTAACCTTCTACCAGTTAGAAAGAAAAATGGAGAAATTAGGCTCTGTGTAGACTTTAGAGACCTTAATAGAGCCCCATTGAAAGATTATTATCTGCTACCCTCTGTGGAGCAGATCCTTCAAGTAGTTGTTGGTTCAGAAATATTTTCCTTGATGGTTATTCTGGTTATAACCAAGTTTTAGTAAAGGAAGAAGATCAATATAAGACCGCTTTCACCACAAAGTGGGGCACTATGGCCTATAAAAGAATGCCATTTGGTCTATCTAATGTTGGTGCTACCTTTCAGAGGGCCATGGACATGGCATTTCAAGGGCTGATTCATATATATCTCTTGATGACATAACAATATTTTCTAAAAATGCAAATGAGCATTTTTTCATTTGAGACAAGTGTTTGAGAGGTGTGGGGAGTTTGGTATATCCCTTAACCCCAAAAAATGTTTTTTTTTTTTTTATGAAGGCAAGCTTCTCAAACACATAGTGTCAAAACAGGGAATCACCATTTATCCAAAGAGAGTAAGTGCTATCTTAGCCTTGCCTTAAACCCAATCATAAAAAGGGGCTGCAAAGCTTTCTTGGCAGAATTAATTTTTTGAGAAGGTTTATTCCAGATATTGCAAATATTTTGAAACCACTAACTACCATGTTGAAGAAAAATGAAAGTTTTAGCTATACCAAAAAGGGAAACCATAGTTTTGAAGCTATTAAGGATGCCCTATCAGGAGCTCCTACTTGGGTGAATCCAAACTTTTCAAAAGACTTTATTCTATATGCTTTTGGTAGCATAGATACCATTTCTGCAATGTTGGTACAACAGAACAATGATGGTTTACAACAAGCCATTTCCTTTTTTAGTCAAGTTTAGAGGATTATGAGTAGAGGTATACTTCTCTAAAAAATCATGTACTTGTTGTTATCAGAAGTCTAAAAAAGTTTAAACATTTGATTTCTAATAACAAGATACATTTAATGGTTCCTCACCCTAGTGTGAAGGAGTTTTTGTTAAGCAGGGACCTGAATGAAAAGAGGATTGGGTGGATTACAAAGGGAATGGAGTATGATATAGACATAAAGATAACCAAGCTTGTAAGGGGTAAAGGGTTGTGTGAATAGTTAGCTATAGGGTCTAAAAGTGAGGAAAAGATAGAAACAGAGACTTAATTGGTCGCTAATGATGAGCCTCAAAATGTTGCACCAACAAGTACAAGTTGGGTACAAGATATGACTCATTTCTTGCAAAGTGGTGAGTGTCCACCAGGTTTGGATAAGGCTAAGAGGAGATATTTTAGACTACAATCCATCCCCTATGTACTAGTTGATAGTGTTCTTTTCAGAAAAGACCTTAATGGTGTGTTGTTAAGGTGTATTGATCATGATCAAGTGGATAAAGTGCTTCATGAGTTCCATGATGGAATTGTTGGGGGTCATTTTTCCCAAAGAACTACTGCGTGGAAGATAATGAGAGTTGGCTATTGTTGTGCATGTTTTGCACAATCGCCCCGCCGAAGGCAGGGACCCCCTCTTTTTGCTCGAGTCAGGTCATTTTGACCTCATCTCATTTTTTGTGCCTTTGTTTTCATTCCTAAGTCTACCATGAGCCTTAAAACGATCAATTTCATGTTGGCCAAATTCACCTGGCTGAGTTTCACTAGGTCATTTTCTACTGTAGGCTGGACCTTGCAAGTTTCCCCCTTCGCTTTTCGCCCAACATCGATTGACCCTTGTGGACCTGCATTTGTAGGTTTCCCTTTTTCATTCACCTACAGCCAAGTCCCAACATTCACCTAGCATGCAGACCCCACGCCCTTTTTCGCTACCATGTCCTTCATGATCTGTAACCTACATTCACGATTTTCCCTTTATCGTTTGCCACTGCACTTTGTCATTCACCTGCGGCCAAGCCCAGCATCCGCCTGACATGCGAGCCCTGTGCCCATTTTCACTGTCGCATCCTTCACACTCTATGGAACTGCTCTTACAAATTTCCCTATGTGGATCTCCATTCCCATTTTTCTACTACGAAACAATCGTTCTTTAGCTGTCGCCCACCTGGCCGGCTGCAAGCTTGGCTTTGTCGTCCCTCTCATTGTTGTTGCAAGCTGACCCTATTGCTCTGAAATTGTTCAAGTCCCTAAATGTTTTGGGTCTCTTTACATAGCCTGTCCTCATTCGACCTTCATTTCCTAATGGCTAAACTCTCTCACTATCTGGTTGGGAAGAACCCACATGCACTACCTCCTCAAAATGACGATAAACTCTAAAGTCCACACTCATCGGCGGGTCTTCCCTTGCAAGCCGCCATTTGTGGGAGGTTGTCACCCCGGCACCATTTACAATGGAAAACCTTTGTTTCCTTTCCTCCATGTAGGCCCACAACCCACTAGCATCATTTCCTTACTACGGGCCTCGGCAAGTCTTTTGTTGTTTCCTCGATGACATTTGCATACCAACCACCCACGTATCACTACCTGCATTGACAATTCTAATGTCCTTCGAAGAGTGAAAGAGTCGACTAAGATGAACTCAGTAGAGTAACAAAGCTCGAAAGCAAGATGATCAATAAATCTAAGGGAAAGGACACTCTGCGGGTGAGAGGAATAATTAACTTTTGTTAACATATTTAAAAGACCGTCTTGGTCAAAGGGAAATGACAAGGTGATCTTTGGGTGCCATAAAAACAAAAATCGTGGACGATGATGGTAGGTGCAAATCAGGGATCATGGAAATTCCATGAGCAAAGGAGTTTATGAAGACCACTAAGAACAAGTCGAGAATGGTGAGAAAGAAGCTTGATCAACAAGGACTAGGAGGATGTTGTGTGAAACTCATCATGCAGGAAGTTGTTAGTATTTCATTGTTTACAAATGGAATTTCGATCATGGCAGCCCGCTTTAGCATCTCTAACGATGATTCTTTGTGTGGAGTCTGACGTCTGCTAGCTCACTCATATAGATTTTCATCTAAGCGGGTCTACTAAATCCTCGAGCTACTAGTTAAAGAAAAATGATCATTAATGAAGCAGAAGAAAATCAATAAGGGAGGATAGCAATAGGGTTAAGGATAGAAAATGAGGCATGAGATACATTAAATTTGAAGCCAGCAAATCAAGAACGAAGAGACAATGTCTAATCCCGATCACTAGTGATGCTTGGGATGTCTTCAGCGGATGGTGCCTGTGGCACATTCACATGAAGAAGGACGTCAAGCACACACAAGGATATCAACCATTAGAGAAACAACCAAAGAATATAAGTTGTGATGATAAATTCAATCAAAATTCATATCTCTTACTTTTCAATGCCCATGATAGATCTTATAGTTTCCCACTTGATAGAGCCACCCATAGCCTACAAATAGATATTATAATAGGGACTAGCATTTTTTTGAGGCGCACGGGTTTTTTTCATCAAGCGTTGGCGGAAGAGCTAATGCAGATGTCATGGTCACCTTCACTGTGACCAAATGGCTTTTACTTCACAGAAACCTGATGGTCGGGCTCCACTATCCCTCTTGCAAGATGAGAATGATGTTGGTCGATGCCTTTGAAGTGGCATCATGGGATTTGGCATGGAGTTACTACCAACTGAGAGGTTTCAATAAATAAACAATATCAGGCAGAGAGCCAACTTAGTCGGCGATGGTAGGGGGATTTTCATTTTGTGGGAATCTTCTCACAGGGTGTTGACTGGGTTTTGTCATTTTCAAATGATATTATTAACATGGTCATCTGCACTATTATCTCTGACAGCCCTCTTCACTACGGAGCCCACAGCTCTCGCAATCATCTGTCTCTTAGCCATGGCAATTTTCTTATTGTGGTGTGCAGGAGTTGGTACTGCGGGGGGGCCACCACCACCTATGGGGTTATTATTTAGATAGCATTCTCACATTTGGTACCTGCATTCTATTTCCATAGGGTATCCAATACCATTGTGATTGAGAACATGATGAAGAGATGGGCAATAATGAAAAAGGTAAATTACAATATATGGGTAAACAGTTTCTGAGGGATGGCGCACTTGATCAGGGATGGATGTTTTAAGTACATTAGGTGCAGCTATTGGACGCTCAAGCTAGGGTAAACTCTACAAATCAAGAATCAAGTTAAATTAAGAGGGAAAATGATTAAGGGCCTAAAATGTTGTGATTCATAATGTCACTCCATTATCTAGTTGTGACTGGGTCATCAAATTTTCCCTTCCCTAGTATTATTACTACTTCTCATTGGTTGCTTAGAGGATATGTAATGATAAGGTTATTTAAATTGTGGTTAAGCAACCATTTAAGATATGCATTAAGTGGTCACGTTGGCACCAAACGGTCATATTCAAAGTTTACATCATTATTTGCATAATCTTAACTTGATCTACTATCTTGTGCAAGGCTTTGTTTACGATGATCATTAGAGGAGCTTGCTGAAGGAGGAAATTGCACATGACAGTCGGTCCATGGGTATGCTTCTATAAGAATGAACCAAGGATGACCAAGATCACTAACCAGGAAGTGTTCTGCAAACAACGATTGACTCAGAAAATGGACTAGCGAACAGATGGTTACATGTCAGAAAAGGACTAATCAATGCAAGGAAGTTTGATGCTTGCCTAGGGAATCTGAGGCAAGGAAGGACTATTTTGTCTCTTATCAAACGATAGTGACCCGTCAAGGGTTGCCCCGTCAAATTGAGAGGTAGCTAAGTTGTCCCACAATGGTGTAAATTTGTAAACGGAGCTCGTTCAATCCAATGAAGAATTTTGCAAGTCTATTGAACAGAAGGCGTCCTTCAAGCAATTTCTGCTATAGTAAAAGAGTAATCAACAAAATGACAAAATTGCTACAGCACATGGGCACTAAATGACAAAATAAGAATGAGACAAAAGATGTATTTTAAATTGTTGGATAATGGGGGGTAGGTGAAACCCGAATGTAATCAAATCTAGGCCACACAATGAAAATCAATCCTATCCATTCATTTGGGCTTTAGAAAACTATAAATAGGGGTTTCCCCTCATTTGTAAATGGTTGGAGAGCTAGTGTAAAGGAATTCTGCAGCAATAGAGAGCTACAGTGCATGATTTATGGATGTTTCTCTTGTGTTTCTTCATTATGCATCCATGGTTCTACTTCCCCATTAGTTTAGTTGTTAGTTTCCTTAATGGAGGTGATCATGGTGTTTTCTATTACTGTATTTGATGAATTTCTAGCTCATGCTTTTTGTGGTTTGTTGATGATGAATCACTTTGTAAAGCTAGTTTGAGCTTCCTTACTTCATTATGGAAACTTACTTCAATTGCATTTTCATGATGTGTGTATGCAATCTGAAAATCTATAGTCCTTAGAAGATTGCACTGGTTTTGTGTAACTATAGGTTCCTCTTGGCCAAGCAAAACCTAGTTTAGGGAGTTTGTCTACTGTAGCAACCTCCATGATCACTGTTCATTCATAGTTTCAGGTCTAGGAACTTCCTCTCTTCCCTACCCTTTTTCCTTTTTTTTAATAAGTAACCTAAGTTAAGGTTCATTGCACATTGTAAATCCAAATCTAAAATTGAAATAGGATTTCTAGACTATTTAATCATGTATCAACTTTTTGCATCCTAAGAACTCCATTTGTAGACCAAACTTCCCACACTTTGTAACTCATATGTAAGTGTGCCTTGTGATTCCAGCAAATCACATGAATCAACTGAGATATTCCAGGCACTATCAAGACTTGACAATAGAGACCTTGGGATAGTGTTCTGTAATTTTATTATGAAAGATTATCTTTCAAGAGAGGTGATGCACCTATGCATTACCTATGTTGAGAAATGCATAAAAAACACATCAACAGAACTGGCGCTAGAAGGAGGACTAACATGTCGATGCTACAAATCTAAAACTTGGAAATTGAAAAGAGAACTTTCAAGAAGAAATCTGAGATAAGGAGATCTCTTTTAATGCTAAAACTTAAAATTAGAAAATTTTGAAGGAAAACAAAAGCTGAGTTGAAATGGAGCAGCACATGCAAATCAGCATCACTCAGTACATGCAGATTTAAACAAGATATTGAAGAGACCATTGCAGCAATTTGCATTGGCAGATAAGTGCAGAGTTCATTGCACTCGCAAGTACAATGAACTAGGATGTCTAACTTTCTTGAGAAAAATTGGAGTCTTGTAAGGAGAAATTCCCTTCTGGGAATTATATCAAACTTTAGCCCTTGCAGACCCAAAGGAAGAGTTGACAACCATGGTAGCTAAGGCATTCAATGGGATGATCCAAGAATGTTTGGATAGTGAAGATGGACCAAGATTGGAGGTGGTACTAATTTCTACCTGGTGTAGATTTCGCAATGCACCTCAATCAGAATTAACTTGTTCTTCATGCACAAACATTATTACTCAAGTCAAGGGCTTCTTGAACAAGTTGGAGTAGCCAACATTCAATGAGGATGAGTCATCCCATGAGACAAAAGAGCTATCAACATTTGGAGGACAACACATTGAAGTTGAAGCAAGAAATTTGACACAAGTTAGTGCGGGGACAACAGGCATAAAGGTTGAGAACCAAGAGGAAGAGGTTGAAGGTCTTGGGAAAACAAAGTGCCTTGGTGAAAATTTGATTGAAACCAATTCAGAAGGCCTTCCCTCCACTAATCTGAAGCAGTCCTCCACTCTAAAGGAGGAACCTTTGGCAGTTGATGATGAATCAACAGAGTTTGCAATGGTGCATGTTGGGATGTCCAACACGAATGCTAAAGATCAGAAAGAGGAAAAGGATGATAGCCTTGGGACAGCAGAAAATGATGATGAAGGCATGAGTGAAATAATATCAGAGGACCTCTCCATCTACAATGATAGTGACCAAGCATATGGTAGATTTGGAGGAGTGGGAACAACTACGGGTCACAGCAGGTCACTAGTTAACTTCCTTCTCAAGTGATGATGAAGACCCAATAATGGAAAGATATAACCAACTCGTCTCCAGATTAGCAAAGGACTAGTCTAAACTAAGATATCAAGTGGATTTGGAGGTATTGATGCTACCAAATTGGTGCAGACTCCATAACTCATCACTCTGGGAGTTCACATGCGAACTGTGCCAAGAAGCCATCGAGCAAGTCAAAGAACAAGCGAGGCAGCTAAGTACACCACTTCCTACAATTGCTTTGAGGATGGAACGTAAGAATCAAGAGCCAAAGCCAAGTGACAACTTAGCTGAAGGTATCCCTTATGAGAATATCAAAATAGAAACAGAAGAAGAACAATGCAGTCCCGAGTCTCCAAGCAATGAAGCGGAACACACTGGAATGTTGTCCACCAGTCATCAAGAATTTCTTCCTCTTGAAGAGCATTGTGCACCATGGACAATGGGCTTTATGGCAGGTCCTCGAAGGAAAATTGCATAGTAGATTTTGGTCCCCTTGACGAGGTGTCATCAATTGATGACTTCTTCCCATTAGGAGTTGTACTACAGAGGTATACCCATGTCGAAGAAGAGTTCATCTCATAGGTTGACAATGATGAAGACATACTACCTGAACCTCCGAACGGCAATGCACTAGAGTTTTCAGATTGGGAGAGGGGTTCCTTCTCCATCTGTAGCGACAATGAAAAAAAGGAGACAAGTGAACATTGTGATGAAATGAATGAAATGCAAAAAGAAGAGGATAAAGGCGAAGGTGTTTGGATGGCTTCCAACAAATATGACATGCTTGGTCAACTGCAAGATATAACTAGGGGTTCTTCCACCTTGGCCATTGTTGATGCTCCTTCACATTCAGGGAGTTGCAAGAGGACAGATTCATCCATCTCATGTTCTCATGACATTGAACATTATAAAGTTAAGGTCAACACTTAGGATAAGAGATGGGACAACACGTTGCCTTCTAAAGACAGCAATCCAATGGAGTCATGCACTATGGAGGATAAATGTGATGAAGTGTTTCTTCTTGAGGAACAACCGGTAGGAGGCATGGATTCCACACAAAGATTGAGAGAAATGTTTGTTGCCTCATCCTCCCATGCCTTTGCAGGCTTAAGATCAAAAATGTTGCATGATCCCATGTCACCATCTGAAGCTACCAATGCAATGATCAAAGATGTTACATGCTCCCTCTCGACTGGCGGGCCCTGCCATCTCCATGTGACAACATCTAGGTTATATCCTTCCTTGCTCTTGCTAATTGTCATAGCTAAATTTATCATTTTGATTATGGGAATGAGGGAAGACATACGTGTTTATGGATTTAACGAACTGCCTCAATTGCTTATTTTTCCTAATGACGTGATTGAATTTGAGTGCTATAATGTTAAATTTATTTTTTCTGAATATAAAGATAAATCTGAATGGCTTAGAACTACAACGATTGCCCGTTTTCTTGTGCATGCATTACGAAGTCTAGGTGGCGTAAATGTTGGTTTGCCTTGATTAAATGTAGTTCTTTGTAAATCTCTTTGTACATAGTTCATTTTGAGTAATGTAGGTTTCCTGTACATAACCTTGTTTTCCCGCCTTTGTTAGGTTAGGCGGTGGGTTGTAGGTTAGCTTGCTTTAAATTATTTTTCCCTTTCATTTTCTTTTGCTTTCCTGCCTTGGTTAGTTTAGATTGTTCATTTTCCATTCGCTTTGCTTTCATTTTTATTGTTGCTCTAACTTTAGCTAAGTGCATCTGTGCGCACAACAACTATCCTTATTTCCTAGGGTTGTTCTACGTATTTCTTCATCATATTCTAATCAAGTTTTTAGAATGGACAGTGAGGATCTTCTCTTAGTGTCAAGTGATCTAGGTGTTTGATTTGAAGAGGATAAGTTGTTGGTTGGTCTGATTTTGATGTATTCTAAAATCTTATATCTCTCACACATTTTAAGAATCTAGAGGTCATTGTGGGTCCTATTGCGAAGTCTAGTTAAGTGAAAAATCTAAAATTATGCTTCAGTTCCACTGTGATTCTCAGCCTTGAGTGCGAGATTCAATGCTTGTGGGTTGAAATGAAAAGAATTGAGAAGAGAAAATCAAAAGAAAAGAAAGGAAAAGTAAGACATTATAAATCAAAAGAAAGAAATTCATTTTTTTAAGGGGATCCGAGCAACTCTACCGAGGCTATGGACAACTAGCTGACAATAGAGCAATGTTTAGGAGAATCACAGTGACAACCTTGTCGAGGCTATGGACACCTGATTGGCAGCGAGGCAATGTTCTGGATGCTTTTGGAGTAAGAATAAACTATGTAGCTTAACTGGACAGAGCTCGGGTTCCTATAGCAAATGAAGGATGGGAATTAACGCATATGCACACACTTAGATTTTTAGTATACTGAAGGTTGGGTTGACTAGTGGTTTTTATCCCTTGATCAAGCATCTAGTTTATTTGTTCTAGCGTGAAGATCAGAACCAAAGATTCTAGGTTTGTGATTCCAGTTTGTCATCAAAATGCTCTAGAGAATTTCCCTGGCAGTGAGTCCCCATTTGTTGTGCATGTTTTGTACAACCACCCCACCGAAGGCAGGGACCCCCTCTTTTTGTTTGGGTCAAGTCATTTTGACCTCGTCTCATTTTGTGCACCTCTATTTTCATACCTAAGTCAACCATGAGCCTTAAAACGATCAATTTCATGTTGGCCAAATTCACCTAGCTGAGTTTCACTAGGTCATTTTCTAGTGTAGGTTGGAGCTTGCGGGTTTCCCCCTTTGCTTTTTTCCCAACATCTATTGACCCTTGCGGGCCTGCATTCACAGGTTTCCCTTTGTCATTTTCTGTTGTGCTCTGTTGTTCACTTGCGACCAAGCCCCAGCATTCACTCGACATGCGAACCCACATTCACGGGTTTCCCTTTGTCATTTTTTGTTGTGCTATGTTCTTCACTTGCAACCAAGCCCTAGCATTCGCCTGACATGAGGACCCTGTGCCTATTTTCATTGTCATGTCCTTCATGCTCTACAGACCCGCATTTGCGGGTTTCCCTTTGTCGTTCGCCCCTGCACTCCATCGTTCGTCTACGTCCACCCGACATGTGGACCCCACACCTGTTTTCGCAATCGCATCCTTCACACTCCATGGATCCACTCTTATAGATTTCCCTATGCAGATCTTTGTTCCCATTTTGCCACTATGGAACAGTCATTCTTTAGTTGCCGCCTACCTGGCAGGCTCCACGCATGGCTCTATCATCCCTCTCATTTTCGTTGCAGGTCGATCTCATTGCTTTGAAATTGTTCAAGTCCAAAAAATTTTGGGGTCTCTTTGCATGGCCTGCCCTCGCCTAACCTTCATTGCCTAGCAACTAAACTCTCTCATTGTCTAGTTGGGCAGAACCCGCACGCACCACCTCCACAAAATGATGATAAACTCTTAAGTCCACGCTCGTCAACGGGTCTCCCCTCGCGAGCAACCATTTGTGGGAGGCCATTGGCCCGGTGCCATTTACAATGGAAAACCTTCCTTTCCTTTCCTCCATGTGGGCCCACAACCCACCAGTTTCGTTTCCTTATCACGGGCCTCGACAAGTCTTTTATCATTTCCTCGATGGCATTTGTATACGACCACTTGCATATCGTTGCCCACATTGAAAATTCTAATCATGTCCTTCAAAGAGTGAAAGAGCCGACTAAGATGAACTCAGTCGAGTAACGAAGCTCCAAAGCAAGATGATCAATAAAGCTAAGGGAAAGGACACTATGCAGGTGAGAGGAATAATTAACTTTTGTCAACATATTTAAAAGACTGGCTTGGTCAAAGAGAAATGACAAGGTAATCTTTGGGCACCATAGAAACAAAAATTGTGGATGATGATTGTAGGCACAAATCATGGATCACGGCGATTCCATGAGAAAAGGTGTTTATGAAGACCACTGAGAACAGGCCGAGAATGGTGAGAAAGAAGCTCGATCAATGAGGATTGGCAGGATGTTGTGCGGAACTCATCGTACAGGAAGTTGTCAGTATTTCATTATTTACAAATGGCATTTCGATCATGGTATCCCACTTTAGCATCTCTAACGATGATTCTCCACGTGGGGTTTGAAGTCTGCTAGGCCGCTCATATGGCTTTTTGCCTAAACGGGTTCGCTAAATCCTCGGGCTACTAGTTAAAGAAAAAAAATCATTAATGAAGTGGAAGAAAATCAATAAGGGAGGATGTCAACAAGGTTAAGGACAGAAAATGAAGCATGAGAGATGTTAAATTTGAAGCCAACAAATCAAGAACGAAGAGACAATGTCTAATCCCGATCACTAGTGATGCTTGGGATGTCTTCTACAGAAAGCGCCTATGGCACGTTCGCGCGAAGAAGGATTTCAAGCACACACAAGGATATCAAGCATTATAGAAACGGCCAAAGAATATAATTTGCGATGAGAAATTCAATCACAAGTCATATCTCTTACTTGTCAATTCCCATGATAGATCAAATAGTTTCCCACTTGATAGAGCCACCCATAGCTTGCAAATAGATATTATAATAGGGGTTGACATTTTGTTGAGGGGCACATGTTTTTTTCATCAAACGTTGGTGGAAGAACTAACACGAATGTCATGGTCACCTTCATCGTGACCAAACGAATTTTACTTCATAGAAACCTGATGGTCAGGCTCCACTATCCCTCCTACAGGTTGAGAACGATATTGGACAATTCCTTTGAAGTTGCATCACAAGATTTGGCACGGAGTTACTACCAACGAAGAGGTTTCAATAAATAAACAATATCAGGCATAGAGCCAACTTAGTCGGCGACGGCGAGGGGATTTTTGTTTTGCGGGAATCTTCTCTCAAGGTGTTGACTAGGTTTCTCCATTTTCAAACAACATTATTAAAACAGTTGTCTGCACTATTATCTCTGATGACCCTCTTCACTATAGAGCCCGCAACTCTCGTAGTCGTTTGTCTCTCAGTCATGGCAATTTTCTTATGGTGGTGCATGGGAGTTGGTATTGTGGGGGGTTGTCGCCACCTGTGGGGTTGTTATTTAGATATAATTCTCACATTCACTATCTACATTTTGTTTCCACAGGATATCCAACACCATTGTGATTGAGAACATGATGAAGAGATGAGCAATAATGAAAATGGTAAATTCTGATATTTGGGTAAACGATTTCTGAGGGATGGGGCACTTAATTAGGCATGGATGTTTTAAGTACATTAGGTGTGTCTATTGGATGCTCAAGCTAGGGTAAAAAATGCAAATCAATAATCCAAATAAATTAAAAGGGAAAATGATTTTGGGCTTGAAATGTTGTGATTCATAATGTCTCTCCATTATCTAGTTGTGACTGGGTCATCTGATTTTCCCTTCCCTAGTATTATTACTACTTCTCATTGGTTTCTTAGAGGATATGCAATGATAAGGTTATTTAAATTATGGCTAAGCAACCATTTAAGATATGCATTAAGTGGTCTCGTCGACACCAAACATTCATATTCAAAGTTTACATCGTTATTTGCATAATCTTAACTTGATTTACTATCTTGTGTAGGGATTTGTTTACAATGATCATTGGAGGAGCTTCTTGCAAGAGGAAATTACACATGATGGCTGGTCCATGGGTATGCTTCTATGAGAATGAACTAGGGTCAACTAGGATCACCAACCAGGAAATGTTTCACAAACAACTATTGACTCAACAAATGGACTAGCGAACAAATGGTTGCATGTTAGAGAAGGACTAATCAATGCAAGGAAGTCTATTGGTTGCCCAGGGAATCTAGGGCAAGGAGGGATTGTTTTGTCTCTTATCAAATGACCATGACCTAGGTTTCCCTGTCAAATCAGGAGGCAGCTAAGCTATCCCACAATGGTGCAAATCTGTAAACGGAGCCTATTTGATCTAATGAAGAATGTTGCAAGTCTATCAAACAGAAGGCGGCTTCAAGTAGTTTCTTCTATAGTAAAAGAGTAATCAATAAAATGATAAAACTGCTACAACACCTGGGCATTAAATGAAAAATAAAGAATGAGACAAAAGATGTATTTTAAATTGTTGGATAATGGGGGTAGGTGAAACCCTAATGTAATCAAATCTGGGCCACTCAATGCAAATCAATCCTAGCCATTTATTTTGGCTTTGGAAAACTATAAATAGGGGTCTCCCCTCATTTGTAAATGGTTGGAGAGCTGGTGTAAAGGCATTCTGCAGCAATAGAGAACTACATTGCAGGATTCATGGATGTTTATCTTGTGTTTCTTCATTACGCATGCATGGTTCTACTTCCCCATTAATTTAGTTGTTAGTTTCTTGAATGGAGGTGATCATGGTTTTTGTTGTTACTATATTTGATGAATTTCCATCTCATGCTTTTTGTGGTTTGTTGATGATGAATCACTTTGTAAAGCTAGTCTGAGCTTCCTTACTTCATTGTCGAAACTTAGTTCCATTGCATGTTCATGATTTGTGTATGCAATTTGAAAATCTATAGTCCTTAGAAGATTGCACTGGTTTTGTGTAACTATAGGTTCCTCCTAGTAAAGCAAAACCTAGTTTAGGGAGTTTGTATACTATAGCAGCCTCCATGATCATCATTCATTCATAGTTTCAGGTCTAGGAAATTTCTCTCTTCCCTGCCCTTTTTCCCTTTTTTTAATAAGTAACCTAATCTAAGGTTCATTGCACATTGTAAAGCCAAATATGAAATTGAAAACTCCATTTAGAGACCAAACTTCCCACACTTTGTAACTCATCCATAAGTTTGTCTTGTGATTCCAGCAAATCACATGAATCAACTAAGATATTCCAAGCACTGTCAAGACCTAACATTAGAGACATTGGGATAGTGTTCTGCAATTTGATTGTGGAAGATTGTCTTTCAAGAGAGGTGATGCACCTATGCATTACCTGTGTTGAGAAGTGCATCAAAACACATCAAAAACTATTATTGGCCAAGATTGTTTAAGGATGCCCATGCTTGGGCAAGGAAATGTTTGAAATGTGTCATTTTTGCAGGCAAAGAGAGGCTACCAGCTCTACCCTTGCAGCCAATTCAAGTGGAACAACCCTTCATGAGATGGGACATTGATTTTATAGGACCCATTAATCCACCTTCAAGTGTAGGCCATAGGTGGGTACTTGTTGCAACTGATTACTTTACAAGATGGACTGAGGCAGTGGCTTTAAAAGAAGCCAATGAAACTGTTGTTTTAAACTTTTATGATGATTTAGTAACCAGGTTTGGAGTACCTGAATCAATCATTTTAGATAATGCTTTAGCATTCATTGGGTTCAGAGTAAGTGATTGGGTTGTCATAAATGTCATTCATCTGAATACATCATCAAACTATTACCCATAAGGTAATGGTTTGGCAGAATCAACAAACAAGAACCTGATAAGGATTACTAAAAGAATCATGGAGGATAATCAGAGAACTTGGCACACCAAGTTGAAATCTGCCTTGTGGGAAGATAGAATAACTCCCAAAAGGCTCATTGGGAACTCCCCATATGTGTTGGTTTATGGTAAGGAGGAAAGATTGTCTTTATCAATAGAACTTCCAACTCTCGATATTATGCACCAGCTAGAGATGTTTGAGGAAAGAGACCCAATGGAAATTATATATGCTCATCTCATGGAGCTAGAGGAGATAAGAGATAAGGCAATGAAGTATTTGGAGTATCATCAGCTCCAAACAAAAGGAGTCTTTGATAAGAAAGAAACACCCAAAGTATTCAGAGAGGGTGATGTTATGCTCAAATGGGATGAATTGAAAAGCAGGCCAAGCAAGCAATCCAAGTTTGACAGCATGTGGAGTGGTCGATTTTTTATTATAGAATGCAAGAAGCATAATGCATTCCAATTATCAAAGATGGATGGAGAAATTCTTCCTATCCCAGTTAATGGGATACACCTCAAACGGTGTTTTGAGGTTTGATATGCATTATACATGCTATACTAGGAGTTTTTCTTTCAATAAGTATTGTTGCACCATAGTTTAGATGCAAATTTAAAATTCCCCTAAGTGTTGTTCAACATAGTTAGGGATTTTTCCTTTTGAATTTTTGGTGTTTGAATAAGTTTCCAAGGTATCATGTACTAATCTAGTGAGTTACAGTAATGTACTAGACTATTTTCAAGTTGTGTCATCTTTTAGGTGACTCAATTCCTAATGGATAAGCTTCAGGCAACTAGTTGGGATGTTTAGCAGGGAAACATATAGTAGATGTCGCCAAAAATGTTACCTATCTTTTCTACTTGCCCAAATAGGTAGTGTTGTTTTTTTTTTACCAATGAAAAGAAGGTACATTTTAACTCTGCAATGTCACATTCCTGTGCATAAAGAAATATTTGAAGACTACAATACTACATTTCATTATGCAAATGCATATAACATAACATAGGAGAAAGTGAACAATCTTTTCAAAAATGTAGTCTTTATTGATAATTAAAATGAATGGTGTCCCACACAAGTCATGGGACTAACTATCAAAATTCATATAATGGAAAAAATTATAAATTTATAGATACAAAAGAAAAAAATGCACATAAAGAGAGAGAGGACCCATCATTGCTTGAATGATGAATCTTGGTTGCTTTGTTTTGCACCATCTTCGGTCACTCTCACTTGTCCTACTTCCAGTTGATGCTCTCCTTGTTGCTCCTAGGTTCCCTGCATCTATGAGAAAAGTGTTGTTAGAGCAATGAAGGATCACTAGTCAAAATATGGGCATACATCTATAAGCATATAATTTGATCCTCATGTGCATTCAAATAGCCAAACATACCATAGATGTCCAGGAAAACAAGAAAGTTGTAAAATACACCTATCATATGCTTGGTTTTATCTAAGATGTTTACTTCTTGTGTAGGTATAGGTGAAATCATGTTGTTTTATTTCATCTAATTATAGCACGTGGGATAAATGTGGCTCCCAAAGGGGTTGATCCCAGCATGCTATCATTTTGTGTTTTGACAAAGTTAAGGTTGTTATGTTTTCCATGACATTGTGATACAATCAAGGATGAATTCATCATTCATAAGTAGTAAGGTTAGTGAATTTACTGATATAAATAATAAATTGGTTCTTAATGGATCCAAAGTGTCATGAAAAACAAAAAAATGGTACTCATCAAGTATAGTGGCATAAAAAATGTACAAGTAAATAGTGTGCATCATGATTATCTTAGAAAATAAGGATAATGACCTTGAAAGAAAATGGACAGTCATGTATGCCAATGACTTGGACACAAGACTACTGAGCATGGTTGTTAGAAGTGAGAAGGATTTGAAGGAGATCATTGTAATCTCTAAAAGTTGATGAAAATCTACTGAACATAGAGGACGTAGTCATCTATCAACAAGAAGGAATAATTATAAATGACAACTCTATCTATCTCAATCTCATGTATGAAATAGCATCTAGTCAATGGGAGATAGGTGGAAAACCATGATAAATATAGGTAAGAGCTATGGGTTTGGGATACTAAAATAGTACATGCCCAGGTAGCAGTGATTTCATATTCAAAGGCAAGGATAATTGTCAAATTCTTGAGTTATGAATCTTCAACTCAGTCAGAAAAAACACAATTAATAAAGTAGTATACAAGTGCAGCCATTATCATGATTATGCTATAGTAAATGTGATAGTATAATGAGTACATTGCAATGGATTACAAAAGTGAATGGAAATTTTAGAGGAGATGGCTATTTTGAATAAGGCAGTACAGTTTGATAGGGAAAAAGGCACAAAGGTCCTCATCGAAGGCATAGTGAGTATGACAAACAATGAGCCTAAATGACCAAGTGAAAAGCTTTTTATAATATCACTACCAGGTAAAGGTTTATCACAATTAGAGGAGGTAAATGAAATTTAGGTTTTAAAGGAATTTGTGATATTTTGTTGTCTTGCATAAACCCAGAATGGGTTTTAAAATTCCTAATATATGAAATGCAAATGACTCTTAGTCACTAGTAGGGTTTGCGCCTAGAATAAAAGAAATGGGGCAAAAAAGTGAAGATCTATGCATTCATTGTTTTTAGAAAAGTAAGATATTGAGCCTTGGCCTATTTGGAGTAAGCCCTCGAGCACCTGCAATGGAGAAATTCCAAATCCAAAACAGAAGAAAGAAATGTGGAGAGTTTCAAAACCCTTAGTAGTAGTAGTAAGAAAATCCCTCAAAAAATCTTGTAAGTATGGAAGAAATTGAAGATGGCATGGTAGAGGAAAAAAAATTTGGGTATCAGCAGCAAATTTGGCCACAACCATAGAATTCAAGAATGTCCTTGTATTTATTTGCAAAGGAACCCAAAACGTTTACTTAAATGCAAGATTTTTATTCAAGATCTTTTGCATGAAATGCTATAGAATTTGTTGAAAATGCATGAACTAGATTGCAAAAAATGGAACCCTCGACATCAAAATTTGCAAAATCCATGTTTTAGAAAATGAGACCCGAAAAATACAGAGGAGTTGCCCATTTTTTCAAAATAGCAAAAGCAAATGGAGTTGGGGTTTTAGGATAACCCATGGACGTCTTGTTGTTTTGTGAATTCTTAGAACAATAAATGAAAGCATTTACGAGTATGAAGAGGATTGGTCATAAAGAGGAATAAAGTCCTCAAATCCTCCAAGAAAGTATAAATCGTAGCCATGCAATACAGGGAAATTTTTTGTGTCTGCAAAGAATATAAACTAGAGCAAGTATTAAAACCCTTGATATTAAGATTTGAAAAGTCTTGTTTTCAGAACTATAGACCCAAAATGAATGTAAGGATCAAGCCAAAAAATGCATGGAAATACACAAAAATGCAAAAAAACATCAAGGGCTCGAATATGGTGAGGTCGTAGCATGGGTGTGAGCAAACTGAAGATGCACAAAAGACAAGTTGCATTCATCATTCTTGAACTTACAGAGCTCAAGATGAGTTTTTATTCATAGAGATCAAGGAAATGCATAGGGAAATAAACATGTCATTATTTTCTTTGACGATTGAGCTCAAATGAGCAAATTTTACATAGAAAGTAAAAGAAAATACAAAAATTATGCTCGCAATAAGCTCACTGAGTTTTATGTTGCATAAAGTATGTTGAGGAAGCCTTTTTTGCTTCAAAATCTACCATGGAATCATCTGTAGAGCTCCCTTGAAACCCCTATGTCAATAGCCAATTTTTTTCCAGAAAACTCAATGAGTAAATTGAAATGTATTCAAAACTTTTGGCATTCCTTATGTTCTAGGCTTTTCAACCCTAAAGAATACCGACAAGTAAAAGATTTTTTTTTACCTTTTATTTTAAAGTTTTGTACTGTGAACTAATACCTTGCCTCATGTATTCTCAAACCCCTTATATATGCTAAGTGTGAATTCTTTTAACACTTATGGCTTTTGCATTGACTCATTTGGTTGAGTCATTGAATTATAATGTGAAATATAGTTAGAATGATGTTTTATAAATCATTTTAAATATGTTATTTGTTCTACAAAAGGTGGCATGTATTCTTGAGAATAGGTCAAGGGGGGGAATAGTTGAGCTTTTATGCCTTGTAGGCATATAGGGGTGGTTGAAGCAGTTGATCAAACATGTGGAGAGCATATAGGAGCTTTTACTCAATTTTTTGAAGGTTATGAGAGCATCTAGGGGGTGGTTTTGCATGCCTTAATGTTTGGCATGTTCAAACTTGTTTTTTTCCACACATTGGAGCTCTTTTGGGGGAGATTCAGTTGCTAGATTCTTGGATTTTGGGGGAATCCAACCCAATTCAGTTTCTAGATCCTCTTTTGGTGGATTTTTGGAGGGAGTTGGAGATATAGTCACTTGGTTGACTCATTTGTATCCAGTTCTTATTATGCACTTTTCTACACTTAGTAAATTTTTAGTCCTTGGATAGTTTTGGCATACTTTTGTATCTCATTTTTGGATATGAAATACAGTGAAGGCCTTGGATATCATTGATTTGAATTTTTTCCTACTTGTTCTTTGCATTATTGTGTGCATTCAAGTGATTGATCAAGTTATTTATGAGGTATTGCTCATTTCCTTATAACTTTTTCTTAGATTTTAGCACCTTATGCAAAAGTATGTTAATACAAGTTGCAAACTGTGTCAAAAATGCAAATGACTTTTAGTTGTGGAGTTATCTTCCTCCTAGGAGTTTGAGCATTAGGACCTCTTTGTGAAACACTTATGTAAAGGCATGTAGTAATGAGTTGTGCAAGTTTATTTTTTTTCATTGTAGTCAAATGTTTGTAGACTGAGTTTTATGTCCTAGTTTAGTTTGGCGTATCACCTTCTTAGTTTCATTTTTTTTTAGCATTTTTGATCTATGCAATTTTTCTCTCTCCCTTTTCCTTGACAAAACAGCAGAATAGCTTAGGTAGGTGATAACCATTTAGGAAGTTGGCCTTCTCTGGAGGTTGATCTTTGTTTTCAAAGCCCACACTTTAAGAGGTCTTTTAATGTTTCATTGAGTGGTTGAATAGGGTTCAACAAAGGTTGCACATTCAAGTGATAACAACACCATTGGGACAATTTCTTGAATCCATAGTAAAAGAACTCCTCAAAAATAATCTTATAACGCTACCTGATATGAAAAAATATAATCCACAATTCAAACCCCCATGGTGGAATGAGGATCACTTTTGCAACTATCATAGACACAAAGGACATAAGACTAATAGTTGCAATAAGATTCAACATCTAATACAAGACCTTATTGATGACAGTAAGATAGCAGTTGACAAACACACTCCTTCTAGTAACTTTGATAATGAAATGTTTAAGAACCCTTTCCCTAAGCATGACAAGGATAAAGGAAAGACCCCTAAATCTGGTGATGGTGTAAACTATACTACTACTAAATATGACTATATCATAAATAACATCAGTGAGGTTCATAATCATGTGAACACTTTCATTATAAAAGGCAAAGAACTTGATTGCAATGTTACTACCCACAGAGGCACAGTTACCCTTAGAGATCCTAATTCAAAATAAGCTACACCAACTTCATGATACAACCTCATAGAGCATTTAGGTAAAACTCATGCACAAATTTCTGTACTTGAGCTGCTACACCTATCTCTTGAGCATAAATTTATCCTAGATAAAGCACTTGCTACTACTACATTGCCTACAGACCTAAATGTAGATCAATTCTAAGCTATGGTGGGACACATCACCTCTCCTCACACTCTCACTTTTATTGATAACAATGATCCGTCCATATGACAACCACATAACACACCTTTACATATTTAATTCCTTGTCCATAAAGTTAAGACCAAGCGAGTTCTGATAGACAGAGGAGTAGGTCTTAATATTTGTACTAAAAAATTGATTGAAAAAATAGGATTCTCTGAAAATGCAGTTGATCCAAAGAAAAAGATTACCATAAAGGCATATGATAAAGAGGAATTCTCATCTAAAGGATCAGTTACTCTACCAATCAGAGTTGGGCCTATGGTAAAGGATGTGGTTTTCCAAGTTCTTGATCTCCCTCTGACCTACAACATCCTCCTTGGAAGGCCATGGATTCATGCAATGCAAACAATACCTCTACATACCATCAGTGCATTAAATTTCCACGCAATGGTGTTGAAATCACAATACAAGGAGATCCTAACCCTTTCATGCATTTCCATAATCTAAGTCCTAAAACTAAAATCACAATCCTACACAACTGGAGGCATTTCCTTCTCAAGCATGTGTTGACCCTAAGTCCTTAAAAGCATCCACCTCAAAATAAAATAAAGATGAGATCAAAATACAAGTAAAAGAACAAGGAGTAGGAGAATATACCTTGAATCATGCTCTTTGCATTGGAAAGCTACCTTTATCTCCCCACACCTATGGCAAACCATAGATGACTAAAGCGACATCAGATGCAAATACTATAGTGATTTTTAAATAAACTACTTTCAAAAAATGGGGAGCCCTTTATAATGAAACAAAAGAAGTTGGTCTCCTAAAATGGCTATACAAAGATGAGAATGCAAAAAAAGAACAAACTAAAAAACTAGAGATAAAGATACCTATTGAATAGTATGGAAAAGGATTTTATCTTATGAAACAAATGGGATATGATTGTAAAAGTCCTTTGGGATTATAGAAACAGGGTATCTTGGAACCAATGCAACCTACTCATATGCAAAAAGTCCTTGGTTTAGGATATGATGCACAAAAAGATAAGACCTTGAGTACCACATGCACTTCAAGTAAGGAAGTAGAGTCCTCTAATGCTACACAAACAAATGAGGAAAGTTTCATCAATGACTTCATTGACATTTATGACTATGATAGTGTCCCTACCCCTAAACTCAATCATAAAATTTTTACCCTTGAATCCATTCATCATGACCCTTTACCCCTAGTTCACCCTGAACTCATTGATTGGGATCCGAAGGGACTGCCACAACTAGATGTATTTTAAAATGATGAGGCAATCATAAACTTGTTGGGAGCATGAGAGGAGACACCTCTTTAGGATCATAAAGTAGGTTTTTCCATAGAACTCAATAGTGTGGCTTACTTTGGGGAAGGTGCCAAGCCTTTCAGTCACAAAATTATTGAAAATATAAATAGATCTTCTAGTGAAAACCACTCCACGACGTTATTAGACTCAAAAAAAGTAAAAATAAAGGATATATCCAAGGGTGAAAACCTCTATGAGGTGCTTGAGGATGGAAGGACTGACACACTTCCCATAGCACTCTATCACAAAAAATTATTTATGTTCCAGTGGAGAATACATTACCAACAAATTTGGGCACAGAAGAAAAACCAAGGTTAATTCATCTAGCAAAATCATTAACACCCGAAGAGAGAATAAATCATATACAATTTTACAAGGAAATACAAGTCAACATTGCATGGTCCTACGTAGACATGTCAGTACTTGATCCTGATTTAGTAATGCATCGCTTGTCTTTGCCACCTAGGGCAAAACCTGTTAAGAAAAAGTTGAGAAAACTACACCTGCATGTCGCTCTATTGGTAAAAGCTAAATTACAAAAGTTGCTAGATGTGGGATTTATAAGACCTGTTGACTATGTTGATTGGATTTCAAATTTAGTACCAGTTTCAAAACCTGATGGGGGTATTCGAGTTTGCACAGATTTCATATATTTAAACAAAGCTTGTCCTAAGTATGACTTCCCACTTCCAAACATTGACATGATAGTGGATTTGATAGAAAGGAATGAAATTTTATCCCTCATGGATGGTTTCTTAGGCTACAATTAGATTAAAATTTCTCTTGAAGATCAAATTAAGATAGCCTTCACTTGTCCTTGGGGAACCTTCTATTGGAATGTTATGTCCTTCGGGGTGAAGAACGTCGAAGCCACATACCAGCGTACAATAACCACTATCTTTTATGACATGATGCATACCTATTTGGAAGACTATGTAGATGATTTATTGGGAAAATCCTACACCAAAGTTGGACATCTAGAGATCATGGACAAAATTTTCACAAGACTAGAACAATAGAAGGTTTGATTGAATCCAAAGAAATGTGCCTTTGGGGTAACCTCTAGGAAATTCCTTAGATACATTATCTCATCTAAAGTAATTGAAGTTGATCCTACCATATTAAAGGCCATAATTGAAATTCCTCCACCTAAGAATATCAGTCAACTATGATCATTACAAGGAAAACTTCAGTCTATCCATCATTTTATAGCACAACTTGTAGATAAATTTCAACCATTTCAACACCTGTTATGTAAGAATGTTCCATTCAAATTGGATGAAAAGCCTTTATTCCTTTATATATCCACAACCACCATAGCACTAGAGGAACCTTTGGCACAACATGACTCTAAAGGAAAGGAATGTGCAATCTATTACATCAGTCATACTCTAGTAGGATATGAGCTCAATTATAGTCCTATCGAAAGAGCATGTCTTGCCATAGTTTTTTCCCATAGAAGTTGTGACATTACATGTTTACACGCCAGACAAATATCATCATAAAAATTGATCCTCTTAAGTACCTCTTGAACAAAGCAACTCTCATAGGACGATTGGCTAAATGGGTTATGATTCTTAGCAAGTTTGATATTGAGTACGTAGAAAGAAAAGCAATCAAAGGAAAAGCTACAATAGATCAACTCGTTGATGCTCCTGTGACAGATAATCATCCTCTTATTACAAAGTTCTTTGATGAATCAATCTTCCATATGGAACCTAAACATCTTTAGACTTTATATTTTGATGGATCCTTCACACAAAGTGGTTCTGGTGTTGGCATTATCTTTGTCGCACCACAAGGGGATTGTATACCTAAAGCTTATAAGATATAGTTTCCATGTACCAAAAATATTGTAGAATATGAGGCATTATTTTTTGGGCTCCATATGGCTATACAATGGAAAATCTTATAGTTGCATGTTCTTGGTGATTCTTAGCTAGTGATCAGACAAGTTAATAATGACTATAAAACAAAAGATGAAAAATTGATCCCTTACAAAAGAATGGTGGATGATTTCAAGGCCTATTTCACATCAATTTCCTTTGAGAAGATCCCCTGAGATAGCAATAGAGTTGTTGATGCAATGAAAACAATTGGTTCACTTGTGGAAATTCCTAGCAATGCCACCTATTGTGAGTTATTGGTAGAGCCTCTTTTGGAACATACTTACAATGTACCACAATATGAAATGATCTGTCTTATTGTTAGTCCTAATTCTCAATGGTATGGGGATATTTATACCTATCTCCATGATAACATCTTTCCATCAAACCTATCTAATAAATCCCATAAAACCTTTATCCATCAAGCCTCCTGTTGCATAATCTTAGTCGATACCCTTCACCGTCGAGGTCTCTATAGTACTTTACTCAGATGTCTTGAGCATGACAAGGTCAAAACTGTTTTATGAGAAATAGATGAAGGTATATGTGGGGCGCATTCTAGCGGTCCTACCTTAGCCAAGAAACTCTTGTGTATGGGTTATTATTGGACTAAAATGGAAAATGATGCTTATTAGTTTGTTAAAAAATGCAAGCAATGTCAAAAACATATGGATTTGATACATGCTCATGCACAAGAATTGTAGTCTCTCTTTACACCATGGCCCTTTTATCAGTGGGGACTCGATCTCATGGGTAAGACCCATCCACCTTCATCCAATGGTCATAAGTTCATTCTTGTTACCACAAAATATTTCATGAAATGGATTGAAGTTGTTCCCTTCACTCATATCAATGGAAAACAAATAGCTACTTTCATACTGAACTATATCATTTTTTTTTATGGTGTTCCTTTACCCATTATCATAGATAACAGTCATCCATTCAAAAATTGGGATGTCCATGAACTCTATGAGAAATTACATATACAACATCATTTTTCTACACCTTACTATCCTCAAGGTAACGGCCAAGTTGAGACCTCTAACAAGACCATCCTCAAAATTCTTAAAAAGATGGTCAATGAAGCTAGTCAAGATTGGCATGTTCAATTAAATCCTTCCTTGTGGGCTTACTGCATGAGTGTCTGCACTCCCGTAGGCGCTACCCCCTATGCCCTTGTCTATGGATCTAAAGCCATCTTTCCCATCGAGGTCGATTTTCCTTCTTTGTAGGTCTCCTTGTGCAATCAAATCAATGATGAGGACTACTAAGTTTCCAATTTGCAAGAATTGGAACTATTGGATGAACAAAGAAAAAATGCTTTCAATCATCTTAAAGCATACTAGTAGCGGATGTGCCAAAGTTACAACCATAAAGTGAAACCACGTACATTCAAGATTGGGGATCTTGTCCTTCATGAAAATCCTCACAATCAACAAGATAGAGAAAGGAGGGGTAAATTTGAGCCTCACTGGTTGGGTCCATACATTATCACTATTGTGTATGGATTTGGGGCATACCAATTATCTACTCCAGAAGGTGAATTACTCAGTGATCCCATCAACAATATGCACATTTGCAAGTTTTATACCTAAGTACTTTAGATAGTACACTCTTTTAAAGTCCTAAAAAAAACAAAAAAATACAAAAAAAATGGAAAAAGGTCCTAAAAAATACCAAAAATTGGAAAAACATCCTAAAAAAATACAAAAAAATAGAAAAAAGTCCTGAAAAAATAAAAAATATATTAAAAAAATGAAAAAAGTAAAGAGAAATCAATTTGTTCAATGGTGAAAACTAGTTCGGTGGAACCTTGAGCAAGTACCATGGTGAAAACTGAGAAAATCGATGCCATGTGTAGAGGCTTTTCTCCTCTTTCCTTTGGAGCTCCACTTGATCTTTCCATTCACCCTCCACTTCATAATATCCTTTTCACACTTGAGGCTTATGAATTGTTCGACATTCCCCTCGCTTGCTCGCTTTGACATGCATACTAGGTTGGTCCTATCCCTCACTGGAGCATTTTCTCAACCTTAGTCGTGGGTTGGGATACTAAGCATCTTGCAGTCAAAGAAACTATCCTCTCTATCTATCTACTCATTTTATAGTATACCTCTAAAAAATCCAAAAAAAAATCAAGTATTCTGAAAAATTCAAAAAAAATCACATAACTCCAAAACAATAACACTTTCAGATCACCACAAAACTTTGAACTTCAACAAAATCAAAACATGCCATGATTGACAATCAAGTAGACATTGCAACATACCCATCAACCCCCCTTGCAGATCCAACCAAATGCATAAACTATGAAAAGAATCAGATCTACATGGAAGCATGATGCATGTCTGTTTGTCGATCTTTGATTATCTTATGTTTTTTTTATCTTTGATGGCATATCTTTTAGCTTCTCGAGGATGTCTTGGACTAGAGAGGTGAGGATCTAGGGCATGTTCACTTTTTTTTTGTCTGTGGATTGTTTCTTATTCACAGGATGATTCGTCTTAAGACATGTTTGTCTAAAATCATCAAGAACTTATGAGTCTAGTATGGATGAGAGCATTCCTTGTCTAATAGTGTCTTCCATGCAATATGTATTTAGGTCATCTAAGGTCCTTATACCTAGATGCTTATACATCATTGCTAAATAAAAATGCAAATAATATTTAGGTCATCTAGACGTTCATGTTATCTAGACACTTATACTAATTTTCTACATAATAAGCTCTATGATGATAAAGCACTTTGTAAAGCACAAGAAGCTTCATCACCTTCATTTCCTTCATATCTCTTTTCAAACATCATTTCTTCCATCATTTATTTCCTTCATCACTTCATGTTTCTCCATGCTCCTTATCTCAAAGGGTGCTTAATCGATTTATCTAATCGATGCTTTTCTTTTAATCCAAATATCAAATAAATCAACTTTCTTTTTAGAATGGGACTCTAATGCTCCCTAATCACTCAATTTATTAATCAATCATTACTTTTTGCTAGCATCAATCTCAATTAGCTTAATATGCTTATCAACCTAGCTATACGGAGCATTTCCATCAATTGTTCGATTATGCATATCAACCTATTCATTTTCATCAAATGTGCATCTTCACTTATCAGTTGTGCATTTTCATCAAACGTGCATCTCCGCTTAATTACTCATGCAATGTCAATTATTGAAAATCTTCTCCTCGTGATCTATCGAGAGATTAATCTTGTCACAGCTTGTTCGATCAATCTCTCGAGGAGGCATATCATCCTTATCATCATCCTTACCAGGATGTCCCTGGGACATGTATTAGTTAATCAATTATTCTTCTTTGAAACAATGCAACAAGTTGCATTGTCTCAAAGAGGGGAAAATGTAGACACTCAAAATTTGTCCTCACAATCGTCCTATTTTTCATCTATTAATTAAATGGATATTATTATCTATTTAATTAATTAATTTAATACTTTCTTCTATTCATTCATTCATCCATTTAAATCATTAACATATTATAAGCATTATCTATTTGTATAATCATTTATTAACCATTTATCCATTTCATCTTACTCTATTCACATTATTATTAAATTATCCATGCATTTAACTCACATGAATCTTTATCCATTTACATATTTCATTAAACCATGTAAATACATAAAACCATTTAATCATTCATCCAAATTCACAAATTCACTTTTAATCTAAATTCCTAAACCTCCGCCCTATCATAAATCCTCTTATTTATTTCTTTCATTTCCATCAATTGCACTTGATTAAGTAATATGGGATAATTATTAATTTCTCTATTTTACTCTTTTAATCCCACATCTCTCCCACAACATGAATCCATCGTGTGAGTACATCTATATAAACCATCTCTTATCACCATTGACCATACATACACACACATATTCAATTTCAATCACACATATTTATCTGTTCATCATAGCTTCTTGTTGCATTTGTGCTTGTGAAAATATTAGAGCACTAAATGCGTAAATCAAGATCTTGATGATAGGAGAACAATGGAGTTAGTTTTATTTTGAATGCATGTTTGCATAGTTTAGTTTTACATTTTTTTCATTTGTGTTCAATTTAGAAAAGCTTCATTGACGTTATTCTGAGATTTTGATTTGGGTTTATAGATTAAAACAGTTTTTCATTTTCAGTGCAAACAGTAATTATAAAACCATGAGCTAAAAATACCTAAAATGTGGCACCCAAATTTTGAGCTAAGATCAAAAACTAAAATAGTATATTCCTTTCACCTACTATAAGCTCAACATAATCAACTAACCAACATGGGAAATTCATTGTGTATTCATTATATTTATTCAAAAATCTCTTATGCTATGTCATAGCATGTCGCATAAGTCTATCAACAAGTGTTACTCACTCTTACAACTCTTTTATGTTCTATAGATGAGTTCTTATATATCCATCATGGGAGGCTCTAATTAAGTGTAGCATATGAAATGTGATCATCATCATCTAAATCACTTTCAATCCCCTCGTCCTTGTTTACCATAACATAATTTTTATTATTTCCCCTTTCTACCAAGAGGGTACTAATCTGAGATGTAAATTCATATATTTATTTTTTGCATGCCCTTCTTTATTGCAATGATGGCAGTGTAATTTATATTTACCAAGGTTTCTCTTTTCTTTTACTATAAAAGTATAACTCTTAATGTATTTTTCCTTCTATAATTTTACTCATTTTTTTGTTCATTTCCCTTATTGCAAGCTAAAATAACTCCCTTCTTTTCCAACTCATGATAGTGTGTTTGATCACTTACCTCATCAACATTTTGAGGTTTGGCCATGAGGATTTACCTCTAGAAATATTCAAGCAAGCCTCTTACATACTCTATCAACACCTTACACTCTATGATGTCCTTCCCAAGTTGAAATTATCTTTTCCTTAATTCACTTATGTAATCCTGGAAACTTTTCCCTTTTTATTACTTTAAATATTATCCTTGCATTACCTACTTTTTTCATGGAAAATAGTATAAAATTTCTTTTACAATAGATTCGTAAAATAATTCCACTTTGAGGTTGGTGCAACTTTAAAATTTCTAAAGAATGAGCATAAATCTCAAACCATGTGAGAGGATGTCCAACAAGCTTTAACCTCATGAAATAAATATGTTATTGAGGAGAAAGATGTAACCTATATAATACACTTCCATCTAGGAAATTACTTGTCTAATTTATTTACACTTATCTCTCCATCATATGGTTGGAGAGTTTTTTTTCCTTAGATTTATAGAAATTATCAAATTTGGAGCACTTTCTTTCTCTACTTAGCTCCATCTTCATCTTGGTGCAAATTACCTCTATCAATTTCAATCAAAGTAAGCATAATAATTTCTAACCTATCAAGCCTCTCTTCAAACACCAAAATTTTCACCATATATTTTTCCAACCTTGAAGACCTTTATTCTCTATCTTCTTCCACAAAACTTATTTTCCTAAACCTTCCCAACCACTCTTTGGACTCTATTTTAGGCTCAAATGGAACTAGAATTCATTTTCCACTTAATCTTATGGATGTCATACACAAGAGAAATTAAGAAATTAAGAAATTATTTCAAATGGTGAATTATTTTGATACCACCTAATCTATGAAGAGGTGCCTCTTTTCCTCAAGGAACTCACCAACTCATAAATTATTAACTCTTTCTCTAATGCAAAATTTATACAATTATACAAACCACCAACTAATATAAGTTAACAATGACAAAGTTATCAAAAAAAACTAAAATAGATGCACACAAAGTCAACAATAGAAAACACACAAGAAATGAGATACACACACAAAATTCCAATTAAATAAACCCTTTAAAAGGAAGAAAAATACAAGAAGAGTGCACGATCTCTTGCCTCATGCCACTGAAACACAAATTATAAGTATTAAAACACTACAAGGTGCATCGAAACAATAAACAATAAAAGCTAATTCTTTTGACATGCCTAATTTTCCTCGTGCCTATGAAAATGCTACTTGTAATGCACAACTAAAGTTTTCATAACAAAATCCAAGCTTTTGGAACTTCATCCAAAATCTTCAAATAAGTTTCCCCTCACTCCCATGACCAATGAAAGATCAAAAGTCACCCAAATGAAGTAGCCAAACTTCTAAGTTGCTTGCACTATAGATCTCACATGCCTAAAACAAATGTTCACTAGTTTCCATGGTCCATTTGTTGAGGTGTATAGGCATTCATTAGAGCAGAGAGTAAATTCACTAGGGCATATTGTTTGTGTTTTTTCCTATAAAACATTCACATATTTTTGGGTACTTTTAAGGTCTACAAAGAATACATACATTTCAAAGGAGTCTCAAACCTTCCATGTTTACTAGTTTGAACATTCAATTTTCTCCACAACACTCTAAACTCCATCTTATTTGGTGGGCTTCAACCAAAACTCCAATTGTTCAACATTGACAATTTATTTTACATATCATCAAGAGAACCATGTGACATCAATTATCTCATTGGGATATGTAATTCATTTACTGGACTAAGGTTTTTACTAACATGTTTGTTGTTTACCAGATTTCCCAGCTCACCTAACCCATATGATTTTAACCTCATTTTAGACCGGGATTAGTCTGGAGATATCCTTGCCTCAGCTAGAAGTGGCGTTGATGATATTTTTAGGGTTTTAAAATGGGCCTATCAAGAAATTAAAGATCTTGATCTCAGAAATAGGGTTCTAAATAGCAAGTTGGAGGAACTGGAATTGAATTTTTCTGCTCTGAGCAATAAAGAAGGAAAATGGAAAAAGAAAAATACTGGAACGAGAGATGATGACATTGAGGACAAGTTTAAGACTCTGGAAGCTAAAATTGTTAAAATAAAAAATAACATGAAAAATGTTGTGGAACAAAACCATAGAATGGCAAGGCACAATGCCATTATCATCAATGCAATGTCTGAAAAGTTGGAAAAGTCACAACACTAGGGCTCGCTGGTTGTTGATCTGAAAGAGGACAAGGATAAAAGAAAGAATGAGGACCAAGGAATATCGAAGAGGACCCATGCCAACCTTAAAAGGAAAGCACCTCCTACTACCCAAATGGTTCGGATCTTAAAGAGGGGGGTTCGGGAAATGAACGACATGCAAGCTGAGACAGTGGAAACGTTAAAGTCCCAAGTTTAGTCACTGCTAGCGTTTTGTCTAGTCTTTTTGGGTCTTTTCTGTGGCCCTTGTTGGATTTTTTGGTGGTTGTGGCTTTGTCATTTTGTTATCCTCTCTACAGCCTCTTTGTTTATGGGGTCTTTGACGATCTTTTCTTTTGTTTGTAAACTTTGTGGTTTCGAGTCCCTGTAAAACCTGTTTTTTCCTCTTTCAAAAACATGTTTGTTGTTCTTTATTTTTCTGAATAAATAAATTAATATGTGTTGCACTATCAATTTTTATATACATTTCATGCAAAGCTCATGAGGTATGAATCTATAATAAATAGACATTGTTTTACTAATTTCGAGAGTAGTAATATGTTGTTATTCTTTTGGTTGAATAAAATGAGGTAAATGCAAGTATGTATATACTTCAATTTTTAAATTTTAGTGGATCATATTTGATCAACCAGACATGGGAGGATTAAGAGGAAATTTATTTCAGATGATTAGTATATTTTTTGATGAATTTGTGTTTTATACTACTTTGCATAAAGGTTTATGTTTTTGATAAAAGGGGGATAAACGGGTTTTACAGGGACCCAAAACCACAGAGTATCATTACAAACAAAGACCACAAAAGAGGCCCAAAAGACAAAAAGGCTACCAGAAAGAAATAAACCAGCTAAAACAGACAACCACGAAAAACCACAAAAAAACCATTAAACAGCCAGCAACCAGACAAAGTAGGGCCTAGCCACAGCTAATCCATTGACTTCAAAAGCTCGTCTGCAACCTCTTCCAAGTCCACCATATCCTAGACCCCCTCCATAAAGATCTGAGTCATATTAGGGGTGGTGAGGGCTTTTCTTTTCGTGTTGGATCTGGTGCGCTTAGAAATCCCAGCTTCCTCATCCTGGTCTTTCTCCTAGTCAAGGTTGACAATCAGAGCTCTCTTCTGGGTTTTCTCCAATCTTTCGGACATAGCTTTAATGATAACAGAGTTGTGTCTGGCAATTCTACAATTTTGATCAGCAAGTTTTTTCATTGTAACTTTCATTTTTTCCATTTCATTTTCAACGGTGTTGTCCTTATATGTATTATCCTACACAGTGGTATTCTTCTCCGCATTGTTCTGAATTAACTCCGCAACTTTGGCTTCAATTTTCCCCAACTTACAATGAAGAGACAATTTTTTTGTTTTCAACTCGCTAATTTCATGAAATAACCAATTGGCAGCATTAAACTGGTCCAAAGAACACTTCTTGGCATTTCCAATGAAAACAAAAGGGGGGTCACATTCAGCATTGGCCCCAAAAATAACCGACTCCGCCCTTCTAGGGGGGCTATAGTTCTCCTGTTGAAAATTCTGAGGGAAGTGGGGGTTCTCAGGACAAGCCTCGTTCACTTTAGTAGAAACAACAGGGGAGTCATCAGAGTAGGAAACTAACTTATTAACTGGTGAGCTAGAGCCCGGCCCCTTAGAGTTAGGGTTAGTTCAGCCAGAGGCGGGAATAGAGTAGGCACCAAAAGGTTGGGGGGAACGGCCTGAAGCAGAAGGGGGAGGCAGAGGAGGCAAGGAGCTCTTGACGCGGTCAGGGGAAGCTTTAGAATCAGAAATGCTAGGCTCAGTATCATCCTCATCAAGCTCCAGAGGGGCAACAGGGTTTGGAAGGGCAGGTAAAATCTGAAAATGTTCATAAATGATCCTTAAAAGACCCGTGTGAAGAATCAGGTATCTTTTAGGGCTTCTACTATGATCAAAAAAGCTATTTCTCAGGGAACAGAGCAGGAAGAAGGGGATAGAGACACGCACCTTATGCCGAAAGTGATTGAGCAGCACGAAGTGGTATCCATAAACCCTAGTGAAGCGGTCGTTGAGAGTGATGTACTCCATGATAACCCTTAGCACTTTTCTCCATAAAGCTTTTATAGTGTCCACTTCATAGTAACTGTTCATCGTCTTGACAAGTTTTTGCCTCTCAGTTTCAAACTTAAGGAACCTCAACACAGCTTCATCAGAGAATTTTTTATCTCTAAAAAATTTATGCTCTTCCATCAGAATGCTAGTCACTTCCGCAATCAAAGCTTCATCAATCTAAACTTTCCTCCCAAATAGGAGAACCTCCCCATTGTTCCATTTTTTCTCGAAGAAATCTGTAATCTCCTCTTTAGGGCCATGGAGTTTCTCAATGAACGGAAGTAAGCCACCCCTTCTAATTTTACTCCACGCTTTGGCGTTCTTGGTGTGAGATTCGAAGCTGGTAGGTTCAACCCTCTTCCATTCACCACCCATTTTAGAGATCTTAGTTCGGATACTGTTGCAGACAGAAGACCTGTTCCAGATAGTTCCTTTCCTTCGCAGGACCCACAAAGCGTGCCAAAAAAGGTAATTTATTTGTCGGATCCTCTCGGTCCCATTATATCTTCTATTATTGTTATTCATGGCTCGTACCTTCCTCATTAATACAATAAGCTGCCACTTTCCCATTCACAACATCGAGCTCCAATAAAGCTTGAGCTTCAAAGTGGAGGTCAGAATTTTTGTTCCACGTGAGGATATAGTCGCTCTTGACTCCCTCGTTGGCAAAAAATTCCGCAACCGCATTCGCCTCATGGTAGGCATGAGTTATTTTTATTCTGTCAAACTTATTAAGTAAAGCCTTAGCCTCTTCAATCCAATTTTTGATCGACCATGCGGGCTGGGACCTACCACAAAGATTATCAATTATATTTTTTGAGTCCCCTTCAAGCCATAAATTTTTGCATTTAATACCCACAGCAAGGTTGATTATGTAATAAGCCCCCGCCGCTTCTGCCACGTAATTATTTTGGATTCCCAAGGGAGTGGCAACAGCTCCCATAAAGTTACCTGTTGACTCCCTTAGGACCCCACCACACCCGGCCTTCCTCGGGTTTCCTTTGGCCGCGCCATCAAAGTTGGCTTTGGCCCATCCTTCCATAGGAAAACTCCAGCACACTCCATCCCTGGATTTTTTGGTCATATTAGGCACATTGGAAATATCCCATTTAATTCTCCATTCCCTAGCAATCAGACTGTCAAAAGGAGAGCAAACAACAGTCTCAACCTTGTCCTCCCTGAAGGGGACAATAGAGAAGTTTTCTTTAATCCTCCTTAGAATTCTTTCAAACACTATTTCCTCTGATGATTCCTTATCCCTGAAGATCTGATTATTTCTCTCTTTCCGAATTCCCCAGGACACATGGGGGAACGAGAAAGCCCACAATTTTTTAATAAAGGGATTGTAAGAAGGGGCTTGCCATTGAACAAAAAAATCTGCGACCGACTCCGGGGGGACACAAGAAAAATGCCAACTTTTCAGAAGCTTGTCCCAAACCAAAGAGGAGAAAGGATAGTGGATAAAGAGGTGGTTAACCGATTCAACATTACATTTACAAAGGTAGCATCTATTGGGGAGCAAAAAACCTCTTTTACTAAGATTATCCATAGTTAGAATTTTATTTTGCAGCAGAGACCAGAAAAAAATGTTAACCTTAGGTAAGAGATGCTTAGTCCAGGCTTGCAACCACAGAGGGGGAGGGCTGTTAGCATGTGAAATCCAAGAAAAAGTAGAAGAAACAGAGAAGCACCCCGAAGGTTCAAACTTCCAGATTAAGTTATCCTCCTGATTTAAGCAAAGTCTGACAGCATTCAAGGAGGAGTAAACAGAGACCAAAGCAGGGCTAATCAATGGGAAATTGATCCACTTACCATCCCTCCAGTAATCTTTTACAAAATGGCCAAAAGTATCTTTACAAAACTCAGCCCATCTGTTGAGATTCCCATCCTGAGATAGAGGTTCATTACACAGCCAACAATCATCCCAAAATCTAATCTGGTTACCATTGCGAACTTGCCATTTCAAACCCAATTTCACCACCTTAATCCCATCAATCATATAGTTCCAGCGACTAGATCCTTTCGGGAGGTTGGAATTCTCAGCCAAATCTTTAAGAGAATTGTTATTCTGCAAGTACTTACTTTTAATTATTTCACTCCATTCCCCAGAGGAGAAGAAAAGTCTCCATATCTGTTTAGCTAGGAGCGACTTGTTCAGCAGTCTGATTTTTCTTAGCCCAAAGCCTCCATCCTTTTTAGATCTGCAAACCAGGTCCCATCCAACAAGAGGCATTCTTTTTCTTTCTTCAACTCCTGACCAAAGGAATCTCTTTTGGATCTTCTCAATAGTTTCAGCATATTTAGATGGGATTTTAAAAAGGCTAAGAGCATAGATAGGAAGGTTCTGCAGTGAAGCTTTAAGAAGCTAGAGTTTTCTGGCTTGACTTAGGTGAGCTCCTTTCCAACCGGCGAGTTTTTTTCCAAACCTATCAACCAGAGAGATCCAAAAAATGTCTGGAGGTTTTAAACAAAGAGGCAATCCTAGATAAATAGTAGGAAGGGAATCAATCTTGCAGCTAAGAATTCCCGCTATTTTTCTCTGTCTATGCAAAGGTGTGTTAAAGAAATACAGCGAGCTTTTTTGTTTATTTATCACCTAACCAGAAGCTCTGCCATAGGTATCCAAAAGTTTATTGAATACCGACACAGCAGACCTTCCCATCAGCAAAGTATCGTCCATGAACTGTTGATGAGAGCATATCAGGTTGTTCGAAAACGGTTTATGTTACTCATACCTCAAAAATCAATAGATGAAAAAAATCACACCCTAAAAGTCTATGCAAAGCCAAACTTTAAACAACAAAACCAAAGCAAAATGTAGGAAACAAGACCACCAAGCAATGAGAGTTAAACCATTAGATGTGATGGAGGATCACAATCATTTGAGTTTCCCCAAACATAAAGAATACCCAATCAATGATAGGTATTCAATAATCACACCCTCTTTATTTATTTTTAAGATGAAAGTGACAAAACATGTTCTGTATTATTATATTTTAAGCATCATCTGTATTCAAACTTTCATATCAAATTACTTTTGCTTTATATCAGCTGATTCTACATTTAGTGTATCATGAAAACTGGTTGTAGTAGACAGAAGAGATTTAGTAAGTGTTTCACATTCAGAGAATCAGAAATATAAATTAAATTTGATTGGCTTTGTTAACTCGGTTCAGCTATTTACTGGTTTGGGTAGCTGCCATTTAGATTGGTAACTGTCTATACTACAACAGAAAAGTTATTGTGACTGGTAATTGAAAAAAACCGAGACGTCTTTGATTTGACATGATTAGCGTAGCTAGTTTCTGTCTTTACATGTAGCATGAGACAAATCTAAATTATGGGTATTCCTGACCATTTAAGCTTTTCCAAGGTGTGGGAACCATAGAAGCAGACTTTATAAAAGTAGAATCATAATCTAAACTGTTGCCAAAAAAATAATTTATTGTCACATTTTCTCAGTTTCAATAGCATCTATATAGAAAAAAAATTATTCGGTTCATCACCAGCAGCCAAAGTGAGAGACAGTGATCTAAATACATCTAAATCTAACCGGATGTTATTTTAATCTTCTTATTAAAAAATCTTCTGCATCAAGATTTCCATTGGCAAAGAAAGCCAAACTTGGGAAAGCAGAAGTAGCCATAACAGAAACAAAAACTCAACAAGGGTGACAAGGAAAATATGCTTTCACAGAGGATTTGTATACAAAATGATACATCACTTGCAAAAAGCCACTTCTTAATGATAACAAATTAGAATAAACCAATATATACTCAAGGAAGTACCTGGATTGATTAAGAAGCTACAAAATCTAGCAGTTAAAAACTCCATTTTTGAGAGCCTTTAGAAACAAATGAATGCAAAAAGTGTCTATACTGTTCCACAAGCACATATACTTAAGAGCAGAAACTTTTACAAACTGGGTGTTCGTTATTATTCACAGAATTTACCAGATATTGCAAGACTTCAACCTGTGTTGTAAGACATGTGATGTAATGTGCTGTTTCTTGAAGCAAGGAGGAGGTGTCCATTGATTCCCCACCTGGAATTAGCCTTTGTAGCTTCCCTTTACGCTTATTAGCAAGACTTGCTTGAGATGAGATTACAGGATCCGATCTCTTAGTGCTAAAAATTCTGCATAAAGATAAACCATGATTGCTCCTTATCCCATCAGAAGTCCTACACTTGTTCTTATGGGCTCGTCTCAGCTTGGACTGCAATACCAAATGAGATTGGTATCTGAGCCTCTGAGCAATTATCGCTTGGAATTTTTTGGGCCCCAGGATTTTTCTAAGAGCAGATCTGTTTTCCTCATTGCTAGAAATTCTGCTCAGGAGAGCTCGACTCCAGGCGGCCCGATTTGCAGTGAGAGCAAGAGATACATCCACAGCTAGCTTTATATTGCGATTTGAACCTGCTACTTCATCATCATTGCTAGTGGATGATTTTTTTAGGCCCTCAAGAGCTCCAAGAAGGTGTTTGAGATATATTTGTCTTGACCTCAAATTTTCACTATACTTCATGGTTTACAGGCTCAAGAATTCCTAGTGCAACTATAATTCAATTGGTGACAAGAACTTTTATGACTTTTAAAATCAGAAAGCATGGATTAGTTATACTGAACTAAATGAGATGGGCAGATAGTTGCTTTTCAGCATATTTTGAGATCAAAAGCATGATCCAGGACCTTGACAAGAAGCCTTTTCTGCATCTTTACTATTACAAGAGGAAAACTATCTGCATTAGGTATTATATTTTGGAGCAGCTCTGACAATTTCATGAAAACACCTATGAAAAGAAAGAACAACTGGGTGGGTAAGAGAAGAGAATAGTGGACAAGCACATGCATTATCTCCTGCCATCATTGGCACTACTCTAACCTCACACCAACTCTGGATACAGATAAGGACTGACTTTTGCTTACCTCACTACCCATTCACGGTTTTACTGTTACTTCCATCATCCATGATGTTCCATTACGCAACCTGTCACATGAGTTTTTCTTTTCAACCCTAAATATCCATTTCTCCAATCTAAAGCCGGTTTTTGGAATAAATGCATGTTAGTTCAGAGGCAAAGCTGTGTAGTTGGGTCTTTGTATGTCTGTTTGTCAAAAGTTTATTAGATTTTCTAACCACTTTTCTCTTGTACAGTCTATCTTGTCGTTTCAGTTTCCATGCAATGGTGCAAATTGCTTCGTAAAACAATGCCCATATTGCGGCGAGTATGAACCTAGAAATTAGGAGCTCAATCTGGATTATAAGGCATACAGCTACTTTTAAAAAGTTAGTCGTAAGAAAAGGCTAAAAGTTAAAGAAGTGTATTTTATATTTTTTTATTCTAATAAATATTAATTTATTGTCATGGTGAAAATTACATTTACATGTCTTTTCCTATTTTAATGGAAGATTTTATATTTTATATCATTTAGGGTTTGTTTCACTTTTCTAATGTTGATATTTTTTCAGCTGAGGGGTATTCATTTCAACAAAATTGATGGAGACACAATATTGTTTTTGTCCTTTTATCATTCTTCTCGGATTTTAAACCTTGGTAGATTGTGTAATCAATGAACATACCACCTTATCAATTGTACTCAACCAATTGAACTATAACCTTTTAATAGTTCATTTTAATTAAAATGTCTATTGCATAATAATAATAAGTTTACAAGTAAATCTTTACTCCTTAAAAATGGTGTCGCTCTCCTCTACTCCCGTTGCTCGCTCGACCATTGGAAACCCTCGCTTTCTTCAATGGAATCCTCTGTCGCTTGATCCGGGTCTGCAGGTGCGCGGTAGCAAGGTGGTTGCTCAGAACGGGAATCATGATTGCAAGGTGGATGCCCAGAATGGGCTCAATGGTGGGGCAAAGGTGGCTAGGGCGATCGGTGGGCTTGGTGCAGAGGTTATTGGGGTCTGAAGGATGGATATTGAGCATCTTGTGAATGAGAAGTGTCACGGCAAGGATTCGATGGGCTCCTTTAGGGATGCCGTCAAGTTTGGTGGTCAGAATGGCGGTGTGGCTTCACATGCAAACCCTAAGGACGGGGAGGTCTCTCTTAACTCTACTAATCCTAGGTGTGGTGTTGGCCTCAAGTTGAGCTCTCCATTTCCAATTTGCTCGTCTTCCTCTATTCTTGAAGTTTTTCTGGAGAATCTAGCTCTTGATCAAGAGGAATTTTTGTCTAACCATGCCCTGATTTGCCGATTTACAAGGATCTGGCCGAAGCTTTGTGATTTGCATGTTTGGGTTTCGGAGAACTTGCAAGAGTATATGGGGGGGGAGATTAGCATTTACCCCTATGCAAAGGGGTTTTTCATTCTGGAATTTGATTCTTAGAAAGATAAGGAGCTAGTAATGGAGTGTGGCCCTTGGATTTTCCAAGGGGATTTCCTGTGTATGAAACCCTGGTTTCCAAAGTTTGACCCTCAAACAGAAATCTTCAACTCAGTATATTTGTGGGTTCGGCTGCCTTATCTTCCCATTCAATTTTGGGAACTTGACTGTTTGAGGGCCATCGGCAATCTCCTGGGAAGTTGTCACTGTGTTGCTAAGGAAATGATCAGCTATCAGAATTCCCCTTGCACTCGAATTTGTGTCGAAATGGATTTGGCAAAGGGTCTCCCTACTGAGATGATCCTGAAGGTTGGCAATAGAAGTTGGAGGCAGCCTCTTGATTATGAAAAGATTGATTTTAGATGTAGGTGTTACTTTGCGACGGATCATTTTTCTTCCCATTGTTGAAAGCAGCATTCCCTTGGGAACCAAGCCTCGAGAAAGCCTTCGTGGTGGGTCGATGTTGAATCGAAGCACTATGTTGTTCCTTCCTCTTCTCCCAAAGCTCCAATAGAGTCTCAAGCCTCTCCAAAGGGGATCCATACTTCTTCTTTTGGGGACCAGCCTCTGTCCCTGCTTAATAGGAGTTCAAAGAACTTGGTGGTTGTTTCTCCTATAGATGGGAAGCAAGGTGCTTCGGACAGTGTTTCTTCAACAATCTCGAATCATTCCTCATCATCTTCGGGCCCTCCTGTTCCTATTGGTTTAAATTCCTTGGGTTCTGATCAGTCTGATCGAACTCCATCTGGGGAGGTTTTGAGGAGGGTTCCCTTTGCAGAGGTGGATCAAAACATGACGGCATCACCTCATTGTGAGAAGGAATGGATAGAGGTAAAAAGGAGGAAATCTAGTCCAAACAAGCATAATATGTTGCTCAGATCAACCAATAAAGGAGGAAATGCCTCGGAGGTGGCTCTCTGATGGTTGGGTAGTATTTGGGTTTAGGCATGGTGGTTGTGTTTGTTGGATGTATGGGCGTCTTTGGTTTGGAGTTAGGTGGTCTGGATGTTTAGTGGTTTCGGGGGTTTGCACAGATGTCTCTCTTTGCAAATGGGGTTGGCATTTAGGGTGGTTCAGGGGTTGGGTTTGATGTATCTCTACTAGATGATGGGTTGAACAATGTAATATCCTTTAGCAATCAATAAAAACAAATTTACGTATCAAAAAAAAATAATAAGTTTACAAGTGGTAGGAATTTAACTTATGAAATTATTTTATTTTAATTTTATTATCATTTATTTTTAAAAATTGATATTAATTTTTATATTTTTTATTTGTTATGTAGAATAAATTTATGGGTGTGAAATTTGATAAATGATTTTTAAAATTAAATTTTAAAATTGGACCTTCTCAGTTTTTCCTACTTATCATTGTGTTAAAATTATTTTAATACATATTTGTGTTAATTTATGTGTAATATTGTTGTATTTAGAGACATTTACTCATTCATTTGAAATCACCTAGGAGATTGAAGAATAATTGGAGAGATTATTCATTATAGAACATAGCAATATTATCAAAATATATGTCATCCTATGCATACTTACACACAAGTTGCTTGTTGCTTATCTCAATTCATAGTCATTGAGGCGGTCCTCTTAGGGGCTTGATTGATAGAACATGTCTCTCACTTAGTAATTTCTCAAACAATGTTTGTATTTACATCATTTCTATATATTCAAATCATAAAGACAAATACAAGAAAACCTCAATTGTCATAGCTTAGTTACTCATTTGTAAAGTATAAATTGAAGTTCGCATGTCAATTTATTTTCACATGTACAAAGGTCAATTTCATAGACACAAATCTAACCCTAAACAAAATATAGACAATTTATGCATATTTTGAAATATTTGTCTAACATCTTTAATATCATTTTCTTTTATTAAAAATCTAAATAAATACTATATAAAAAATATTCTATTTAAACTTACTTAGTTTTTATAAATTTAATTTCACATTTAATATAGTATCAATTTAATTACTTATTTAATTATTTCAATTATTTAATTAATACATAAGGAAGTACTTTTACCTAGCACTTGTAATATTTCAATTATTTAATTAATACATAAAGAAGTATTTTTACCTAACATTTATAATATTTAAAAGTCCTTTAAGTTATTTATAAAAATTTAAAATTATTTGATGAAAAAAAGTTAAAATTAAATGTGATTGTATTCAGTTGTGTATTTTCTTACTATTTTTATTTATTATGATTTATTTTTTTAATTAATATTTTTTTAGATTTGTCATTTCTTATGTAGAATGGATTTAATGATATGAATTTTTTAATTAATATTTAAATTCAAATTTTTAAATTAGATCTTGTTCATTTTTTCTTTCTTATTATTGTGATTAAATCTAGTGTATATTTATGTTAATTTATTTGTAATATTATTGTATTTAGAATATATTTAGTCATTCATTTGAAATTGGATAGGAAAACAGAGAATAATTAAAGAGAGCATTCATATCAAAGAAACATCATCATATGCATCTTTATATAAAATTTGCTTATCTTTTTATCTTAATCTATAGCCATTAAATCAGTCCTCTTATGGGTTTGATTGAGGAGAACATGCCCCTCGTCTAGCAAGTTCTCAAATGATGTTTGTAAGCATCATTTTTCAGATATTCAAATCACAAAGATAAAGACAAGAAAATCTCAATTGTCATATTTTAGCCAAAAAAACCTTTGCATGTGCAAATTTAAATTCACATGTCAATTTATTTCCATAATTATGCAGGTCAATGTAATTCTAAACCAAAGTATAATATAGGTAGTTTACACAAATTTTGAGGTATTTGTTTAACAAGACCTTAAAATTTAACGACAATAATAAATTGATTCCTTACACCTTGAACATCATTTTTCTCTATAAAAAATATAACTAAATCCTATATTTAAATTTATATATTTTTTATAATTTTAAATTCACATTTAATATAATAAATTCATCTTAACTCATATATCTAAATTGAAAGTTTATTGAACTAATTTAACTATTTAAGTATCTAAGTAAGAAATATATTAATCCCTTACATAAAATTTAGAATTTTTTTAAGTTCCTTTAAATTATTTATAAATATTTTTTAAAATAAAATTAAATATGATTGTATTTAATTATATAATTTCTTAATTGAAAGATACAAGTTGAGTTAGCATGGAGTTAGAATAAAATTTGAATTGGATCTAGAGGGTCAATATCACACCTATAATAGTGATCTACTAGGGTTTGGTGTTTTTTAGTTTCTATTGGTTTTCCTTGCATCTCTTTCATGGTTTTCTAGTATTTTGAACTTTGGTTAAACTCTAATGGATCTTACTACTTCCCCTCTCAATTGTTTAGGGACAAAATAGTTAGATCTAGATATTTGATCTAGGAGAAAGAAATTGATTTTGTGATAATAGTAGGAAAAATTAAGATGGCTCTAGAAAGTAATGGATTAAATTATCACATGCTCACCCTTAAGGATTATCCACTTATAAATCTAGATGTGGAAGAATTCAATAAAAATGTGTCCACCTTTTAAGGTAGGATTTTGATATTCATTTCTTAGGCTCTCAACTTTCTCTAAAAGATCTCTCTCTAGACCAAGAAATATTGGAAGACTAATGAAGAATTTAAGTTTCAATGTTATGTAAAAGGGATATTTTAGAGATATTTTTGTAAATGAATCTAATAGGGATATAGATTTGCAGGGAAATCATTATTTCTTCAAAAATGTGGATCTATGTATGAATCACTAGCATATGGGATTTAATTTTTTTAGAGTAAATTCATGCTATTACCTCTATTTGGATATGCATGTATGCCCTTCCCCAAAAATTTATCTCTTTAATTTATTGATATGATTGCCAATTCTTTGGGGTTGGTCATTGATATTTCTTGACCTTATCATGAAATAAAAATCTCACTTTATGCTCAAATCTTTGTGGAACTTGATCTAATCTCCCACTTCTATAAAATATAACCCTAAAAAGGAAATTTTTAATCATCTCAAGACCTAGATTATAAAATTATTCCCTTGGGATGTAATTAATGACATAAATATAATCACCCAATTCATGAATGTCACATATTTCAAAAGAAGATAGAGAATGATAAAAATAAAGTTGACAAGGGAATATGGATGCAAAGGAATTCCTCAAATCCAAGAAGAATATTAATAAGAACATGGGATCTAATAGTAGGAACTTCATGGAGGTAGAACTAAATAATCAAGCTAATGAGGAGTTAGTGAATGAAATATAGCTTCCCTTGATTGAGACTTGATGAATAATAAAAAAATATAACTTTGGATATAATTTAAGGGTGATTTTAAAAATATTTTAGAGGATAATGTGGATCCTTCTACAATATAAAGCCCAAGAAAAATGGTCAAGGGGAAATTTGTCCCCATTATTATATTCTAAGAGAAGCAAGTAGAATAAGAGTAAGGATTATCAATAATTTCTAGAATTTTTTTGGACTACATTCAGAGATATTAGGAATTATGCAATCAACTCGTTGTAATAGAAAATAATATTTTGGGAGCAATAAGGGATGGAATCCTAATAGGTATGTAGCTCTTAAAAAAATAACTTTATCAATTAATGTTGTTGGGTGACAATCTTGTTGGTGTAATTATTTATTACACATTATTATATTATTAAGTTTTCTTAAGTATTTTGTTTTCAAATTACTTATGTAGAATAGGATAATGGGTTGCACATGTTATCCTTCTTTCATGGGATTATATTTTTTCCTTATCCTCTCATATTTAAAAACTTAGTTAAATTAAACCATTATTTTTTAGTTTTTTCCTCTTCCTCATCCAAATAAAGTTTAAAATATTGAGGCTATGTATTATAGCTCTTTCCTTCTATTGAATAAGAAATTATAATATTAGTCATATATTAAGAGTATTTAAATATCAAATTATGGGGGTTATCTTTGTGATTTTTATTTCAAGTAGGGTTTGGAGCTTGATGAAACAAAATTAAGCTCATCGTAACATCTAGAAGGCTCAAGAAAGTCAAGATTCACTTTTGTTTCACTAAAATTGGAGATCACAATGCTTATTTTAAAATAAGGTTTAAATTGTTGAATCTAGAATAAAACTTGTTTCCAAATATTTTTGTACCCAAATATACCATTCCATTGCATTTGGAGGGCCTAAAAATCTTCATTTTCATATAAAATTTTCTTTAGCTTGGTGTTAAGAGAATATGAGGAAAAATATTACTTATTTTGTATGATGGGTCATACAATTTGTTTGTAATATAAATTTATAAAAGTTAAAAATTCAAACTATAGACCTGAAGAGTTGTAAAGCTTGATGTATTTATTGAATGCGTCTGAATAATATTTATACAAGAAATAATATAGTTACTTCAATTGTAACTGTGCAACAACTAGTAACCGTAGGGAGAATAACAATGTGATAAGTAGTGTTATGCTAACATTCCCCCCTTATTACATTGTTCCTACAAATGTATCCTTGAAATATAGAATTCACCTTGCCAAGGAACCCCCCATAAGGCTTACATAACATAAAAGTTTTGGTTAAAAATAGATATACATTCTTGAGAAGATATTCCTTTAAAAAGAAACAAATCTTGAATCAAGTGGAACTCCATCAAGTTGTCTCATTATCCTTGGAAGGGTGTAGCTTCAAGCTAAATTATTGATTTTTGGGACTACCATTTTCTTGAACTCCCAAATCACTAATTCCCAAATTATGTGACAACAATCCATATTGAGCTAGATGATAGAGCTCCATCAAGTTGTCTGATGACCCTCGAAAGGGTATAATTCTCAATCACACTTGTAAAATCACTTGACAACAATCCATATTAAGTTCAACACCAAATCCCTTACCTGTTTCCAAAAATCAAACTTCACAATATATGTATCCTTGAAATCCAACAACATTAACAAAGAAAGCAAGAAAGAAAGAAAAATGCTTTGCATGCAAAGAACCATCTCAAAGTGAGAAGCTAACTTGAGATGATGGAAATTCCTCCATCCTCCAATGCTACTAGCCTCCAATGTGATGGCTCAAATTACTAATCAATTTTGAGTAATATCAACAAAATCATCATCTAGTGAATCGTCATCCTCATCCTCAATACAAAATAAGTTACCTTCATTTGTTTGATCTTTGATATTTCCATTGAGAACATCTTTGGCTCGAATTTCACAAGACCAAGCTATGTGAAATTTTCTCTTACAATAAATACATTTAATTTCCCCATTGTTTGTACCTAGCCTTTTATTATGACTTCAAAAATACAATGCATTCTCTAGTTGAGAATTTCCTTTTGTATCTTCTGCATTTGTTCTCTTATCCCCTGCTAAAAGGCCTGAAATCATATCTTCTAAGTTTTGAGAAGTTATTGGACTGAGTGTAAAAATAATATTATTATATTTTAAAAGAAAAATATTTAACAATATAGCTTTAGCATCGTCATCATATACTGGAGCCTTGATTTCTACTAGTTGTCTAATGAGAGACCTCAAATTATTTATGTTATTTGATATTGTGATTTTGTCTTCCATTTTGAACCTGAATAATTGAAGTTTTAGGGAAAACTTTACATTAAGCTTTTTGCTCCAAAAAATTATTCAAATCATCCCAAATTCCCATTGATGATTTTTCTAAATCTATATGATGTAAGTTAGAGTTAGAAAGATAAAAAATGATAATAGCCTTGGCATTATCATCTAGCTATCATTCCAATCCAATAACTTATTTACATTTGTAGGTGGGTTTTTCTTTCTACTTACTATTCCCCATAAATTTTTATTCATTAGTTGCATCTGAATTTTAATTCTCTGATTATGAAAATTAAATCTAAAATACTTAGCTAATACAATTTCCTTAATGCACTCTCTTCACTCCACTACATTAACAAAACTATTTACCTCTTGATGGTGGTGTCTCAAACCTTTCCTTGTAAGTGAATTCACATTACAATAATAGCTACCTAAGAATAGGTACTAATAAATTTCACGGAAACCAAGATGACATTCCATAACTAGGGTTTCTTGTGTACTTTGGGCATAACTTTATCCTCTATATATAATTTTACATTGTCCTCATGTATTCTTCCCAAAAATTAGCATTTAATATATGCCTTCTTACAACTTTAATTGACTTTAATCATGAAATACTATCAACTCACAATACCATTAATAAAATGTACAAAAAATAAAGCACATTACCTAATAGTCGACCTTCACTTTCTCATGCCCTTCTGCTACACCAACACTTCCAATCCTTTCTCATGATCTAATCTTGTACGCAATGGATTTTCTCAATGCTTCAAACCTAACATCAATTTGTTCTTCAAATATTCAACAAAAAAAATGAAATTGCTAACTTCCTCTTCTAAAAATGCAATCTACACCTCACATTCTTGAATAAATTTATGGAATATCTAGTGTGAAGTCTAAATGATTGAAAAATATATTTAAATGTAAATAATATGTTCAGATGTCCTTTTCTTGGCACACAACTTTCATACCTAGCTTTAACACAACAACAAAGAATTTAATAGTGACATTTATCTTTCAAAATTATTACACCTCCTCTCTGAGCATCTACATGCCTTCTCATGCCAGCCTCTTCTTTAAGCATCTGCATGCCTTCCAGCATCAAAATGGAGAAATAAAATACAATTTCACATAGCTTATAATGGTTTCTTCTCATTCCCATCATTACTCTGTAATGACTTCATTCAAATACTTTTATTCACAGTGATAAGATCACTAAATGCTCTGATACCATATGAAGCTCATTGTAAAGCTTGATGTATTTATTGAATGCATGTGAATCATATTTATACAAGAATGAATACAGTTACTCCAACTGTAATTGTGCAATGACTAGTAATTGTAGGGAGAATAACAATGTGATAAGTAGTGTTACACTAACAAGACCATGGGTTGTACAAACCATGTGGCACTATATAGACTATGTAGTTTACATAAGCAACTAGTAGCTTTAGCCAACAATGCTATCCAACCACCAATGGCATGACCAAACCAAAAAAAAATAATCTCTCTTGCATTGGTGAAGAATAGTAGATAATATTCTCCAAAAGACCACCCTATAGATAATTAACAATTTTCTCACCAAAAAAGTGGTCTTCAAGTTTACACAAGTGCTTTTAGGCGCACAAAGATATTTTTACATAATCTAAAGGTAGTTTTGTGAATATTTTAATGTGGAGGAATATTGAAATATTATCTAATAATTTCAACATGATATCATCCTCTTCCTCCCTTCCAACTTGACCCCTCTCCAATGGAGCTTTAATTTTTGGTTTTGAACTTTAGAGGCTTCATTCTTTCTCATTTTTCCTCCTTTTTTGAGTATTTTTTTAATATGGGAAAGTTTTTTGAGATATTCACATTGGTGCAAATGGTTCCTAATTTTGGTGTTTGTGTTTTCTATAAATTGTAGAATCTCATAGTTGATGTTGAATAATTCTCATTTTGGAAACTTTTAGGGCTCCATTCAAGCTCAAATGGTAACATTTTTGGGTACACATTTTTTGAAAGTGCATAATTTTCATATATTTATTATTGGTTTAGTTTGATTTATCTCATTCTATGTTAAAAAATATTTTTTCATCTCTATGTCCTATTTTGGAAATTTTAATACACTAAGATCAAGACTAGTTCACTAATTTGACAAGTGGTAATTGTGACTACACTAATTACGAAGTGTCATCATCATATTTTACTAGGGGGTCATTTATTACTTTAATCTAGTGGATTATATTTACTTTCAATTCTTGATGTGTCTTCTTGCAATGGGTAAAATCCAATTTGAGCTCCTAACTCCATATAACTATTCCTCACTAAAAATATCAGCATGGAATTACCTAGGGGGGAAATATTGTATGGGATATGTAAATAAAACTATTGTTAAACCTAGTGATGCTAGTGCAAAGATGGTGTGGGAGATAAAATATGAGAAATCTCTTGGTCACATTTGTTCTTTAATATTTTTTGATTTAGAATCTCATCTTGAAGCAAGTAAAACTCCTAAAGAGGATTGGGGTGCTATTGAAAAATTTTATGGTAAAACTAACAAGATTAAGGTATGTCAAATTGATAATGATATTTATAAATCTTGGTCCTAAAAATTTTAACCACATTCAAGACTGCATCTCAAAGATAAATCAACTAAGAACACAAATAGATGAATACAAATTTATAAAAGAGGGTCTAGAATTAATTTTGAATGTGTTATCCAAGATTAATCCTAAGTATTTAGTATTTATTTCTAGTTTCCACACCCATCGACTTTCTATGAGAAATAAATATGTTGATCCTACATTTGATACATTTTCCAATCTTCTATCCAAGAAGAAAAATAATAATTTGACTAGCCTCATCAAGTATTCTAAGCCACACACATTGGTGACTATTGAGCATAAAGTATAGAAAGAATTAGGGAATCCTAGAATGAAATAATTTAAGAAAAGTAAAAATAAAAAGATAATGCACAGTTAGATTATGAATCCTCTCCCTCAAAAGTGGAATCATCTAAAAAGTAAAATTCTAAATGCACATATTGGAAGAAAAAACAGCATGATGAAAATCAATGTTATTCAAAATAAATAGATGAGTTGAAGAATCATCTACGGAAGAATAAAATTAAATTTCCTTCAATTATGTTAGAGGTTATAGCTTATTCAAAATAAAGAAGGGAAATAACATTTTTTTGTTGCAAATTTTGAATCAAGATAACTCCTTGATTCTAGAGCTTCACATCATATGGTTAATTCACTAAATATGTTTACTTCATTGAGACTTATTTTATATCAAATATATTGATGGGTAACAACACATATATGTGTGTTTATGAGAGAGGTGATGTTGGCATGGATGAGGGATCCTTCAAAGATGTCATTTTCCTATCAGATAAGACCTCCTGAAAATATGTCCTATGAAGATAGGAACATGATGATGAAGAATTCTTGAAGCATGGAAAAGCTATAAAATCTATTGAAGATGATGGTGTTTGTTAGAATCAATGAACCTCCAAAAAATTGTAGATCAAGATAAGCAATACAAAATATTACATGAGTGAACATATAGAACACTACTCAACCATGAATACATAGATAGCACAAAGGCAATCAAACTCGGTGAATTTCAAGATGTAGATAGTACTATGATTTTGGAGTATGATAAAAAAAAAATGCATGAGTGGCTTGTAGTACACTATTAAAATATGCATCACGATGCTCTATGTAAGTACTAGAATCTCACATAATATAATCCACTAAAATCCCCCCATAGGAGAGATGAAGATAGAAGGTCTATGTGACCCCCCAAAAGTAGAAGGTTCCTCCACTACTCCATTAAAACCAACGAAGCATTAGTTTAACACTGTGATAATTCCCCCTTTAATGTTGATGAGGAAGTGGTATAGGTAGACCAACTAAAAGAAGGTATTAAAGTATGCACAAGAATGTAGACCTAGCATTGGGTCCAATAAGATGTACAAGTGACTAAAAAATGGTGTGTGTCAGGAACACATGCATGAGGTGAGAATCATGAGGATCCATTGTTGTGATGGAAAATATAAGGCACTACACAACCCCCGATTAAAATTTATAATTTAGTGCAAGTATAAAATTCCCTCTCTAAGGAACACACAATCATTTTTTTGGTACTTTATATGAGTGTAATTATAGACTTATTTGTTGTTTCAAGAGTTCTTAAAAGTTATGTCATGAAGTGGACAATAAAGAAATAGATCGATTATGTCTTTAAAACTTCAATGAAATGAAAAGAAAAATGAAAATGAAACCCCCATTATTCAAACAAATGACCCCCCTAAAATGTTACAATGATATGGCACTTTATTTTAGTGCATTATAGAATCCACAAAGTGGATTTGATGTACAAATCCTCAAAAGAGGCATACTCAAAATTTAAAATTCTAGAATATAGACATGAAAAAATAACATAACCACTACCTAGAGATCGAAAAATCATGCAAGTTTAGAAAAACAAGAGCCAAAAAGGAGTCTATATGAGACCAAACAAGCACTTTGAAGTTTTAAAAATGAGAATTGTGTAGGGTATCCTATAAGAGTTTGATTTTTTTTAAATATCATACATCATGTACTATAAAACAAATCATACCATCAGATAGAGGATGGGAAAATATATAGCATGAAAAAATATCGCTCAAAAAGATATTTGTATGCTCAAGAATGGGGCTTCTAATGTTGAGCCAAAAAATAAAATCATGCCAACGATGAAGGAGAAAACTTGGGGGAAGAAATTGATGGCATCGAGTTGATGTTAGAACTGGAATATTCCAAAACCACTTTTTTCATGAAAACCCACTCAAAAAGTAGAAAACTAGCCTTTGGAAGCCAAAAAAACCACCAAATCTTGGTGTAGGTAGTTTTGAATGTGTAGTGTTGATGTCAATAAGGTACTACATAGGTTGATTGTTGATATCATCCTTGCACAAGCTTGTACCCTAAAAGATAAAAAATCTACCTTGAAGCCAAAACAGCACGTAGATCAAGATGATTGCACAAAAATCAAGGCATAGAGTTCAAGGCATCTTGCTAATGTAGGATGGTACTATGATTGTATATCCATATAGATCCATATGAATTTTTGTATTGCCTACCTTGGATGGGCTTCCAAAAACCTAGAATTTTTTTTCTCCAAACACTTGAGTGTTATACATCAAAAGTCATCTCTTAGCCCTCCTGGGTGCAACCGTGATGTATGTTTTGTTCTAGAATATATCATTTAAAACTTGATTCACATGAACCTCATAAATTCAAGAGAGAAAGGAATTTAAGTTGCAAGCTTGCTTTGATACTATGTTGGAGTAGCCAAGATATGCTTGCAAAATCAAAACAATCCACAAATGAGCATATGAAAAATGACAAAATATCATAAACATGTGATGTAAAAATGTACAAATGAGCCTTGTGTATAAAGGAAAGGATGAAGAGGTGAGAACCTAGGAGACAAACTTTGAATACCCTTCCAAGTATGAAATAAGTGTAGAACTCTATGGACAAGTATTTGGACACTTGGTGAGTCTACATGAGGTGAGACAAAAGTCTAGATAACCTCTAAGTAAGTATAAGTGTAGTGTGAATAGGACTCTACTAAGTAGGATAAAAACTGATTAGTTGGTTAATACCTTTTTTCTCACTAACACTGACATTCCATCTTCACCTCCTACTTATTTAGAGTAACTTTTATTTGAATGGGGTTTTCAGTGATTTAGTGTAGCAATATATTTTTTCATCTTCTAGATATTGCTACTTTAGATGAGTACTTAACAAATATTCTAAGTTTATTTTGTGAATCCTATCTTATAGACTTTTTGGATTACACTATTGAGGATATTAATTTCCACTTTGATGTTAGCTCTTCCATAGATTTGTATTATTTTATTTAGATGTCATGAGGACAACTCCATACCCTCTTGTTCTTTCTCCACATGATTATTTGTCATGGTTTTGCATTGGCTTGGATTTACTTGAGCAACATTTGGAGGAGGCATCTTTGTCTTTGGATAATTTTCTAAATATATTTCCATAAGGTTTTGGATTTTCATCTTTAGTAGTTAGGCCTAGTGAAAGGAAAAAATTTATAGCAATAAAAATATTTCCACATAATGGACCGTAAGAGAGAAAAAGAAAATATTTAAAATCCGCCATGAAAAAGAATAGACAAACACATCATCTAGATAACACAAGATATACTATGATAAAAACCCTCAAAGGGAAAAACTTAGCTTCCAAAAGCATCCATGCTCAATTTATTATTCATTGCATTACACTTATAGAGTTTCTATGAGTACTTATAAAATAATTATCTCCTCCAATTCATCCTTCATGTGTCCAATCATAATGGGTAATTATGTAACTATGAATCGCATGGCATGCTTCACATATGCATGTTCTATAAGATATCTCAATATAAATGACAACCAACTGATCCACTAAACATGTCCTTTCTTATATAGATTTGATCTCACACAAAACAACTAACTAGTAAGTTAGTTAAACCAAGTGTCCCAAAATCATGAGAGCACAAAATCACTGACTCCAACATTTACTTTTTAGTACTAAGTTTTTATAATAAAATATATTTTCCAATGTACAACCCACACATAAAATATCTAACCAATGTCATATTCAAATTTACAAGTAGGCCCAAATAAATATTTAATGTGGTTATAAAAACATCTCCCAATATGCACCACAAATAAAAAATTGTTTTACATAATTAAAAAATACTTATTTTCTTGTGCAAGTTGTACAACATCCTTTTTCTTAATACCTAAAACTTTTAATTTGATTGTGGCACCTTTCAACAACAACAAGGAAACACTTGAGAAAATTTCAAAGACATCATGTATCTTGATCTTTCTTGCCTCATATTCCTTTCAAGAATCATGGGAATATATCATATGCATATTTCTTCCTTAGGGGAGGAATGTTGTTCAACAATCATAAACTATCTTCTACATCCAATTGTTGAGAACCTATCATTGGTGTAGGAGGCTACATGAAGGAGGTTTGTATGGTCTCTCTTCATCCTCTCTTGGGGTAGTTTTTTTCTATGAGTTCTACCCTTCTCATCTGTTGAGGGGGTTCATCATTGTACATGGGTAGCTAACTAGGCATAGTTGCTAGGACTTATTTCATTATTCACATTTGTCTTTAGTTACACTCAAAATTCTTTATTCATGTAGTTATTTAATTGAACCCTATTATATTTCAAGTTAACTTAGATAATCTAGTTTTATTACTTAGGTAGGATAGGATATGTGTTGCACATCTCCTTCTTTCATGGGATTCTAGTTTTTCTTATCCTCTAAAATTTAGAAACCTAGCTAAAGCTATCCCTTATTTTTTAGTTTTTTACCTCAATTGAACCTTATATCCTCATTAGATTTAGAATATTGAAGATATATATTGTAGCTCTTTACTTCTATTAAACATTTTCCTTGAGTATTGGTGAGTACTTACCTTTGTAGAATTATAATAATATTATTTGTTGTTGGATGGTAGATGAGTTTTTGAAAGAGGAAAAAATAGGTTTTACAGGGACCCGAAACTACAAAGTTTACAAATAAAAGAGATAAAACGTCAAAGAACCCAGAAACAAAGAGGTTGTAGAAAGGACATTAAAATTATAAAGCAACAGCCAACAAAAAAAGGCCAGCAAAGACCACAAAAAAGACCCCAAAAAGACTAGATAAAACACCAACAACAACTAAGCTTGGGACTTTAAAAATTTTGTTGTCTTAGCTTCCATGTCGTTCATCTCTTGAACCTCCCTCTTTAAGATCTGGACCATCTGAGAAGTAGGAGGCTCTTTCCTCTTAAGGTTGGCACAAGTCCTCTTCGATATTCCTTGGTCCTCATTCTTGCTTTTATCCTTATCCTCTTCCAAGTCAACAACTAGCAAGCCTTGTTGTGACTTTTCCAACTTTTCAGACATTGCATTAATGATAATGGCATTGTGCCTTGCCATTCTATGGTTTTGTTCCACAACAATTTTCATATTGTTTTTTATTATAACAATTTCAGCTTCCAAAGCCTTATAATTGTCCTCAATGTCATCATCTACTGTCCGAGTATTGTTCTTTTTCCGTTTTCCATCTTCATTGTTCAGAGTTGACAGCTTCAATTCCAATTCCTCCAACTTGCTATTTAGAACCATGTTTCTAAGATTAAGATCATTGATTTCTTGATAGGCCCATTTCATAATCATGAAAATATCACCAACGTCGCATCTAGCAAAGGCAAGGATGTCTCCAGACTGAACCCAATCTAAAATGAGGTTGAGATCACCCGGGTTAGGGGAGTTGGGGAATCTGGTGCCAACATCTCTGATAGAGGTAGGAAGGGAAGAAATAGAATCGCTACTAGCTTCAGGGTTCTCAGTATTGTCCTCCAAAGAATCACAGAGTAGGAAACCAACTTTTTGGCAGGGGAACCCTTGAGAGCAGGTTTCTTTAAAGGTAAGTACTCACTACTACTCAACATTGGCAGGGGAACCCTTGAGTGCAGATTTTTTGCAGGGTAGCCAAGGTAATTCTCAGGGTTAACTTTCTTGTGTTGGGGTTTACAAAGCTGGGTTTTCTTGCTAGAAAGGATAGGGGATGGATGGGCTTCAAAAATTCCCTTTGGGTTAGTCTTAGAATGAAGCTTCGAGCCACCACTATATGTATCATAGTCCTCAAATGTCATGGAGGAAACTGTTTTGGATAAAGTCGGTAGGCTTTGAAAATGATCATAGATCAACCTAATAAGCCTAGGAAGAATAGGGTATCTCCTGGGATTTTTCTTGTGGTCCTCAAGGCTATTGCTCAACGAGCAGAACAAGTAATAAGGCAAAGAAATTTGTACCTTATGGTGGAAGTGGTTAAGGAGAGAAAAATGATGACCATAAACTCTAGTGAATCTCCTGTCCAAGGTAATATACTCCATAATGACATGGAGCACCTTTCTCCAAAGCGCCTTGATGGAGTCGATTTTGAAATAGTTGTTGGAAACTTTGACTAGATTCAGTTTCTCCTTTTCTTTCTTTGGGAAATTGATTACCACCTCGTCTGAAAACCTTTTATCACGATAAAATTGCATGCCCTCAGTGGACATTCCAGTCACCTCTCCTATGATTTGCTCATCTAGTTTCACCTTTCTCCCAAAGAGGATAATTTCTCCATTATTCTAGTTCTTCTCAAAGTAGTTAGTGGCCTGAGGATCAGGCCCATGAAGTTTTTCCAGGAATCGAACCAAACCTCCTCGCTCAACCTGTTTCCAAACCTTAGCATTCCTCGTGTGCATTTTGTAGCTATTTGGCTCAACTCTTTTCCTGTCCCCCCATTCTCGCATGCACCTCACTGCAATCTCTACCAGTATTAAGAACCTATTGCAAGTTTACACAGCCATTCCAATGAACCCACAAAGCGTGTCATTTTTTCTTACCAGCTAAGTTATTTGACACAGGCCCATCAAATCTCTTGATTTTGATGTACTTAGCCCTTTTCCCTATCATCATTAAAGATATTTGCTTCTTTCCCATGTGTAACATCATAATCTAATAAGGCCCTGACTTCAGCTCCCAAGTCCCTGAAATTCTGCAACGTGTTCAAACCTCCCCACTTAACCCCCTCATTCGCAAAGTAATCTACCACACTGTTAGCTTCCCTGTAGATGTGGGAGATTTTAAGTTTTTCAAACTTATCTAAGATAGATTTAGCATCTTCAATCCAATTCTTAATAGACCAGGAGGGTGGGGTCCTACCTATGATACAGTCAATGATGTTTTTGGAGTCCCCTTCAAGCCATAAATATTTTATATTCAGATTCTGTGCTAAATTTAAAACTTGAAAAGCTCCTATAGCCTCCACCACATGATTAGTTTGAAAACCATGGGAAATGGCCACAGCCGCCAAAAAGTTACCATTTGAGTCCCTTAACACACCTCCACTTCCGGCCATCCCCGGATTGCCCTTCGCAATGCCATCGAAGTTGGTTTTAGTCCAGCCATTTGGAGGAAAGGTCCAGCACACACCCTCCCTGTCTTTCTTTGTTGGCTTGGATGCCTTAGATACATCCATTTTGAGATTCCAATCCTTGGCTATCATTAGATCATAGGGAGTGCACACCACAGCCTCAAGATTTAAAGCTTTTTGGGGAATAACATTGAAGTTTTCCTTTATTAGCCTACAAAAAATTCAAAAACATTAATCTCTGACATTCTTTATCCCTGAAAAGTCTGTTATTACGTTCTTTCCACACTCCCCAAACAACAAAAGGGAATATAAAAGCCCATAATCTTCGAATGAAGGGATTTTGAGATGGGGCTTTCCATTGTGAGTAGAACTCTTCAATGGACAGGGGGAACACCCAAGAAATATTCCAGAGAACCAGAAATTTTCCCCAGATTGTAGCAACAAACAGATAGTGGAGAATGGATGGTAGATGAGTTATGACATACTAATTCAAAGATAGAATGGACAATAGTTTGAACTAAATAGATTATTAGAAGATTATATTTTTTATGGGTGATGTTAGCTTCAAGTTTGATTTATAGTAGACACAAGCACACAAGTAAATATCTCCATTAGAATTAATATTTGTTAAATATTGATGAACCAATGATTAGTTAGTAAAGAATTATAGAGTGACATTACAACAAAAATCTATAAATTAATATCGGGAAGAATAAAAATTATATGAATATAAATATGATGATTTTGTAGCCTAGGATAGCATTGTATCTATTAATCACATTTTAATGATTTTTATTATTAATATTTTATTTTTAATTTATTTTAATTTTTGAATAGTTTTAACCATAATTCTTAATTTATTCCTGATTTCAATCTTAATCATAATTGTAATTTAATTAATAATTATAATAATTTTAGTTATTTTAATTTAATTCTTATTTATATTTTTTAGTTATGTTTTGAAGTTAATAATAAGTGGTAATGCTTGTAATCAAATAGTTTAATATTTAATTTAAAGTCTTAATTTAATTATATAAAATCAAATCACTCTAAAATAGGGAATATTATCTTTATATGCTATTTTAGGGATGTTCTTTAATTTAAGTTTTATTTTATAAAATCATTTTAATAGTGTGAATCCAAATCCCTATAAAATGGATAATTGATTTTCTTTCATAATATTTACTATATTTTGATAAATTAAAAAATTACATAAGAAATATAAAATTTATGTACCTATATAGAAAAATCACTTTATTTATAATATTATAAATAAAAAATTGAAAAATATACTTAAAATAGACATTTACTTTTTAAATACAAAGACATCAAAATTTTACAATATTTACTAATATAAAGTTATAAAAAAATTATAATATTCACTATATTTTGAGAGAAAAATTACATGCCATAAATATAAAATTTATGTATCTATGTGGACAAATCACTCTATTTGTGGAACTTTCCCAAATATTTCAATTCTCAAAACATCCAAAAAAAACTTTAAAAATCTATCATTCCTATAAATTGACTCATAACACCCAAAATTTTAGACCAAAGATATTATGATAAATATTTTTGAAACATTTTAAAGTTATAAATCTTGCATCTCTACTTTAGAAAATATAAATATTTCTTGAATACTAAAGAAATAATGATTTATAAAAATAAAAAAAAAGAATTAATATATATAAATAAATAATTAAATACAGTAGGAGCAGAACGAAAAATGGCACGCACAGGAGCAGGAGCAGAGCAGAGTTTCAATGGCCCCATCCCTAGTGGGATTGAAGCGAACAAGTTGGCCCATGAGGGGGTGACTGAAGGAATCAGCTCTCAAGATCACTGGTCAAAAGAAGCTGAAGCGGAAATATCTCCATAGCAGATTAAAGAACGAGTAGTAAACGAAAACTGGAGAAAGCATGGCGACTGGAAGGATCTCGGGCAAGGTAGCAGGCAGCCAATGGGTTGTGGATGGAGAGGTAATCAAAGGGATGTTCCCCCTTATCAAAAGAATCACAGACATCTTGGAAAATGGAATAGAAATCACAGATCTCACGGATGGGGTAATCACAAGGATGATGGTCGGAACCCTAATTGGGGGAATAATCATGGCTCTGGAAGGAGGAAGGGGAGGAATAAGGCCCAAGATTCATGGTTTTAGCTTAAGAATTCAAATTTCAGTGCTCGTAATAGAGAGAGGTACAATAGAAACAAGGAGGCATCAGGGAATAGCCTCAGGAAATCATTGGTGATCAGTGCAAATAAGCTTTGACCTGAAAGAGAGTGGTTAGATTGCTTGGGCCTTCTGAAAAAATGGCTAGGCAAAGATCTCAAATGAGAAAGCTTGGTTTGATGGTGGCAAGGTAAATGGGGTGTGGATCTATAATTTAGAATGCTAGCAAATGGGTACTTTTTGGTGATCTGTCCTTCAGAGGAGATAAGGATTGAAATGGAATCTAGTGTCTGGATCTTAGATGGATGTGGCTTCTACATTCGAAGGTGGTTGGTGAGTTTCAATCCATTTCAACACAATATGGAGGTGACACAAGAATGTTTTAAATTTCTAAATCTGCCACTGGAGTTTTGGTCTCCCAATATTTTGGAAGATATTGGAAACAATATAGGGACCTATTTGTGCATAAAAGAAAGATTGAATTCAGATGGAATAAGTTCCTATGTTAGGGTTGGTGTTGAAAACAAACCCGATCACACGCATTGGAGAGAAATTGAATTGATTACGGAATGGGGCATTTGGATACAAGAGCTAATTCTAGACTCTCATCCCAGTATAGAGTTAGTCAAGACTTTGGGTTGGTGGGAACCACATAAGCAACCTACAACAGTCGATCGAGGTAATCCCTCCTCTCCGAAAAAAGATTGTTCTCTAATCCCACAGAAAGATGAAGCTTCAGTTAATAAGGAATCAGAGGTGCTTGGGGAGAAATTGTTTTCTCCAGAGAATGGTGTGGGGAATGCGGAAGAGTGTTAGGATTTTGTTGTCCAAGGGGAGGAGCTGAATGCAAAAATATCAGAGGTAATTGATCTCTTAGGGAATAATTGTAGAGAGGTGGAATTAAATTCCCTTATAGAAGTCAGAAATGAACTTGTGGAATTGGCTAAAGCTGCTAAGAGTGGCTCACTTGGCTTGGAAGGGGAAGATATGTTTGAGGATGGGACAAACTGTCCAGTTTTAGAAGATGATGAGATTCTGCCATTGGAGGAAGAAAAGACTCAAAAATCAAGTAACAGGCGAAAAGTCTCACAATCGGATCAACCTGAGCTAGGAAAGTTGGGTATTTTCCAAAAGGATATGCACAAATTCTCTCCAGATTGTGGTGAAACTAAGAAACAAGGCAGGATACCTAACCAGTAGAAGCTTGAAAATGGGATGGGGAAGCGAGTGGACAGATGAACAACCAAATGTTGAAAATAAGGAAGAGCAAAGCTCTTCCTGAACAACAATGAAAATCATAACATGGAATGTTAGGGGCTTAAATGCCCCTAATAAGAGGTGTCTAATTAGGCATCAGTTAGACTCACTTCAGGAAAATATAGGCTTACTTCAAGAGACTAAATTAGGGGAGCAGGAGAAGGCCAATTTTGGCAGAAAATTGAAGCTATGAAGAATGTTAGGTGTTAATGCGGATGGCACTTCTGGTGGATTGTTGTTATTTGGAAACCAAAAACTGTGTTAGTGGAGGAAGTTGCAAGTAGTAGGCATTGGATCGCTTGTTGGGTATGAAGAATCATATCAAATTTGTGTTTCTTATTCATCAATGTTTATGGTCCTAATGCTTGTATTCAAAAAATACAAGTATGGCAAGAATTAGATATGGTATGCAATAATCCAGGGTTTGAATTTTGCATCATTGGGGGGATTTTAATGCAATATTGAGATTTGAAGATAAGAAAAGGGGTGTAGATAGAGTGTTACAATCACAGGCAAACTTTGTGAATTTTGTTGAGAGAAACCTATTAATTGAGCCTCAAATGGGGAATGAGAATTATACTTGGACAAACCAAAGAAAGGAGTTTTGCAGCATCGCTAAAAATTTGGATAGGTTTTTCTTCAAAGGGAATCTAGGTTGTTTCCCTTTCACTCTGGATTCCAAGATTGTGCCCAATGCTAGTTCAAACCATTTCCTTGTCCAGCTAGAGATCAATGGTGATAAGGGGCCTATGAGGTGTCTGTTCAAGTTTGAAAATATGTGGTTCAAAGATCCAAATTTCTGGGACCTCACCAAGCATTGGTGGACGGATTGTAAGCCAAGGGGATTTAAGATGTTCAATGTTACAAAATTAAAATCAGTTAAACAAAATCTAAAAAAATGGAATAAGGAATGCTTTAAAAATATATTTGAGGAAAGAAGCAAGATCGAAGAGGCCTTCAAGGAAGTCTCAGAAAAGGTGATTATGAACAGTATGGACAACAATAGCTATTTGGAGGAAAAGGAATTGATAAAAGGCTCAATGATGTCCTGGCCAAAGAAGAGGTTTTTTGGAGACAAAATTCCAAAGAAGTGTGGTTAAAGGCAGGTGATAAGAACACGAAATATTTCCATAACTCCACCAACTCACGCAGGGAATTGAATAGAATATTGAGCATTAAAACATTAGATGGTAGGACATTGGAAGACCTGGTCGAAGTAAAAACAACCATAGTAGAATATTTGCAGAACCTCCTGAACGATTAGGGTGGGTCAAATCTGGAGGCACGGAATGAACTTTTGAGGTGCATCCTCAAATTGGTAATTGAGGCAAAAAATTAAATGTTAAACGCCAAATTCACTGAACAGGAAGTTAAAATTGCTTTATTCCAATTACATCTGGACAAGGCGCCTATCCAGACGGCTTCCTGGTTGCCTTTTCTCAGAAGTGTTGGGATATTGTGGGCTAGGACATTACAGATGCAATTGAGGATTCCAAAAATTTTGGTTGTGTGCTTAAGGAAGTAAATAATACATTCATTGTGCTTATCCCTAAAAAAGAAAAACAAGAATTATTGGAAGAATATCAACCAATAGCTTTGTGCAATACATTTTATAAATCAGTTGAAGTGAATTCTGCCTTTCATCATCTCAGATGAGCAAACGGTTATTGTACCTAGTAGGTCGATATTGGATGGAGTAATTATAACACAGGAAGTCATACATTCCACACAATGGTTGAAAAATGTTATTAAAATTACATATTAGGAAGGCATATGACAGGATGAACTGGAATTTTTTATTTAAGGTTCAAGAGGCTTTTGGTTTTCAGAAAGAGTGGCTCAATTGGATCTTTATATGGATTGCTAGCCCAAGATATTTAGTGTTATTGAATGGTTCACCAGAGGGATTCTTCAATGCCTCTCGGGGTCTTCGATAGGGAGACCCACTCTCTCCTTTCCTGTTCATAACTATAGTCGAAGCCCTTGGAAGGTTAATTGACAAAGCTCAAAGGGAAGGATGGGTGGATGGTTTACAATTTACTAGAAAATTTTCTGCGATCACTCACCAATAGTTCGCAAATGATACAATGTTATTCGGTAATGCACTAGAAAGGGAGGCAAGTAGGTTTAAAGGTATTTTGGATAGGTACTCCTCGGCCTTTGGACATGAGATTAGTATTGTTAAATCAGAAGTTTTCTTTTTTAATACTAGCATGGCAAGAGAAACTCAAATTTTAAGGATTTTGAAATTCAAGAAAGGTAAACTTCCCTATAAATATCTCAATCTTCCTCTTTCCAAGGGGGTGCAGCATGGAAACATATGGAACACATTAATAGAAAATGTGAAGGATAGATTGTCATCATGGAAAAGTTGATGGCTTTCCTAGGAAGGAAGATTAATGATGCTCAAATCTGTCATTGTTGCTTTACTGATTTACATGTTATCATGTCTTTCGCTATCTGAAAGTGCAAATAAAGACCTCAATCAAAAGATGAAAAACTTTTTTCTAGAAAGGGAACTTGATCAATGCAAGTTTCCATTGGTAAAATGGCAGAAAATTTGTGAAAGGAAGGAGTCGGATGGGGCTGGTATGAAAGATCTACTTCTTAAAAACAAAGCTCTGGGTGCAAAATTGGTTTGGGCACTCCACTCAAAACATGACCTTAAATTGGTCAAAATTCTTAGAGCTAAGTATCTTGACATTGAGGAGAATAACATATTTACTGCCAAGTCTTTGCCCAGTGGATCAAGAATCTAGAACTTCATGAGGAAATCAAGGGATTTAATATTAGACCATCTCACTTGGGAGATAAAGGATGGCCAATCCACTCTCTTCTAGGAGGATTCCTAGGAAGGTTTTCAGAAGCTTTTAGACAATGCAGATCTAGAGCAGTTCAAAAGAGTAACAAAGCAGGTATGGGGGGATAGGGTAAGAGATTACACAGAGGCCACAACTCAACAGGGTTTTTTTTCTTATCAATGGAAGATCATACGTCATCTAGGGCATAAGGGCTCGATGCAAGATCAGTAGATGACTATGAACAAGTGTTGGGCTATCGGAAGATTTGTGTTAGGCAAGGGAAAGATAGTATCAGGTCGAACACTTCGTTAAATGGTGAATATAAGGTGAGAGATTATTACAAAACCTTGTCTAAATCTAGGGTATTTGAGACCAAGCTACCTTAATCAACCTGTGTTGGAACACAATATTTCTTTCGAAGGTGGGTATATTTACCTAGGTTTCCTCACAAGGAAGGGATCTTACTACGGAGAGGTTTGCAAAATTGGGGTACCATGGCTATTCGAGATGTTCCTTGTGCAAACAGGAAAAAGAAAATGAGGATCATCTTTTTTTGAATTGTACATACACTCAGTGTTGTTGGAAATAGTTATGCTTAAAGTTATAGTGGCAGTCGGCATTTCCTAACAGTTTGTTAGAGATGTTAAAGAGTTGTCCCACACCTCATAAGCAGATGTTTGGTGGTTTGTGGATTTCTAGTCCCTCAATTGTCATATGGGAGGTGTGGAAGGAGAGGAATAGGCACATTTTTTAGGACAAGAAAATTCCAATACAAAGGTTGTTGAATAAAATTGAGGCAAGTATTGTGGAAGTAATCAATGCAAGAGTTGATGAACATAACCCAAGGAAGATTAATTTCATTGAATGGGATGCAAGGATAAGAAGGAATTGGTACAGACTGAAAGTTCCCTCTATGTTGGTGATGGTGGCCTTTTGTCAAAGAGGATAGGAGTAAGGTATGTTGGTCACCTCCTGATGATGGGTGGGAAAATCTAAATTTTGATGGAGCTACCAGGGGTGACCCTGGCATCTTAGGTGTTGGTTGCATAGTGAGAGATTGTAAAGGCAACTCTTTAGGCAGGTTGGCGGTTCCCCTTCCTGAAGGAACTAACAATGCTGCTAAATTCCAAGCTTTGATCCTAGGTTTAGGTTATGCAAGGAACTAAATTTGAGGAAGGTGGCAATTGAATGGGATTCTTCTTTGGTGATCAACGCACTGCAATCCAGGAAGGTGACGAGTTGGAGGCTTGGGGTGAAATTGGAGGTCACCTTAAGTCTCGTGGATGGTTTATATTTGGTAATGTGTAATCATATTTTTAGAGAAGGGAATGCAGAAGCTAATCAACTTTCCAACATGGGGGTTGATGGCATATCACTCAAAGAAGTGAAAGTCTATTCAGTTAGAATGTGATAGTGGGTGATTGGGGGGGCGACTCTCCACACTTAATATTGTGGAGAGTCTGTGACTATCTGGTGAATGACTAAGACAATTGCAAGGTTGGTTTGAGTTGCTACGATAATGGTTTGTGTTGTTTTAAAGTCCTTTTGAGGACACTTAGTGGTGTTTGTTCAATGTTGGGAAACATGGTATTGCATCATTGGCATGTGGGGGCCTTATTTATGTCTAGGGTGGCGTCGTTCTAGAAGGAGAAAGTTAAATAGTATTGGAGACTAGCACCTTTTCTATGGGATTGGTTGTACATGACGGCATCAACACCATTCCCCATTACTCTTGTGGTCATGTCAATTCATTACGATGTTTGCAAGGTGTGATACGAAGGAGACATTTGGTTAATTGGCTCATCTTTCTATAATCACTCTAGTGATTTCACATACCATGGGAAGGATCAATATTGTGCATCATATCTAGGCTGGCTTACATGATCCTCTGACAATAACGTGATATATTTTGGGCTAGGAACGTTGGAATTTCATTTGAAGGTTGTGTAATCTTGGTTTTGGCTTGTGTCTGTAGCTTGGAATAGAGGAGAGTTCAAAGTTTGTTGTCAGGATGTCCTCAGAAACCCTAACGAGCATTGGGGCTGCCATGTCGATCATACTACAAAGTGTGGGTAGACAAATGGTGTTTTGTGGCCCAATTACAAACCAACGCCTCAAAAGCATACTCAAGAAATATGATACCCTCATGTTGGCTACAATAAAGATGGTGTTGGGAAAGGGATATATGGAGGATGAGGATAATTACAGAGTTGGCTCTAACATTGCCTCCAGATTCCTAGCGTCTCTGTTGGATATCAGGATGGCTAAGCGAGAGGTGAAATTGGTGACAAGGAGGTTCTTTTACAATGACCTGTTAGTGGGCATGGAAGAAGTGATCTATGTAGCCTATCCTAGAATGGGCAGTCCTTGCCAACATGTTATGTGTTTACTCTACATGTGCTAGGTGAGGTAATAAAATATTACCCCTTTATACTCGACTTGAAAGGTATGGCTCTGGTTGAGCATAGGCAGCTCACGACAGTCAAGGTGGATTATCTAATAAGGGCACTCAAGCTTCCCCCCTCTTAGGCTGGTTATTGGGTGTCAGACTTCAAGGCCTTTTCTCGTGCAAACGGTTCTGGTTTCTAGGGAGTCAGGTTAGGGGTGTGGTTGGGGTATGGGATAGGTCTTTTGGTGAATGTGTTAATCTCCCTTTGTCTATGTTCGGCTTTGGTGGATGGTTTTTGCTTCGCCATTAGTTATTCCCTCTCTTTCAATATTGTATATGGTGGGTACTTGGTTTTCAACCAATTAGGTTGATGGGGTCTATAGCATGAAAATTTTGGTGTTTGTGTAGGCAATGATGGTCAATTTTTTGCAACAGTCCTCTGCAAATTTTGCATACCTACATAGCAAACAAATTGTACTCTCTTTTTCAAATCAATATACAACTAACTTACGTATCAAAAAAAAAGAAATATTGATTTCTTATTTATTGTTTTTGGGAATAGGATTTCATTTAATTGTAATCCTAAACATTATTTCATGTATCTCCTAAGTCCTTGGAAAGTGTTCCCCAACACTAGGATTAGAAAGAGATTAAATTCGAATGAAATGAACATGTAAATTGACATTTGTAATTAATTCTAAATGATAGGAACATGTGGGGACACCCAAGAAGAGATCTTATAAAATAGGAGCACATGGGGCATCCACATGGAAGGTGGAACTTACCTTAAGTTAAGTTAACTATTTGGAGAAAGATGACACTTCAGTAATGCATGTAAAGATTCTAGAAGTTAGGAATTGATGTTTACATGCATGGATTTCAGTTTAGTTCAGTTCAATTTAGTTCAATTCAATTCAGTTCAGTTATGGTTCAGTTATCTTCAATTGCATGTAGTTAGTTTCAGTTGAATACTAGTTGACTTCAGTTGAATTGGAATGAATGAATAATGACTTGATCTGCATGACAGATAACAGGTGATACATTTAGTTAAGTGGGGGTGATCAATCATGCATCATGTTTGCATGAATTGATGGAGAGATATGTTTCAGTTAACAGAGATTGACTTGGACCCACCTTGGGTGCCCAAGTTGGCATCTTGGAGTTAACACTTTTGCATGAGAAGATATTTTATAAGGTTGAGTTAAGTGGGCCCATTCTTGGGTGCCAACTTTGAGGAGAATCTTACAAGATATCTTCGTAATCGACGTTGAGTTAGGACTTCAATTTGGGACGCCCAAATTGATGAAGGACTTGATTTGACATTGTTTTTCACAGAAGAACTCTACTTGCAAAGAATAGGCATAGGTTTTGTGAGATAAGCTTTGTGCTTTGTAATTGACAACTCTTTGGAGTTTTCAAGGCTCGTTATTGTCTATAAATTGCAGCAAGTTGAAGAGAGTTCTATCAGATTTTATTGTGCGGGTTGTGAAGAATAATTGTTGAAGGAAAAAGAAGCATCTCAAGCAAGGATTGATAAAGAATTATTGTAATCTTGTTCTAAGGTTAAATAATACACGCACTATTGATTCTAGTGGTGGAGTATTTTCTCAAAAGGGTTTCTCCACGATATATGTTGTGTCACTTCTATCTTCTAGTCTTATTATTCTACAATCTTCTATCTATTTCTACAAATGGTAAAATGACTCTAAACAGATAATCATCCACAAAGAAATTTTAACAAAGAACACTTAATTAGATCTACAATCTCATAGTTTTACAAATTATTAAGCTACATAATTACCTCCATTTTTCAACATTTGGTATCAAAATTGAGGTTGGGTAGAGTTTGGGATGCCTTTCTCTTAAAATTTTGAAGGTTTTTTGGCTATAGTGGGAGCTTTTACTATTGTGTTATTGTTTATTTTGGAAAATAAGTTTGTTACAATGAGTTTTAATTCTCGTTTAGATATTGAAAGATTCAATGGATCTAATTATGAGATGTGGAAACTAAAAATGGAGGATCTCCTTGAAGAGAGAGATCAGTGGTTAGTTGTTGGTAATGAGACAAAGTCACCTACAACGATGTCAGGTGAGGATTGGACTAAGCTTGATAAGAAGGCAAGAGGGAGCATAATATTATGTCTTGTTGATGTTGTTCTCTTGAATGTTTCAGATGAAATTACCGCATATAAGTTGTGGAAGAGAATAGGTGATATCGAACTAACCAAAAGTCTTACTAATAAGTTGTATCTGAAAGGACAGTTGTATTCTTTAAAGATGAAAGATGGTGATTTTGTTGCAAATCATTTGAATGCTTTTAATTTGATTCTAAGTTAGTTAGCATCTGTAGATGTAAAGCTAGAAGATGAAGATAAATGTATTTTGTTACTTTTCTCTTTACCAGAATCTTGGGAAAATCTAATTGTTACTATCACTGGTAGTGGTGCAGATCCAAAGATGGACAATATAATTCCTACTCTCCTATCAGAGAAGATGAGGAGGAAGTCTAAAATGGAAATCCAAGATACCTTGTTTGTAAGAGGTGGGCATGAGAAAAAGGAACCTAAGGGAGCCAAGGAAGGAAAGGGTAAGTCTAAAGGATGGAGTAAGGTAAAGTGTTGGAACTGTGGGAAATCGGGACATGTGAAGAAGGATTGTAAGAACAAGAAAAAGAGTTTTGATTCTTCTACAGAGGAATCCTCATATGATAGTAATCATGCATTGATCATTTCATGTAAAAATGTTAGTGATGACTCTTTGATTGATGTTAAAGAGTGATCTTTAGGAAGAGGATGGTAGTCATGATGCCATGTGTAGCTCGTACCACGATTTAGTGGGAGTTATTGGCAGTGACGTGGATGCACCATTCTAGTAAGGTTATCTTCATGTGATTGGGGATATGTTTTTTCTTGGTTTAGAGTGGTTGCTATTATGTCATGGTTTACTCTTGTTGCATTTAGAGTTTGGCATGGTACTTGTTCTCTTGAGACTAGGATGTTTATGTATGTTATGGTGCATGTGATCTCCTTGGAGGAGATGGTTAGATCATGGATGTCATGTTTATGTTTCTAATTCATGATTGGAGCTTTGACATTGATCGTATTAGTTCTCTTATGTATTGGGTACATTAATCATTTGCTTGATTACTTCATGATAGTGCTATGTTGCATTTGGAGTTTTCCATGGATTGCTTGGTTACAGGTCCTCATGGATACTTGTCCAGACATAGGTGAGGCTTGAGCTCTATTATGGTTAGAGACATGTGTTGAGATGGTTACTCTTGATGAGATTTTAGCAGGAAGTCTAAGGAGCCTACACCTTGGTTGGACGTGAGTTCAACACACTCGACGGTTTCACGTGCCTCTAAAGAGGCAGTTTGGTTACAGAGACTTTGGAAAGGTATTGGTTTTAATTGCAAACAAATTAGACTTGAATGTGATAGTCAGAATGCTATTTATTTAGCCAAAAATCCTATGTATCATGCTCGTACTAAGCATGTTGATGTTCAGTATCACTTTTTGCGAGAAATGGTTGAGAGTGGGAAAGTATTAATTGAGAAAGTTGACACTTTGATTAATGTTGTAGATTATCTTACGAAACCAATTCCTATAGATAAGCTCTCTTAGTTTTGAGTATTAATCATTTGCTTGGAGCTTCATGATTATACAGGTTGAATTTGAAGTTGGCATGGATTGATTAGTTGGTGCAGGAAGGCCATTGGCCTTGAGCCTTGTACTTGATTTATAATAATGATTCCTTGTTTAGAATAATTGCAATGTATAATGTCAAGTGGGAGAATGTTGGGAATAGGATGTCATTTAATTGCAATCCTAAACATTGTTTCATGTATCTCCTAAGTCCTTGGAAAGTGTTCCCCAACACTGTGATTAGAAAGAGATTAAATTCAAATGAAATGAACATGTAAATTGGCATTTGAATTAATTCTAAATGATAGGAACATGTGGGGATGCCCAAAAAGAGCTCCTACAAAATAGGAGCACATGGGGCACCCACATGGAAGGTGGAACTCACCTTAAGTTAACTTTTTGGAGAAAGATAACACTTCAGTAATGCATGTAAAGATCCTAGAAGTTAGGAATTGATATTTACATACATGGAGTTCGGTTTTATTCAGTTTAGTTTAGTTCAGTTCAGTTCAGTTCAGTTCAGTTATGGTTTAGTTATCTTCAGTTGTATGTAGTTAGTTTCAGTTGAATGCTAGTTGACTTTAGTTGACTTGGAATGCATTACTAATGACTTGAGTTGCATGGCACATAATAGGTGATACATTCAGTTAAGTGAGGGTGATCGATCATGCATCATGTTTGCATGAATTGATGGAGAGATATGTTTCAGTTAACAAAGATTGACTTGGACCCACCTTGGGCACCCAAGTTGGAATCTTGGAGTTAACACTTTTGCATGAGAAAATATTTTATAAGGTTGAGTTAAGTGGGCCCATTCTTGGGTGCCAACTTTGAGGAGAAGCTTACAAAATATCTTCGTAATCAACATTAAGTTATGACTTCAGTTTGGGACACCCAAATTGATGAAGGACTTGGTTTGACATTGTTTTTCATGGAAGAACTCTATTTGCGAAGAATAGATGTAGGTTTTGTGAGATAATCTTTGTGCTTTGTAATTGACAACTCTTTGGAGTTTTCAAGGCTCAATATTGTCTATAAATTGTAGCAAGTTGAAGAGAGTTCTATCAGATTTTATTGCAGGTTGTGAAGAATTGTTGAAGGAAAAAGAAGCATCTCAAGCAAGGATTGATAAAGAATTATTGTAATCTTATTCTAAGGTTAAATAATACAAGCACTATTGATTCTGGTGGTGGAGTTTTTTCCCGAAAAGGCTTCTCCACAGTATATGTTGTGTCACTTCTATCTTCTCGTCTTATTCTTCTACAATCTTTTGTCTATTTCTACAAATGGTAAAATGAATCTAAATAGATAATCATCCACAAAGAAATTGTAATGGTGCAAAGAACACTTAATTAGATCTACAATCTCATAGTTTTATAAAGTATTAAGCTACATAATTACCTCCATTTTTCAACAATTGTCAAACAATTTATTAATAACTAGTAATAATGATAAGTACTAATAAGAAATTATGATATTAGACACATATATTGAATATTTAAAATCTTGTTTTGTGATTAGCTATTAGATGCATGGTCTTGAGTAGAATTCTTGTTTATGAAAAATTCTAACGTCTTTTCTAGATGTCTTAGTGAGCACCATGAAATTCAACGATGATCAATGAAGATGTTTCCTTATAACTTATGGAGACTTAACTCCCCCTCTGTGAATCATTTGCGTCAGTACCTTATGGAGAGTTATTTCCTAGAGTGTTTCCTATATGAAACTAATTTGGATCACCAAGATGTGATTTAGGCATTCCTCACTCGTGCAACATGTTTTATACATGTATTTATTTTTTGTCCATGCATGCATACATTACTTTTCTCACTTGCATTGTATTTCATCCATGGTTTTCTTTTTGCATGTATGCATGTTTTTCATTTATGCATGCATGCATATGGACAAATCACATGCCTTTAGCATTTTCTACATACTTGATTTATACATAAATTTTCCAGAATTTTTTTTTTAACATCCTTTCTAATTCTTGCATGCAAACCTACTATTTAAGGTAGTTGTTTTAGAAGGCAATTACCTTTTTCCTAGCTTGTTTGGTTGTTGGCACATGTCATTTATTGTCATTTGGGACTTGTTCCCTCTTTTTGATAATAATTTATTTTCTTTTCTTTTTTTAAGGTTGTACCTATGGCCCTAGAGTAGGTGAAGGCCTCAAATGTGGTCTTGACTTGAGTAGAGAAAATGTTAAAATAAGAACTAGGACTAATTTGAACAAAGTTAACCTAATACATTTAAGTGTAAAACTGGAACTAGGATCAATGAATGTGTCAAATCAAAATCAAATAAAATAATACATTAAGACCACATACTTACAATACCAACATAAAAAAATATTAAAAAAATAAAAAATAGATTTCTCCCACTACACACCGACGAAGAGATTATGATTCTTACTATATATATATATATATATATATATATATATATATATATATATATATATATATATATATATATATATATATATATATATATTCTCACAATACAATCTTACTATACTTAAATAAATCATTCTTTCTTCTTACTCTTAAAATTGCTATTAACATTACTTATCCTTATATAACTTTATAAATCAAAATTATTATAAAAACTAATAACTTTTAATTGGCAAGTTAGTTGCAATTTAAAATTATAAATAAGAGACCATTTTTCATGCCATGACTTGCGCCGAAATATCGGGGTAATCGTTAACATTTTGTAGGCCCCACTTAATTGCCGTATATATCAACTAAATTCAATTAATAGATTTTTTTTTCTCAATATTTCAACTGACACCATTTGGGAAAACCGTTTTTTTAATTTTTAATTTAAGTATGACGTACTAATGAAGTTGAATCATCTAAACTTTGTCCTCCCACTTAAATATTGTATAGTTTAAAAGGTAAATAGTCAAAACTGATTTTAGAACTAGGAAAATGAGATTTGAATTGAGAATTTGTTTGATTTTTTTATTTATATATAAAAATGCTATATATATATATATATATATAGAATTATTATGGATTGTTAAAATTAATATTTTTTAAAATATATTTAATAAAATAATTATATTTTTTTAATAAAAAAATTAGTTAGATAGTTATAGTAGAGTTTCTTTTTGGATGAAAAAATATAATATAATTGAAGAAAATATAGTCAACAAACATTTATAATATAGAGACTTTCAGATAGGCATCATTATCAATAAAGTTAGAAGAAGAAAAAGTTGAGGGAGATTAACAATTAACTCTAGTCCCACAAAATAAAACAAGTCGTGAACTAAACATGATTCATACTTTCATGAGGAATCAATAGGAAGAAAATCAAGCTTGATCATGATGAATCAATTGAAGAATAATCACATATTTAGTTAAAGGCGGGACCCCAATTAATGATATTTCAATTATCAGTATTTTAATAACCCATTTAACCAAACAATCAACCACCTTAATTCATTCCCTAAGAATATGGAAAATTATGGTATATAGCTTTAGTTATGAAAATGTATTTAATTATTTAAGAAATAGATTTAAATGTATTTGTCCTATTTTATTTGAGTAGATAATCAATTTATTGATAGAGTGTGCTAACAATTTTAATTATTTTTTGTTATACAATATGATGAATTGTTTATTAATACTTGAGCAATACTATTGAAATAAGTTTTTTTAGTTCCAAGGAACTATAGCACCACTAGAATTTAACTAGTTATTAATAACTCTCATTTTAACCAATGAGAACTCGAATAATTTTTCTATTTGAATTTTTCAATCTATTATCAATGTATAGATGTGCATTATATAACAAAATATATTTCAAAAATCAATTCTCTTGAATCTAATTTAATAACTCTCATTTTAACCAATGAGAACTCGAATAATTTTTCTATTTGATTTTTTCAATCTATTATCAATGTATAGATGCACATTATATAACAAAATATATTTCAAAAATCAATTCTCTTGAATCTAATTGGTACACAATAAATTTACAATTTATTTTATAATTTCACTTTTAACTTTAGATGTTTGTTTATAAAATATAAAGATGCATATATATTGCATTCATAACATTAAATTAAAACATAGAATAATTGCACAATATCTCAAGAAAATTTTAATATTAAAATTATTTTTTTATATTATAACATTCATAACTTAAACCTTTTATACACAATATCAAGTTAATTATAAAAACACATAAACAATTTAATTTTTTTAACAATTTAATAAAATATAATTTAATATAAATAAGAAAAATTTAATAAGAATTATAGATAGAATTTAATAAAATATAATTTAATATAAATAAGAAAAATTTAATAAGAATTATAGATAAATTTACTTACCAATCTATTTTAACCATCAAGAAAAATTTAATCATTAGTGATTGCAACATTATCACATCTTTTAAACTAACAAATAAACATTGAAAACAAATTTATTTTTTATATTATAACATTCATAACTTAAACCTCTTTATACACAATGTCAAGTTAATTATAAAAATACATAAAATTATTTATAAGCAACTTAAATTTTTTAACAACGTATAATAGAGTTTAGATTTGCTATATCTCTCATATATCAACATAGGTAAATCTAAAAATATTTTAAATTTTTTAACAACGTATAATAGAGTTTAGATTTGCTATATCTCTCATATATTAACATAGGTAAATCTAAAAATATTTTAAATTATATAATTTCAAAACAAAATGAATGAATTGATAAAAGATTATTTTTATTAAAGTCATAGAATCTAACCCCAATACTAACACTACCTATAAGTCTAACCATAACCCCAACCCTAATACTAACATTAATTAACTTCAAACCAAACTCTAAATTTATATCCAACCCTAAACATAACTATGATTCTAAAACTAACATTAATAAAATTGTAATTGAACCATAACCCTAACCCTAATACAAAGCCCTGCCCCAATTGAACCATAACACTAACCCCAAGCTTTATTATAGAACCTTAATCTTTACCCCAACCCTAATCCTAATTCAACCCTATACCTAATTTTAATTAAATTCTAACCCTAATTGAACCTTTTAAACTAACAAATAAACATTGAAAAAAAAATTATTTTGTATATTATAACATTCATAACTTAAACCTTTTATACACAATGTCAAGTTAATTATAAAAACACATAAAATTATTTATAAGCAACTTAAATTTTTTAACAATTTAATAAAATAATTTAAATTTAACTATAAATGGTATAGAGTTTAGATTTGCTATAATTTTAAAATTATATAATTTTTTTTAAAAATGAATGAATTTATAGAAGATTATTTTTATTAAAGTGATAGAATCTAATCCCAATATTAACACTAATTATAAGTCTAACCATAACCCCAACCCTAAAACTAACACTAATTAACTTCAAACCTAACTCTAATTTTATATCCAACCCTAAACATAACTATGATTCTAAAACTAACATTAATGAAACCCTAATTGAACCATAATCTTAACCCTAATACTAACCCTTGCCCTAATTGAACCCTAACACTAACCCCAAACTTTATCATAGAACCTTAATCTTTACCCCCAACCCCAACCCTAGTCCTAATTCAATCCTATACCTGATTTTAATTAAAGTCTAACCCTATTTGAACCTTAAACTTAATTGAACTCATGTTTAGGGTTAGGGTTCAATTAAGGTTAGGGTTGAATTATGGTTATGATTAGAGTCAAAATTCAAATAGGATTATGGTTGGAGTTTAATTAAGGTTGCTATTCACTTAGGGTTAGGGTTAAATTAGTATTCAATTTGGGTTAGGGATCAATTAGGGTTACAATTCAATAAGGGTTTAATTAAGGTCGGGGTTAAGATTAGTCTTAAATTAGGGTTAGGACTGGAGTTAGGGTTCAATTAAGGTAAGGGTTATTGTTTATTTTAGGGTTATGGTTCAATTAGAGTTCTCTAGGGTTTTGATACAATTAGGGTTAGGTTTCAATGATACCTAGGGTTGCGATTACAATTCAATTAGTGTTAGAGTTAGGGTTGCAATAATAAAAATTTTCATAATGATATGAAAAGGCATTCAATTGGATTCATATCCAAATGCACAATTACTTATCTAAAACTAAAGTTATGACAACAAATACAATCCTTAGCTTAATTATTTGTTCTTGTTACACAACAATCCCACCTCATCAATAATTTCATTTCTAAATTTTTAAAACATAAATAGTTTATAACTTTTTGTCATCAATAATTCCATTTCTATTTTTTAAAACATAACTATTTTATAACTTTTTGGAGGAACTTTGCTGCCCTAAGCGCTTGTTTAAATTAGTTATTAATAAGTAGTTTTGAAAAAAAAAATTATGCTCTTGAAATAAAATTTGTCTCCTATTTTTTTATAAATTTTAAAAATTATTTTTTTAAACATGATTGAGTAGTTGTCCATGGGATTGGCTAAAAAGTTTTATGTATTATGGAAAATAAAGGTGAGCTATTATTTTTCCATTTTTTTACAAATGGATTTTATTTTGATTATATATGCATTATCTTTTAAAAATTAACATAGAAATAAATGTTATAGTAAAAATAATAAGATTTGACAAAAATAATTTATTGCATTGATGCAACCATTTTTTCCTACTAAGCTAAAATAGAATGTGAAATTTAAATTAAAATATTAACATTTACAAAATAATTAATAAATTTGAATAAATGTCTAAAATGTACAATTATTAAGATTTATTTTAAAATGTTTAATTTTGTATTAATATATTATTAATATTATTTTTCTTTATAAAAATATATCTTTAGCAAGTATTTATATTTTTATTGATTTTATTAATATAAAAATATAAAATATAAAAAAGAAATTATAATTTTTATATTAAAATTATTTTAATGATAATTCATAAATTAGTTTTTAAAAAATCATTTTATTATGTGTTTTATCATTTTTTAATAATCTTACTTAATGAATCTTTAATATACAATTATAATATCAAACATAATTTATTTATAACAATGTTTTTTTTTTTGCTAGGTAAATAGCTGCTAAGGGGTGCATCTCATTTATTGATCATAAAAAAGGAACATTATCATATTTTCCCTCACACACCCAAATAAATTTACCCTTGACTACATACTTGCTAGTAGCCCCCATTTTCTTTGGGATATTTTGCATTGCATCTTACTCAATTTCATCACATTTAGAGTGGGATCGAAGGTGCATGTTAAATTTCACCTCATTCTTCTTCCTTTTCTTCAGCACCTTCGTCCAATTTTCCTCTAGCGAGCCACCACCCATGTCCTCTACTTCACCTCTGATTATTTGGCCTCCCCCTGAAGACATTATTTCTGAGTTTCCATCCTTGACACTGCTACGATCTTCATGAGGCAAGGCCTCCAGATCTACAAGTTTTCCTTTTTGGGCCCAATTTTTTTCATTTGGGGTAGTGGTGGGGGTTTTACCAGGTGAAGGAGCATCACCAACAATATTCACCACTACAGAGGATGTAACCACTACCTTTGGAGTGACTTGGGATTCGCTTGCTAGTGCCATGCCTGAGGCAGTAACAACAACTTTTGGTGGCACATCTACCTCACCATCCTGATCATCCTTTTCCACTAAGTAATGATGGGGGGTAACTTCTTTCCACCAAGTAGCTTGGATTACATGCCAACATTTTGAGCAGTGTGCAGCCATATTGTTGAGATATGGTGTTGTACACCATTGCATAAATTGATTTATCATAATATTGTAATTAAATAATTATTTACTTGTGATACACCTTGGTGGTGTTATTAATCACACTAGGTAATTATTTGGTGGTGTTATTATTTGGTGTTATTAATCACACTAGGTAATAATTAAATATTGGGGAAATATTAAATAGTGTGATGTCTTAGTACCCAATATTAAATAAGGGGTTAGTAATTTGTTATTCACATGGTTTTGTGGTACATGGTTTCACCTTACCACTAGTTGTATTTTGTGTGAGCTTGTGTCTATAAAAGAAAACACATGTGTAGTGGTTTAGGTTGGTTGAGTCGGTTGGCTGTCATTATTGATTCTTCTTGGTGAGTGCATTTGTGAAGCATGGCATGGGATGTGTGGATTCATGCTTGGATACATGGGAATGCATTGGAGGGCTTGATGCTTCAGAGGTCTTCATTGTAACTCTTGTATTTCTTTATTGTTGAATAATATGATGGAGTATGGATGCTTTTGGAGGCTGGGTTTTTTCCTCTTGAGGGCTTTTCCAGGGTATATTTTGTGTTATCTTGTGGCTTGTCTATTTGATCTATGCATTTTGGTAACTTGTATGCATGTTTATCTCTCATGGGTTATGTAGGAAATGGATTAAGATTCATGACAAAAATTCAATATTTCCTAACAAGTGGTATCAGAGCTTTCATGGTTGAAGAATTTTTGTTACAACCCTAGTTTGAGAGTTTTTGCAAAGTTGAAGCTATGGACATGCATGTAGGGTTTGAGGCATTACATGATATGGAACACATGTTGTAGGTGTTTGTTTGTTGATTTGGGCTTTTGGGTTGTCAAGATTTGTTGTATTTATTGTAGATCTGGAATTTTCAAAATTTGGGTGAAAGAGGGCTTCTTGGTTTGAGTTTTTTATGAGGGTTTTGTGGGAGAAATTTTATAAATGACCTCCTGGAACAAAATGGACCTCATGGTTGGATTCAGGTTGGCCAAGAGATGAATTTTGATATAAAATTTTCCCTATAAAGGCAAAATTCTTTCAACAAAAGGGCCAATTTGTCCAATTTCAGCATGTGTAGAAAAATAAAAAATAAAAAATCCCAAAACATAAATTCATAAAAAAATAAGTGTCGGGCTTTTGAAAAATAAATATTAAAAATAAAAACCTGTAAAGAAAAAATGAAGGTTAGGAAATTTTTAATAAAAAAAATCAAAAAATAATAAATTGTAGGTGGGGGTCCGCAAACCCCCGTACTTGTGGGACTGACAATCAGGTACTGTCACCGTACCTTGGTCGAATGACAAGTCCCATCACCAACAAGGGCTAAGCCCCCCGATACGAGCTCCTAGTCCAACGGTAGGGCTTTGCCCAGCCTGCGGGGGCTGACAATAAAACAAGAATCCGCCATATACAAATTTAAAACTAGTTTCAATTCCACCACTTATCATACAAATCTAGACTTCAAACATTTCAAAGTCATAATTTATAAATCTGTTGGGTCCGATTGGGGGAGGAGAAAAACTTTTTTAAATAAAAATTAAATGAAATTAAAAAAAATTTGAATCCCCCTGCTCAACCAACGGCGCCACCAATGGTGCACCACCTGGGCACCACCAGCCGCCCACCACCACCGGTGGCCTGCTGGTGGCTCCGCCTGGGGGCCACCACAAAGCCACCCCATAAGTTAGATTGGAGAACTTTTATTCAAGTGGCCATAACATTTGTCTAGTATGTCAAATTTTTGACTTCTTATAGTCGTTGGAAAGTTGGTTCTGAGCACTACATAGTGGTATAGGTGTGGTTCCTTGATTTTTCCATTTTGACATGTTTTTGGGGCATGGAATTCAGATATTATTGTTTGCACAATTTTGGTCATAACTTTTACATTTGGAATCAGATTTTTGATTTTGAAGAGACATTAGAGAGAATTTGCAGTGTACTACACAGTGGTTTAGATTGTTTATCAATTTGAGGAATAGGTTGAGCTTGGTACTTGTTTGATTACTTGTAGGTGCCTGAGATTTGGGGTGTGATTGTGTGTGCATCCGGATGAGTCAAGAGGTGAAACCTTGAGGGAGTACATGTTTTTATATGTTATTTATGATTCTATAGCTGATTATCAAGTTGGTGCTTCCACGTATAATTTTCAGAGTTGGTACTTTGATGGTGATAGGTACACCTGAGTTGTCTTCGGTTTTGAGGACATATTTGGACATTTTTGGAATCTTGTATGGGTGATAGTTGAGTGCAAGTACATTAGTGGATATGGTATGAATTCATGGATATGCAGGTATATTTAATGCATTGGCACGACATAATCATGTATGTGGTGTTTGGTGGTAATATGGTTTGAGGTTAGGAGATTGTTCTTACCTTCTTGATGCTTATTTGGTTCCTTGACTATGATTACTCATTTGTGGACATGTTTGGAAAATCATATCTAAGGTTGATTTGGTGTTTGATTCATTTGGTTTGCATGGTTATCTTCTTTGGTATCTCAGTTTGCAGTTACTAATGTGATTATGAATTTGCATGTTTCAATGGTTGAATCTACGAGTTATACAAGTTGTGGATTAGCTACCCATTCACTTGTAGTCGGATGACTCGAATGTGAACTATGTATATCCACCAGGTTTGATTCATTGTTGTTGTAGATTTTATTAATTGGCCTTGTATGTGGTCATTTGTGCATTGGTATGTTGTTTTGGGATTGAGAGGATGGATGATTTGAGTACTTGATTAGTTGGTTTATGGGACCTGTAGCATGTGGTTTGATCACAATGTCATGATAGCTTATTACATTCATTGGTTATACACTTTCAATGGGAGCTTTTGATAGTGATGACTTGGCAGTGATTAGATTGGTTTGTGATGTTTTTTTGGTGGTTGTATGTATCTTCTTGGCTTGGAGATCTTGGTTTACTTAGATGTTACTGACATTGCAGTTGAGTGTGTGTAGACCTAGATGATCTTCATGGAGAGGATGGTTTTCATGATGCCATGTGTACAGCTCTTATAACGGTTCAGTGGGAGTTGTTGGCAGTGACGTGGATGCATCATTGGTTATGGTTCTCTTCATGTGATTGGAGATATGATTTCTTGGTTTAGAGTATGTTTAATATTATGTCATGGTTTACTCTTGATGCTAGCTTAGAGTTTTGGCATGATATGTGTTCTCTTGAGACAAAAATGTATATATGGTATGGTGCATGTGATCTCCTAGGAGGAGATGGTTAGATCATGTTGTCATGATAGGTTCTTGATTTTGGGGTTGGAGCTTTGACATTGATCATGTGTGGTTCTCTTTATATTGAGTAAATTAATCATTTGCTTGATTACTTCATGATGGTGTTATGTTGCATTTGGAGTTTGGCATGTATTGATCAGTTACAGGTGCTTGTGGATACTTAGAGATGTAGGTGATGGTTGGAGTTATCGTGTGATTAGAGACATTTGCTTGAGATGATTACTCTTTGGAGGTTTCAGCAGGAAGACCGAGGGGCTTTCACCTGGTTATGGAACGATAGAGGAGATTGTTCTTGGAGTGAGTCATTATGACTTGGTTATCCTAGAGGAGCATTCTCATTCCCCACTCTTGGTCTACTCAGTAGTTTATGATTTGAGAGGTATTTTCCCATTATATCTTTCAAATATGTTATGTTTCGTTCTTTAATTTCTCATGGGATTGAGTTGATTCATGGTGATTACGGATACTCATTTGAGGATTGGTTTAGCATGTGTTTATATGCTTTATCTTTCATAGATATGGATTTTGAGCTATGGATAGTTAGTTTTGGAGGATTCATTTTAAGGGATGTTATGGCCTAGTTATCTCCTTGTGCATTTGACTTTATGATATCATTCCTTGATGAGGATTGTTAGGAGATGGTTTATGGGCTGATTTCCAATATTGGGGATGGTTAACTATGAATTTGATCTTCTTGATTATAGAGGCTTACATCCATCTTGGTATTGTTACATTGATTCTTATGTTGTACTTGATTTATGAGATTAGGTGTTATGGATGTTGTTGAGGCTTTTCATTTGGGGTTGTTTAGGAGATCATACTTGACACAATAGTACACTTTTGAGGTGTTGGTAGAAGGACATTATGGTTTACAGGTTTCTCTTCTTCATGGTTCCTTCTTGGATGTTCATGTTTTGGGGAGGATGGTGGCAACATGTTGTGAGAGATTGTGCAGCTCTTTGAGTTGTACGTGTGGATCATTGATATTGTTCTTGGTACTTCATGCTTTGATTTACTTATCACACCTTGATGCATAGTGTTGATTGGTAGACTTGATATGCTTTGGCATTATATATGCAGTGGGAGTTCCTGGATATGTATGTACTTCATTGACAAGTTTTATACAGGGAGCTTGTGACTGTAGTTTATAGGTTGCATATGTTCTTGGCATGAGTTTACTAATGTATTGATACCTTGGAGGTATGGATGGTTGGATGTATTAGCATGTGTTGTGGATGTTATTTTTGATCATGTGGGTTTTTTAGTTGACAACAACTTGGTTAGAGCCTTTGTTATCACTTGGATTTGATGCTTGTGCTCATAGATTGGTGAATCTTCACCTTGGCATATTCCTTTTCTTCCATAGGTTGCATGTTGGAGGATGAGAGGAGTTCTTTCTCGATATGGTGGTCACTTTGTTCTTATTGTAGGTATCTTGTTGGAGCACGAGAGCATGTGACAGATTCATGTGGTTTCATTTATGGCTATGATTATATATTTCATTCATTGATCCCTTATGCAATGTATACAAGTGGGAGGATGTTGAGATATGGTGTTGTACACCATTGCATAAATTGATTTATCATAATTTATTGTAATTAAATAATTGTTTATTTGTGATACACCTTGGTGGTGTTGTTAATCACACAAGATAATTATTTGGGGCCCACTTGATGTTGTATTGTAACATTGTATTATTATTATTTTTGTGGGAGACATGTGATAATAATTTAATATTGGGGAAATATTAAATAATGTGATTTCTTAGTACCCAATATTAGATAAGGGGTTAGTGGTTTTGTGGTACATGGTTTCACCTTACCACTAGTTGTATTTTGTGTGAGCTTGTGTCTATAAAAGAAAACACATGTGTAGTGGTTTAGGTTGGCTGAGTGGGTTGGCTATCATTATTAAGTCTTCTTGTGGAGTGCATTTGTGAAGCATGGCATGGGATGTGTGGATTCAAGCTTGGACACATGGGAATGCATTGGAGGGTTTGATGCTTCAGAGGTATTCATTGTAACTCTTGTACTGCTTTATTGATGAATAATATGATGGAGTATGGATGCTTTTGGAGGTTGGATTTTTCCCTCTTGAGGGTTTTCCCAAGGTATATCTTGTGTTATCTTGTGGCTTGTCTATTTGATCTATGCATTTTGGCAACTTATATACATGTTGATCTCTAATGGGTTATGTAGGAAATGGATTAAGATTCATGGGTTAAATGCAATGTTTCCTAACACATATAACCAATGTTGAAACAATGACAACAACAAAACGGCAAACCCTCATAGTCGAGAAATTGATTCCATTCCATACCCCCAATTTTCAAGAGGACATTCACAGGGAGATCTTTGGTGATGTTTATCTCCACTAAAATACGAGCATAGGTAGTGTGCAAAAAATTTAAGGAGCCTTCATCCATCCCCAAAAACTTCCCTAGTGAACTACCAATGGATTCAAAACATGTTTCACACCAAAACTAAAGAGGTAGATTTAGAAACCTTACCCAGACTAGAACCAGGTCAAAGGATTCTATATGAGGGTTGAAGGAGGGGTGTCAGCATTTCAATATTAATAAATGTTGCTCCTTCGAGCTCCACTAGTATTCATAGAGAATTGTATTACGATCCTTCACATTATTGAAAACCACCATAAAGAACCCCCTTGTTATGGGGTAAATCTCTACATCCCCCTCTAATATAGGTTTCTATGTTTCTACAATCTAGTCATGCAACTCCACAAGGCTTGGTCAAAACCCCCAGAATCTACCAACCAACCCCTGTCCTACAAAATAAGATATATTTCTAGCCACTTCATCAGTAATATCCCCATCGAAAGAAACTGTAGGGGATGAGGTTGCACACCAGAGAGCCCTAGGAGCCTACCACTCGCCACGATCGGTCATCCCCTCCCCTGATCTCCCCTCTTGGCCATTGTTCATCCCCCATTTCTTCTGCGGAGATCGAGGTCAAACAGTACATCATCAACCTATCTCCAAAACCTCAGTGAAGACACAGGCCATCCATTAGGGCTCGAGGCCGGTTGATTCTGCTCCTTATCCTACCCATGGTTCATCATTTCTCATCCTCCCACCACCATCGAGTATGAACAACCAAGGATTATAGCACTCAGTGAATGAATATATTGTCGTTGCCCATCATTTGGGCCAAAGAAGGTTTACGTAGAAGCTCCAAAGGAAGCCCTAGTTGTGTCAGTCAACGACAAAGACATTGCTTTAAAACTATTAGTATTAACCTTTTATTTCTTATATTTATAACAATATTAGTATTAATACAACAATTAAAAATTAAAAATTAAAATAACCATTTTATTATTATATTTATTGACATTTTTTGAAAATTATATAAGTTAAATTATTTGAAAAAAAAAATATTATTATCATTACGTGTTTATGTTCTGACTTCTAGTAAATAATTATAATTATAAAAACTACTTTTTTGGCCCATCAACTAGAATATAAGCATGCAACTATTTTGGTCCACTAAGTTGAAATTAATAATTATTAATATTAATTTATTATGTTAAAATTATATTAATATATTAACATTAATATATTAGGTAATTCAAATAAAAATAATAATAGAACAAAATGGACAAAACTAAAATATTATAATTTTAAAAACTTATACGTTTAATTTTATTCATATTAACAAATCTTACTTTTAATTTCTCTAAAATCTTAAATACTATAATTACAATATTATGAAGGCAAGTACTCACCACTAAGTGGCACTTGTTAATTTGGTAATAAAAAATATTTTAACTCTAAATTAACAAATTACCTATTGACTATTATGAAAATAATAAAAAAAATTACTTCAAATTTAAGATATTTTATAAGTATTTACTTGTGTTGTTTATCTTGATGATTTCTAAGGATTTTGTTTACAATTTTTTACTATAAATTATATTACACAAATGAATTATACTTGATATTATTTATCATGTTTAACTTTAATACATATGTTTAATTTAAATTGTAAACAACTTACAATTAAAATAATGATTATTTATCACGTTGATGGGGTAGCAGGCATTAAGGTCGTGGTCAAAAGAGAAAAAATAAAATGGCAATCACCAAAGGAGGGATGGATAAAAATGAATTTCGATGTGGCCTCCACGGAAAATTTGGGATTATCACGCGTTGGTTGCATCTTTAGAGATCATAATGGAATAATATTAAAAGGAAGTTACTACCCCCTTAGATTAAGAACAAATAATGAAGCTGAAATAATAGCTTTAAAATTTGATCTCAAAGAAGGACGAAAGTTAGGTATAAGAAGAATCGATATCGAAGGTGACTCAATGATAATAATCAATATGGCTAAAATTAACAAATACAAAACTAGAAATCGAACAATCACTTGGGGGAATGCCTAAGACTACTTTGGCAAGTTTGAAGACTTCAAATTAAAACACATATATAGAGATGGAAATGCTGAGGTGGATTTCCTTGCTAATAAATTCATCAATCTCCAGCAATAATGAGTTGGAAGTGGAGAACAACGGAGGTGGTATTCCTATGTAGTGAGGCATGAGGTAGTATGTCATCATAGCTTAAGTAGTGAGGATAGATGGCAAAGGAGTACAAATTTTTCAAGGGTGGCAGATTCGCCATAGATTGCATAAGATTTAATGAGCATGGAGTCGCATGAGAAATTTATGATTATATTAGGTTTAAATGCTTCTTCTTTTTAGTATGATTGTGATAAGTATATTTTTAAAAAAATTATCATGGATAATATTATTTTATTATATTATCTTAATGATATATGGATATATTATTGTTGTATAAATATCATTCTATTATGCTTATAATGATGTGTAATAGAATATTATTATGAGTATTATATTTTAATATGTAGTCTATTATTATCGGTGTGTTATATATTATTGATGGAGTAAATCATAATGAAAAATGATAATTAATGACTTAATCAATGAGTTCATTATGATACATCGTTGTATAATATACTATTATTCATAATGAGTTTTATAAAGAGTAATATTATGCATAGAAGTTTATAGATTCGTTGTAATTTTTTGGAAAATATAAAAGAGAAGATATGTTATTTGTAATAACATTGTATGGAGAAATAAATATTTCAAAGCATTCTCATAGAAGTCAAAACAAGAGAACATAATTATTTTGATATTTTTTTTAGAAGAAATGTTCAAGTTGTTGAACTTCATATTTTGGTAACAATTAAAAATAGTATTAGCAACTTTGGATTTGAATTGTAATTTTTTTAAAAGAAAGGTTTACATCCATGTATTTTGACAACACAAAATAGTATCTACAAATTATATTTTTTTAAAAAAGAAAGGTTTACATGCATGTATTTTGAAAATACAAAATACTATTTGTAACTTTCAAAGAAAACTTGTAATTTTTGCACACATATTGTAAGACCCTATCCCTTGTGGCCTTACTGATCCTATTAGTTGTTGATGGTTTATATGCTATATTCTATGTTCTTTATGTTGGATAGTAAACATGAGTGATGGTTGTTTCTACACCATGAAGATGTTCATATTCTCGATTAATTCTATCTAAAGGTTGTTGTGAATTCTTGTGATATTCAAATGAGTTCCATTCTTTGTCTATGTAAATATGCAATGATCAAGATGCTCAGTTATTGGTGATAATATGTATATTAAGTGGATTACATGATGTTAGGTTATTACATATTATATATGTGAGTGGGTGTGAATATGAAGATAATTATTGATATTCAATGTTACTTATAGTGGTATGCATTATAAGTTAAATATTCTACTAACATTAGTGGTGATATTTTGATAACAGATAGTATTCACTCAATTGTTCCTTGACTCTATAATAGGTACAATACGAGTAAAGAGTGTTATTGTGTAGATTAGTGGATCTTACTTTCTAGTTGATTATTATTCTTGGAAATTTTAATTCATAATACATGTTTTTAATTATTATTAATCATGAGTAATACTGACACACTTTTTTGGTTGAGTAAACAAGTAAAAATTGGCCAATGTTGTTAAGGGGTTCACATAGCTACTTCCTTTATTGTATCTGTAAGGAAGCTAAGGTAGTGGAACAACTTCCTACACTAATCTTGAGAGGAGGGTAATGCAAAACTTTACAAATATTTAACAGTTACAGAAACTTAAACAAAAATAAACACAAATATCATGCATACCACAACACAATGATTTACATGAGGAAAAACCTTTCGAGAGAAAAACCCCACACTCTAAAATCCACCCAATATATTAGTCAATAAATCACAAATATTACAATATACTTGCAAAGCAAGCTTCTCACGGGAGTATCACCACTCAAAGATCAAGAGACAACATGACTGCTATCAGACTCTCAAAAATCATCACTATTTGTCTGTACCGCAATCATAATACAACGCCCTCATAAAATAGAGTTACATTCTAGGGCAAGACAGGAAAACAAAATATGTACCATTAGATCTAAAACCTAATAATGAATGGTCCATATTTACAATATATCTTTTATTTAATGTATGTTGACCATTCTAGAAGTTTCTTGAAAAAGTTAACACACTCACATTCCACTTTGTGCTGCCATTGTATACACCTATCTGTGTAACTAGGAAACATATATATAAATATATATACATCCTATCAACAATAAACTACATATAATTGCAAGGTTGAGACACATTTTCCCAAGAAATATCCCACTTGTCGAACACCTTGCAAGAGCAACATGAGGGTGTAATGTTCATTGTCTCTTTAATTGCTAGGGGCTGAAAGGCCCATAGTCTCTTAACACCATCTGAACTTCTTTGTGCTCATAGGATTAGTTAAAGAATCAGCAATATTCATCAAAGTCTCTACCTTAACCAGCTTCACTCTGCCATCTTCGACCATATCTCTAACAAAATGATATTGTACATCAATGTGCTTGGTCTTGGCATGAAATGGCAAGTTGTTGGCTAGACATATCACACTCTGATTGTCGCAATAAATTGTCACTACACCTTGTTTTATTCCAATATCTAAACACAGTCTCTTAAGCCAAATGGATTCTTTACAAGCATGAGTAGTTGCCATATACTCTACTTTAGTAGTAGACAAAGCAACCACAACCTATTGCTTATTCATCCAACTTATTGCACCACCAAATAAGGTAAATAGATAAGCACTGGTGAATTTTTTTCTATCAACATCACCTTCCCAGTCTGAATCCACATAACCATGAATATCAAAGGAAATTTCATCTTTAGTCATATTACTATGATAACATAAGGAATAATCTAAGGTACCCCACAAATATCTGAAGACTCTTCTAACTACATCCCAATGAACTCTACCAGGATTAGACATATATCTAGAAAGAACTCTCACTGCTTGGACAATGTTTGGTCTAGTATAAACCATAGCATACATCACACTTCCAACTGCACTCTGGTAAGACACTCTGCTCATGTATTCCATCTTTGATGGAGATGTTGGACAATCTAAAATAGACAACTTTGTTCCAATTAAAATAAGAACACACAATGGTCTACAATCCTGCATAGCAAACCTCTATAAAATTGAATTCACATACTTACTTTGGCCAAACCATAACTTTCTATTCACTCTATCTCTTTTAATTTCCATCCCAAGAATGTGTTTAGTTGCACCAAGATCTTTCATTTCAAATTTAGCGGCAAGTTGAGATTTTAGTTTTGAAATCATACCTTTTCCTCTACCAATAAATAATGTATCATCAACATATAATGCAATAAACATGAAATGATCATCGTTAGTTTTATAATAAACACAATGATCTAATTTAGAATGCTCAAATCCCAAAGTCAACACACATGTATCAAATTTCTGGTACCACATCCTAGGACTTTGTTTTAAGCCATACAAAGATTTCTTCAATTTGCAAACCAATTTACTTTTACCTTTCACCACTCAGTGCTATGGTTGTACCATATAAATATCCTCCTCCAAATCACCATGAAGGAAAGTAGTTTTCACATCCATTTGCTCAACCTCTAAATCATAAGCAGCAACAATAGAAAGCAAAAATCTAATAGATGTCATTTTTGCAACAAGAGAAAATACTTCACCATAATCAGCACCCTCAACTTGAGAGTAACCTTTCACAACCAACCTTGCTTTGTACTTATCAATACCTCCATCTGAACCAATCTTCTTCTTAAACACCCACTTGCAACCAACTAGTTTTCGTCCTTCAAGCAAGGGTACAAGATCCCATGCATCATTCTTTTTCAAAGATGTCATTTTTTTCATCCATAGCAATCTTCTAGGATTTTGCATCATTCATACCTAATGCCTCTTCTACATATCTAGATTCATCCATGTTAGTATGCAAAGAAAAAATACATCTCCAATCATCAAATGTATGCCTTTCAGGTGGTTGTCAATTCCTTGTAGACCTACGAACAAGTTGAGTTGGAGGTTCTTCCTCCTCTTCTGAAGATCCAGAACTAGATGAACTCTCCTCAACTTCATGTCTATCCTTGGGCCTCTATTCAACTTTCTCATGTGTAGGAGGAAATTGAATCACATCTTCCTATTTACTTTGTTCTGGCTACAATGTAACAAAAGAAGGCTTATTTTCTCTAAAAATCACACTTCTACTACGTATTACCTTCTGTGCAACATGATCCCAAAGCTTGTATCCTTTCACACCATAATTGCATCCGATGAAGATACATTTCACAACCTTGTTCTCCAACTTTGTTCACTTCTCCTTTGGCACATGTGCATATGCCTCACAACCAAAAACTTTAAGATGTCTTAATGAAAGCTTGTGACCTAACCATCCCTCTATAGGCAGCTTATCAACAAGCGTTGATGTAGGAGACTTGTTAATCAGGTAACAAGTAGTGGCAACAACTTTTTCTAGACTAGCACCACTCAACATACTCCTAGCCTTCTCCATCAGTGTCATGTTCATTCTTTCAACAACTCCATTTTGTTGTGGAGAATATGGAGTTGTCTTATGTCTATGAATACCACAATCTTTACAAAATTTATCAAAATAATTAGAGCAAAATTCACCACCACTATCAGTCCTCAAACATTTTATTTTCTTTCTAGTCTACAACTCAACCATTGCTTTAAATTTTTTAAATCAACTAAAAACTTCATATTTACTCTTTAGGAAATATACCCATGTCCTTTTATCATAATCATCAATAAATGAAACATAATATGTGGATTTACCAATTGAAGGAACATCTACAAGACCAAACACATCAGAATGAATAAGATCAAATACACCACAAGATTTATGAGAACTCGAGTAAAACTAAACACGGTTTTGTTTTCCATAAATACAATGCTCACAAAAATAGAATTCAAGATTATAATCAGAAAAACCTTTAACAATGTTTTTATTTTTCAAGGTCCTTAGACCCTTTTCTCCAATGTGGCCAAGTCTCTGGTGCCATAACATATTTTTCTCTATAGGTAACTTTGTTTCAGAAGAAAGAGAACCCTTGGGTACCCAAAAGCCATGACCATTTGTTGAAGGTGAAACCCTCACTTCTTCCACAAACTTGCTTTTCAAAAAGGTACTATTACACACAACAGTGCATGCATAAAGCTTATACAATGTTCCAAATCTGACACCTCTAGCAATCACCATAGCACCTCTAACCATCTTGCATCCTACATCAGAAAATACTACCTACACACCTGCATCTATTAGTTTGCTCACAGATAACAAATTTCATGCTAATCCAGGGATATGCAACATACCATTAATCCTTTTTATTCTACCATTAGGAAATCTGATTTTAACTTTACCATGACCAACAATGTATAAATGAGAATCATCACCCAAGTACACCTTACATCCAAATTCTTCATATTCAGAAAACCAATCTCTATTAAAGGTCATATAGAAAGATGTACTTGAGCCAATTAACCATGCATCATTACCTGCACAAGTTGCCAAAGTTGCAATGAATGTGTTGCCATCTTCCTTTTCAGACTCAAAATCAGAATTAGCTTTCTTCTTTTTCTTCTTCTTTTTGTCTTTGCATTCCTTACGAACATGCGTAGGCTTACTGTAGTTCCAGCAAATAACTTTGGACTTTCCAGGAGATTTAGATCTCCCCTTGGACTTGGATTTGTCACACTCCTCATTTTTTCCCTTTTTCCTTAGGTCTTCCACAAACATTTAGGGCCTCCTTAGTAATAATTGGTACCTTCCTCTACATTTCTTCAAAAATTAAAGAACCCACCACATCTTCATTCTTTAATATAACAGAAGTACTCCCAATATCCATAACAAGAGAATTCGTGAATCAGGCAAAGAACAAAGCAAGATTTGACATTTCTCTTCCTCATCCATTTTGACACCAACTGATTCCAATTGAGCTACCAACATATTGAATGCTTCTAGGTGGTCTATGATATGTCCACCCTCTTCCATTCTCAAGGAATACAACTTTTTCCTCAAGAAGATCTTGTTCACTAAAGATTTGGCCTAATACATCTCACCAAGCTTTTTTCATAGTTTATGTGCAAAGATCTCCTCATGGACATTAATTAAAATAGATTTTTCCAAGCACAATATGATTAGACCCTTGGCTTTACGGTCTATAACATCATATTAAGCAGCATGAGTAGGATCTATGGGCCTTGAAACATTCTCATCAACAGCATCCCACATATCTCAATCTATCAACAGATCCTCCATCTTCAACCTCCACATCTCAAAATTATTTCCAGAAAATTTCTCCACCTCTATTCTCCCTTATGAACTTGCCATATGAAAATTCCTACAACAAGAACACAAAGTGTCTTCTGCACAAGCTCCCACTCAAACCTAGATTACTTCAAAAAACCTAACAACCCACAACTGAAACCAAAGGTGATCAAGCTCTGATACCACTTGTAAGGAATCTAAGGTAGTGGAATAACTTCCTACACTAATCTTGAGAGGAGGATAATGCAAAACTTTATAGATCTTTAACAGTTATAAAAACTTAAAAATAAATAAACACAAATATCATGCATACCACAACATAGTGATTTACATGGGGAAAACCCTTTCAAGAGAAAAACCACGCACTTCAAAAGCCACACAATATATTATTCAATAAATCATAAAGATTACAATATACTTGCGGAGCAAGTTTCTCACAAGAGTATCACCACTCAAAGATCAAGAGACAACACGACCGCTATCAGACTCTTAAAAATCATCACCATCGAGCTCTATACTACATTCATAATACAACACCTTCATAAAATAGAATTACATTTTAGGGAAAGACGGGAAAACAAAATATCTACCATTAGATCTAAAACCTAATAATGAACGGTCCATATTTACAATATATCCTTTATTTAATGTATGTCGGTCATTCTAAAAGTTTCTTGAAAAAGTTAACACACTCACATTTTGCTCTATGCTGCCATTGTATACACCTATCGATGTAACTAGGAAACATATACATAGATATGTATACATCCTATCAACAATAAACTGCATATAATTGCAAGGTTGAGACACATTTTCCCAATAGTATCCTTGTGAAATATTAGTCTTGTCCTGGGCATGTGATTTAACCTTGTTTTGTGTGGTATGGGTTGTGTGTATGTGAGAGTCATTTTATTAGTTTCGTGAGTTGCTTTATTATTATGGTCACTTATTTTATGTTTATGAAGTCCTTATGTGGTCTTAATTGTTTGAAAAATTTCCTAGGTGATAGGTTTGTGGGGTAGGGGTATTTTTATTCCATAAAACCGCTTCAATAAAGTCTAAAACCCACTCTAATTACTCACTTATGAAAAGTGACCAAAATTGAAGTTGAAAGGGTTGTTGGGAAGTTGAAAAGGAGGTTGCCTTTTCCCCTTCCATTTATTCTCTCTATTTGTGTGGAGGGATTTTTCTCTCTTTTGTTGTTAGGATTATTCTTGAGTTCATGTTTGGCTTTCATTCTTCATTTTTGAGTTCTTGCCATGTTTGTGAAGAGGAAGGAGCAATGAAAGAGAGTGCTTGGAGAGATTTTTCCACAACTTGGATAGAAAAATTTCTTGGTGAGGTCTAACTTTTAGTTATCTATCTTTATTGATTTATAATGAGTTTCTAGTCATACCAAGATCTTGCTTATAAAAAATTTATGTTAAATTTGATGTTGAATCTCTTGTTTGGCTACAAGTAGTGTGTCAAGGTTTGCATTGGTTGAGTCTTCCACCTTGCTTAGTTTAATTTCATTGATACCCTTTTTGTGTGTTAAAATAAAGAAATATGAATGCAAGATGTTGTGATATGCAAAGTATGTAATGTGTAAACCTGTCTAGGAATCCTTGTGATTAGTGGCTTTAATGTGGCAAGTTTATTAATGTGGATTCTATATGTTACACTTTGGTTATGGATCCTATGTGGAAAATATTTTGTGGAAGTGTTATGTGACCCTAGCTCAAGGGTGGATTGAGTCTTAATCCTAGGGTTGGGTGGAGAGCTCATTGGCCCATATTAATTTTCTTCTTTGTGTATCTTTGTATTTTAGGTACATGTGTTGAATAAGAAAGAATATCTTGTGACTTTCAGCCAATGGATTTCAAGAGAGAAACAATTTGGTTTTGTTAAGGTAACAATATTGTTGCCCCTATGCCAAACAATAATTTGTTTAAAAGTAGTTTCACATATTTGATCATAAAACTAATAAACATGCTATTGAAGCATATAATTTAATGAGTTTTTCTAATATTAATCTCAAAAAAACATATTCAAAAATTGTATTAACCGAGATCACAAATTATGATTTATTAAGAAAACATTGATATCCTTATTCACAATAAAATTTGTCATAAAATAGTCTTACAAATATGTTCACATGGAATTAAAGACAAAGAGTTAGATGATAAAATTTAAAGGGTTTCTAAAAATAAAATATTTGTAAAACATTTCCAAAAATCAGAGAAACCTAGTAAACCAAATAAAATTTATGATTAAAACATTACCGTCTCCTACTTTGAAACTAAAACAATAAATTGAAAACAAAAATAAATTGAGTGAAACCAAGTTAGGGTATCATGAAGGAAAGAGAAATATATGAAGGAACTATTCAATTAGAAAGATAGAAACATGAGAAAAAACCCTTACATGGATTCTTAAGTTAGTTTTTAAAAATTAGTTTCTAGTTATCCATTAAGAGCCTTGATTGTTAGTTTTTAAAAATTGTTGATTTTATTTATTCTCTAATTTTCACGATTGTGTTCTTGTCAAAGAATTTAATTATTTGGTTGGTTTATTAGTGGATGAACAATATATCCATTTTATCCAAGAATAAGAATATTTTAATTTATATCAAAGTGATTCAAACAACTTATCATAGAAGAGTTTAGGTATAGTAAGCAAAGTTGGTAACTGAAATCACCTAAGAATTGTTGTAAGAAGAATAATAATTTAGGTAGAGTTATGAAGTAAAGAAATAAGGTTTAATTTGTGAATTATAACCTTAAAGCTTCTAAATCCATTAAAGTATAGTTATTTTAACAAATGTTAACAAACTAAATAGTCATGAATTATGTGTATATATGTTTAGTTGTATGTGTATATTGGAAATATACATAATCAATCTCAAGTTGTAAAGTTATTATTCTTATAATGTTAGTGTGTTCAATATTGGATGGTACGGTTCTTGTTAGCTTATTTCTTGAAAGTTTATGCTTGTAATATTGATTTAAAGTATTTTTTAAATTATTGTCTTCATTTCTAATGATTAGGCATTAAATAGCTCACTTGGAAAAGTAAATAGATTAAGGTTGATTCACCACTTATGATGCATCTTTAGCATTTGATTCTATTACACATCTCAACCTTTATGTAATCTTGATTTTACCTTCACTAACAATTTTAGATGTCCTATTTGATTCTAATTTAATGGTAAAAAAATATCATTTGGAGGTTAACTTAATGTTATTGTGAAGATTTAATACTAACCTTATCAAAATATGTTCCATGTTTATGTGTAGTATAAATGAATACAAATGATGTTGATGATTAATGTAAAGTTGGAACAGTAATGTTTGATTTTAAAAATGAAAAGTCATTAATTTTGTTTGTATTAACATTGGGTGTATACATTATCAAAATCATCATAAAGTAATGATTACGAAATTCCTTAGCGACATTATCATTATTAGTTTTATTATTATTACCATTCCCTCTTGTATATTTAATTGTTGGATTAGTAGAGAAAGTATCTAACTTGAAAAATATTATTTTGGAGCATGCAAGACTTCATCATTATTTCCATTAAATTCATAACGTTAGAAAAGTCTTTTTTTATCAGTAAATAGCTGCTAATGGGGCGGCACCCACCACTTTTGACTGGAGCTATGAACTAGTGAAACTACAAACGAGGGGCCTCATCCTCGATATCTCCATTTCTCCTCCTCTCCTCCCTCTTTCCTCCTTAGCACCTTCCACCATCGTGCCCCTCCATCTTCCACTCCTCCATCATTACTCCTCCCACCATTTGTCTGGTGCCCTGAGTACCCACCGCTTCTGCCACCCAACCTACTGCTAGACTGATCCTCTGACCCTCTATTTGTTGCCATGCCATCAACCCTCATGCATTTGGAGTGGGAGCATAGATGCTTGTTCTAGCAGGAAACCAAACCATTGTTGGGATTTTTCTTTTTCCTTTTCACCTCCATCTAGGCTCCATCTTCTCTAGGTTGATGTAGATTTCTCGGTGTTGTAGGAGGTAGATGGAGTCTTTGCATGTGCATGAGTGTGGTAGGTAGCCAGCTGAAGTGGCATCCTTCAGATTTGTCCCAAAAGCAGAGGTGTCCACCTAATTTGACATTTGATGTGCCTTCAAACCATCCTTGTGAGTCTCATGTTCCTGAGGGGAATTTGAAGCAACTACATAGTGCCCTGGAGCAGCATCTTTCCACCATGTGTTAGTGTGTGAAACCTTGGTTTTGAAGTGAGGGAAATGTGCAGGACGATGACCAGTATTGAAGCATCTCTGACACCGGAAAGGGATGCCTTCATAGTCCAGTTGTTGAACCCAGCACTGACCATCCACCCTGAGGGTTATCTCTACTAGAAGATCCCTTGAGTGTCTAAATCAACCAGAATCTGTGCATATGTTGTGTGCATGAAATAAGATGATTTTGTGTCTATTGCCAAATGTTTCCCTAATGTGTCCTTGATTGCTTCAAAGCAATCATCACTCCAAAAATGGAGTGGGAGATTTGGGAGACTCACCCAAACTGATTTGACACTAAAGGCCTCTTTTGATGGGTTGAAATTGGGATGCCATTGTTTAGCCAATAGAAGGTGTTGGCCCCAAACCCATGAATTGTGCAAGACAATGTTTCAGTCCTCTTCCTCATCAAATGCAGCAATGAAAAAACCCCCCACACAAGGGTAAATTTTGAGATCATCCTTAATTGTTACTCACCAAGATTCAGTGAAACATTGATAGAGTTTTGGAAGGCTTGGCTATAGGCACCAAAACCTCTATATAAGCCCATGCACAAAAAAGTAGTCCCAGTTTTCTATAATTTTTTATTTAATATCACCATCAAAGTTGAGATCGAGAGGTTTTTCGATGGCTTGGATGGGCCCTCCCCACTCACGATCTATGTTGAGATCCCTGTTACAATTCTGCCCAAAGGAGCTCAATTTCACCGCCTCTAAAAGTGAGGGTTTTCCCATCATTAGCCTTAGCCCAGAAGGCATAACTCTACCCGCCAAGTCACTGTGTTGTTGACTCAGGGTAAATGGCATTGTGGCCTTCCTGCCATTGAGCAAAGCTTCAAACTTGGACTGGGAGGTCAATCCAATGGTTGGGGCACCCAACAAACCACGAAAAACCTCTCAAGGATCCTTTGTCTTGCCATTTGACGTTGCAAGAGCCATCACTGAGGGAGATCCATATGAATCCTTGCCAAATGGAGTAGCAGTGCCTGCCGTAGAAGCCCTAGGGTTAGAAGCAGAGGATTTCAGAGATCTATGTATCTTTGGCCGAGTACATGCATTTTTAGTAGTAACCTAAGGATAAGATTGTACCAAGGGCACAATAAGGATACAAGCCATGGGGAAAACCTGAGTAGATTACCCATGCTCTACAGTAGAAGACTCGAGACCACCATTTTTAGCAAAGTCTCCATCAAGAGCATGCAAAGATGTAGTTGTCGAGGACGCAGCCATTCCAATCAACCTACCATGAGAAAACATTGAATCATTTTGAGTTATTGCACTATAAAAAAACCCATCTTGTAGCCTTTGTAAATTTTGACATATTCGAATATGGCCTTTACATTCTAAAATTGAGGATAAACACTCTCAATTGTTGACACAGTAGAGAGTAACCCCGCGAGGTTGATCCTTGGTTGTTAGCACTATAGGCAAGAAGCCCCACCATTTCACCATAGGGTCTCCCCCAATCTCAATTGTTGACATGGTAGAGAGAAACTTCGTGAGGTTTGAACCTTGGTTGTTGGCACTACAAGCAAGAAGCCCCCCATTTCACCAAAGGATTGCCCCCATAATGTTAGAAAAATTTTAAATTAAGTAGTTTATCTTTAATTATTCTATTTAATTACTTCTCTTATTTATTTACTTTGTAGTATTTTATTCACTTAATCTTGGGTAGGGCTTTACACATATGGTTTAGATGCTATTTTTTCACAAACTATCACAAACCTAAACTCTACTTATCAAATTTATGTAGTTCAATTTTCAAGAAACTTAATAGACTGTTGAAAATTGCAACCAAACAATTTATTTAAAATTCACTTGCATAATCATCAAATATAGAGACAAATCATATGGTCTTTATTTATTTCCATCGTCCACTAGAAAATTAAGTGTTACAATCTATAAATCTATATTTTTAAAATTTTCAATCTATCTATTCAACTCCTCTAGAAATTTTGCTCTTTAAAACTTGGCTCTTAAATCTGCACACCAAATCTACAAGCAACCTCTTTCTATTGTGTCCCCCCTCTTGAGTTTTCTATGGCAGAAAATTTTCTCCACATATCATATCCTCCCATGTACATGTGTATCTTTTGCAACCTCAATTTTATGCATTCATTTTCCCCTTCTATGGTAAGCGACCTATATAATTTATGTTTGCATATGTTAAAATTTATTTGGATTTTATTTTTTAGTTTCTTTTACAAACTCCTTCACTCCAGCCACAATTTATCTCATCCTTCATGTGATGGTTTTTATAGAAATAATCTCCCCTTATCTCTATTTTTGTCTTTTATTATTATGAAGCCATCTATCACCCAAGAATAATGGTGCGACCCCCTTGCTATTTTTTTCTTTTTCCATACAAAAATTTTAATGCTTTTTGAATGTGTTGCACCCCTCACTCTTCCCTATGATTTTTTGCTTCATCTTTCTCTACCTTCAATGCCTTTTCCAATTATTGGTTGCATCAACTAAAATTAAAATTTCCTTCATTTAAATGTAATACCTCTATTTTGACATGTATGACAATGAATGAATATATTTAATTTAAAAAAAAACCCAAAATTCAACTAAAATGAAAATCACACTTGAAACAAATTAATGATTTGGATTGGTGGACTCCTGGGATGCTCCGACATCAGACACACTAGGTATGAAAATGTTCCATGAGTGAGGAGCTCATGAAAATTTAGACAAGCTTAGAATCAAAATCCCAAACTTCTCCAAGTCTGAAGCACTGATCCAAGAAGCCTCATTTGTTGCATGGTTCTTCCAACGAACCAGATATTCCCAATACTCCTTCTTCCTTGTCTTTTTAGCTACATGTAAATCAATCATCTAATCAATTTTCTCAAACTCCTTTTTTGGCAATTGATGCATCCAATCTTGCAAATATAGTAAATATAAAAGTGTACTCTATTGTCCACTTGATTCACCCTCAAGATATTTATACAAATCTGTAACATTAAATATTAGAAAATATCAATTCCAATTGGAAACTTAATCTCATATGTGTTTGATGATAACTTCCACAAAATCTTGCAAGGGCCAATCTTTTTCCACCTTTATTTATTGTAGGTTCCTTGTGGAAACCTCTCCTTCCTCAAATGTGTCATCATCAAATCTCTAACCTGAAATTATTGCACTCTCCTATGAACTTCAACGCATTCTTTATATTTGATGGCACTCTTTTCTAAATTTCCCTTCACCTCTTAGTGCAAGTCATGGATGTACTCAAAAAAATCTTCTACTACAACACTCTTTCTAATCAAATCTACACTATTCCTCAACTCATCAACACCCCTGGGGCTATAACCATACACAAATTGGAATGGACTTTTTGTCACACTTTAATTTATGGATTTATTGTATGGAAATTTTTCTTGTGCCAATATTAGATCCCACTTATTTGGTTTGTCCCCAACCAAACATCTCAACGAATTACCCAAACTTTGGTTTGACCATAGGTATGAGGATGGTAGGTTGAACTAAATCCCAATTGTGTTCCCATTTTCTTCCACAAAGTATTCCAATAATGACCAACAAACTTGGTGTCTCAGTCTAAAACAATACTTTTTGGAAAGCCATGCAACTAAACTATCTCTTTGAAAAATAATGTAGCTATATGGGAAGGATCACTACACTTGTGACATGGTATGAAATGATCCATTTTTGAAAAATCTATCCACTACAACAAAAACAAAATCATTACCTTTTTGTGTTCATGGAAAACCAAAAACAAAATCCATGCTAATGCATTCCCATGGTCTCTCCAATATTGGAAATGGTTGGTATAATCTACTTTTTTGCCTCACTCCCTTGGCATGCTGGCATATCCAACAACCTTGCACCATTATTTTTACATCAACACTCATTCCCTACCAATAGTAACTCTCATTCAACTATGCTAATATTTTGTCCACTCCAAACTTTCCACTCAAACCCCCACTATATTTCTCCTTGATCAAATTATCCATCATGGAACCTTGAGGTATACACAAACTTTTCCCTTTGAACAACAAATTACCTTGAATAAAATACTCCAACCATGTAGTTCTATCCATCCCAAATGGTACTTTTACATGTTACCCAAGCTTCTTTAAAATATACATCTTCTTTATACAGCTCTCCCATATAATCAAAACTAGCAACACTTACTCTCAACTAATTCAACAACTAACATCTCCTACTCAATGCATCAACAACTCTATTTGATTTCCCACTTCTATGTTTTAAACAAATGAATAGCTTTGAAGAAATTAAACCCATTTTACATGCTTTTGACTCAATCTACCTTGGTTGTTAATGAATTGCAATGCATGATGATCAGTGTATAATACAAATTCCTTTGGTAGTAAATAATGTCTCCACTTCTTGAGTGCTTGCACAATATCATAAAACTCTTGATCATACACAGAGTATTTTCTCTTTGCTTCATTTAGCTTTTCACTTAAGTAAGCTATTGGTTTTCCCTTTTGACTTAGAACTCCCCTTACCATTGTCCACTTGCATCATAATCAACTTGGAATACTTTTTAAAAATCAAGAAGTGCTAACACGGGTTGTTCCATCACTTTTGTCTTCAAAATATTAAAACTTATCTCTATTGTAGCTATCTAAACAAATTCTTTTCTACTAACTTTCATTTTCTTCATAATTGGTGCACAAATTCCACTGAGATTTCTAATGAAATTCCTATAAAAACTCGCTAATCCATGGAAGCTTCTTGCTTCAAACATATTCTTTGGTGAAGGTCGATCAATAATTGTCTTCACTTTTCTAGGTTCATTTTCAGACCACTACTGGAAACCTGTAACACCCCTCCATTTTGGATGTTTGGATCGGTAGTGTTTTCTTTGTAATGCTTTGTTCTGTTTATGTTGTGACTTGGGAAATTGGTTACTTTGGATCGCAAACTGTTAAGCGATGCGTATGTAATATTTTAATGTGATGTTATTTTATTCTAATGTTATCTTTATGGCATGTTTTGGATTAACTTAGAAGATATTTGGTTTAACAATGTTTTATGTTGTTGATCATATCATTGATGTTAGAATCGTCAGTTAGTAATTATGTATTAGTGAAGGGGATGGGATTGTATCACTCGCTTGCGAGTGCCCTACGATTTTGAGATTTCCTCTTCACTATGTGTTTGATCATATTATATATATATGCATGTTCGATGTACTCTTTGTTCGCACGTTGATAGGTACATGACATCGACTCCGCCTGGTTCATAGGTTTGAGCATGTCCATTGACCAACGGTAATCGAATGGGAGATAGTAGCTAGGTTTTCCGTGCCAAGTCATCACCCTAGTCATAGTGTGTCGTCGGGTTGTTGTCGGGTTGGTTGTTTTAATTTGGTCTATTTCACTTTGTGTATTTATTTAATTTCAAATTTTAAAGGTTATTAGATGATGGGTGTAGTTAAGATGATGTTTAAATGTAGCTTGTTGCAATGTTGAAATGTTATTTATTTTATTGATTAATTTGATTTAATTAATAAAATAATTTTTAGTTTATTGATTAACTAGGTTAATGGTGATAACTTAAATGAAATAGTTGTTTAGCATTATTGTACATTTAGATTCAAATTTAAAATGGAAATGGAAATCATGTTAGATATTCAAGTTAAATGATAATAAAATAGAAATGTGTTTAAATTTCACCTTTTGGAAATTTTGGATAAAATATATATATTCTTTGCAACTTTGGGATTTTGGTTTTAAATGAAATTGTGAAATGCATGAAATATGATTTTGAAAGTAAATTGTTTTTTAAAAAAAAGTGGAAATATCCTCCAAAATGTTCAATAAATTTAATGGGTGGGATATTTTAGGGTTTGACCAAAAATTTGGGGAAGTTCTATTTTAGCATTTTCCATTTCATATTATTAGGAGTTTTGATTTTTGGTGGAGAGTTTTGTTGTGGCTAGATTTAGAGTTGGAGAAGAGATTTGGAATCACCATTGTTAAGTCTTCAAGCTTGGAGAGAAAACACTAGGTTCTTCATTTTTGTTTTCCCTTTTTAGAATAATCTTCAAATTTCATTATGATGTTTGAACATATATATATATACATATACAAATATGTTTATAAATATATTGTTCTTTAAAAAAAAATTGGAAAAATTCTGGTTTTCAAAAAAAAAGATTTTACACAGAAATTCTGTGTTTTTTTTTAGATACTATGTTTTTATAAAGCAAATTTTATATGAAATAAAATTTATATAAATAAAAAAAAATTGGCTGTGGATGTGGGGGGGCTGCCCCCATAGTTGCCCCATGGGGGAGCACTGTGGAGGCAGCGCTGCCACCTCCATGGCAGCAGCGTTGCCCACACAGCGCACCCCCATTTGGGGGTGCTACGTGGGCAGTTGCCCTCCTAGATAGGAAGGGCGTGCCCCCCCCAAATAAAATTTTACTTTATTTTTTTAATTAAAAATTTAAATTCATTTTTTTAAAATATTATTTAATATTAATATATATATATATATATATTATTTAATATTTAAATAATATCTTTATTTTTATTTTTAATTGATTAATTATTTATATATAATGTATATATATACATTATGTATTTTTAAATAATTTAATTAGTGAATTTAAATAGAAATATTTAAAATGAAAATTGTATATTTAAATATGTATATGTAAGTTTGGATATATATATTTTTATATATTTATTTAATATACATGGGTATTTAAATTATAGTTTAATTTAAGTAGATCATTTTTTTTGTGAAATCGAAATAAAGACTGTTTTATTTTAATTAAATGATTTCTTTAGTTAAAAGATTGTATTTAACCAGCTAGTAAGATCGAGTAAAGAAAATTAAATGCTTAGCTTTGAATTATGTAAGGTTTATCAACGTGATTGGATTTCCCTCTCGAGTATGTACAAAGGAAATAAATTATTAATTTATACCATGCACTATGATGATTGAGTGAATTGGATTTACGAGATCCTAATATTAGTTGTTTTATTTCTTTTAAAGAATTGCCTGAAATGCTTCCTTATGGTGTGTGGCATTCATGCTTGGAGTGGGCAAATAGAGTAAATGTTTTGAAGTCTTCCAGATAGGGGTTCATTTATTGGTATGGGTTGTCATTATGATAGTCAACCTCTGTTTTTCCGTGGGAAGTGCTTATAGTTGCACCATGTTGTTTCACTCGGTTTTCATGAACGGGGATGGTTTGTGCCTCCTTTGGATTAGGAGAGGGTTATGTGGTTTGTGCCTCCTTTAGAAGGAGTGGATTATGTATCCTTGTTTTCCTCCAGTGATTGGAGTAAGTTTCCTTTGTTCATTGCCTCCTTGGATTGGAGAGGTTGTCTTATCTAGTTTAACCATTGGATTGTGGTTTTGTATTGTGTGTTGTCGCTAGGAGAGTGGCTCTTTGTGGGGGTCTGGTACACAAAGGGGCACCTAGGTAACTCACCTAGGGTTTAATCAAGTGATAATTTAAAAGAATTAATGGGGAACTTTCACTCTAATAAAGATAATGAATGCCTCTCTCATGAAGCATGTGTTTGTTAAGGCTTGAGATGAGGTGAGATGCATAGTTTTGCATGAGGGTCCGGCGGCCAATAGAGACAAGCCAGGGTAGCCCAAGATGGGGGTCTGGTAGCCTAGGAAGGTTGAGCTATGGTAACTCATAGAAATTTATGTATGGCACTCTTCCTACGTCAACAGTCAATAAGTTATTGTGTGGTGTACAGATGATGTTCATGATCATTGTTCTCTGGAAGCATTGTAACTTTGTGTTAAGTGTTATTGTGGTTGTAGTGGTTTCAGTTCAATTATGATTTTTGCCTGTTTCTAGAGGTAGAAGGTCTTGTGTTGGATTCCTTGTTACTATCTTCTAGCACGGGGGGTGAGCCTTCGAGTACCACACAGTTGGGTGGAACGTGCACCTTAATCCGTTGGGTTTTCTTCTTGTTCGTGTGGATGAGATTTCCAGTTGGAGAGCTCATGGGATCCAGTTTCATTTCATGCTTTATTCATTCAGTTGATCTTGTATTTATTACCCCTCATTTGTTATCAAGGTGAAATTTGTAATATGTAATCATGCTTATTGGATTTATCTCATTCGGGGAATGAGTGTTGTAATCATGTTGTAAATTATATTATTGGAATCAAGTGGTATCTCATATTCTTTGATGTAGATTATTATGTATGGAATGTATGTGAACTTAATTGTTAAGTAATTAAATGTTATGGTTATAATTCTTGTTTCTTGTTTGGGTTTCAAGTAATCTCAGTCTCATAACCTTAGGGGTTGTTGACAATGTGTAGTGAACTTGCATGTTAATTGTTTTTATTTTAAAAAAAAATTAGTTCGTTTGTGTGGTAAATTGCAACTTCCCCTAGGGTTGCATGGCGGGGCATTACAAAACCACAAACCCCAAATACACCAAATCTTCCTTCATGAAGCTACACTTTTTTAAATTCACCATTAACTTCTCTTCTTTCAACCTTTACAAAACTTCTCTAACATGCTACAAGTGTTATTGTTTTGTTTTACTAAATGTCAAAATGTCATCTAAATACACAATAATAAAATTACCAAGATATGGCTTCAAAACTTCATTCATCAATCTCATGAACGTGCTTGGAGCATTCATCAACCCAAATGACATCACCAACCATTCATACAATCCATCTTTTATTTTGAAGGTGGTCTTCCATTCATACCCCTCTCTTATTCTTATTTGATGTTAACCACTCTTAAAATCAATCTTAGTTAAGTATTTGACTCCACTCAAACAATCCATCATATCATACATTCTTGGTAATGGAAACTAGTACTTGATGGTTATCTTATTTATTGCTCTCGAATCCATACACATTCACCAATCCCCATCCTTCTTTGGTGCTAACATTGTTGGAATAGCACACTGACTCAAGCTTTCTATAATCATTCATTTATCAAGCAACTCTTGCACTTTCTTATTTATCTCTTCATTCTCTTTTGGTGACATCCTATATGGTGCCTTGTTTAGAAAACTTGCATCGGGAACTAAATCCATACAATGACTAATGCTCCTCATTGGTGTCAATCCATCAGGAAACTCCTTTATCAAGTTTTCTACATAGTCTTCCAAAATCTCTTGAACTTCCTTTGGTATTTCATCCTCTTTCTTTGTTGCCTCAATTGCTGCAAACTTGAGAACTATGACAAAATATGTTTTCTCCTTTTTGAATTCTCTCAAAAATTGCTTTCTAAAAACCAATCATATCTTTGGTTTGTCTTCATCTTCCCTTTCTGTATTCTTCAATGGGTTTAGAATGTACTTTTTTCCATCTTTCTTGATTGCATATGTATTCAATTTACCATCATGAATAGCTTGTCTATCAAAATGTCACAGTCTTCCCAAGAGGATATGACATGCATCCATTGCCATAATGTCACAGATAACTTCATCCTTGTAGTTTCCAATTTGAAATCTTACCAAGCATTTCTCCAACACCAGTAATTGATGTTCCTTTTTGTGACCATGAAACTAGGTAGGGGCTAGGATGTTTCACCTTCTTTAACCTCAACTTTTCCACCATCTCCTCAAATACAATGTTATCCATACTACATCTATCCACAATGACTTTACAATATTTTCCACTCACCTTACATCTTGTTCGAAATAAATTTCATCTTTGGATTGGCTTTGGTTTCTCCTTTTCTTGATTCAACAAGGCTCTTCTCAACATCAATGATTTTCCATCTTTGGGGTCTTCTCCATGCTTAGATGAAGTTTCTTTTGCACTTTTAACCTATGTTACCTGCACTCTTGCCTCCTTTCCTTTTCCTCCATCATGTTGGATTTGTGAACATTCAAATGCCCAATGTCTTTTTTCCCAAAATTGGAAACATGTACTGCCAAAACCTCTTCCTCTACCTCATCCAAATGAGCCTCTTCCATGAGAGTAGTCTCCTCTACCTCTAGGAAAGTCTCCTCTTCCTTTATTTTTCTAGCATTTTTTCACTTGATGTGTTTGATTCTTATTGCTTTCCTTGGTATCTTTTACCACTATTTGGTTATCCTCTACCACACAAAAATCTACTTCTACCTTGGGAGTTGTTTTTTTTCCTTCTATTAAAGTTTCTCTTCCACCTTTAAGGCATATTGATATGCCTCCTCCACACTATCCATATTTATCAAACTATTCTCATCTTGAACAAATATACACAAACCATTTAAACATCTTGAAAATTGCTCAATTTCCTCTTCAACATGATCGACTCATATGCTTAATCTATAAATCTCTATGGTGTACTCCTCAACACTACTCTCTTTTTGCTTCAAATTTTGAAGTTCCTTTATCAAATTAATTTGATATTTTTTCTGGAAAAAATTTGGATTTTATTTTTATCATCATCTGATCCCATGTCTTAACTTTTGTGTTTCCTATTCATTGTCTATCCATCTACAAATGTTCCCACCATAAGGATGTGTATCCCTTCAAAATTGTGTGTGGATGACCTTCTAATCTGCTTCCATGTTATTATATTTGAAAAAAAATCCATCTCGGTGATCCAATCCAACAACTCTTCTGCATTCAATCTCCTTTATAATTTGGTGGATCGAATCGAGGTTTTGAATTTATCCTTGTAATGGCTTTGATGAATCTTTCTTCTCCTAGATCAAGCCCTAGATGATTCACTTCAACATGTCCTTCAAAAATATCCTCTTCATCTTCGTCCTTGTTGATATCCTCTACATGGACTCCTCATCTTTGAGTCATCTCCATTGCACCCAATCATGTAGTGATACCCCTCATTGCCTCCACTATATAATTTCTTATTATTTTTATGATCTCAGGCTCCACGCCTTTGGGTCCTCTACCTTTGTGACCATGTCCTTTATACACTATATTTTCTACCTTTGGAAAAAAAATTATGTTCACTTCCCAACACAATGAAACCCTGTTCTAATACTAATTTATGTAGTTCAATTTTCAAGAATCTTAATAGACTATTGAAAATTGCAGCCAAACAATTTATTTATAATTCACTTGCATAATAATTAAGTATGGAAACAAATCAAATGGTCTTTATTTATTTCCACCATCTAATGGAAAATTAACTGTTACAATATATAATTCTCCATTTTTAAAATTTTCAATCTCTCTATTCAACTCCTCTAGAAACTTTTCTCTTCAAAACTTGGCTCTTAAATATGCACACCAAATCTATAGGCAACCTCTTTCTATTGCACCCCCGCCCTCTTGGTTCTTCTATGGAAAAAAAATTTCTCTATGTATATCATATCTTCCCCAGTACCTGTGTATCTTTTGCAACCTCAATTTTATGCATTCATTTTCCCCTTCTATGGTACACAGCCTATACAATTTATTTTATGCATATATTAAAATTTATTAGGATTTGTTTTTGTTTTATTTTTACAAGCTCGTTCCCTCTAGCCGCAACTTATCTCATCCTTCCTGCAATGGGGATTTTTGAAAGTATTACCCCTTATCTCTATTTTTGTATTTTATTATTATTGAAGCCCTTTATCACCCAAGAATAATGATGCGGCCCCCTTGTTTTTTCTTTTTTCATACAAAAATTTTAATGCTTTCTAAATGTGTTGTGCCTCTCACTTCCCTGTGACTCCCCACTTCATCTTCCTCTTCCTTTCATGCCTTTTCTTGTTCTTGGTTGCCTCAATTAAAATTAAAATTTTCTTCATTTAAATATAATACCTCCATTTTTACATGCCTGGAAATGAATGCATATATTTTAAAAAAACAAAACCAAAATTCAACTACAATGAAAATCACACTTGAAACAAATTAATAATGTGGATTGGTAGACTCCTAAGATGCTCTGACATCACAATTCTAATAAAATTTTTCTTTCAGATGAATAATCGAATTTCTCAGTTTTGATAACTATGCACTTAATTCTTTGTTCATCATTATAGGTCTCTTCTTTCACATGAAGCGAGAAGATAGATTTCTTGAAAAATACTTTTTGTATCATGTCTATAAACTTGATTTCATATTCTTCTTCATGCTTATATGTTTAATTCATTTGTTGTAATACTGGTAATTTCTTCTCCTACATTTTCAAAAGTAGTAACCCAAGTCGAACCAGTATGGTCTTGTAGTTTGCATTGCAATAGAAATTTATAATCACAATAAGGGAAATTATTTTCTCATCTTTGATAATAACAATTACCATTTCCAATATTTTTCAATTTTTTCTTGCATTTCTTATCGTCAATCTCTAAGGGGAAAGTTGTGTAACATAAATATTCAAGCTTTATGAAATATAATGTAGCTTTTATCAAAATCCACTAATTACCATTTCTAATATTTTTCACATTTTTCTTGCATTTCTTATCGTCAATCTCTAAGGGGAAAGTTGTGTAACATAAATATTCAAGCTTTATGAAAGATAATGTAGCTTTTATCAAAATCCACTAGCCTTTGTTAGATATACCAACTCCATGAGTGTTAGTTTCAGCCACAGTTTTCAGCATTGGAGCTTGTCTAACAAATGTGTTATCCTTTGTAATAGATTGAGAAGTGAGATTCTTTCATTTTTTATCAAACTAGGATCTCAATTATTTAGACTTGGGAAGATTTTGATTTATTAGTAGTTGGGTTGTGGGGATCGTGCTTGCATATTTCCCACCATAATCTATAATTTATGTAGCCTTTGCAATAACAATTGGAAAAGTACCTATGCTACATAGTTGTTGAAGTTGTTGGCCTTTGTTGTTGTAGAAATCACCCCACATTGTCAAGTCAATTATGCAAGTTGACATGTTCTTAATTTGAAGATTTTTTTTGAGTTTGTGTGGCATTATTTCTAAAAATTGTATTAGATTGACTAATGGATTCAACAATACCAATTATATCAACAATGAAATTGTTTTACATGTTCTTAAGTTTACTGATTGGCTTGGAATTAAAGTGAAGCTTCAGGATCAATGTATCTTCCTCTAAACACAACTCAACTATGGAACTACTCTCTAAGAAAATTCCCCAATTATTATGTAAATTGTTGAAAAGAAATTTGCAGGTTTGAGATAAAGCACTTCAATACCAGAATATTTCTTCAAAGTATCCCTAACAGAATACTTTTTGGAGAGGTCTATTAGACCTCAAACATTCTAAGAGAGGAAATTCATGAATGAAACTCCTCCATATCATCAGAGTCTGACTCCTCCTCATCCAAAGTAGAGAAGCGATTCTATTAAAATTATGGCTAAACTGACTCAATTTGAATACTCGGAGCATAAAGTCTTTGTTTCTCTTGCACATATTCTCCTTCTAATGATGGAGAAGGACTGCGAGACCATTGTTGAGCTCTCATCACAATAGGAGAAACATTTTTTTGTGCCATCATAATGGCAGCAGGTTGAGGTGTAGCCTTTAGCCTGGGTCACGCTTCAATACTGTCAGCCTCAACTGGGGCTTCTTTTCCCTTCACCAAAGGGTTTGAAGCATCTTTAGCTAGCTCCGAGACTTTGGAAACCATCTCAAATCCATTGGACTTATGTTTACAGTTCATAATCGTGGTCCATTTCTCATCAAGTTTGGCAAAAAAATTATCCACCCAATGGGGCTTTTCAAATTCCCGCGGCAGAAAAGGAGTACCAGGCATTGCCAAAGGGAAATCCCTAATCTTGTGGTTTGCAAACTAACATCTATAGCATGTGTTTGGCAGATTAAAATAAGTGACCTAGGTATTCCGAAAATCTCTAATTTGAATATCAATGGAGTCTTTCAAAACTTGTGAAAGATCCACTTCAACACATACCTATTTCTGGGGTCGGGCTTGGAAAAACCTATTTGGCTCAATGCAAATAACCCTCCCTAGAGAGGATGTGATATGAATCAAAAAGGCACATAAGGCAAGGGCCACCCTGGAAACTCAATCCAAACTGAGACCCACAACTTGGTGTCATCTGAGATAGCGAAGTCTTGTGTACATGATTGGAAAACCAACAAAGAAGACTTGACATACTAGGGGCCATGATTCAGGATTGCCTAAACATAACTGACCTCCGCAAAATGGAAAATAAAAAAACCCTTGGTTAAATTCTAGATCATATCAAGGTAGACCCCATGCGGGACCCAAGCCTTGTGGACCCATTCTTTAAGCACACTTTCAGGGGGAGTCCTCCCAACAAAGTACCCAACAAGAGTATGTTGCTCAATCCATTTACAAGCAAAATCAAAATCAGGCAAAGGTAAAACCACATCAACTGGGGAGTCAAAAGACTTACCTCGTGAAACACTTTTAGAACAAATTTTTGGGGTCGTTTGTTCAGAGGAGGAGCCATTGATAAAATCCATCAAACCGCCAACACCAACATGAATTGTTGAGTTAGAGTCAATTGAAGGCATATTAAAACAAAAAAATCACACTAAATGTGGTCGTACACACAAGAAAAGAGGAAATTCCTACACAATAAGCATAGTATGATGCAAGAGGGGCCAAGAATGACCGTAGACACAAGAAAACCCTAGCAGAGCTCATCGATCTTAGTAAATTTAAAATTAAGATCTTAGTAAAATGAAGATCTTAGTAAATTTTAAATAAAGATCTTAGTAGATTTTAAAATAAAGATCTTAGTAAATTTTTAAATAAAGATCTTAGTAAATTTAAATAGAGATCTTAGTAAAATAAGTGTATGTAAAACAGTAAAGGTTAAGTATTTCTATCATGCCTTTAAAAAATAAAGAAAACAATAATGAATATTTTATTGATATAATATATATATTTATTTATTTATTCACTAATAATAAATATATTGATAACTCTAATTATTACAATTTTAAATTGTCTCATATATGGGATAAATGAATTCAAATGAATGACAAATAAATAAATAAAAACATAATGACAACTTATCCTATCTTTCGAGTTTAGGTTTGAGTAGTAGTATCATCAACTATCCTACTGCAATATTAAGGGTATCAATATAGGTTTAGTAGTAACCAATATGGGTAGCACTTGCAAATCTAAAGTGGTTATAGGCTTATTGAGTGGTGTGTCAATGGTGGAGTTGCACAAGCAACTTCACCCGAAGCGTATAGTGTGTGACCATGCACATGCATGGTTAACAATTGTTACGTCAATATAAGCTTTGTTTCAAAAAAAATTGTTAGTTGTGTTTTTTCCCTTTGTGCAAATTTTAGGGTGACACATTGTATTTGATTGTTTAAGACTGTCAAGGAGATATCCTAAACTTCCTATCATTATTGTTGAATTTCTCTTTGATTGAATTCACTATGAAGTTGATTTGTTATGTGATTGGCAAGGCTTTCCAACATTTGGTATTAGAGCTTGAAGCGATTGGGCATTGGTGAGTAGTCATAATGCCTCTAAGGAGAATGGGAAGAGGAGGAGCCTGGGACAAAGGCAAAAGAGATTGTGGTGAGGGAGTTCCTGAGATGATGCAGCATTTGATTGCAAGAATGGAAGCCCTAGAGAGGGCACAAAGAAGAGGGACCCCTGATGAGGGTGCAAGTGATGAGGAGGAAAAACAACAGAGAGAAGAGAATGAGGAAGGACAAGGGGAGAAGCAAGAAGGATTTGAGGAAAGACTATTGAGGACAGTCATGAATGTGGGTTTTAAACCCAAAATAGAGGTTCCAACTTATGCAGGAAGCCTCAATGGTGAAGATTTGATCGATTGGATCAACAACTTGGACAAGTATTTTTAATATGAGGGTGTGGCAGAGGAAAGGAGAGTGAAGTTTTTCTGCACCAAATTGAAGAGCCATGTTTCCATGTGGTAGACTTTGTCCAAATTGAGAGGAGAAGAATAAAGAGAAGACCAACTCTTGGGATCGAATGGCAGCCAAGTTGAAGGCCAAATTCCTTCCAAGTGATTATCAAACTAATCTCTTTAAGAGATTGCATAATTTGAAGTAGAAAGATATGTTTGTGAAAGACTATATGGAGGAATTCTACAAGTTGGTAATTAGATCAACGCATGGTGAGGAAGATGTGGAGAAAATAGCCTGATATGTGAATGGTCTCAAGTATAGTTTACATGATGAAATAAGCCTTATGTCCCCTAAAAGCCTAGAAGAGGCTTATCAACTTTCCCTAAAGGTAGAGGATAAGTTGCAAAGGAAGCAAAGTTAGCAAGAGAAGAAGAGAGGAAGAGGTTTTAGAGGAAGGGGGCAGCAGCATCATCAAGGAGAAGAGGTTGGAAGTTCAAGTGAGACAGCCAATAATGATAGAAGTGGTTATCAAAGCAAAGGGGGAAGGTCTTATAGAAGGGGTGGCTCACAAGGTAGAGGTAGAGGATGTTGGAAAAATGAAGAAGATTGACTATCTCTATAGTTTTGTGTTGTCATTGATGTCACCATGTTGTGACTGCAAGTTTAAGACAGTGCTTGATCCAGTATTTTCGTCTGGTATCTGAACCGATGTTTGAGCTCCACACTCTAGTATTCTTATATGTATTCCTCAGCAGTTAGTAGTTAATGCTTATGGTTTTGAGAAATTGTTTATGGTTGTCAAAGGAATGCATGATTAGAATATTACATGCTCCAGTGCTCGTACAGAATGATTATTGCTTTTTGCATTTGAAGTCTATTCCTGACTGACTTCTTGGGGTAATTATGATATGGTGAATTAATTTTGCTATGCAGATATATGTGTGACCTATCTTAGGTCCTTGTTGACATAATGTAGTGTGTTGGAGGTTTGAATTACCTTCTTAAAAAAAATTGTGAATGATTGAAGCCAACAGATGGTATTTTTGGTAAATATGAAATGCATCTAATTAGGTCGACCTAATTGATGTTTGTGGGAAAGATCGGGTATATAAATGAATATGTTGGACAGTTTTAGTAAGTCAAGGCAGACAGAGATAGAAGAGTAGAAGTGTGTGTATGAAAAATTAATAAAGCAGTTGGAAGTGAGCGAAAAGGATGAAGTGTGTTGAATCAGTCTAATGAGCATCACCAGAACTGCATCAGCACTTGTTAGGTGCACTATTCTCGGTTCATTTTGGCTGTAAATCCCAATTTTGTTTTATCAATCCTTTTGTAGGTAATGAGCCTCTCTTGTAAGTAGTGAGCTATTGTATTTGGATAGTGAATCCTTTCAGGGTAGTGAGCCCTTGGCAGTGAGTCTTTTATCCTCACTATGGTTTTTCCCTCCTTGGGTTTTCCATGTAAAAATCTGGTGTTTTCTATGTTGAATTACTTTCTATTATCTATGTTTCATGCCCATACTTAATGATAGAAAATGTGGTTATGGAGTTGATATGTGTTAGAGTTTTTAAGTTTGAATTCTGGGACAACTGATTCACCCCCCCTCTCAGTTGGCATGCATCCTTTTAACAATTGATATCAGATCTTTGATTCCTTGTTGTTGAGCTTAACCGCTTGAGGAGGATCTTGAAATTTGGTTAGATGGATGACAAAGGAGAGCTTCAAACTGCTCTTGAGGATCTTGACAAAGTGGAAAGAGAAAATAGAGATCTGAAAGAGAATCTTGATGATGCAAATGAATGTGTCCAGAAGCTAAAATAACAACTGAAGAAATTCAAGGAAAGACACAAAGAAGTAAGTGAGCAGCTAAAACAAGAGATAGTTGGACTGAAAGTGTCGGTAGAAGAAAAGAAAAGAATTGAAGAATGTCTGAATACAATGGTATAGAATAAATCTGATGAATGCACTAAACTTGAGCAAGAGATAGTAAACCTGAGGATTGAACTAGAGAAGGAAAAACTTTGTGAGAACAATTTCAAATCTAGCTCCGATAAAATTGGAGAATTGCTTGTTGGACAGAAATCAAGTAAAGACAAAGCTGGATTAGGAAATGATGCTGGCGAATGTTCTAAGGCAAATCAAATGAATCAGGACAAAGAAAAGTAGAAGAGAAATTTGAGGAAGTTTGTAAGATAGGTTGTGAGACAGCCCAATGCACAAAGGTATCCCTCTTTCAATGGTATTTGTTTCTCCTATAATAAATATGGTCACAAAGCAACAGAATACAGGAGCAAGATGAATCGAAATTAGTTTCCTAGCTTTTTCTCTAGACAATGTTTTTCATGCAAGAAGATTGGACATAAGGCTACTGAATGCAAATCTCAAGTGAGAATGACCAGTCGGGTAATGATGAATAGGTTTCATGAGGGCAGAATGAATCAATCCTTTAATTGCTATTGTTATACCTGTAACAAATTTGGACTTAGAGCAAATGAATGTAGGTCGAGAGGTAATGGAGGTCAAACTAATTAGAAGAGTGTTGTCTACTACAATTGTAATAAACCTGGACGTATCTCAAAGGTTTGCAGAAGTAAGAAAGGAAAGCAGTCTGCTCTGGTAGAGAAGAATGATTTAGTAAAGAAAATTGACAAAGAAGAGATGAAACAAGAGATTAATAAGATATGGAAGAAGAACAAAAACCTAAAACTACTAATGGGTATGTGCCCTCATCTGGTACAGACGTTTTGTTTGATAATTAGACCTAGCATGGTCTTAGGGGGAGCATTATCAGAAAATTATAAAACCCCCTTATGTACATGGTGTGTCAGAGGTTGGCACGAGGATGGAATGTGAAAAATGAGTATTCAGAGGTTGTGGAAAAGGAACCGGAGGAAAACATGTTGGCATGAAAGTTTGCGGACCGAATTAGGGTTTTTTGTTCTGGGAAGAATGTTTTTAGCAACTTTTTGATATTCGCCGCATTTAATGCATTTAGGATAAATTCGATGAAGGTTAATTTGAATTTTTTGAATCCTCTCCATTAATTATGCATTTGGAGAACTTGGAAGGTGCCCTAGAGCGATCTTGAAGCAAGTATGAAGCAATTATAAAGGGATTTCGAAGAAATTGACTCATGTAATCTAGAATTTGTTTCTCTATTTGAAAAAGAGGAAGAAAAATGAAGAAGTCTCAATTAACGAATTAAAGAACTCATAGAAATGGACAGAGAATCAAGTGGTGTCATCCCTTTGAGCTAAAAAGGAGTTGAGTTAGAAGAATTTGATCATAGGAAGATGAAGGAAATGGAACTAGGGTTGAACAAAAATGAATTATAAAACATCAAAACCCTAGGTATGGATTTGTGGAGTGAATTTCTATGGGTTGTCGAAAAGGAGTTTATTTTATTCTTATTAAATTGTTTCAAGGAAAAAATTATTGTATTGGACAAACCCTACTTAGTTACGAAGGAAGCAATCAAAGGGACTACAAGCTTATGCAGTATTGGGGATCTTCCTAGAAAGAAAATTGTAAAGTACAAAGATGTGGAGGATTTGAATGGCATTAGTAAAGACCCATGATCTCTATTGATAAACACTCTTAAGGATTTGGCTGTAAGGTATATTGTGTACAACATTTTCTTACAAGATCTATTTTAGCAATCATGAAGGTTCCACATTGGCCATTGTTGTTTATATTGCACATATGATAGTTAAGGAGAATAGGAAATTTGATTTGTGTAGCTTATTGCTTGAGAATCTAAAAATGTTCATATGTCAGTGATTGAGGGTTATCCGTTTCATTTTGGATCCTTGTTGGTGTGCTTGGTGTTTTACTTTTTGAGTTCCCTACCGAGAAAAGATAATGTGGTATGGTAATCTGGGATTCCTATTGGAAAATAGGTCTACAGATCTCTGGGAGCATTGGTAGATAATGCAAGTATGTGCAAATCCTATTTCACACCCTTGAAAACAAATCTTTACTCTAATATATCTGCTTCGAGTCAGTTTGAGGTGGACTCTCCCTCTGGTAAAAAGGAATTGGAGGTTGTCATTAGTGATTCCCCTCCAGAATCAAAGAAGAGGAAAGTTATAACTGAAGATATCACTGACATTTTAGAAGAAAAGGAGAAAGTATATCTTGATGACATCCAGACTATGATAGTTAAGGGGAAGATGAAGAAGGTTAGTGAATTATGGAGTGCAACCTCTCCTATTAACAAACTGAAGATTGATGATGCTTTGGTAGAATATCTACTTCGGAAAGGTATTGGAATATCAGTTATTTCTGATTCCTTTCCAGAAAATCTAGTTGAAATTGTTGAAGAAAGGATGTTGCTTGAAGGTCCGGAAGGACGCAAGTTTGAAGCTTTGGTTGAAAAGAGGTGTGCTAAAGCTAAAGGGAAATTATTTGAACTGAACGTGGAAACAAAGAAATGCATTAAAGAAATATCTGATATTCACAAGTATTGCCTCTGGTGGCCTACTATAGTAGATAATTTTAGAAGTAAAATTGAAGCAATTGAATCTGAAGTGAACAACATTGGGAAGAATTGACATCTTTGAAGACAAAGAAGGAAAGAAATAATTGAGAGTTGGTGAACTACAAGTTGAACTGGTTGTTATACAAAGACAGAGAGATGATGTAGTGAAAACCTTTTGGTTTCTTAAGGAGATTGTTGAGGTTCGGTTAGAACATCTTTCCAGAATACTTTCTAACGCAAAAGATGTTGAAAGATAGAGTTCATATTGGTTACTATCTTTTACTTTGTTGGGCTTATTGAAAAGCATCTGCACAAGAATGGATTCAGCTACATTTAACTAGAAGAAATTGTGTCCAATTCTTGAAGAAAGGTACAAGAAAGTGCTTCAGGTGAAGAGTGTCATTTTTACTTGAATCTTGAGCATTCAATTTCTGTTGTTTTTGTTGTGGAGAGGAAGAAAAGGAAGAAAAAGAGGCTAATTGAAACTTTTGGATTGTTGGAAGTCTTTTTGACGAATTGAAATCCTTTTTTTTATTTTTGATGTCACCATGTTTAAACCTTTGTTTATATCATTTTTGGCCACCCTTTGTCATTGATGTCAAAGGGGGAGAGAATTAAAGTATGGAGAGAATTAGAGCATAGTATGGGGAGAGTTTGAAGGAGAATTTTCTACATGTTGCAGCTAGCAATGACAAAGGGGGAGACTGTTGGAAAAACGAAGAAGATTCACTCTCTACAATTTTGTGTTGTCATTGATGTCACCATGTTGTGACTGCAAGTTTAAGACAGTGCCTGATCTAGTATTTTGGTATGGTATTTGAATCGATATTTGAGCTCCACTCTCTTGTATTCTTGTCTGCATTCCTCAGAAGTTAGTAGTTAATGCTTATGGTTTTGAGAAATTATTTATGGTTGTCGAAGGCATGCATGATCAAAATATTATGTACTCTGGTGCTCGTACAAAATGTTTATTGCTTTTTGCATTTGAAGTCTATTCCTAGCCGACTTCTTGGGGTAATTATGATATGGTGAATTAATTTTGCTATGCGGATATATCTATGACCTATCTTAGGTCCTTGCCAACATAATGTAGCGTGCTGGAGGTTTGAATTACCTTCTTAAAAAAAATTGTGAATGATTGAAGCCGACGGTTGGTATTTTTGGTAAATATGAAATGCATCTAATTAGGCCAACCTAATTGATGTTTGTGGGAAAGATTAGATAAATAAATGAATATGTTGGATAGTTTTAGTAATTCAAGGGAGACAGAGACAGAAGAGTAGAAGTGTGTGTATGGGAAATTAATAAAGCAATTGGAAGTGAGTGAAAAGGATGAAGTGTGTTGAATCAGTTTATTGAGCATCACCGGAATTGCATCAGCACTTGTTAGGTGCACTATTCTCAGTTCATTTTGGTTGTAAAGCCTAATTTTGTTTTATCAATCCTTTTGTAGGTAGTAAGCCTCTCTTGTAAGCAGTGAGCTTTTGTATTTGGACAATGCACCTTTTATTTTCAATTTGAAATTACTTTATACTGTGAGTTAATCCTCACCATGTTTTTTCCCTCCTTGGGTTTTCCACATAAAAATCTAGTGTTTGTTGTGTTGAATTACTTTTTGTTATTTATGTTCCACGCTCATACTCAATGAAAGATAATATGGTTATGGAATTGATGTGTTGGATTTTTTAAGTTTGAATTCTAGGACAATAGATTTGAACCCCCCTCCCCTCTCAATTGTCCTACATCCTTTTAACAGCGGATTTGCTGGAAAATGTTTTAAGTGCAACCAATATGGGCACAAGAGTTGGGAATGCTTTGAATCATCTCTAGGAGGACATTCAAAATTTGAGAGGAGTAATCAGATTGTACATGCTAATCAAGAGAGTGTGGGGTCACCAGTACACCGCAAGGATGAACCAAAATTAGGTTATTCCTTATTGCTCAAGAGGGTGTTGTTGAAGCTACAAAAATAAATTCAAGAGCCAATTCAAAGGAGAGAATTGTTCAAAACCAAGTGTAAGTCACAAGGTAAATGTTGTAAACTCATTATAGATAGTGGCAGCACAGCTAATATTGTTGCAACTGAGATGGTAGAAAAGTTAAATCTGAAAAGGATTAAACACCCCTCTCTTGTACAAGGTGTCTTGGTTACAAAAAGGTCATCAAGTATTGGTTAGTGATTAGGTCTATGTTGATTTTCAAATTGGGAGCTATAAAGATAGTGTTTTATGTGATGTAATTTCTATGGATGTGTGCCATGTTTTTCTTGGAAGTTTGTGGCAGTTTGACAGGAAAGTGGTGCATGATGGATGGGAGAATACATATACCATAGAAAAGGATGGAGAGAAGCATACCTTGCTGCCCATAAGAAAGAAAGAAGAGGGCGGCAATAGTAGCAGTAGTAAGGTAATGGTGGTAAGTGGTAAGGAATTTCTTCATGATTTGAAAGAAGAGGAAGTAGGGTTTGCTTCAGTTCTTAAACCTAGATGTGTAATGACTTCTACAAGACTTGATTATTTTCCTATTGAAGTACAAAATATTTTGAATGAGAATATGGATATTGTTGCATCTGATTTTCCTAATGAATTGCCTCTTATGATAAGCATTAGCTATCATATAGATTTGATTCCACGAGCTAGCCTTCCAAACAAGGTTGCCTATAGGTTAACACCTATGGAAAATGAGGAGATAAGGAAGCAAGTGGAGGACCTCTTGAAAAAGGGATTGATAAGGGGAAGCCTAAGTCCTTGTGCTTTTCCCACAGTACTTGTGCCAAAGAAAGGAGGGGAATGGTGTATGTGTACTGATTCAAGAGCTATTAATAAGATTACTATAAGATATAGGTTTCCTATACCTAGAATAGAGGATCTAATGGATTGTTTGAGTGGATCTATGTATTTTTCCAAGATAGATTTGAAAAGTGGCTATCATCAAATAAGAATTAGACCAAGGGTTGAATGGAAGACAACCTTTAAGACTAGTGATGGGTTGTATGAGTGGCTAGTTATGCCTTTTGGATTGTCCAATGCCCCTAGTACTTTTATGAGACTAATGAATGAGGTTTTGAAACCATTCCTTGGTAAATTTGTGATTGTATATTTGGATGGCATTTTGGTGTTTAGTAGGTCCAAAGAGGGGCATATAGAACATTTGAGGCAGGTTTTGAGGAGGCTACATGAAGAGAAATTGTTGATCAATCTGAAAAAGTGTGTGTTTATGCAGACTAGACTGATTTACTTGGGCTTTGTGGTGTCCAAAGATGGGCTAAAGATGGATAAGGAGAAGGTCCAGGCCATACTTGATTGGCCAACACCAAGAAGTGTAATGGAAGTAAGGAGTTTTCATGGTCTTTCTAGTTTTTATAGAAAGTTTATAAGAAATTTTAGTCATGTAGTGGCACCTATATTGGAGACTATTAAGGGGAATAAAAGACCATTTGTTTGGAGTAAGGAGGCTGAAGAAAATTTCAGATTTCTTAAGAAGAAGGTAAGTGAGCAGCCCATTCTTGCTTTGCCTGATTTTGACAAAGTGTTTCAAGTGGAATGTGATGCTAGTGGGTTGGTTATTGGGGCAGTCCTAAGTCGAGAAGGTAAACCAGTAGCATACTTTAGTGAGAACTTAAATGATGCAAAGAAGTATTCTTCTTATGATTTGCTTCTAAAAGAATTCATTGTGTATACAGATAACCATGCTTTGCAATTTATTAACAACCAACACAAATTGAATCAAAGGCATGCCAAGTGGGTTGAGTATCTTCAGGGTTTTAATTTTGTTTTGAAACATAAGAGTGGCCAAATGAATAAAGTTGTTGATGATTTAAGTAGGAAGAATTTGTTATGTGCAATACAAACTAAAAGTGTGGGGTTTTAAAGTTTGAAGGAATTGTATGCAAAGGATGTAGATTTTAAAGAGGCATTTGCAGCCTACCATGATCCTATTTGCAAGAACAGAGAGCCATGGATAGATTACATGATTCAAGAAGGTTTGTTGTTCAAGGGGGACAAGTTGTGTATCCCTAGAGGCTCCATGAGAGATAATTTTTTGTAGGTAAAGCATTGTGGTAGTCTTGTTGGTCACTTTGGACAGGATTAGACTTATCTACAATTGAGCACACCTTATTATTGGCCAAAAATGTAAGCAGGTGTGAAGAGGTATGTGGAAGGGTGCATAATTTGTCAACATGCTAAAGGGAGAAATCAAAATGTTGGGCTTTATCAGCCATTATCAGTTCCAACCAGGCCTTGGCACTCAGTGAGTATGGATTTTGTTTTGGGTTTGCCTCGTAGACAAAGGGGAAATGATTCAATCTTTGTTGTGGTAGGTATATTTTCGAAAATGGTGCATTTCATACCTTGTAAGAAGACTAGTAATGCCACTAACATTGCTATTTTTTTCTTTAAAGAAGTTGTAAGGTTGCATGGTATTCCAAGAAGCATAATTTTTGATAGGGATACTAAGCTTGTGGGTCATTTTTGGAGGACCCTATGGAAGAAATTGGGCACAAATCTGAGCTTTTTTTTCCTTATCATCCACAAACAGATGGTCAAACTAAGGTTGTGAATAGAAGCCTTATTAATTTGTTAAGTATTGTTGGTGGTTCACCCAGAAATTGGGATTTGATGTTGGCAGAGGTTGAATTCTCCTATAATGATTCTCCAAATAAAAGTATAAGATTCAGCCCTTTCTATGCGATGTATGGCATGCACCCAAGAGGTGGGTTTGAACGTAAAGATCTTGCTAGAATGGAGAAGAGGAGTGCAAATAGAGAGGATTTTGCTCAAGTCATTCATGACATTCAAGAAAGGGTGAAACAAAACATAGAAGCTAGCAATCAACAACACAAGAAGTATGTTGATCAAAAGCGGAGGCAATTGTAATTTCAAATTGGAGACCTTGTATTGGCTCACCTTTGAAAGGAGAGATTTCCTACCAAAACATACAATAAACTCAAGATGAAGAAGATTCGCCCCTGCAAAATACTTAGGAAGTTCTCTGCCAATGCATATGAGATTTCCCTGCCTACATATTTGAATATATCTCCTATTTTCAACATGGCAGATTTGTATCCTTATAAGGGGGGTATAGAAGCGGATGGAACTGAAGCAACAATTTCATCTCTTGAAGAACAATCTAGAACAGTCTCTACTCCACAACAGATAAAATGCATTATGGACAAGTAGTTATTGAAGAAGACCCATAAGCATGAGTACTTTAAGTATCTTGTCAAGTGGAGCAATCGTCCCATTGAAGATGCTTCCTAGCTCACAGAGGATGAGATCAATCAGAGGGGTCATTCAATTGTAGACCTCATGAGCAGGAGCTCATGAATCTTTTCTGCCCAGGGAGTCTGATGCAGGGGCATCATCTTCCCTTTTCATTTCCTTTTTGTTCTTTGTTCATTTTTTATCTTTTGTTTAATTGTTGGTTCTACAGACTAGTTAGATGAAATAAAACTCCTTTGGTTTTGTTTGAAGATGGATAGTTCAGGTTTGTTCCTATCATTGTTATTTCCTATCATCATTGGGACAGGAAATCTATGTAGTTGAAGTTATTGGTAGAATACACTCTCGGTTGGTTAATTGTCGTCGATAATTGGGATCAACCGTTGTGGTGTTGGCTTGGAGATGCCCAGTCACAATTGCTATTTGTATGTGCTTGATCACAAAGTCTCGTTTTGGTCGAGTTTAAGAGAAGTTTGTAAAAAGCAAACAGTCGATAGAGATTGAGTATGAAGAGAATTGGGCGTGTAGATAGGAAATAGTACTATTTTGCTACACATAGGAAAGGTCGATCATTGTAGGCCAATGGCATATGTACTATCATGTTTTGTAACGAGAATGTAATAGTGGGGAGTTGAGTTCATAACATTTTCCTATTTAAAAAGTCATTGTTAATAAAGTTTTCATTTATATGCTCCCCATCATTCATTGTATTTGATTGTTTATGACTATTAAGGAGACATTCTGAACTTCCTATCATTACTATTGAATTTCTCTTTGATTGAATTCACTGTGAAGTTGATTTGTTCTATGATCAACAAGGCTTGCCATCAAGAATCACATGGGAGCAAGAAGAGGGTACAAAAGTGGAGAAAAATCCACCAAAAGTGGGGTGTTCTCAAAGAATGCCTTGATCACAAGATTTACATAGAATTTGAGTTGTTGAAAAGGCTTTAGAAACTTTTGAAAAAATGCAATTTGTGGGTGTAAATCTAGAACCTATAACCCTTGATCATGTATTTTATGCTTGTTTTCCAATAAGAGCTCATGAATAAGTTTTGGACATTCATCAACATATGAGAAGAGATAAGGTAGCAGTAACACTTATACAAATAATTGTACCATGGAAAGGTTATGGTGAGGTTGGTGATGGAGATGGCTATGAAAAGTTGCCAGGGTGGAGCTAGTTGAGTAGATTTCTTTGCATCAAAACATTTTCAATATCATCTCTATAGTTGAGTAACCTCCTTCACCTTTGCCTCCCTAGGATTTTGTTTAATTGATTTGGGTTTGAATCTATTAAATAATAGATATTTTCTCCCAGCTCATGTGTATGTTCTACATATCTTTATGTAATTTTGTCAATAGCTTAGGTTCTTTGTCTAAGCATAAATATTGTTGGTATAAAACATCTTTGAGAATTTTATGTTAAGCTAAAATATGTAGTTGTTGAATTACTTAGTTCAAGTTGCGTGATTTGAAGTCATCTTATTCAAGAAGGTGTATACATATATTTTTTTCATTACATGATATTCAATGTGTTAATAAGAATGCTAGTTTAATGCAACAAAACATATGGATTGTCATACTTTAGAATTTATAAACCTCTTAGTGTATAATTCATATAATAATTAGTTTGACATAGGAGGACCTTGTCTTTTGAGAAGTATGTTAACCTCTAATTTTGGAGGAGTTGTACGGTCTTTGTGACTATTAACATTACCAAATTTATTGGGTGTATCTTCATATGATGATCCAACAAACACATTATTTCCACTATCCTAAGCATGACTTAGATTTTTATCAAGCTTAAACATGTCATAATTATTGTTGTATGCCTTTTAATAGTTGGTAAATGCATTATAGTTTACATGTATTTATATTGAACCCAATAGCTTTAAAGACTATGAGAATGGTATCTTATATGAAGTTGTTTAATAAGTCTCAATATAAGGTTAGTGGATGAGTTTTAAACATGAGTTCCCTATATTTGGTACCTATATCAAAAGACATATTATGATAGGGTTGGTATCCTAGTATGTGGATATATGCAATTATAAGTAGTCAGTTATAAATGTTAAGTACAAATATTAGCTAGCTAATAACTAAGTTATTACAAGGATAATGGGTTACACCATAGGATAAATAAAATTAAAAGGTTAAGAATATTATTGCTACTAATGTTAAGGAATGTATATCCTTATATGAAGATATAATGAGCATAATATTTCCAATTATCTTGAGTATGAATCAAACATTGATTATGCTTAGCCCAAGTTTGTAATGATGGACATGTCTTTCAACATTCAAAAGGACATTATGTGGCTAGGTTGAACATTTCATATTTCGTTAGCTAAGACTATTTTAAAAGTAATGGATTTCACGAGATAATAAGGGATATTAAGAGATGAATAATACATATTGGATACTAATCCAATGGATATGTTGTTATCAACCATCTAGAGTCGAGTTACATATCGAATTCTCTTAGAGAAAGTGTATAGCTATTGTGTTTTATCTTTCAAAGTTTACATAATGTTTGTATGTATGACACATTCTAGTGGAGATTGATGTCATAAATTAATAAGATCATGATGCTTGATCATATTAGTCGAATATCATTTGGAGTCATATTGGGGCTTCACATAATTGTCGCATTGTGAAAAGATCTTGAGTATTATTGCTTTTACTAATAGTAAATTATGTATCCTAATTGAGATATTTATTCTACTATGTTATCCTCATATATGAATGTTTAAGAAGTTTCTTATAAATAAAATATGGTAGTATAAACTATCATCAAAGTACCAAATGTTGAATGATATCCTTGATAGGTAATTATAAGAGATTTTAGGATGCTTTTGTCGGAACATGAATAATAAAGGTGGTGAGGTCTAATTAGAGATCTTAATTTAAGTTGACTAATGGGGAAAGGTGTTGAATTCCCTGCTTGTCATTAAGGACTACTAACTGTGGGAATCACTTAAAGGAACCTTGTTGGATTAAGATACAATAATTAATGAAACCCCTAATTATGGGAACCTATGTGTAGGTCCTTGAGAGACCTTGTGAGGAGAACTATGTTTGACTTTGATTCGTTTGAAAGCGAGTACGTAGGCAGTCCTTAGGTGAAGGATACCTATGTGACCTTAAATCTGTAGGGAGGGTCTAGGGGGGGAATAACTCTTAGATTTTTGGGTTGTTCCCAATTGGCTTGACCTTCTCTCTTTAGTAGGTTTTAAATGAGGTCAAAATGGGGTATCAAATGGTTATGAAATAGTTAAGAAAATTTGATAACTTGTCTTCAATACATAATGTGTGTCTGAATAGTAAGCTTAAGGAAATGAATTGGACTACTTGGCAATGGTTACATGTTGAGTTGAGCTCACCTCGTGTTGATACTAAGTGATTATCTTTATGTGTTACAAATATTAACATCCAACTTATATGACTATGTAGAGGCTCATAAATCAGTTGATTGTGATCTACTTATTCCTAATTAGGAATCTCTCTTCCAATTATCATGCTAAACTTAGTGCAAGCACTAACTTTTATAGCAATGAATGGAGCAAGACCCTACGAGGGTATAAGTCAAGGTGATAATCCTTTGACACGTAGGCTATTTCCATCCATCTTAGGTGATCGCCAATAGAAAATCATATGACCTACTTAGAGATAAGCTTATCCATGCTCGAGATTGACAAAAGTAAGAGAACTAATATTAATAGACAACAAATGAGATAAATAAATATAAAAAGAACATAATAAACATAAAGTAAGAGACAACAAATAAGGAAAAAATGAACAATTATGAAATAAAAATAAAAGAAAATTAAAAAGGTATTGAGAGTGAAAGAATAGAAAAGAAAAAGGAAATAAAAAGACAATTGAACCAAGAAAAAAAAAAATTAAATGAGAGAAAAATTAGAAACACTAGAGAAATCAAAGAAAAAAAAGATGAAAAAATACAAAGATAGTTAGAAAAACATAAAAAAAAAAAGAAAGAGGGAAAAATAATATAAAGAAAGAAAGTACAAATAATTATAAATTTATAATATATATTTATATTTATAGATATAGAAGATAATAAATTACATTATATTATATTTATAACTTTATATATTATAATATATATATCATCTTGTATATAAACATAAAAAGATAATATATTATATTATAAAAAGATTATATATTTATATTTATATTACATAAAATATAATATATTATATTATATTATATATTATATAAAAAGGTATGAACTCTCTTTCTTTTTTTGTTAACTTAGGGGTATCCTTGCAACCTAGCCCTACACCTAACATATTACCAAGTTGGGGTCGGGAATGGGTATCATGTTGGGGTGAGAGACACACAAAAGAAGAGACACGCAAAACCCCTTTCAAAGATCATAAAAAGGTATGGACTTCTCTTTCTTCTTTTTTGTTGACTCAAAGGTATCTCTATGACCCAACCCAATGCCTAACCCACCTTACCTTGGTCTTACATTTTTCCAAGTTGGGGAAGGGAAAGGGTGTCATGATGGAGTAAGAGACATAAGAGAAAAGACACACAAACCCCTTTCAAAGACAATAAAAAGTTATGGACTTCTATTTCTTCTTTTTTTGTTGACTCTGGGGTATCCCTATGACCCAGCCCAACACCTAACATGTCTTACCTTGGTCTTACATTTTGCCAAGTTGGGGTCAAGAATGGGTATCATGCTAGGGCAAGAGACACAAAATAAGAGACACACAAAACCCCTTTCAAAGATGATAAAAAGGTATGGACTTCTCTTTCTTCTTTTTTGTTGACTTAAGGGTATCCCTACTACCCAGCCCAACGCCTAACCCACCTTACCTTGGTCTTACATTTTACCAAGTTGGGGTCGAGAATGGGTGTCATGCTGGAGTGAAAGACACACAAAAGAAAAGACACACAAACCCCTTTCAAAGTTGATAAAAATATATGGACTTCTCTTTCTTTCTTTTTTGTTGACTCAGGGGTATCCCTACAACCCAACCCAACACCTAACTCGCCTTACCTTGGTCTTACATTTTGCCAAGTTGGGGTCGAGAATGGGTGTCATGTTGGGGTGAGAGACACAAAAGAAGAGACACGCAAACCCCTTTCAAAGACAATAAAAAGGTATGGACTTCTCTTTCTTCTTCTTTTTGTTGACTCAAGGGTATCCCTATGACCCAGCCCAACACTTAACCCACCTTACCTTGGTCTTACATTTTGCCAAGTTTGGGTTGGGAATCAATGTCACACTAGAATGAGAGACACACAAACCCCTTTTAAAAATGATAAAAAGGTATGAACCTCTCTTCTTTTTTTGTTGACTTAGAGATATCCTTGCAACCCAACCCAATGTCTAACCCACCTTACCTTGGTCTTACATTTTTTCAAGTTGGGGTTTGGAATGGGTGTCATGTTGGGGTGAGAGACACACAAAAGAAGAGACACACAAACCCTTTTCAAAGTCGATAAAAATGTATGGACTTCTCTTTCTATTTTTTTGTTGACTCAAGGGTATCCATGCGACCCAACCCAATGCCTAACCTACCTTACCTTGGTCTCACATTTTTCCAAGTTGGGGCCAAGAATGGGTGTCATGCTAGGGTGAGAAACACACAAAAGAAGAAAGAAAAGGAGAAGAAAAAGGAGGAAAGAAAATGAAAGCATGATAAAGAAAAGAAATGAAGAAGAGAAAAAGAGTCACAAAAAGTGACAAAAAGTCATAAAAAGGAAGAAAGAAACAAAGCAAGAAAGATAGAAATAATAAAAGAACAAAAAAAGGGATGACCTATATAAAGAAGGTCAGGAGGGTGGCATTTATTGTCTATTAATATTACTTCTCGTTGTTCTCTTATGTCTGAGTCTAGGAATGGCCTTAACCTTGGGAGCTTACCACACCCATGTGTATGAAAATAAGTGGAAATGTATAGTTGATGCCACCATGGTAAATGAAGAAGTTTTGAAGTCAACACTTCTAAGCTACATGGAGGATATTCATGGTTAATAAGTTTGGTATTTGTCTTTAATTGATTTTTAAAAAAAATTGGTAGCAACCAAGGGGCAGTTGTTACAGTAGGTTCACAAGAATATATCTCCCATATCATTAATCATCCACTTAATACTCATTGCATCTAGGTGATACTCAAGAAGGAAGCATCAAGACATTTTGAGTCAACCTAATTGACCCATATTTCATGAGTAGTGGTTCATAAGAACCCATCTCTCATGAACGTGAATAGTCTACTTATCACTTATTGCATGTAGGTGATGCTCACAAGATTCAATGAGTGCTAAGAAAACCATTCATACTCATGACAATTAGGTTCTTATAAATTGCTACTCATGAAATATGGGTCAATGAAACTAACTCAAAAACCATAAAACAAATCCCAATAAACTATCACATAATCTTATAACTTATCAATGGTTACCTAAAAACCTATATGTTAAACCTTGGTACTCATCTCCCACATCAAAAATCATCCCCATCTTAAAACCCATATAGAGATGCCTGATAAACTATCACATAATCCTATAACTTCTCAATCGTTACCTAAAAACCTATATGCTAACCCTTGGTACTCATCTCCCACATCAAAAATCATCCCCATCTTGAAAAACTATATAGAGATGTCTCTAAACATTAAGAGATTTCTAATAATGTTTTTTTATTTAAGTTATAGAGGAGACACCCTATAAAATAGTAGGGCCACCCTATAGATTGTAAGGAAGGTCAATTCCATTCTTCAAGTTCTAACTCCTGACCCATATGTTGAGTAAGATGCTCTCCCTCCTTCCTATAGCATCTCGTCTTCTCAAAGACATCCACATCCCATTAATTAATACAAGGATTGTTTCCAAGACATGACAGATAATGCATCAGGTTTATTAAGTTTAACCCGCAATATAGCTTTAGATAACCTTTATCAAGTGCACACAGAGCTCTTTCAAATAAGTCCAATTTTGATTGCATTTGTGCTTTTAAGAAACACTAGAATAATTAAGTAGAAAAACCATAGCATTCATAGTATTTTACCATGGGTGCCTTAATGTTGTATGAATGCAAAAGATTTGAAAAGGATATGTAAAATGGTTCTTGGCATAATATCTATATTGTTAATAAAGCATGTTTTTTAAATAAGTAGACATTACCTTGCTAATGTTTCTTTAAACATTAATGTAAATGCAAGCTCTATTCAATCGCAATGTTCATTTTTACGCTAGGATTCTATGAATCATTGACCTTGCTCATCTTGAACCCCCACAGTTCATTTTATACTAAAGATTGATGATTCTTTAAAAGGTGCAAATTTTTCATGTAGCCACATGAACAACAAAGATAATAATATTGAAGCTTGGTCTTACATAACTTTTTCATGGGATCGCAAATATATTATGGTGTTGAGTCATAACATTCTTTTTAATTTTGTTTTCAATGATATACTCTAAGGTTCATAAGATAGGCCATGTCTAATAAAGGTAAATGAGTTTATTTACCAAAGATATTGCACATAGCCCATTTTCAAACTGGTTTGTCCAAATTAACTTACTTCTTCCTGCTTTCTTATCAATTTTTTATTGTTAAATGGCTAATTGAATTTTCAAGACATGGAATTTGAAGAGGCATGCATCATGCCATGGGTACTCTTTTCAAAAGTAACATCCCTAACTTTTTGTAGTTTATAAATTTGTACCTTACATTTTTCTATTAAAAAGATAGAAACTATTGCACCATGACCTATGCTTTCAAAGTTGGACATAGTCTAAGCCTAAAAGGGTAAAACCAATAAAAAATTCTAGTCTCCAACCCTTACAACTTTAACTGCATGTGGATATTTTTAACAAAGGAATATGCAACCCACATTTGGGAATGCATTCTAGTACTTTGCTTTAGTTTAGTAGACATACTTTGGCTGTCCTCTAGTTTTTTTGTACCTAATTCTCTAATGGTGAATCTCTCTAATCATCAAATTGCAAACCTTCCAATGGATGATTCACTTTATCATATTTAAGAGCCTCGGCGTGGATATGAGTTCTAATTTTGGATGGTAAAAATGACATGAAAAGTGATGCAATGAAAATTGGATATGAATAGAGATAGCCTCTTCTCCTTCATCTACAAGTTTCTCTTCTTCCCTTCTCCTCTCTTCCATTATGGTTTATTCGTCACTACTATATTCTTCATCATTTTTCAAGTTTTCTTCTATAATAACCACCAAAGAAACTACCTCATTGGGGTACAATATGATGATAGCAACATTTTTATTTTCTCGCAAAATTCCAAGAAACTCAAGAGCACAACTACTACTATACTTTTTTTTTGGTGATGTAGAATTGCTTTTACCCCAAGATGCTACTACATCAAACATCTAGGTAAGAGTTTGGGCTACATGGTAGAACCAACCTTTTGGCTTGAAGAACCAAGCCATGACATTCCCTTCCATTAAATTAGATACCTTTGCAAATGATCACAGTTTTTCTTCTTTCACTTCCAGACTCTTGTAGAATAGAGATCATGCTCCTTTTCTAATTGGTTCTCTTTCTCCTTTCCAAACTCCTTGTGATCTTAGAGGTCCTCATCCACTAAAAACCATTATGGATCTTTGTCTCACTCATACCACCTCTTGTTGTGCTTGCACATAAATCATTACAAATAGAAAGAAAGTTAAGGGAATAAAAATTCCCCACAAGTGCTTACTCCTCTTCTGCAATATGCCATTTAGACATGCTTTCCATTTCATATTTTGTGAGGTGGCCTTTGTTTCCTAACTCAGTGTGATGTTCACAAGGCAACTCATTTTTTAAAATTTGTCCTCCTTTGTATCATAAACAAACATGTTTTTTCACTCTTAATCATCCAAATTTCTTCTACAAGGAAGAGATGATCCATTTCTTATGTTTTTATTAATCATGGGATTCTCTACATATTCCTCTAGTTGCTTACATTCTTCTAGTTTCCTATGGTTGGTTATGTTCTCTAAAACCAATAGGACTTCATCACATATGGGGATCCCAAATATTTTTATCTCTGTTGTAGCTTCCTCTCTAATGTGGATTGTTTCCATTGCTACATCTTGGGCTTTCTCTTGTGATAGGTTGCATTCCTCTTTACTATAGTTTTCCAACTCTTTTCTTTTTGCATTGTAATCTTCAGTGCCTTCCCCTTCTTCGAGGTAACACAACTCAACAACTCCATCCAACTCATCTATCTTTTCATCTTGATTCCTTTCATCTATCTCTTCTCTCTGAAACTCTTGGGAAATCATATTTAAAGGTCTTCTACCCACTAATATTTCTACCAAATCCTTAATGGATTTAATTTTCCCCTATTCTAGTAGTTTTATCCCTTGGCTAATCCTTTCCTTTATAGCCATCCTCTTTGAAAATAGCTCTTGCTCACAAATGGAATATTTATCCTCACCATTCCTTTCCACCTTCTCACAACTCTTCAATTCCTTTATTGTAGAGATTTATTTTTCTTTGTTGCTTTAATATTGCATGTCTCATAATCCTCCAATAAAACCTTAACTCTTCCAACTTAATCTTTAATTTTTGCAACTTGTTTTTTTGGTCTTTTGTTAGCTTATACCTCTACGATTGTCTTATCTTTTCTTCCACTTTGGTTATCCTTTTTCTTACATTATGATATAGTTCCATATTTGGATCCACAACCATGTCTTTAGTCCTAATATAGGGTTGCAATTATCTCCTCATTTTCCATTCTAATTTTATGATCTATTAACCATGTATCGACATTATTTTCCTATTATTCATCCCTTCAAAGAAATTAACACAAATGTGGGGAGAAGACCTAAAAGTTAATGCTTCATATGCCAATACAAAATAACTTTAACTCTTAGCAATCTTCAACCTAGATAGCTACACTTGGAAACACTACTACCAATAAGCTACAGCAAAAAAAAACTCTCTAATTCCTGGTATATCCTTTCAAAGCCATTATCTCACTTATTATTTATGTCTATCACAACTTTGCTACAGTGGTTCCCTCATTGGCATGGTATAGTTGAAAAGGAAAGATATTGGGAATGGAAAATTATGCCCAAAGAGAACTCGAACTTCCAACTAGTTTTCATTAATCAAAAACTACTTCTCACCATTAAAACCTTTGCCAAGTTGGTATTCGGGATATTAATATTCTTCATCAAAAAATTGCATTCAGTGCCAAAAAATTCCATGCCACTATCAACACAAATCTCACTAAACTCAATATAGAGTTTTTGCCTCATGCTCATCCCTGTTATTTTCCTGTACTGCAAACTCTTCTCAACTGAACACACACAATACTCATAGTTGCTCACATTCCCTTCACACTGATACAATAATAAATGGATGGCTCAACAATAAATGGAGAGGAAAAAATAGAGGATCACAATGGCTCATTGGCATAGGAACAATTTGCTCTAGTACCAAACAGATGCAGACTTAGACTTGAAACTGCATATGAAACTCTGAAAATAGCTTTATAGTGCCTTTTACTACTCAAAATGGACAATTCAAAATAGCAAAAGACTTGAGTGAGGAGATTACATTTGATTCAAAGGAAAATGCAAGCTTTGTTTCATCACAATGTTCATTTTTATGCTAGGATTCTATGAATCAGTTACCCTACTTATCTTGAACCCCCACAGTTGATTTTATACTGAAGATCTATGATTATTTAAATGTTGCAAATTTCATGTAGCAACATGAACAACAAAGATAAAAATATTGAAGCTTGGTCTTACACAACTTTCTTGTGGAATCACAAATATATTATGGTGTTGAGTCATAACATTCTTTGTAAGCTCGTTTTCAATTATGTTAATATACTCTAAGGTTCATAAGAGAGGCCATGTCTAATAAAGGTAAATGAGGTTATTAACCAAAGGTATTGCACATAGCCTATTTTCAAACTGGTTTGGCAAAAATAGTAATTCTTCCCTACTTTCTTATCAATTTTTTTACTATCAAATGGCTAATGGAATTTTTAAGACATAGCATTTGAAGAGGCATGCATCATGCCATTGGTACTCTTTTCAAAAGTAAGATCCCTAAATTTTTGTAGCTTACATTTTTCTATTGAAAAGATAAAAATTGTTGCACCATGACCTCTACTTCCAGAGTTGGACACGGTCTGAGCCTAAAAGGGTAAAAGCAATAAAAAATTCTAGTCTCCAACGCTTACAACTTTAACTGCATGTGGATCTTTTTAACAAAGGAATATGCAACCCACATTTGGGAATGCATTCCATTACTTTGATTTAGTTTAGTAGACATATTTCTATCCTCAGGTTTTTTCTACATAATTCTCTAATGGTGAGTCTCTCTAATCAATAAATTGTAATATATTCCAATGGTTGATTCACTATCATATTTAAGAGCATCAACGTGGATATGAGTTCTAATTTTGGATAGTGAAAATGAAAAGAAAAGTGATGCAATGACAACTGGATGTGAGTAGAGATAGCCTCTGCTACTTCATCTACAAGTCTCTCTTCTCCCCTTCGTCATTCTTCCATTATGGCTTATTCATCACTACTATATTCTTCATCATTTTCAAGTTTTCTTTTACAATAACTACCAAAGAAACTATCTCATTTGGGTGTTCATTTCATAGTTGCTCAAACATCTCCACTCTACTCATTACAAGAACTCTCCTTCCAAGAGGCATGATACCATAAACAAAATACACACAACTCAAATTTAGAAGTGGAGAAAGTCATAGATGTGATGAACTTTGTTTCCAATCTTAAAATGAACAAACAAAATAATTAAGATAACAAAAACTAAATGGGAATTTGGAGATGGTAATTTTGAAAGGAAAGGAAAGGATCAAAGGCTAGGTGGTAATTTAGAAAGGGAAGGAAAGGAGCCAAGGTTGGACATTGGATGTAGTTTTGCTAATCTAATTAACCTAGGGAATGTTCCTGAAGCTTTAAGTATTTTATCTTAAGTGTTTGTAGAATGTTGACAAATAAAATTTTGGGTGCTTTGATTTTGGGATTTGAAATAGCTTTCAAACTAGCAGTATAGGCAGACCAATGAAGGCATAAAGTAGTATCATCAATTTTTCATGAACATGCAAATGCCATAGATGCTAAGATGGATCCTCTTCTAGCATCCATGGAATACCACTCTATGGACATAGATGATGTAAAAATGAAAGATAGGCTCAATATCCTATGTATATGCCAAAGCTAAACATAGATGATGCAAAAGATGAAGGCCAACCTAAAGCTCCTTGGGTGTACACCAAAGTTGAAGACAAAGAAGCACAAATGCCCATCTAAAATTTTAAACCTCCATGTTGTAGAGTAGTGTGCATGGGTTGTAGAGAGGAACGAGCTTCACAATCATACAAGCTTTCTAATTGTAGTATATCTAGAAGTCTAGTGTGTGTTAATGTAATACTGCCAAAGTATCTAATGTAATAAGTTTTGTGAGAATTAATCAATAATGTTAGATTTAAGTTGACATTAATAGAGAAATAAAATTAGTGAGTTTGATTTTGATGATGGTATCTCTATACCACTTTTGGTTGCTCTTTCGTGCTCTCCTAGGACTGGTTCATTCATACTTTCATTGGGTCCTTTACCTAGATAAGACTATCTACTCTATTCATTCATTCCAATGAGTCCGAGCCAATAGGCTAGAGAGAAAAGGACAAGAAAGGCCCTCACCCTATCAATAGTAGGGTGCTTAATTGAGTTAAAGAGGAATGTGAGACAGGGAAAATAGAAGAGTTGTACATTGGAAGAAGAATTGTTGTAGAAGAGAGTTAAGAAATTGATATTCAAGATGAGCATACAAACCAATGAATAGAACTTCAAGAGTATAGAACTAAAGAAAAGATCATTAAATCTTTCCAAAATTGGGTCGTCAGTCATAGATTAACATCCCTACATTTTTTGGAAGTTTGAATCATGAGAAGATGATTGATAGAATTACATTTAGAAGAGTATTAAATATAAGAAGGTTGTTTTAGAAGAGGATAGATTTGAAGGAATACAGATTGATACTAGATCTCATGGGTCTCAGCAAGGGTGACCAACACACTTTCTAGATGGTGAAGAAAAAACCATATGACAAAATAAAGGGTAGGATGGATGAAGCTAATAAAGAAATACAATGTTGCACAATACTGCATTCAATAATAGGAAATAATGGACTATGTAAAAATCAACATCTTCGTCAAGCAGGTAGCAAGCAGAGCTAGATGGAAGCAATATCAAGCATATTCAGTGATATTGCTCATCTTGAGATTTTTGTGAATATGGAGGATGTGTTTGAAGCATATAGGAAGACATGAATCCATATTGTAAATTTTGCAAGTGGAAAATTTGAACCTGGACATAAATCCATATTGTGGAATGGAGTACAATTCGAAACAGTTAAAATGAGGAAAGATAAAGACTAGGAATGTGAAAGATTGTGCTTTTGAATTCTATAATTGAAAATGTCACATAGAAGCTGATGAAGTTTGGAAATAGTCTTCGGAGTTGCATACTAAATAGTATGTAGGGGTATAACATTTAAGGAAAAAGGGAAGTTTCTAAATAGGAGAAAATTGCAAGAGCAAGAAGATGTAAGGGTGTAGGAAAATTGTTGTCAAACTCTTCTCATATTTCAGTGTGATTAGTTGATTATAATCATTCTCAAGCAAGAAGTTGACTTAAGAGGAAGAAGAGGTTGGTAGAATTTTGATGGTGTTTTAGATGTGATAAGAGATCAATATGGAGGCCATATAAAAGGTAGTGGACTTATGACTTGTTGTTGGAGAGTCAAGCTTTTGAAATCTCGTCTTTAGGATAGCGAGAGTGAAGTTGAAAAATGAGTGCAAATTACAAAGAAATGGCCAAAAAGTTCACAAGTCAAGTTCAATGTAGAGTGTTTGTTGTTAGAGTGGGAGGGGGGGAGGTAGAGATAAAAGAAATGTGTTTGTCAAGGTAATTAGATAATGTAATGGGTTTTCAGACAATTGATGAAGAATATAAAAAATTGCATTTAAAGTTAAGTAGAATTTAGTAGATAAGTAGAAGTGGGTTTAATCCTACTGTAAGTGTGTTGAGTTTATACAACTCCAAAAGAGAAGAAGAAAAAATGGGGCTTCAATGTATTGAAAAGGAGTGTAAAATAAGACTCATATAGAGATACTAATTGGAAGAAGAAAAGGTGGCCTCACATTGTGAGTTGTTAATCTTGGAGAGATGTTGGGAATCATGCAAGCTAAATTGGATGCTATAGAGACAACATCAAAAAAGAATTGTTATAGAGTAGTGAAAAAATTTGATGTTCAAGAAAATTGAGCAGGCCAATAGCGAGAAGTGCTAAGGTAGAGTATACGAATAGAGAAAATATGATCAAATTAAGACATTTTTAAATTGAGAGACAATTCAAAAATTGATATCCCTAAGTTTATAGATAGGATTGAAATTAGAATATTATTTTATCTATGAGCAAATAGATGACCTAAAGAAAGCAAATTTGGCATACACCAAACTAAAATGACATGTCCATTAGGTGGGATCAAGCACAATTTGAAAAAGTTAGGATGAGAGATAGAAAGATAAAAACTTTGAACACAAACTCAAAGTGAAAGGGTAAATTTTGAATGTTGATTATACATTGAGTTTGTTTAGGAAGCAAATGATGAGTTTGAAGGTATTATAATTTGACCATCAAAACATGTCAAATACACACAAATGAAAATTCCCACTTATGTTGAAAGAAAATCATTGTCAATGATAAGTAGGTTTTGGAACAAAACCATTGTCAATGATAAAGTAGGTTTTGAAACAAAAATTATACGAATCTTTTGAGAATTGTTGAAGAGTGATATATTTTTATTTGGATGCATTCAAGTTGGACTTCTGATTTCATCTCTAGAAAATATATTTGTACGTAAAGGGAGTACAAAACACATTGTTTATCGAAGTTGAAGAGCATGACAGATATTTCCAAGGAAAGCGTACACTTGATCTATAGATTCTTCAATGAACCTTATGAAAGGATGCCTAGATAGATTCTTAAATGAACCTTGTGAAAGGGCACTCTATACACCTTCATGCAAGCTTGATAGACAACTTTGGGATCACATGTTTCAAGTATTTCAGAGCATTTTTTATTCATTATGTAGAGAGCAAATGCTCAGGTAACTTTTGATTTATACAAGGTCACTTGGCCTTTTTGGTTTTTATTAGAGTTATATATTTACCCTTCACATGTACAAACTCTAGAAGGTGGTAAGAAGGAATATTAGAGGGTTAGTTTTCATAATTCAGCAACTCAGATCCTCAGCTTCAATTGGTTAGAAAGTACTATGTGTCAATGAATATTGCGTCTTCGACAATAGATGCTTGCTCTCCTTCCTTGGGTCCAAAAGGGAAGTACATCTATCTAAAGGCCATCACATTTTATTGAGATTATTTACTTTGTAATTTAAAACTAAGTTGACTATATTTAATTTGGACAAATATACAATCCAACAAAATGCAATTCAATTGGCAAGTCGAGATGTAAGCCCAATGTTACATTAAAAGGGGCACACTACTAGATTAAAATATACAAGAAACTTCAAAAAGAAAATGAAAAGGAATGTTAAAAAGAAAGGATAGAAAAAACACTCAAAAGTAGAATAACTTCAAAATGTTGATTGCATGTCCATATTATAAAAGAGTAAATCAAAATGAACAAGAAAACCCACCTGGAGCTGGAAAAAATCATGAAGAACTCTCTAGATTTTTTGGCCATGTTTAGCTCTCTTCTGCAAATCCATATGTGCAAACCTTCATCCAAGAGTGCTCAAGGCTTTTAGACTAAAAACTTTTAATTTGCAAATGATCAACCCAATAACTCATTGGTTAACTTTCTATGATGCAAACAAAATTCAAAGCAAACAAAAATATCCACCCAAAATTGGAGGTTGATATAAAAGATAACTACAATTATTGGAAATGTTCTGCCCTCTTTTATGGGCCATAAATCCAAAGTTGCACCCAAAAAGTGTTCAAGAAATGTAATTAAAATTTGTCAATGAAAGAGCAGGTAACTGAAAAATTCATTACTTAATAATGCAAACAAAATTCAAAATGGACAGGAAACCCCAGCTGGAAGTAGAGGCTAACATGAAAAAAAAAAATTGGTTATCTGTTAACTCTGTCATACACTCTTCTGCAGACCCATATATTAAAGTCTGTAAAAAATAGAGAAAACAAAGAATCATTGATTAGTAATCCATACTCCAAATAAAATTCAAAACAGTTAAAAAAAAAGAAAGAAAGAAAAGAAAAAGAAGAACCCATCCGAACTTAAAGAATTATCTATACCTATTAATCTTGTCATACCCTACTCTGCAGACATTGTCCTACCTTCCTCTGCAGGCCTATAAGTTCAAAGCAGCATCAACTAGTGCTTAATACAAATCTGGCAAATTTATTCAAACTGATTGACTAATAATTCATACTGCAAACAAAATTCAATATGTCAAAATTAAAACCCACTTGATCCATGCTGCAAACAAAATTTAAACTACAGAGAAGAAATTCGCATGGACTGATACTTAATACAAATCAATCACATTCTTACGGTTTATGCTTTGAAAACTACACACAAAGAGTAACTAATAAAAAATAGACTAAGAATCTCATTACAAAAATGGTTAATAATCATTCCTGAAAACAAATTTCAAAATGCAGAGAAAACCCAGCTGGAGTTGAAGGAATTCTTTATATTTGTTGGCGTATGAAGAGTGCTTAACAAATTAGAGGTAGATAGTTGTTTGTCTCTGCTACAATTGAATCAAGATCAATGAAAAATCGTTAGGTTACAGCTTTATCCTTGTTTACAGAGCTGTTTTAGCCCATAATTGGTACTAATTCTAGGACGGCTATTAGGGACTCTGTTTTAGCACATTTCCCCGTAACGTAGTATTTATTAATTTTTAACAGTAGAGAACTCTGCTTTACCATTGTTAGAAAAGCAGAGCTCCGACTGCAACATCATATTACTGCTACATTTGCCTCGTTAACTTGGGTTTCAGCGTGGTTAAGCTTTCTGAATTTTAACAGGTCTGAAAGTCGTTTAGGATGGGTCGCTCTCCATGCTCTGCTTTGGGTTTTGAAGAGCGCTTAACCCAGTTGGTGGGTTTGTTTGATATGCCTCTAATTTTTCACTCTTTATCTATAAATCTATACGATCCATATCATATCTTTTCAATTGGAATCTTGGAATACCTATATCTAGCCTATGTATTTAACAGAAAATCTAATGAGTAAGGACGCCAACAGACTAAATTTATGTTCTATTCTCCTCTTTCATGTTCTACAAGTTCTAACAGAAGAAATTTAGTTCATAAGCTCTGTATGAAATGGGCCAAGCATGTGAAATCATCTGAAAAAAATTGGTGCATAAGTAAGTGACTCATAAATTCTCTGGTCAATCATCTGAAAAAAACTAAACTAAACAAATTTCCACGCACCCAAAGAAAAATTGCACAATGACTCGCTTGAGAATACAGAGGAAAGGAAAAATGCACGATGACTGGCTTGAGAAATTTCAATGCAGAACTGTTTTAACAATTGCAGACACCTTTTGAAATCGAATGGTCAAAGAAAACATTCTACCCACAAAATTTGAATACTAAATATGTTATAAATGTCTACACACAGCCTCTCAAAAAATTGGGAATGAGGAAAGAAAAAGCGAAGGCAGAAAAAAGCAGCAAGAGACAGTATCAGTACTAATTGGGAAGCCAAGGATTTGAAGTATCAGCACTGTATGGGCATGTCTGCCTTCTATGGCCCACCTAAGTCTGAATATGAAATGATCTCCCTTATTCACCATGCTGTCTCCAAAGGCATTACATTCCTCGACACCTCTGACGTGTATGGTCCTCACACTAATGAACTTCTCCTTGGATTAATTTCTATTAATCTGATTTTGAGAAGAATTCTCTGGATTCTCGTATGGTTTAATTTCAATTTGGAGAATTTTGACTCTGCCTCAAAGATTGCACCACTACCATTTACTTGAGAAGCACAGGGATTGGGCTTTATGCTCTGGATGACGGTTCTGAACAGGTCCGCTCTTCGACGCCGGCCATGGACTTGTTTGATACTAACACTCGCTGCCAAGAAATGCCGCTGCTACAGCTTGAGGTCCACCGCATACGAGACATCGTTTCCCGAAACTCCTTGGGCGCTTGGGCGGGGAGGTTGAGACATACGCAGAGGCAGAGATTTCGGTTTCAGCGGGCTGTGGCTGCTGCCATCGTTTATTAATCACTCGTGCCTCCCCAACGCAACCAGGCTTAATGTAGGAAGAGCCATGTTTTTGCATGCAGCAAAGCCAATCGGAAGGGAGAAGAAATCGCCATTTCTTACTTCGATGCCCTGCTCCCCCTTCCACAGCGAGAAGTCATGTGGGGTTTCAATTGCAACTGCAACCGTTGCGCTCTGGAGAAGTCTCTTAACACTGCTTGAATACACAATTTGAGGCGTTGCACAACAAAGCGCTGGATGAAACCAATGCTGCAAGGTCGTCAGGAGAAGAATTTCCCACAGACCTTCCCAAGTCTGCAAAATTCTCCATCTCAAGAGAGGCTAAAAGAGAATACGACAGTCTACGCTAGTCTTGAATGCAAACTTACCGTTAATGTTTTATTTTCAAAAAAATCGTTACAGCTTTTATTTTCAAAATTTTCAATTTTACCGGAATGTCAACACTGTATCCCGTGTTCCCGTGAAAATTCAAATGATTATTAAAAGAGGCAATTAAATGTTTTTTTAATATAGAACTTTAATTTTTTTTAAATATACAATGATTATTTTAGGATTAAATATTTTTTCAAAAATTAAATAAATAAAGAAAAATTTAACTGGACACTTGTCTAGTCATAATATATTTATATGTTTAGGACACTTGTATCACATCTTATAAAAGGACCCATTTAAGCTCATTGTGGATAGGTGCATTGATCTACCTTATCAATCACAAAGTGACAAACTCAATGGTGGTTCATTCCACCATAGAAGTCACATAGTCAATCTATATGTCATGTATCCAAGAGGTCCACTATATATATGCATAAAACACTGTAAATAACTAAGGGATAATTTTAAGCACCAACATTATATGGGCTTGTAATAAAATAAAAATTGTGTATAATGGTGAAAGGAAAGGTGACAAAGTAAAGCCAACAAAAACGAGCCTCTACCAAACATGACATATATGCAATGTGAGTGTGTTTTAAACTTCTTAGAATGAATATGTCCCCTACATATGGAAATCTTGAGCACATTGTGGTACACCAAGTTAAAGCATGACTTGAGGACCAACAACAAAATTAGTTAGATATGAGTCACCATCACTAAAAAAATTTGGATAGGAGGATGTCAGGTGGAAGATAAGAGGAGAAAAGGGTTGGGTGTTGAATTTTTTTCATTCACTTGATTTCTTTCCTTCTTTATAGGTTTCCAACCATGCAACTTTCACTATTTATATGTCAATTTTGGTTTGTTGCAATATTTTGAGGGACTGTGGAGTGAGACCCAAACTATGTCAAGAAAAAACATTCATAAAAGGGATTGGATGAGAGATGACAAGAAGAAGCTTAGAAAAAGGAAAGTGATTTATAGATTAAAGTATAAACCATAAATGAGTAGAAGAGATGTATTTGATACCATTGGGTCATCAAGGAGAAGCTTTGAAAATATTGAGTCACCAAGGAGAAGCTCAAAACAAGAGGGATTTTTAGATTAAGAAGGAATCATGGATATGAGTAGCTAAGATAGGATGTGATACCATTGGGCCATCTTAATCTAATACAATCCAATGTACATGAATGCTTCTCAAAGATCTTTCTTAGATATATAGGTCTTCATTTCCTTCAAATTTGGAAAAAGCTCGACCTTGAAAGAAGATGACTTGTTGTGTTGCATAATATTCATTACATATATTATCTAGAGACCAATTTTTTTCTAAAAATATATTAGAAATATACATTATGTAGCTTTTCAATGCCTACTTCAAAAATATCTTCATCATTCTTGGCATTGAGGCAAATTTTACTAGCTAATTAATAAATGTTCAATATTTTTTCTATAGTTAAGTACACACCTCCTTCACAATTTATTTCCTATAATAGTATTAAATACTAAAATATTATATTATTTTAAGGGGTAAATGCTTTTGACCCGGATCTATGAACCGACAAGGTCACAAACGAGGGACCTCATTGCCAATTTAAGCATTCAAGAATTACACCCCAGTGGGGTTTGAACCTTGATGGGAAAAACAACACCACAACAACTTAACCATCATACTGTGCCACTATTGAAAAATTCTAAACTATTCACTCTAATAGCTAAAAATAATTAATTTAAGTTGATTTATGCTTATAAGTATGCATCTTATTAGACTAGCCTAGATTGGGCTTAGGGGAGTTTGGAGGTGATGTTAATTTTACTGATTCCACAATATATACACCTTCCTCTCTAATTGTTTTCATCCTCATAATCTTTGAGTTGACCCTTCATTAGTATTGCCTTGACCTTCTTTCAAGTAGCAATCAAGGATCATGAGTTCAGTGGTGGTGGAAGTATACAAATTTTAGTAGAATTTTGATGTTCTTGTTCAATTTTTTGGCTACCCACTTACTCTTTTATTATACCAGTCTAGAAAGAAAAAAGTTGATCTCAAATCTAAATGCATCATCACCTAGCTTTATATTTCTTTCTTGATTGGAACTTAAAATGATGGTTGAACTTTCAATCATTTAATCTAGTTGTCTTAGCCCTAATAAATTACATTAAAAAGTTGTTAGCAAGGATTGCTTGCAAGTTGTTAAGCTCAATATTGAATATAGTGTTATACAGTTCACACATGATAACAATTTATGTTATCACCACACATTATACCATGATAATCCTTGTACACTATAGATTTCACAATATTAAAGATTACAAAAAATACCTTAAGAAAACATATTCTAAGTTGGGGGAGATTTGGTTGAAAAGTTGTAACAATGGAAATAACATGGTAAATGGTTACATCCTTCTTTCCTATTGAGTCTAATATCACACTCATAAAAGAGTAATTTTAGGAGACGTTGAATTCATATCTATGGTAAGGAGTTATTATGTGGCCATTGAACTAAGTATTCAATGTATATGAGTTCTATTTGTATCAACTAATAGATTGTTATAGATTTGGGAACCTAAAAAAATTAGCTCCAGGGTTTTCAATACTCAAGACCATGGTAGGAATGGGTTTTCCAGATTACCTTGCATACAACTATTGGAAGGTGCTAATATTTTTCTACGAAACTTTATGTACTAGGTAACCCTTAACCCTCATTTTGGGCAACTTGGGTTCTTTGTATTTAGTTCACATATTATTATGATGGCTAATGGAGTGAAGTGATTTTAGATCATTGTCCCTGTAGTCTTAAAAATATGATTTGCTTGTTACTTTATGTTACAATGATGTCCATTTCTATTTCTAGATTTACCTAACATAGGTATTCCCATTAATTGTACTTGAGAGTACAATAGACTTTTATTTTGGTAAGTTGTTGAATATGGTTAGAAAATATTTGAGGTTGATATTAGCAGTCAATTATTAGTTGTTGCATGTTACCATGAGAAATTATGCCATGAAAATTGAATAAAAATTACATGACATATATTATACCAATGAGGAATGAGTAGGTAAAATAGTAGTTATAGAAGTGTCTAAGATATTAAAATATTATAATTACAACTGTGGTAATCTACTAAATCGTCAAGCTTACACATATTGAATAAAAGATAGTAAATGGTAGGTACTTTTATTGGAGTATTGAGTTAATAAGTATTCTATATTGGATTTATCCCATGTATATTCATGGATACAATTTTATTGTCATCATACCTTAATCTTTAATGCTTAAGTCATTTCATGAATTAGATTGGTCATTCTTTATTGAATAGTTAATTAAGTTGGTATATTTTTATAGGCATTTGGATTCCTTCCAAGAAATTAGAATTGCTTCCTATTATTGGAAAGTTGTCTTTTGAGCATGGTTTGCACAATCTCTTTTAAACTAAATCCTTAAGATGTAAGAAACAATTATTTGTTAACTTGACTTGTTAACCTTACTTGATGGGGATGTTTTCTTTGAATCCCTTCTAAATTTGAAATATGTGAAAGTTTATGGCATAAACTATAGAGCCTCTAGTTCTCTAAAAGTGATACATAGGTAGGGTTATTTTAAATCAAGTCCCAAAAGAGTACATCTAGTGCTAGGGATATGTCATGATATAGGGATCTTGTCCAATATAGTGCATTATTGGAAGTAGTAATAGAGATTTGTTGTCATTTCTAGATTTAGTAAGGTTTGTGGATAACATATCTAAATTAAAATAAACTATTAAGTATATGAATCATTGGTTCCATAATTTAAAGATCATCATCAATAGAAAGGTCAATAAGTATAATGCATTGAGTGATTGGACATTTTATGTAGGTCCCACGAAGAAGACATATTACCAAAATATGTGACACAGGTCACACTTTGTAATGAAATTATAATCATTATGATGAAAAAATAGTAGTAATTAATGGTGGTTGTTGAATTGGTATTAGAGCATAGTTTATATACTATGCCCATATAGCTCACTAGACTTTGGGAATAAGTTGACAAGGTGATAATATAGAGTTGTGTCCTATTTTGGGCCAACATAATAGTTTTGTGAGAAATAGTTTCATTTGGAAAGTCCCTTAGGTGAAATGACTTCCCCTAAACCATGTGCCACCTACATGACACAAAGGGTTTCGAACAAAACAATCTCACCCAAACACTTTATAAATTCTCATATCAATTTATAAACAGGGTTTTGGCAAAAAATGTTTCTCCTGAAATAGCCAAGGTGGAATCCCATGTGACACCTTTTCCTCTCTTTTGGGGAAAATTCAACAAGTGGATTTTAACTCCTCATTTCTCCAACTAGGCCTATGTTCATAAAAATCTAAAATTAATCTATGGTAGGGCTTCGATCCTAGAACCTAAGATTTATATTTTTAACATTTTAATAGTTTATTATTATTAATTTATTTTAAGTAAGTCATTATAATTAGGCATTAAGCTACTTAGGAATTAAGAAAAGTATCCTAACTTTTTTTCTTAAATTAAAAATATAGTGCACTAGAGGAGATAATCCTCTCCAAAATGGTATAAATTATTTTGTTTATGATGAATAGTTTATCTATAGGTGAAGTGGAGTTCCATAGAATCTATTATTTTTTAGTAAATTTAACTTAAATTTTTTATTTAAAATAAATATTCATAGAATTTTTATTTAAAATAAGTATTCATAGAATTTTTATTTAAAATAAGTATTCATAGAATTTTTATTTAAAATAAGTATTCATAGAAAAAAAAAAAATTTGTTTGCATGCACTAGATATTAAAGTTATCTAAGTGGGTGGGGTGGAGGGGAGAAAGTGAAGAAAATAAATATATTTACTATATTAAAAGTGGAATCCCATTGACCTTGTTTTTTGATTTTTTTTAGAATTTAATTATTCTCTTTAATTTATAAAAAATATTTTCAACTAATTTTTTAAAAATTAAAAAATTAGAAACATAAACTACACTAAAATTTTCACATTTCATTAGTTTATATCATATTTAAATTTTAAAACATATGCATGTACATATCACTTTCAAGAACTCCAAGTTGAAAAACTATATTTGTGTTGGTCATTTCCTTTATTAAAGTGGGACATAGTTTTAAAGTTTTACCCACAACATGTAAGTTGAGGTTTTTATTTTGGATATTACTATACATTGAAACTTATATAGAGATAAGGTCCAAGTATGGGGGCTTGAATGGCTCAAGAAGCCCAACAAAGATCATGTTGTATTTGACCAAATAATATAGTTTAGATTTAGGGAAAAATTTATTAATAAGTTAGAGAAATCATACAGGTCATAGAAAGATCAAGTATTTAGTCATAGGTATATTAGATATAACAATTCTAATCAAAGGTCAAATTATGCCTATGTGTGCTCAGTACTATAAGGTACAAGTGGTGGTGAGTATGAGTTAATTGGATACTCGATGAAGATGATTATGCCAAACCTTAACTAATGGGACCTTGAAAGGAAACCCAAGATTATCAAGCGTCAAATTGCATCCTTTATGATGTAATAAGGACAATGATTTCTTTTGAATCTCTTTAAAAAAATTGAAACAATTTTGTAGAAGGATAAAGGTTAGTCACTAGAATTTAGTTGGCTCTGTAATGCCCAAAAAAATTACAATAAAATACAGCTAAGGGGAAAACATAAATTCCAAATTTTGATTACAACACACATCCTAACTCTCACAATTTTTTTCTAAAGCACACAATTCTTAAAAAGCATAACAAAATTTGACCAAATATGGATTATAATATTTTGTTAAGTAACTAAATTTCTTAGGCAACACTAGCAGGGCTTCAAGAGAAGACAAGGGATTCACATCATCAGGGCATCCCTAATAAGTCCCACAAACACATTCACGATCAAAGACACCATCAAGTCAAATGCAATGGCAATACAATATATCAATATTAACTCAAGTAATGAAAAGAGAGCAAACCCTAAGGGTTAGACCTAATTCCGTAGAGGCTCATCTTTGATGGCCTTGCTTACGTATATATTTTGCAGAGGAACCGTAGTTCAACAAATTGAGTTCACCCAACTCATTTTTGATTGACCATCAATCACACATAACACCCAGGTTTAAATCACCAGTAGATCACAATGGTCATAAATACTAAGAATGAATAACAATGATGAATCTATAAGGGCTCCTTCTACTATAAGGAGTGATTAACAATCTCGATTACAATGCCCCTCAAGGACCACTTGCCAACATAGATAATCAAGAATTGTTCTAGAATGAAGGTAACCAAAACATATCTTGAATAGATAATTATAATTGAAGTCATGGTTTTAATCCAAACATACAAAGGTCACCATATGGCATTCATAAGATTAATAGGTGAAAGGTTAACAAAACAATCCACTTATTGAATCTTTCTGGCAATTCAACCTTCATACACGTGGTTGACTAACACAAGGAGTATAACCCTTAGGATCAAAAATTGCTCTACAAAATTCATCTTATGCCTTTAATACTTTAATTATAGAATATAAGAGTGGGTATGCAACCATTTATAGGGTTCTCTTACCCCAGATAGTCTCTTCATTGGCTACCACCCACTTAGGTGGAGCTAGAGGTCTGAATCCTTGATATGGATAGGCATGGTTGACAGTTTATTCAAAAACAAAACACATCACACTTACATGATAATTTAGTGCTTGTACTTAATATTTTCTTCACTTCATGGCTACAATCCTAGTTAAGTAAAATGTTTGATGGCCACCTCTTACCACAATATAATTCACAGAAATATGATAATTCAAGGAAACAACTTGCTCTCCACCCTACCATATTGGCATCACGAAGCCTCATGAGCTCTAGCCAAACCCCCGAGTAAGAAATAATTTAGCCCCATGATGTTGAAATGGGGTCTTCCATTCAGATAATAAAAAATAGTGTTTCAAGACAAGATTTATCAAAGTAACTATCAAACAGTGTCATGAGAGTGATACTGAAAATTTGTTGAACAGAGTATTCCAACACCCATTATGCTTACTAGTTATTATGTATCAAAAATTTATATATATAAATTACTAATATTGGAATTTGAAGACCAAGAAGGATATAGAAAACCAAGCTCTATTCATTTAAGGATGACATTAAAATTTCCATAAATTAGCTTATAAACAAGGATATTGTTTGAGACCAATGGATTGGTCAATGAAAGCCAAGATTCTAAAAACAATCCCCAAACACTCATGGGTACAATTTAGTTATAAACAAAAACTCCTAAATATTACCACACTAAAACAATACATGAAATACACAACCATTTCCCCCAATACACACAATAAGGTCCAACATGTAATTGCATTTTACGTACAAAATAATAGATGGGTATGCTTAAAATTAGCTTAAGATATACTCCCATACCTACATAAATATCCTCCAAGGGCTTGACTTGGGATCTTGAACCTTTTCTTCTACTCCATAATCCTTTTTCCACCATGAAACCCCACAAAGGACTTCAGTCAAACAATAAATCTAAAATGACAGTGGGATTATGTGCATTCTAATCTCCACTGCTTGGAGAAAAATTCCATGCCTAGCCTCTTCCTTCTCAATTTCCTTCTACTTTATTCCCCCTCTCTCTCTTTGTCCATCGTCCCTCTTTTCTTCATTGAAAAGCTTCCTCCTCTCAAGCTGTGCACCCCTGACAAAATTTATTGCACCTGTAATTTTTGGCATATCACCATCTAGGGTTTGTTTCGCATTCTAAAAATATGCCTTCCTTGCTCAATCTCTCTTGCCTGCATAGCCGTCCTTTTTTGCATTAATCCTTATGTCCATCACCTTCATTCCTTTTCAAGAATGATTCCTAGAGATAAAATATCAATTCATATGCCCAAGCTTCATTCGCCTAACCACGAACACAATCTTTCCTTGAATGCAGACCATCAATCTTGAAATATGTTTCATGGTCAAGCGCACCTCAATTATGTGACTTTCTTTAAATCGCCACCATACGATTTGACCTTCTTTCAATTTCAGTCATAGATCTTCACCTTAAACTATGACATCAATCTTACCTTTATGCTCACGAACCCTAATAAAATGATTCACATCAATGATGTGAATCAGTTGCTCAATCGGTGCTTGCCATATGTCATGCGAATGATTCACAACAATGATGTGAATCAGTTTCTCAATCGTTTCTTTCCATGTGTCACGCACCTGCATCCCTGCATTGGTCAACCCAAGTCAATGCAAGAATACATGGGAAGGCAAGATTAATCCATCAAAAAAAAAATCAAACTTAAGCTTATTAACCTTCAAGGTTTGGATGTCGGGTATCCTCCCTACCTCATGCTCAATGTGCATAGAAACACCTTAGAAGCAAGCCTGAACACCTAATTTTGAAGCTCCTTACACATATCAGGGTTCGACCTTTGACATTACCCTCTACCTTCTACCTTATGACAAACATGCTTTGAAAGCCTCAAGAACAAAACCGAACCGCGTGTTTGATCCTCTTTATATTCGTTGAAGTTTGGTCATCGGCCTTACCCTTTAGCTTGCTTCTTGTGCACCATCGCAAACCCACATTCTAACCTTCAGGACACTAAATCATGGAACTCAAAATAATTTTTTTAGTTGTTGGATGTTGGGGATTGCTACTTCCCCTTACCTTATTCTCAAAGTGCAAAGTAGAACTTATCAAGCAGGGCCGAACACACATCTCTAATGCTTTTTGGACCTATCAGGGTTCAACCATCGGCTTTACCCCTTACCATACAGCCTACCTTTACTCCATTGCAACCTTCCCACCAACCTCCAAAACATGCACGATTTTTTTGGGTGGCGGGGTTATCTCTTCCACCTTATCACTTTCATGCCTTTGTTTAAGGTTTAAGCCAATCTACTGACCCGCGATGTCCAAACAATCCCTTGCGAGCATTTGAAAAACTTAAATTTTTTGGGTGTTGACCTTTAGGATTTCTTCCTTACCGACTACTTGACAATACATTGAGGCATAAGCCTCCAAGCCAACCCATGAACATCAAAAACATCTTGGATGTCAAGATTCAGGGTTTCTTCTTGTTGCATACTTATCAAAATGGTTCAGTTATAAACCTTAAGGAGAAAACCGCAACACTAAAGTCATTTTGGGTATCATGGTTTGGGGTTACATCATACTCCTTGGACTCTTATTTCATGTTAGATCATAAGCCTTAACACCGACCAGCAAACTTTGAACCCATTTCGGGTGTCGAGGTTTGACCTTACCTCCTACCACTTACCTTCCCTTCAATATAAACATTTTGAAGACTTGTTAAGAAGAAGATGCATGGTTTATGGATTTCCATTGTTCTCCTTGTTTTGGTCTTGAGTTATGGTTCTATTTCAGAGGACTTATTTGGATAGGTACAAGAAATGGTTTGTAGCTTAGGGCATATTCCCTTTGTTGTGAGAATGATTGGTTGGTTTGATCTACCTTTGATATGAGAGGTTTACATCTAATGCTTCCATGTTTTCATTTGATTTGATTGTTATATGTTGATATCCTTTCAATTTGGGAATGGTGAAGTAGATCTTACATTACACAACTTGGTACATGTTAGTGTGGAACAAGGATATGGTTTGATTTGCAAGTTCTCTCTTTGGACATGGTATTCTTCCTGGATGTTTGGTTCCACATGGTTGAGTGTGAAGAACTTGGGAGAGCTATGGAGACTAATGGTGAGAGAGGTATTAGGAAATATTTACTTGTAGGATTTTCATATCATTGTATGTTTCCTTCACACTATATTTTAGAGGAATTAGCCACATCCTCTATGTGAAGTACTATAAATAGACTTGATATTCCTTGATCTTTTCAGATTTGACATTACTCATGCAGTGGGATTTTTTGGATATATGTCTAGTTATCCTCTTTGATATCTTGGCTTGTCAGTTACTAATGTGATGATGATTTTTCATGTTTCATTGGATTTGGATCTATGAGTTATGTAGGTTGTGGATTACCTACCCACTTTCTTGCAATGGGATGACTAGGATGTGGACTATCTATATCCACGAGATTGGTTCAGTGTTTATGAAAATAAATTTGTTAATTGGCCTTGTTTGTGGCCAGTTGTACATTGGTATGTTGCATTGAGATAGGAGGATGGATATATAGAGACTTGATTGCAAATTTTGGGTTAGTATGTTGATGGCATGAAGTTTTATCTATGTTTTGTATACCTAGTTTGAGGTATGGTTAGCTTGGATGAGTTGCAATTTATTGTGGTTGCTATTCCAAGTTGTATGAGTAAGGAAACTACTCAAAGACTTTGTTATCTTTTAAATTTTATGCTTGTGTTCATGTAAAGATTGGTGCAAGTTTCAATGACAATTGATATGTTTCACCTTGTCATGTTCCTTTTTTCTTCCATAGGTGGCATGTTGGAGGATGTAAAGGAGTTTCTTGCTTGATGGTGGTTATCATGGTTGCTTTTGCAGATATCTTTTTGGAGAATGAGAGCATGGTGAATATTCATATGGCACATGATTGGCTAAGTGATGTTTTTCCTTTGTTTGTGATTCTTATGGGTGTATTTACAATATTGATGTCAAGTGGGAGAATTTTAGGATTAGGTGCCATCCAAATTCTAAATCCTATGTCATACTTCCAATATCATTGGAAACTATCTCTAGGCACTTAGGGTGTATTGGGAAAATATTTTGTAATATTAATTCTCACCATTGTTTGTAATATACTCATAAGGGTTGATGGGTCCACTAGTAATGGTAAAGGTGTGTTGTGGACAAAAATATTTAATATTTTTCCCCACATGTGGACACCTAAAATGGGATAATTAAAGATAAAGGAAATGATAAATAAGTGATTGTTGTGATTCTTCAAGTGGGTGCTTGGATAGAGGCAATAGGTGTCACTTGGTTTTCCATCATTTATTACATTTGATGTAATGTTTATCTTCTCAAGTTTGGGCACCCAAGTTGGAGGGAAAGTATTGGAGGAAAAATTGGTGTCCTTTCGCATTCCAAGGAGGTAATCCAAAGGTTGGGGATGTCTTGAATGAAGGATCATCTTTGGGCGCCATGTTTGGTGCATTAGGTGCCTTCATAATTTTATAAATTTGGCCTCTTAGATGTAGAATTAGAGAGGAATAGTTGAATGTAGTGTTACTCTACAGGAACAAGGATAGGTTAAGGCATAAGGAGGTTGTTCAAAGGTACATAGGTGTTTCCATGTTGGAGGCAAAGAAGAGAATGGAAGTGGTTGCATTGTAATCTCATTTATTTGTTGATAATGCATACTTGGCCTCTCTTCTTGGTGGAGTTTTTTCCCACAAGAGTTTCTCCACATAAATCCTATGTTAGTGATGCTCTTGTGTTACTGATTTGTGTCTCTTTGTTGCTATATTATGCGAATGATATATTATATTTATTTTTTTTATAAGTTCACATAAGGTAGTGTCTATAAGCATGTTATGTTGGTTGATTTTTGGCATCATAAATAAAATGGGTCTAATCATATTAAGGTAACTTAATTTTTTAAATTTGTATATAAGTTTCATATTTTCATGTTGTTGTAGTCCAATCCTTGTATCTCATCCATTGAAGTTATTTTTGGATAGAGATTGAATTTCTTAACAATCAGGTATTGAACCTGTTTATTTCTCATCAATCAAAACACTATGTCAGTTCCTTAAGATATACACTGTGAATACCTTAGCAAAACTTTTGCAACTTATCTCTAAGTGTGGTACACCAAATAGGAAATATATCAATGTATACATAATATAAACACATTAAAACATGTGTACCCACCTCTGCATCACACTTAGACATCAGGTTGATCATCACACACTTTAATGTTAACTTGCATCAACTGATATCTCTGCATACCAACTATCTCCAAAGCATATACAATCTTCAACACACATTTGACATCAATGAAAACCAATATTAATCAAGATGCAAAACACACACATGTGAAGTGAAATGCAAAATTATAGACATGAGGTATACATGATGAAGACACATAATATAATATAATACAACCTAACATTAACATCAAACACAATGCAAACATGATGAAAACACATAACATACAATAATCACAAAACAAAAACACATGGTTAGTACCAAAAGGATTTGAGTTAGTAAGGCAAAGAGACCTTGGTCATAAATTTGTCTCAAATACTGAATGGCATCAATCGAATGTGCTATTTAAAAAAAATGGTGCTCTCATGAGGATGTTAAATCGCTCATGAGCTACATGGATATATTGGCTAGCAAGTTGCATTATGCTACGTGTCCATGTAATATGATGGGCTTAACATGGATAGCAAGTTGCATTATGCTAAGACACTCATGAAACACATGACTTCACTGGAAAGCAAGTTGTCTTATGCGAGATGGTTATGCTAAAAATGCTCTAAACTCATAGACCAACAAATTCCATTATTCTAAGACTATGCAAACCATGCTTCAATGAGTGTATGAAACTCACCTTAGGAGGTGCACAAAATTTAACATCCAAGGGGAAAAACAAAACTCACCTCAGAGGGCGTATTAAATTTAACATGGATGAACAAATGCTTAACGTCACAAGGGACGAATTGATAATCACACATTAGGGGGTGTTATAACAACACCACCACTAAAGGGGTGTGTCAATAAGCCAAATCTCATAAGACAAAATGGATAGGGTAATATATGCCCCCCTTAAAATATCAACATACTTGCTATGTTGGTATTTAAGGAAGAAAATAATGCACACCTTCAAAACTAGTTGTCCTCACCCCCCAAGTGTAGAGACAAGGAAAACCACGCAAGAGACTATTGTGTTGTTGCAATGAAAAATATGGTTACACTTAATATTGTACCACCATGAATGACAATGATCAAACACATAAAGCTACAAATTCCACATAGTGAGGAGCGACACCATAAGATAAAGATCATTATTGTTTAGAGTGATTAGGTGCATCGTCACATGGAAGAGCACCATGATCACTAAGTTGTATTTTGTTACTTAAGGCCTGACATTCATTTGTAGAATGACCATGCCCTTCATGATATGTACATAATGTGTTTTTGTTATAAAATTCCTTTCATGTTTTTCAAAGGAAGAGTAATCAAGCGAGCTTTGAGAAGCCTTGAAAAAATATGCCCTTGCTTAGTAGAAGAAGACATTTCTTTCTCTTGTGAAGAAAATCTTGCTCACTTATCACAAGTTGTCATAAATACAATACATGATAAAGTATTCGATGAAGATGGGGATGAAGGTTGGAAACCTACACCCTATTTGGAAAAGTATGGTATACACTTCACTTGATTCTTATCATTTTTTTCCATGTTTTCATTATATCCATTCTTAGAAATGATTTTGTATCCAAGCCCATAACATCCTTCCAACTCAGATGAAGAAAATATATCTACATGCTCCTGAGAAGAATTGGATTTTTCCTAAGTACACAAATCATTTTTAATTTTTTTATTAAATTTATGCATCTTCCACTCATGAGGAACAAGAGCTAAAGATCCCCCATCACCATCATGGGGTGATGTTTTTGGATATGTTGATGTAGAACAAGATAAAACACAAGACTCTTTAGGAGTGGATTGTGAGATTTTGTACTCTCCCATAAAGGAGGGTATAAAATATAATTGACCCTAGTCATCATCTAAGAGTCTTTTTATAGATGATATACTATCAGGATTATCATCAATTTTTATAGGTTCTACCTTTGAATTTTGGATCAAAGTATTGAGAGAGTTGGAAGTGTTACATTCATATTCAACTTATGAATTGTAACTTTTTCATCTGCTTTAACTATATATATCTTGTTATTATATTCATACGTCATCTCATGGTGAAGATAATATGGGACTCCTTTCATAGTATGAATCCATGGTCTACCTATGAGAAAATTGTATGAAAGAGTTCCTTGCATGATATGGACAGGTTTTTGTAAAATCACGGATCTTACCTTAATGGGTAGTGTGATCACCCTTGCTTATTAACATTATAAAAGCCATGATTATTAACATTATTAGGTTTTATAAGATTATTATCCACACCAACTTTATCTAGAAGATCAATGCTACAAACATTAAGACCTGATCCATTATCTATGAGGGTAGGCCTAACTCTAGTTTTATTAATGGCCATCATTATCATTAGGGCTTCAGGTTTATTTTGGATCTCAAGAGAGGGTAATTCATGTTGAGGGAATATAATATCAAACATTATCATTTGCATACAATCAAACAAGGCAACTACATCATTCAATTGGACAAAAGTTGAGACATCAATCTTTTGTAAAGCCTCTTGGAGCATCTCGTGGTATGTAGTTGATGTTTGAATCAAATTCCAAAGGGAGATCTTGGATCGAGTATTATGAAGTTGCTCAACAAGATCATATTCTTTACCACTAGGATGAGGAATATTAGGTGGGGGTGGAAGATATGGTTGAGGTAATGGGATGGATGTCATTTGTTTTGATTGTTGATTATTCTAGTGTTATATGTGTGAACAATTGTATGATACCTTGGTGGTTGTGACACATGATTACTAGTAAGTTGTTTTGCAAAGTTTAGGATATGGCTAGGAGGTTTAGAAGGTCCTATAATGAGAGATGACTTATAAGGTCCAATCATTAAAGGAGATCTAATAGCCAATTGTGCATTCATAACCTCAACTGAGTTAATTATTTGTTGATGATATTATATTGATGGGGGATCTAATGTAACCTTAGAATCTTCATCTATGCTGGATCTAAAAAAAAGAAAAATGGGATCCTATGTCTTAAATGCAAAGAACTTAGGATGGCAAGGGGATTTTTTCCAAGTTTCATTAAAGAGGGAGATCAACAAAGTGAATAGATTGACTATCAACCATGAAGGTGATCCAATCAGACCTGAATCTCCTTCTTTGAGGGATTGGAAATGAGTTGGAATTGATTTATCTTGATTAACCTAATTAGACTATGTGACCTAATACATAAAATGTAAGATCCCAATGAAAAACAAATTAAGACAACATTTTGGAGGTAGATCTGGAAAGTGTAGAAGATTGTGTATCTGTCCTAAAAAAAATGGTTATGAGCTAAATAGGATGACTAGTAAGCCTAGGGGTGTATGGGTAATTGATAGGGTATCCTTCTCTACTTTTTGGGTCCTTTGATGACAAATATAAGCTTATGATTTCCAATTGCAGAATTGTTGAAATGTTGTCAGATAATTCTGTAGGTGACTTTTCATGGCTTAACAAGATTTAGGGCTTTGAATGCAACAATGAACAAATTTTCTTCAATTGTTCTTCAATCCTCTTCAAACCTAGACCTACACATCCAAAGAGAGGGAAAAATGTTGGGCCATTTATGGGCTTGCCTCAGTCAAACCCTGTGTAAGTGTTTCCACTTCCACAATGGAAATTTCAATGATAAAATGGATAAATGGATAGGAAGCAATGATGGAATCACCAAGTGCTGCAACTCACCACCATTAAATGACTTCCTTCAAGGACTAAAGTCATGCACATAACCTCAAGATCTTGAATCTTTCTTGCTTGAATGCTTTGGAGACCTACAAAAGTGTTAGCCTTCACAAAACCATGATAACATAAACACACATAAACTCACATAATATTTGACATGATGTTAGGATATTGAATCATTGCAATGATGCTCTAAAAATGTTGCTCTTGATTTATTCTCAATATTAACCTTTTTTCTTGATAATGCTAAATTATTTTTGTTAGATCTCAAATGGTGAAAAGACTAGGTATTTATAGGAATTTCTCTAATTTCCCGAGAATTAAATCTCGATAATTGACATTTGAAATTTGAAATTTGAATATTAAAATTTCAACACTAACATGTTAAAAACTGGTGCTCGATAGAATAGGGTAACCCATACGCCTATGTGTGTATGGGTCCTGGCCCTATTTTCTAGGACACAATTTATCAGGGGAAAAATATTAATTACTTGCATTTGTTCAATGCTTGAAATTTATTAGAAAGTGGTACAAATGGGCTATAGAATGCGTAATTTTAGAAAATTAGGGACCCAATCAGGCTCAATATTTTAGGGGGGGGAACATAGTGTGCAATTGTCATGGGTGACAATTTATGATGCTACATTTAGCCCCCACTTTAGCGAGAGTATGAACTTATGCTCAAACTCACACTAAAGTTGAAAATCTATGTCAAGAGGGGTCTGAATGTCCAAATGTTGAAGAGATAGGATGGCTAAGGATCTAGGGAGGTGATCAAGCCCACGAGATCCAAGATCTTATGGCAAGACAACATACGCACAAAGGAACACACATATGTATGATATGCAACAAGTTAACATACATGTCAGAAAATATTTAGCATACACAATGAAAACACACAACATAATGGAACATAAAGATAATGACAAAATGAAAATAAACACTATGTAAACATGAAGAGGACACACAAAAATACACACAACAAAACACAATGTTAGTACTAAAAATTTGAGTCGATAAGGCAAAGAGACCCCAGTCTTAAATTGTCTCAAATACCAAACATCATCCATTGAATAAATGTTAGCTCCCATGAGGACTAGCAAGTTGTGTTATGCCACATCACACATGAAACACATGGCCCCACTGGAAAGCAAGATGTGTTATGCTAAGTGGCCATGTTAAAAGGCGTTCATGACTCACACCATAGAAAAGTATGATATTTGCTAGGTGAATCACAAATAGGAAGGCACACGAGCTAGTGAGGACCACTTTTCACTAGGTGAGCCCCCAAGATGAGGTAGAAAAATGAGAAACACACTAGGTATAGTGAGGATCATTTTTCACTAGGTTTGTACCCATGATAACCATACCAAAATTTATACTCCCTAATAACTCTAATAAGGTGCTACAAAATGATCAAAATGTTATTTCAATGCCACACTAAGTTCAACTCCCATGAACAAAGTGGAGAAAAAATTCCACACTCACCTCAAGGGGTGCATAAAGTTTACATCATGTAGGAGATGAACAAAACTCAACTCAAGGGGTGCATAAACGATGATATGATAAGGTTAAAATCTCAAGGGGTTTTATGACAACATCACCACAAGAGATGATTCACAAAAACAAAGGGGCTTTGATCAATACATGAGAGGTCGCACCTTAGGAGATATCACACATGAAATCACCACCAAGAGAGCACAAGTCATGGAAAAGGAAATGTATGCATTAGGGAATACTATCCATAGCATTACCACCAAGGGGAACACCATATGCCAAGAAAGATCATGCTCTTGATGGATATCAAGCCCAATATCACCACCAAAGAGACACTCACATAGATCAAGAAGACCACACTTTGATTGAAAAGGTCACACTTCCTAGGAGATGTATGCTATCATCACTTAGAAGGGATTTATTCTTATGCAAACAATGAGTAGGGGACCATATGCCCCCCCTTAAAATGTTGGTGTGCTTGCTACACTAACATTTTAAGGAGAAATAAAGGGATTCCCAAAAAGAATGCACCCAGTACAAGGCTATCTATCCCCTTTCCCCCCAAGTGTAGGGACAAAGATGAGACAAAATAGATTATGATATGTTGCTCCATGCAAGAGAAAATATGATAGCATAAAGCTACGTTTATACCCCCATGTATGGTAGTGAGCATGTTGTAATACTACAACTACCACATGGTAAGGAGCAAAAAAATGAGTGTTAATCTATCATACACTAATTTTGATCGCCATAAGGACCTAGTAAGATGTCCAAGTGTTCTATGATATGCACAGTAAGACATGTTTGTACTCTTTCCTTTGTTATCTTCTCTGGCACGCATGGGCAGAAATGTAATATATCCTTGTTTGAGAAGTGTGTCTAAGGTCCATTCAATCTTGGTTATAGGATGGAGAAAAGGTAACTTCTTAAGAGCACCATGGACTTTGGATTTCTTGGTCAAGGGAACAAATGTTTGACTTAAAGGTGGAGGCTCTTGGTACCCTACTCCTTTAGTGTCTTTAGATGGTACTTGTTCCAAAAGGGAGTGGATCTCATGTTCATTTTTTATGTCACATCCTTGTTTACTTGAGATTTTAAAGCTTGACCATAACTTTGTTCCAAGTTAATGGGTGTGTTTGTAACTTTATTCTCATAAGATGGAGGAGCATTAGGTGGTATGTATTCCTTATGGTTGTTATCAATAGGCTCTTCCATGCATGTTGGTTGAGGTATGCCTTGTGATTCAATTTTTGGATGTAAAATAGTGAATGTTTCAAGTGGCGGTATGGCAGGAGATTGTTGGAATGGGGGAATACACCATTGCATTGAGGGATAAAAGGTTGTATTATTCTCAAGGTTACACAATGAGTTTAGTATGAATTTGTGCATGATCTCTTTGTCTTGATCAAGGATATCATGAAGAATTGTATCAAGAGATAAAGTATCATGAATGTCATTATCAGAATTAGGGTCATTGTCAAACACACAACTTGAAAAATCAACCAAGTATTTCAAGGAAATCCACACTTTACTAAAACACCAAGCCATGATGGTATGAGATTTTGCAATATGTTTTAGACTATTATTCAACAAGTGACTTGGAATTAGATAACATATACAAACAAAGGCTACTGAGAGTATTCTATCACAGGAAGATGGGCTATGAAAAGATAATAGGATAGAGGTGCCTAGGGGCGTATGAGTCTTGGAAAGGGGTTCTGAAATTTTATAATTTATCTATGTATTACACTACTTAAGGATTATGATTCTACTCGCAAATAGTTGTAACACTAAATAATTTTCAGATTTTGCTTAATTTATGCTAATTTGATGCAAAATGCAAGTATGCAACAATGTTGAAGATGTTTGAACAAATTTGAAATGCAATTTTTATAGATCTAAAATGCAATAATTGACTAATTCTAAGATGCCACAACCTGAAAAATGATGATTTTGATGCAATTTTGAAACACAAATAATTCACTTTCTTTCACCTTTATGAACTATATGCAAAATGCCTAAAAATATGTAATTATAGATTCCAAATTAGATATCTGCAAGCACATTCAAATTGAGCAGACAGAGACAAACAACTGTGAAAAAATTTAAAGATGCTATTTATCTCTGCAAATAGGTTTGACAGTGACTGTTTTTTCAGAATTTTTCAATGTAAAAGAGATGCAAATGTGTGATAATGTGTAAACAAAAAGTGACAATTATGAGTGCAATTTTGGATGAAAATCTGGTCTAAATGATTGAAACACACCCTAATGCGAGCTATGATGCAATATGAATACAATATTTTTGAATTTTTATGACTTTTTATGATGCAAATATAAAACCATAAATGAGAAATGCAAGACAATATAAAGCAAAACCTAGATCTAGGGTTTGAAAGACTACCAATTTAAAAAAAAATTATGATGTTAACATGTCAGGTTCACCAAAATGAAATGAATAAAAAGGGGATCCTAGGTTCTAAATGCAAAGAACCTAGGATGGAAAAGGGGCCTTTTTCCAAGTTTCATTAAAGAGGGAGATCCACAAGGTGAATAGATTGACTATCAACCATGATGGTGAGCCAAACAAACCTGGATCTCCTTCTTTTAGGGACTAGGAATGGATTGGAATTAATTTGTCTTAATTAACCTAATTAGAATATGTGACCTAATACAAAAAAAAGTAAGATCTCAAAAAATAACAAACTGAGACAACAGTTTGTAGGTAGATCTAGAAAGTGCAAGAGACTATGCACCTATCCTGAAAAGTTGGTTATGATTTGAATAGGAGGACCAGGATGCCTAGGGGTGTATGGGTCTCAAATAGGGTGTCCTACTCTGCTTTTGAGGTCCTTTGATGATAGATTTGAACTTCTAATTTTTAGTTGTAAAAGTGTTGAAATATAATTGAATAATTTTGTAGGTGAGTTTTTGTAGCTTTACAAGATTTAGGGCTTCAAATGCAACAATGAACACTTTTATGTAATCTTTCTTCAATCCTCTTCAGGCCTATAACTTGCACATCCAAAGAGAGGGAAAATATTGGGCAATTTAATGGCTTTCCTCAATCAAACCCTAAGTAAGTGTTTCCACTTCCACAATGGCAATGTCAATGATAAAATGGATAAATGGATAGGAAGGAATGATGGAATCACAAAGTGTTGCAACTCACCACTCTTCAATGGCTTCCTTGAAGGACTGAAGTCGTGCACATCACCTCAATGCCTTGAATCTTTCTTTCTTGAATGCTTGAATGCTTTTGAGACCTACAAAAGTGTTAGCCTTCACAAAGTTCCATGATAACATAAACTCACATAAGTGTTACCTATTTTTGCTCCTAGTTGAAATAGGTAAAGTTGGACCTTATGTTTTTACAAAGTGAAAACAAAAGGTACATCCATTCCCTGCTATGTCACATTCATAAGCATAAAGGAAAACATCTAAAGACTACATCATCACATTATACACATGCATATAACAGAGAAGAGAGAATCATTTTCTTCAAAAGTAATCTTTATTGATCATTTCAAGTATATAATATCCCACACAAGCTGTGGGATTAACTCCAACGCAATACAAAAAGTAGACTATAAATTTAATGAAAACAAAAGCATATAAAAAGAAAATGCATCCATCATTGCTTAGGTGGCAAGGATGGATGTTGATCTGTTGCATCTTCAGATAGCTCCTAAGTCCTCTAGAAGGTTGCTCCATTGCTTCTGAATGCCTACAAGAGATGAGGAAAGCTGGTGTTAGAGCTCCAGATACTTTTTCTCATCATAAGCTATTCAATTTCAACAAAAATATAGTGTACTATCATATGACATTGAAGCAGTATTGCAAAATCTCAAATATCAAAAGAACTAGAGGAGTATCATAAGATCATAAAACATAATAATCTAAGTTTTATTGTTTTAATCTAACATGTTTGCTTCTTATGCAAGTGTAGGTGATATCACAACATGTGGGGTAAAATGTGGCTCCCACAAGGGTTGAACCCAACATGCTTCCCTCTTGTTCTACTTGAGGGGAATCGTCACATATTGAATCAGCTATGAAACCATTGAAAAAAAGTTTTATACAATCATGATTATATTGATTAAAAGAAATCACCTTATTCATAAAGTTTTTCCCTTATCAATAAGGGAATTCCATCATATCAACATAGTCACAATTCAAAATCTGGTTATCAAAGTTTCCATGATGGTCTAGACAAGCAAATTCAAGGCATGGTCTCGTAACATTCAAAGGAGGACATAAATCTTTATACTATAGCAATTTAGATTACAAGTCTTGAATTCCTTATTTTCACTTAGGGTAGTAGTCTTGAGTCTTGGCTAATAAAAGTAAAGCTATCACCATGCATGACAGAGAAAGGATTGAAATATGGTCATAAAGGATAGAGGTTGATAGTCATAGGACAAGTTTCATGAATGACAAGGCTTCAAGGAATTTATGAATCACGAAATAGAGGACAATGAGGCAGCAATGAATGAAGTACAATGTTTTTCCATCGTTAAAAATTTGGAGGAAAAAACTAAAGTAAAAGACGGTCTTGTCTAATTGAAGACCTCTAAGTATCCCTATGGAATACTAAGAGTAATGAAAGTCATTAGGACAGTCATGAAGAAATCCATCTCAGGTGTTTACATTATTTGTAGCCATATTTTCTTTTATAATGGAAAGCTAATGGACAAGTTCATATGTTGGTGATGATGCAAGCACCAAAATAGTAGGAGGACAATCAATACTTAATTTTTTGTGGCAAATGAGTATCACAAGTTAGTCTTTGTAGATCAATAGTGTTGCTCTAGATGAGCATGACTGTCAAAAAGGGTAAAAGGTAGTCTAAATAATCATGATATCCATGCCTAGAGGACAACATAAAATCATGATCAAGATTTTCATTCCTATGTGAGGGAAGCATTGAGAATGTCATTCTTCAATATCTCCAAGTTGAGATGATGCAATAGATACAAAATAATCATGAAAGATGATGCATGACGACGAATGAAAATCCAAGGATGAAATTCATAACGTGGACAACAAAAGAAGTGTGTTAGTCAAATAATGTCAATGAAAGGATGGATCTCAAAGGTACAACTCAACTAGTGATATTGGTCTAATGCTCATAAGTGAGCAAACAATGACATAAGTTAGGGTTTCAAAACCTTAAGTATTTATGCAGGGGTACAAATCCCTCGAGTTTTTGAATTCATGAGAAGAATTGAGTATGAACAACTAGGGTGTGGGTTTTGTTGCTCATGTAGGAATGGGAAATGTGGAGCCTTCGAGTTATACTTGTACTGAGTAATGGCATTGAATCACTTTGCAAATCATTTTTTCCCTTCATAGGGCAGTGTTTGTTTGTGGAACTAAGATAGCTCTTGTCTCAACTGTCTACCCTCTCATGAAGTATCATTCATATTATGATCTTGCTCAATCTTTTCATAGAAAAGAGAATTATGACACTACTGGCCGCTATTACTGCGAGTGTCTAGGGTCTGAAGTCAAGAGATGAGACCCATGGCCAACTCAAAACTAGAAAATGCTTTAATGGAGGCTCGGATAAAAATAGTAAAAAAAAAAATAGAGCATGGTGAAACCGAGTGAAATATCGGTTCGTGATTATTGAAAGAGAAAAGCATAGAATGAAAATTATGGCTTGCATATCAACTTCAACATTTTCAAATTTCATCATTTCTAGCAAAGGAATGTATAGAAAATCAAAACATTTTCAATATTTTATGTATGATGGAGCTCGAATCAGCATATAAGACACAAATAAAGAAAATAAAAAATACATTTCTTTTACAAATAAAGCCATACCATGCACAGTTTCCACCATAGAAGGATCCAGAAATTACATGAGACCTGCAGATTGAAACCCTTGCCAACAGCCATGAGTTTTCCAGAAAACTCTATGAAAGAATGAAATGCCTTCTCATTACTTTGGGGTCAATTTTGTTTTATAGTTCTTACCCTAAGTCTTTGTTGACTTATGCATATGGGAATTTTTTTCCCTTTATTAAAAATTCTTGAAGGTTACTAATATGCCCGTGGCATAAGACTTTAGTCTTATGTTTTGAATTTTTCAATGTCCCCATGCTATGTATTTGGAGTCCTTTGGACTTGGTTTTTTGCATTTAAACGCATGAATTTTTGACCTTATATCTTTTTGCATTCAATACAAATGTAAAGCATTTGATTAAGTGTTGCTATTATAAAGCATTTAATCAAATTTCTCTTTTAAATGCAAGGAAGAAATGAAGGATTCATGCTTTGTTAATGCACATATGGGTTGTGGTTGGGTTTATTGCTTTTGCAAGCATATAGGGGAATGTTGGAGAGGTTAGCCAACATGTGCCTGAAATATAGGAGACTATTTTGAATGAAATTAAAGCTTTGGAGATCATATAGGGGTAGTTTTGAGCGCTTTCATGGTTGATATGGTCAAAGTTGACCTTTGCAACATTTTGGAGCTTATTTGGAAGAGATCTTGTTGCTATATTTTTGGATTTTTGGAGGCATCCGACCCCAATCAGTTTTCATTTCCTCTTTTGGTGGATTTTTGGAGGGAGTTGATGTATATAGTCAATTTTTTTACTCATTTGTACTCAGTTCTTACGATGCTCTTTCCTGGATTAAGTGATTTTTTTTCAGTCCTTAGTCAGTTTTGGCATACTTTTGTAACTTATGTTTTGGATATGAAATACAGTGAAGGCCTTGGAGATTAATGATTTGAAGTTTTACCTACTTGTTCTTTGCATTATTGTGTACAATCAACTGATTGATCAAGTTATTTGTAAGGTAATGTCCATTTCCTTATAACTTTGTCTCAGGTTTTAGTACCTTTATGCAAAAAAGTATGCTAATGCAAGTTTCAAACTGTGTCAAAAAAGTGTAAATGGCTTTTAGTTGTGAAGTTATCTTCCTCCTAGCAGTTTGAGCACTAGGGCCTTTTGTGAACTACTTATGAAAAAGCATGTAGTAAGAAGTTGTGCAAGTGTAATTTTTGTCATTGTAGCAAGTGCATGAAATTTTGTTTTTCATAGTCCTTTTCAATTTGGTGTATCACCTTTTAATTGCACTTTCAACTTTCAATTTATGTTTTCTCTATCACTTTTCCCTATCAATTTAGTAGAGTAGAATAGCTTTAGGTGATAGTCAACTAGGAGACAACCTTATCTTGAGATTCACTCCAAATTCTAGGTGACCCACAACCTAGGAGTGATTCCATGTTTCTCTAGAGTGCTAAGTCCTACAACTTAGCTAGGGTGCAACTTTAAGAGAAAAATTTTGGCATGCCCGGTGGGACTAAGAACTGATTTTTAGTCTCTTTTGTACTACACATTGTTGTTGTTTGGTATGTACAACAATATTTTTCTACCTTTGAAAACAAGTTTTCAACACACTTGGCGATTCCAAAAGGAAATTTATTGGTTTTAAGCAGTTCAGGTGTTGGTATGTTCCAAAGAAAATCTGATTTTTCCTTACTTTTCAACTCTTTAAATGGTACATAATGTCTTCCTTTCATGGAGACATTTTTTATAATCCTCCTTTCCATGAAAATGTTGCATGTGTGCCCTCTTATCAGCCATATCATACCAAACATATTGCTAATTTCACTCAAAGTAACCTTGCAATAGTAGATTACCGACAATTTCAATATGCTCACCACCCACCCACCCCTACTCAAGGTTATCTTATTTCCGACCAATAAAGTTTATTTTCTAATGAGCCTCAAAATTTTGATAACATTGGAATAGACGATATGTCTTTGTACTTCCAAGAATAGTTTGATGAAATCAATAGGCAGCAGGAGTGTAACTTGTAGTAGAATGAAAGGGCTTACCAAGCTCAACTCCATGAGTAGGAGTTGGAGGCACAAAAGAGGCAATTTGAGGAGAATATTCCTCAATAGCTTGCTACAAAAGATGCAGAGATGAGGCTAAAATTTTCCAAACAAGAGGTTTCCAAGGTTAAAATTTCAAGCTTCAAACAATGTGAACCTCTTAAGCCTGCTAGATTTATAATACCAAGTTTTAGGAGTAATGACCCTTTGCAAGAGCCTATACTTGAGAAAAATCAGTCCATCATCCCTCAAGTGCAGCCCATTGATCAAGACGACTTACTCCTCACGAAGAAGATCAGTAAGGTAAATTCATTACATTTAGGTATAGCGTGTTACCAACTACAACAACAAAAGATTGAACAGGAGAAGATATCTCAAGGTGGATTTTCAATGTTTTTGCTAATGATCCTTCTACTTTTGTTGAAAATAATGAAAATGTTTTAATAGTTCAGCCAGGATAGCAGGATGAATAGGTTAGAGAGGCTGATCAATAAGAAATTTCTACAATTTTGATGGGTGAGCTACCTTCTTACATTGAAAATGATGAAGAAGGTGTGAGTATTTTCACTCTAACAGCAGTTTTGGAATAGTAAGAAGAGATTAAGCAGTGTGGTGAGTTACTAATTGATAACAATTAGTATGACAATGGAGCCTTGGACCATGTAGAGGAGCATAAATCCGGACCTGACACCATTAACAGAGGTATGAGCTTTGATATCTTCAAGCATGTTATGAATGAGAAAGCTAATGTTGAGCCTTTTGGAGAGATGTGAACAAAAATAATTGAACAATTTTGTTCATAGATAACAAGGAATCAAATTTGTTAGAACAAGGTGATGAAGAGGAGGATTCTACAATATGGTTCAGTGTACTCCCTCTTTTTGTTGAATATGATGAAGAAAACCTAGTTGTGGACACATCATCAACAATTTTGGAGCAATAAAAGGATTTTAGGAATCTTGGTGAGTTGTTGGTCTACAAAAAATAGTGATAATCAAGCCTTGAAGCATGAAGAAGAGCATGAAAATAACCAAGTTTTGGATGTTCCCATAAACCTTCACAAGAGTTTTCATGTTGTTGAGAACGTTCTTCTCATGTAAAAAAGTGAATCAGACTTACAGGAAGAAATGTTTTGGGATAAGTTGGAAGTGTTTTGCTCAAAGCTTGATGACAAGTCGACATTTTATAAGTTAGAAAATCAAAATCCAAATGAATATGAGGAAGCCTCTTTTTTCCCAACTTTGGATATTGAATCAGCAACGATTAAAGGAAAATATAAAAAATAACATGTTTTGGAACAACAAGAATCCAACATTGAGAGTTCTGAATTCATTCTTTCAAAAGGTTGTCCTATCAGATTTTTAGCAAGCATGGAGGCCACTGAAGCACCAATAGCTGGTCTTGCACCCACACATGAATCTTTAGCTAAAGATGGCATCAAGAATGCATTTATAGTTGGACAAGAGTATGTTCAACTCACTTATCCTCTTTTGAACAACAATACATATGATCTTTTTGATGAAGTAAGTGGACTTATTTACCTCTTTCAAGAGGTAGTACTTCATCTTGTTGAACATTTTTTTGTGTCTCATCTTTTCTTAGTTGTCTTTAAGCAAGCAAGTCATTGTATATTGAGAAGAAAGGGTAGCTACTTTAATTATCCTATAAATGGTTTTGTTTAAGTGGTTTTGTCTTGTTGTTAGTGTATGGTAGGTCTCTAGATGCAATTTTTCAATTCCCTAAGCATTGTTCAGCACAATTAAGTAGTTTTATTTATGAATTTTTGGTGTTTGAATAAGTTTCCAAGGTGTCATGTATTGGTCTAGTGAGTTATAGTAATTTTTAGGACTATTTTCAAGTTGTGTCAACTTTTAAGTGACTCAATTCCCAATGGATATGCTTCAGGCAACTAGTCAGTATGTTTAGCAGGCAAACATATAGCAGATGTCACCAAAAATGTAACCTATTTTTGCTCCTAGCTCAAATAGGTAGAGTTGGTTATGTTTTTACAAAGTGAAAACAAAAGGTACTTCCATTCCTTGCTATGTCATATTCATATGCATAAAGGAAAACATCTAAAGACTACATCATTACATTATACATATGCATATAACAAAGAAGAGAAAGAATCATTTTCTTCAAAAGTAGTCTTTATTGATCATTTCAAGTATATAATATCCCACACAATCCGTGGGATTAACTCGAATGCAATACAAAAAGTAGACTATAAATTTGATGAAAAGAAGAGCATATAAAAAGAAAAGGCATCCATCATTGCCTGGGTGGCAAGGATGGACGTTGATCTGTTGCATCTTCAAATAGCTCCTGAGTCCTCCATAAGGTTGCTTTGTTGTTCCTAAACGCCTACAAGAGTTGAGGAAATTTGGTGTTAGAGCTCTAGATACTTTTTCTCATCATAAGCTATTCAATTTCAACAAAAATATAGTGTACTATCATATTAAATTGAAGCAGTATTGCAACATCTCAAATATCAAAAGAACCAGAGGAGTACCATCAAATCATAAAACATCATATGTTGAGTTTCATTGTTTTAATCTTACATGTTTGTTTCTTGTGCAAGTAGAGGTGATATCAAAACATGTGGGGTAAAATGTGGCTCCCACAAGGGTTGAGCCCATCGTGTTGCCCTCTTGTTCTACTTGAGGGGAATAGTTACATATTGAATCAGCTATGAAACCATTGAAAACAAGTTTTATGCAATCATGATTATATTGATTAAAATAAATCACCTTATTCATAAAGTTTTTCCCTTATCAATAAGGGAATTCCATCATATCAACATAGTCACAATTCAAAATCTAGTTATCAAAGTTTCCATGATGGTCTAGACAAGCAAAGTCAAGGCACAATCTCATAACAGTCAAAGGAGGACATAGATCTTTATACTATAGCAATTAAGATTACAAGTATTGAATTCCTTATTTTCACTTACGATAGTAGTCTTGAGTCTTGGCTGATAAAAGTAGAGCTATCACCATGCATGACAGAGAAAGGATTAAAATATGGCCATAAAGGACAGAGGTTGATAGTCATAGGACAAGTTTCACGAATGACAAGGCTTCAAGGAATTTATGAATCATGAAATAGAGGACAATGAGGCAGCAATGAATGAAGTACAATGTTTTGCCACTATTAAACCTTGGAGTAAAATAGTAAAGTAAAAGATGATCCTATCTAATTGAAGACCTCTAAGTATCCCTATGGAAGACTAAGAGCAATGAAAGTCATTAGGACAATCATGAAGAACTCCATCTCAAGTTTTTATATTATTTGTAGCCATATTTTCTTTTAGAAGGGAAAGCCAATGGACAAGTTCATATGTTGGTGATGATGCAAGCACCAAAATGGTAGGAGGACAGTCAATACTTAGTTTGTTATGGAAAATGAGTATCACAAGTTAGTCTTTGTAGACCAATAGTGCTGCTCTAGATGAGCATGACTGTAAAAAAAGGGTAAAAGGTAGTCTAAATAATCATGATAGCCATGTCTAGAGGATAGCATGAAATCACGATCAAGATTGTCATTCCTATGTAGGGGGCAGCATTGAGAATGTCATTCTTCAATGATCTCCAAGTTGAGATGATGCAATAGATACAAAATAATCATGAAAGATGATGCATGACAGGGAATGAAAATCCAAGGATGAAGGTCATAACATGGACAACAAAAGTAGTGTGTTAGTCAAATAATGGTAGTGAAAGGACAAATCTCAGAGGTACAACTCAGATAGTGATATTGGCCTAATGCTCATAAGTGAGCAAACAATGACAGAAGCTAGGGTTTCAAACCCTTAAGTGTTTATATAAGGGTACAAATCCCCCGAGTTTTTTAATCTGTGAGAAGCATCGAGTATGAACAGCTAGGGCACAGGTTTTGTTGCTCATGTAGGAATGGGAAATGTGGAGCCTTCGAGTTATACCTATACTGAGTAATGGAATTGAATCACTTTGCAAAACATTTTTTCCATTCATAGGGCAGCATTTGTTTGTGGAATTGAGATAGCTCTTGTCTCAACTATCCACCCTCTCATGAAGTCTCATTCATATTATGATCTTGCTTGATATTTCCATAGCAAAGAGGATTATGACACTACTAGCCACTATTAATGCGAGTGTCTAGGGCCTAAAGTCAAGAGATGAGACCCGTGGCCAACTCAAAACCAAAAAAAGCTTTAATGGAGGCTCGAGTAAAAATAGTAAAAAAAAAAGCATAATCTTTAAACGAAGCATGGTGAAACCGAGTGAAATCTCAGTTCATGATTATTGAAAGAGAAAATCATAGAATGAAAATTATGGCTTGCATATAAACTTCAACATTTTCATATTTCATCATTTATAGCAAAGGAAAGTACAGAAAATCAAAATGCTTTCAATATTTTCTGTATGATGGAGCTCAAATCAACATATAAGACATAGATAAAGAAGAGAAAAAAAAATGTATTTCTTTTGCAAATAAAGCCATACCATTCACAGTTTCCACCATGGAAGGCTCTAGAAATTGCATGAGACCTGCAGATTGAAACCCCTGCTAGCGGCTATGAGTTTTCCAAAAGAATCAATGAAAGAATGAAATGCCTTCTCATTGCTTTGGGGTCGGTTTTGTTTTAGGGTTCTTACCTGAAGTCTTTGCCGACTTATGCATATGGGAATTTATTTTCCCTTTATTAAAAATTCTTGAACGTTACTAATATGCCCATGGCATAAGACTTTAAGTCTTATGTTTTGAATTTTTCAATGTCCCCATGCTATGTATTTGGTTTCCTTTGGACTTGGTTTTTTGCATTTAAACTCATGAATTGTTGACCTTATATCTTTTTGCATTCAATACAAATGTAAAGAATTTGATTAAGTGTTGCTATTATAAAGCATTTAATCAAATTTATCTTTTGAATGCAAGGAAGAAATGAAGGAGTCATGATTTGTTAATGCACGTATGGGTTGTATTTGGGTTTATTGCTTTTGCAAGCATATAGGGGAATGTTGAAGAGGTTAGCCAAAATGTGCCTGAAATATAGGAGACTATTTTGATTGAAATTAAAGCTTTGGAGAGCATATAGGGGTATTTTTGAGTGCTTTCATGGTGGATATGGTCAAAGTTGACCTTTGCAACATTTTGGAGCTTATTTGGAAGAGATCTTGTTGCTATATTTTTGGCTTTTTGGAGGCATCCGACCCCAATCAGTTTTCATTTCCTCTTTTGGTGGATTTTTGGAGGGAGTTGATGTATATAGTCACTTTTTTGACTCATTTGTACTCAGTTCTTATGATGCTCTTTTTTGGATTAAGTAATTTTTTTTCAATCCTTAGTCAGTTTTGGCATACTTTTGTAACTTATGTTTCAAATATGAAATACAATAAAGGCCTTGGAGATTAATGATTTGAAGTTTTTCCTACTTGTTCTTTGCATTATTGTGTATAGTCAACTGATTGATCAAGTTATTTGTAAGGTAATTTCCATTTCCTTATAACTTTGTCTTAGGTTTTAGTACCTTTATGCAAAAAAGTATGCTAATGCAAGTTGCAAACTGTGTCAAAAAAGTGTAAATGGCTTTTAGCTGTGAAGTTATCTTCCTCCTAAGAGTTTGAGCACTAGGGCCTTTTTGTGAACTACTTATGAAAAAGCATGCAGTAATAAGTTGTGCAAGTGTAATTTTTGTTATTGTAGCAAGTGCATGAAATTTTGAGTTTCACAGTCCTTTTCAGTTTGGTGTATCACCTTTTAATTTCACTTTCAGCTTTCAGTTTATGTTTTCTCTATCCCTTTTCCCTGACAATTCAATAGAGTAGAATAGCTTTAGGTGATAACCAGCTAGTTGCCAACCTTATCTGGAGATTCACTCAAAGTTCTAGGTGACCCATAGCCTAGGAGTGATTCCATGTTTCTCTAGAGTGCTAAGTCCTGCAGCTTAGCTAGGGTGCAATTTTAAGAGATAACAATAAGATTTGACATGATGTTAGGATTTTGAATTGTTGCAATGATGCTCTAAAAATGCTACTCTTGACTTGTTGTCAATGTTCACCTTTTTTCACTTAGATCTCAAATGGTGAAAAGACTAGGTATTTATAGGCATTTCTCTAATTTCTCAAGAATTAAATCCTGATAGCTGATATTTGAAATTTGAAATTTGAATGTTAAAAATCCGAAACCGACATGTTAAAAATTGGTCCCTGACAAAATAGGGGGATCCATACGCCCATAGGTGTATGGGTCCTAGCCTTATTTTTTAGGACACAATGTATCGAGGGAAAAATATCAATTACTTGCATTTGTTCAATGCTTGCAATTTATTAGAAAGTGGTACAAATGGGCTATAAAATGCATAATTGTAAGAAATTAGGGACCCAATCACGCTCAATAATTTAGGGGGAGAAAAACATAGTGTTAAATTTTTATGGGTGATAATTTAAGATGCTACACCATCCATCTACTACCTATTGAAAGAAATGTATCAATGATTTCATCCTCTTATGCCACAATATCTTCCCAAGTAGGAGAGGTGTTAGGAGAGAAACAAACAAGATTATCATGAAACTCAATGATTGGATCCTCTAACACCAAGGTATCTTCTTCGCCAGTAGGTGAGGTATTAAGAGAAGGACAATTTTTATTGTCATGATTGTCAATGATTTTTCCCTCTTGCACCAAAACAATCACACAAGGGAAATGTTGGGAAAAGAATGAAGATTAAGTAAAGTGATCTTAGTAAAATGTGTTAATGATTTTATTTTATTCCATCACAATGTTCTCATAGGTATAAAAACTATTGGTCGGCCGAAGGCCAACATATATATCCCTTTTGATAACATGGAATGGGGTTCAGGGCAGTGCCCCAATTTTTTTTTTGGACAAATCATATTTTGCTATTTCAAAACTAGACTTTTGAAGAGAAATAATCTTGTTGTTGCCCTTTTTAAGGGGGTATTACTCTAAATTATGGAAATTTAGTGATGTACATCAAAATCAAATAGGTTTGAAAAACAAAATTCCAAAATAGGAACCAGATCTCTACAAAGGACACATACACAAATTTTCACATAATTTTTTAGCTCAAAATGACAGGAAAAAGGCGCCCAAGGTGCCTTAGTTTGGCAAGTATTTTTGTAAATTTCAAAATTTGAGAACAATCTACAGTGTCTTAGGGTCCTATTTCCCAAAGGTTTAGGTTTGGAAGTCAACAAATTCCTGGAAATACACCAAAACCTAATTTTCTTGTATGAATCACATACATGCATGCAATTTTGGATATTTTTAGGACAATTAAATATGTTCAAATGATAACTTACAAAGATTAAATGTTGTAATTGACTTATTTTTTCAAAAAATATAGAAAATCAATGGTTTTTGACCTTTTGAAATGAAAATACTATGCAATTTTGTCACTTTTTCAATATTTTTCACCAAAATATGTATGCATAAATGATAGAATAATTTTGTAATTCTTTTCTCAATGAAAACAATTCGGATCTAAGCCCTAGACACAAAAAATCAAATCTAAAAAAATTGTAATTTTTTCCAATTATTATTATTATTTTTATGATGAAAACAAATGAAAATGGATAGTTTTTTGAAAATAAATGCAAATTATCAATAATATTTTCAAATAACCAAGTTTGAATCCAATTTTTAGATTTTATGCGATGAAAAATAAAAAAATTTGCAACTGTAAGATATGTTGGGTTCACCAAAATGTAATGTTGAAGAAGGGTCCTAGGTCTAATGCATAAATCACTAACATCAATCATTTTTCAAAGAATATTAGGATGTAAATCGACAAGGAAATTAGATTGACTTTCAACCTTGAAGGTGAGTCAATCAACCTCATAACTGATCCTTTAATGCCTTGGAAATTTATTGAAATTGATAATGCTTTATTGACTTAATGAAACTATGAGACCTAATATGAAAATGCACCTTTTTGTGTTAGTGGAACTATAAAACCAAATTTCAACAACAAATCTAGAAAGAGCAGTGTTTTGTGCACCTATAATATGAATTTGAAGTTGAATTTGTAGGACTAAGTGACCCAAGGTGCCTATTTTTGAGTAACTCAATTTGAAATCTATCTTCACAGTCCTCAAGAGTTCAATAAGAGGCTTCTTCCTTTCAGATCTCATTATCGGGTCTTCGCCAAATGCCGAGATAATTGAGTTTTTATATCTTGTCAAGTTGTAGGTTTTGAATGAAACAATGAATAAATGGCCTTCAATCTTCCTTATATCTATAACTTGTGCATTCAAAAGAGAGAGGAAGGGTTGTGCCATACCTCCTCAATGGAAAAATTTATGAAACAAAGCTTATCCTTTTGAGGGATAGAGGCTAAATGATAAACAAATGATGAATCAACAATGGATTTCTACTCACCACTCAAATTTTATTTGCTTGAAGGAGTGAATTCATGCACATCTCCTTAAGGCTTGATTTCAAATTGTATTGGATTGCTTCAAATACTTACAAGTGTTAGTCCTCACAAACAAAATGTATGCATAAACATGAAAAAACTCACATAAAACTTGATATGATGCTTTGAAAATGAAATGCTGCAATATTTCTACTCTTGAATGACCTTGACTTGATAATAATTTCTTCCAAAAGTGCTTGATCACCAAATTGTTTCTAGTTAGATTTCAAATGATGCAATGACTAGGCATTTATATGCAATTAGTCTAGTTTCCCAAAAATTAAATCCTAATAGTCGATATTTGACATTTGAAATTTAAATAATAAAACACCAACTTTGAAATATTAGAAATTAGAGGCAAAATAAGTGGACAAAGTCACCCAAGGTGCCTTTTTCCCAACACTATTTTGTAAAGTGTAAAGTGTCGGGAGCAAAATATTAAATGTTTTCCTTGGTTTTGTACATGGGTTTTCTTGATAAATGTTCAAATGGGCTATGGAATGCATAATTTAGGACATTATATGCACAATTAGGTCCATTCACATAGGAGGGAGCAAAATCTAGTGTGAAATTGTCAAGGGTGACAATTTACTACACTACATTTTCCATAGTTCCACATATTGCTAGTGTATTCGATAAGAACAGGATTACATATCAAAAGAAAATTTAATTAAATGAGAATGAAGAGCTCAATGTTACTTGTTGGGACAAGGATCTTGCTAACGTTGTTGTTTGAGATAGGTTATATAGTTGTAGACATGTAAAATGTACTGATTGACATTACACACTTGATCCTAATACCTAACATCATTTCAACCTGAATCACCTTCTTAAGCTTATCATCACTCTTCGTCCCTTAATTAAATAAATCATTATTTGTCTGATTAAGTCTTTCTCTTTTGTTAATTAAATTAATCAATCTGATTTAATTAACACCTAGAGGTCTCTATTTAATTAAATAATTCATTTTATTTGATTAAATCTATAAAGTCATCTTATTAAATTAAATAAATTAAACTTTATTTGATTTAATATAACTTTCACCCCCTTTAGTTAAATAAATCAAAATCTTTATTTAACTAAGTCTAAATCATTTTCCTCTCTACTTTGATTTATTTAAATCCTAAAATCTAAGTCAAAATTGTCAAATCACCTAACCTCCTCTTATTTAATCAAATCCTGATTAAATCTAATCTTAATCCATGTCCCATCCTCTAGCTTTTGCCACGTACACATGAAAATACATTTAATTCATTTATTAAATCTCTATTTTCTCTCAACTTGGCATCTTTAGAGGAATATTCTTCCAAATTTGAAATCCCTCCAAGTGGATTTTTCCTAACAAGACATTCATTCCTTCTTACATGTCCTTGTGCATTGAGCCAAGTGGCATTTAAGTCATTCATTTTTCCCTCTTTCATGTCATTTCACTATTTTCAAATTCCACCTAATTGCATTTATGGACACATTCATCAAAATGTGCACATCCTTTGCCCATTCACATTTTGACAAGCGGAACTTGCCCATTGGGTGTTGAATGATCCCACATTCATCCCATTTTGTATTTCTCCATCTTATCTTTCTATACATAAGATGCTTCTCTCCTCGTTTTGATCATCCATAATTTGAGCAAGTTTACTATACTCAATTTTATCCTCAAGCATATATATTTTCATCAATTTATCAAGGTCTTAGCTAGGTTATGCAATTTTTTCATCATGGAGCTCAAGTGAATCTTCAAAAAAGTGGATCAACCTTCATCACTCATCAACATTGCATCATAGGAGTTGGGAAAGCACCAATTTTCACATCAAATTGGCACCAATTCCCCCATGGGATCAAGATTTTGCTTGCTTAATTATAATTTCATTGCTTTCTCATTGTGTTCTTCATTTTTGTTTCCTATTTTGAGTACTGTTAAAGGATTTCATGGGGAATCTTGATTCTTACTTGCATTGGATCTAATGATGTGTTTGTTTCTTGTGTTTTGCAAGTATTAGGATTGGGGTTCTACAATAGTTATAATACTTTATTTGTTAATACACTCATATTAACATTTACTTTATCTTCTCTTATATTTTCTTACACTTTGGCCTCTTATTTATGATAGGTTTTTTTTATATCTTCCCCATTCTCATTTCACCTTATATATTATGCTTTATTTTTTACCCTACGTGGTGGCATCTTTGCCTTTTGATTCCTCCATTTTTAGTGCCTAATCTTTCCTATGTGTGATTAATAGTTTGTATGCTTTCTTCCTTTGTTTTCTAATGTTCATTTATTAGCTTCCATGCTTTCCTATGCTTGTAATTTTAATTATATCTCATCCTATGCTCTATTTTATCACTTATGCACCACATGTTCCTTGTTCCATTCTCATGTTACATGATTCTTGATGTTACCAAGACCTCTTATGTTTTGTGATTATGATGTTTACCTCTTATGTTGTGCCATGATTATCATGTTTATCTTTTGCTTAAAAATATTTATCATGATATATGCTTTTCATGTTTATAACTTATGTTACTTACATACTCTTATGCTTACTTTTATCTTTATCACATGCCTTACATGTTTATGATCCTCACCATGCTTGCATCTAACAATTCCATGCGTATGCCTTTTATCATGCTTAAATCTCATGATTATATATTATGATCCTTCTCATGCTCACATATTTTACACCCTATTAATTCTTAAATGATGTAGTGTCATAAAATGTACTCCCTTACATTTTCACACTATGTTTGCATCCCCTTAATTAAATGGACTTAATTAAGCCTTTAATTGGTCAAATTATGCATTTACGAGCCTAATTAATTTCACTTTCCGAAAGGGAAACTCACATTTAATCAATGCATACACTTAACTACAAATCTTGAAAATTGTGTTTCCTAGATTTAGGTCCTAGGACCCATTTTCCCAAGGGAAAATGAGTCCCCCTTAAGTCTCGAGACCCAATTTTTAATATTTATTTGGTGGCATTTTAATGATCTAAATTCAAATTGCAAAGGTTGGCTTGTGATGTTTCATTGTCAAGTAATTAAGGAAACGCCTATAAATACAAGGTATTTTTATCAATTCAAATTTAACACACTTTATGCAAGCATTACAAGAGCAAACATTATTTTCAAGAGCATTGCAAAGCATATTTATCAGTCAATTATTTTAGCATTCAAGATCCTATCATGATGTCAAGATCTATGTGTGTTCATGCATATTTTTGAGCTAACATTGTGATGTAGATTTCAAGTTTCAATCAAGCATTCAAGCATCAAATCAATTGTCAAATAAAGCATCCGATTAATCCATTTCATGCAAGATCAAATCCTTGGAGTGATGTGATAGACTTCAGTCCTCTAAAGGAAACCATTAAAGGGTTTGGTGAGGTGTAACAAGCTAGTGTTTATTCATCATTCCTTCCCTTTTATCATTATTTCATTATCAAGGTTTAATTACTAAACTAGGGTTTGACCAAGGTAAACCCTTATCCACCAAAAATAAACATTTTTCTCCTTTTTGTGTTTGTAGATTTGTAGATGAAGAAAGATTGAAATTGGGTCAAAAGTGCAATTTTGAAAAGTTGTCAAAGTTGTCATCAAAGTTGTCAAGACACAAAAACTCACCTACATGTTTTATTTCCAGCTTTCTAACAATCAAACCTAGGAGAATCATAAGCTTAGATCTAGGATCTAAGGACTACAAAAAATAATTTTCAGAGCCTTATACAGAGACGCATTCGCCCCTAGGTGAATATGTCCTTCAACAGAGCCTGAAACCCACTTTTGGAGCCAGGTACATACCATCTTAACCTTCTTATATATGCTAGTTAATGGTTTTTTATGTCATCATTATCATAATATTTCATGTTTCAAGTGATATATATCATAAGTTTGATTATTAATGAACTTTTATTCTTCTCCCAAAATTGTTGCTCAATCATTTTTGTCATATGAAAGTTAGGGAAACATAATGTCCAAACCTAGGCTTGACTCACCTTGAGGGTTGCAAGTCTATTCTAATCATTTTTGGCACTATCCCTCTTCCTAATGAACATGGAAAAGGTGTATTTGTGATTAGGTGGAAACCCCCTTTTTTATTTTTTAGCATAGGTCCTTCATTCTTAGGTCACCTATTCCATCCCCCCCTTTTCCTTCATTTCATTTTGATGAATCTGACCTTGTATATATTAATTATGATTGGAGACATTCAAAACCCTATATCTATATTTGTATTAATGTGTGTTGCATTAGTGTGCTTTGCATTGCATTTAGGGTTTAATTTTGCATCCTTGCATCATTCAAATTCATAAAAAAAAAAATTGCATTAATTTTGCATACATCTTGCATTGTAGTTGCATCAAGAGTGTCTTTCAGTCATTTAGATTCAAATTCAATTCAAAATTTCTTTTTAAATTTTGTCACTTTGTTCACTATTTTTCACTATTTGCACTTGCATTAAGACACCTAAAACTGGAAAAATCTGCCACAAAATTCATTGTCTGCAACCTGAAACAAAGAACTCAAACATCAAAGCAAAAACACAAACTTTAATTTTTCCAACCCTTGTATAAAGATCCATTCAACCTTGGGCGAACCTAACCCTGTACAAGTGCTTTTTCAAATTTTTGGGCATCATTTTTTTCTGTGTGCTTCATTTCATTTTGTTGTCAGATCTATCTTTCAGTTTCAAAAAACAAAAAATTATGTACTTTCTTGCATTAAGTTCAATTGGCCAAATTAAGTTCATTGTTTGAAATAAAAATTGGCATTAAAAGACATCATTTTTTAGGTTATTTGCATCTTAATCAGTCCTTTATCAGATATGAAATCTTGCATTCATATTTGCATTTTAACATCTTCATCATGGATACGTGTTTTAGTAAAATATGGGTGTCCTTGAGATCTTTGGTAGACATTTTAAGTTGTGTGTTTGGTGATGACCCTAATGCAATTGAGCCTATTTATGAACCTTCACCTCTTAATGAATGTCCTTGTGAGGTGGACATATTAGGCCAAGATGAAGATAACATGCAATAATTCATACAAGACTCCCTACACAACCTTGAGAACAATGCATCCTTCTATCCATCCATGAAAACACCTACTATAATCCCATCACTTGATATGCTCAACCTTTTACATCTCAAAATTGAAGCATAAAGCAAGCTTCAATTATCAATCATGAATGAACTTGCTAACAAGGACAATAGTGATACTCTTCTTTCTTATGCTCATCGAGTTACCAATACACCCATTAACTTAGAAGAGAGTTATGGTCAAAGCTTTAAGATCTTAAACAAACAAGGATGTGACATAAAAAATGAGCATGAAATACACAAACTACTAGAACAAATACCATATGAAGATACCAAGGGATTAGGATATCAAGGACCTCCTCAACCTACTACCTCTTCTAAGGGGAAAAGTATTCTCTTTCATAAGATCATTTCAAAAGACCAATTATTACCTTGCAAGAATGATAAAGTCACTTTAGATCCTCCACCTCCACCTCAACAAGTTTCCCAATCAAGCAATAAATAAAGGCCTTACAAAATTGAGAAGTTAAAGTTCCCTTGTCCTATGTCCAAAAATGAAAAATATTTACACACACTTCATAATCAAGGACTTATAACATTGCCACCTATCAAGGAAAATCCAAAAGGAAAAAGTACAAACATGTCTCATTATCAATATCATAGAAATATTTGGAATAGTAATAATGAGTGTTGTGCTTTAAAGAAAATTATTAGAGAATTTGAACCGTTTTCAATTCAATATGATCATATAATCAATTAGCAATTGATCACTTTTCTCATTTCCATGTGATAGTTGTAGGATCATAGCATGCTCACTATTGCATGTTTTATATTTAAATGCAAATCATTTTCTATATTGCAAGGAGCACATTCTCATCACCTATCTCAGCTCATCCTTGTCCTACATTTGGGGGGCAATCAGTTAGATAGCCTTGTCCTAGTACAACACTTGTCATTGTCCCTTTGGCTAATTTTCTACCTTTCACATATGATGGACAAGATTGGGATGTAGATGACCAAGTATAGGTTGACTCGCATGTGCCATACTAGTCTTTTCTTTCTTTTCATGTTCTTTGTGATTGTATGTGTGTAATGTGATCCCCCGTATCGTGCTACTTGGTGTGCCTTTCTATGTTTGTGAGCCTACTTTGGATGACCCTTGTCACTTCGTTGGTGCAAGGATACGAAGGAAGCGAATTTGTTGTGACATTCTTCTATTTGTATCTACATTCTTCTATATGTCATAAACCTTTATTTTTTGCTTGTCTTGTGTTTTCCTTTTGGGGATGACACAAGGAATTGAGAAATTTATGTCTCTTCCATGTTGACCCAAAAAAAATTCTTTGTTTTTGCTCTCTATGTGTCATTATTCCTTTGTGCTCGTTGTTCCATGAGTTATTTAGTGAATTATGATGATTCTGAGCTTGATTATATCACTGTAGCAAAGACATATGTTGACCCCAGATTTGTGGATCCCTTATGTGTTATTTTAGGATTGCACATGGGGGGAAACCTCTTTTCCATGATGTAGCTCTACTTGGAAACATATGTTTTACATAGGGCTTTCTAAATAATGCTCTCATGTATTGACATTTATCATTTTTCTACTTTAAATTTTTATCATAGCATGGTGTTTAGCAATTTATTTATTTGATGTCCTTCAATAGTGTGACCTTTCTTGGCATATGACATTCCTCTTATTGGTAATGCTATGGCTTGCATTCCCTAAGTTACAAATCTTTTATCCTCGACTAGTTCTCTCTTAATGGTGACATTAATCATGATGTTTGCTAAGGTGAGACCTTTCATGAACTAAGAAAAACCCTTTTGAATATCGTATCATATTGCATTTACAACTTTGTCATGGCCACTAAGCATAACACAACTTCTTTTCCAATGGTGCCTTTTTGTTTTTATGAGTATATAGCATAATGCAGCTTGCTATCCTAGTGGAACCTTTGTGTGGTGCCTTATCAAAGATATTAGAAGGTATAAATTTTTGTATGGTTGATGTATGGGATCCTGTAGACCTGGCATGACTTTCCCATCAACCATCTTTTTGTGGGTACATACCGACCTAGTGTGTGTTTCTCACTTTCCTGGGGCTCACCTAATGGACATTGAATTTGATTAGCCCTCATGAGTATATTTTTTTCACATACTGGACCATGAGTTTTCACTTGCGAACATATATTATGGCCAACAACACAACCGTGGCTAGTCCATCCTTTCTTTTATTTCTTTTTGCATTAATTTTGGTATTGCATGATTGTGCATCTTGTGTTGCTATTGCATGCATGTGTTTCTTTGTGCCTTTGTTGGTTTTCCATGAGATATTAGATCTTGGGGGATTGATCACCCTCCTTGATCTTTGACATCTTGTCTTTCCAAAACTTGTACAATGTGACCTCTCTTGACTTATTTGTCTATTTTAGCATGAGTTTGAGCGAAAATTCATACTCTCACTAAAGTGGGGGCTAAATGTACTATCAAAAAATGTACTCCCTTACATTTTAACACTATGTAAATGCATCCCCTTAATTAAATGGACTTAATTAAGCCTTTAATTGGCCAAATTATGCATTTACAAGCCTAATTAATTTTGTTTCCGAAAGGGAAACTGACATTTAATCAATGCATACACTTAATTACACACCTTGGAAAATGTGTGTCCTAGATTTATGTCCTAGGACCCATTCGCCCAATGGTGAATGGGTTCCCCTTAAGTATCGGGTCCCAATCTTAATATGTTTTTGGTGGCATTTTAATGATCTAAATTCAAATTGTAAAGGTTGGCTTGTGATGTTTAATTGTCAAGTAATTAAGGAAACACCTATAAATATAAGGTCTTTTTATCAATTCAAATATAACAAAATTTATGCAAGCATTACAAGAGCAAAGATTATTGTCAAGAGCATTGGAGAGAATATTTTTCAGTCAATTATTACAACATCCAAGATCCTATCATGATGTCAAGATCTATGCATGTTCATGCATGTTTTTGAGCTAACATTGTGATGTAGGTTTCAAGTTTCAAGAAAACATTCAAGCATCAAATAAAGTGTCAAATCAAGCATCCAATTAAGCCATTTCATGCAAGATCAAATTCTTGGAGTGATTTTATAGACTTCAGTCCTCTAAGGGCAACCATTAAAGGGTTTGGTGAGGTATAACAAGTTAGTGTTCATTCATCATTCCTTCCATTTTATCATTATTTCATTGTCAAGGTTTAAATACCAAGCTAGGGTTTGACTAAGGAAAACCCTTATCCACCAAAAACAAACATTTTTCTCCTCTTTATGTGTTTATAGATTTGTAGGTGAAGAAAGATTGAAATTGGATCAAAAGTGCAATTTTACAAAGTTGTCAACAAAGTTGTCAAGACACAAAAACTCACCTACAGGTTTTATTTATGGCTTTTCGACAATCAAACCTAGGGGAATCAAAAGCTTAGATCCAAGATTCAAGGACTACAAAAATAATTTCCATCTTGCCTTGTATAGTGACCCATTCGCCCCTGGATGAATGTCCTTTAGCAAAGCCTGAAACCCACTTTTGGAGCCAAGTACATACCATATTAACCTTCTCAAATATGTTGCTTAATGGTTGTTTTTGTTAGTATTATCACAATACTTCATGTTTCAAGTGATATATATCATAAGTTTTATTGTTAATGCACTTTTATTCTTCTCCCAAAACTATTGCTTAGTCATTTATGTCATAAGGAAGTTAGGGCAGCATACTGTCCAAACCTAAAGTTGACTCACCTTGAGGGTTTCAATTCAATTCTAATCATTTGTGGCACTATCCCTCTTCCTAATGAACATGGAAAAGGTGGAGTTATGATTAGGTGGACACCCCCTTTTGCTTTTTCATCATAGGTCCTTCATTCTTAGGTCACCTATTTCATCCCCCTCTTTTTCATTAGTTTCACATGATACTTATATAAATTTTTTGGTAATCATTTTTTCATTTTCCTTTATTGGTGGGGGAATATTGTGTTTCATTCTTTACCAACAAATTCATAATTATATGTTGTTTATCCTTACATGGCTATCATGTGGTGTAATCTCTTATGATGTTTACACCTTATCATTACTATATATTTTCTTCTATGTTCTATTTCATTGCATCCTTTTTATGCAACCAATCGGGGGGCATACATATCACTAGCATTACTTCAATGAGTTATTTTTGCATCAACATGCTCATATTCATTCCTATGTCTAGCGGATCTTTACTAATCATGTTCATTTGGTTGGATTCCTTTTACATTTCCACTTAATCAGAGATTTACCACTTTTCATATCATGAAAAATGTCTCACCCTTCTTTTCTTTATTATATTGAAGAATATTTATTTTCAAAGAAGTTGTAGCCAATGCTTATTTTAAGTATGTGACATGTGCAACTCATTACACTATATTTTTGTTTTACAAGTTTTTGATGGAATGTCCATTCCAACAAGAATGCAAGAATATATAGTTTTTTAAAATATGTAATTTCCTTAAATTGATTATTTCTTTTAATTTTACATGCATCCATTTAGTAGTTCACATGCACATCAAAGTGTGGGTAAAATATAATGGTGAAAAAATTATACACATTCCTTTTTAAGTTTTGCGTCAATCTTGATTAGTGTGTCTTTAATAGAATGACTAGTCTCTAAGTGGCATATTCTAGCATGGATTTGTCTCATGACACCACCATATCCTATTGCCATAATCCCTCATCCCTAGAGTTTTAATTTTTATTCTTAGATTCGTGAAGCATCACATTGGATTCGATCCATGGGTGTGGACTTCACCAATATTATTTTGAACATATTCATAAATTTGAATCATGGAATTTTAAAATTGAAATGTAAAATAAATCCCATCAATTCTCTCCTACCAACTATTAAGAGTTGACCTAGCACATGTTTGCATTGATTTGTATGTTGTATTTTTATGTTCAAAGATATTCATTCATTCATTTTGAAAATCATGTAGTAGTTATCAAGGAATGTTGGGGTTATTTAGAGAATTATCATAGCTATTTAGGAGAGCATTATAGCAATATTATCAGAGAATTAATCAACATACATCATCATAGGTCTATTGTATGCTTGCTTGTTATCTTCAATCATTGGTATGAAACTATTGAATTAATCACCCTATGGGTATAACTAAGGAAATATGACCTTCACAATTCAACATATTCTTAAAGGTGTTATAAGATCTCCAATCCTTACTTGGATTTTGATATTAGAAGATCAAGGTGAGAAGATTCCAATAAAAAAAAATCAACTATTTCATTTATATAGGCACATTTCCACTTAGTCGGAGATTTACCACTTCTTGTATTAGGAATAATATCTTACCTTTCTTTCTTTATTATTTTCAAGCATAGTTAAATTTTTAATTAAGTTGTGTTTATTACCTATTTTAAGTATCATTGCATGGTTTTTCTTTTTTATATTTTTTTGATAAAATTCTTGTTGCAAGAAGAATACAAGAATAATCTATACATACTTTATGTGTTTAAAAATATGTAAATTTCTTGTTGATTATTTATTTTACTTTAACATGTATCCATCTAGTAGTTCAAATGTACATTAAAGTGTGGGTAAAATACAATGGTGAAAATTGCATACCATGCCCTTTTCCCTTAAGTTTTGGACTAACTCTAATGAGAGTGTCTTTAATGCAATGAATAGTATCCAAGTGTTATATGCTTTCATGCATTTGGCTTGTGACACTATCATATGTTGTTCCCATCCTTGCTCATCTCTAGAGTTTTGGTTTTGATCCCTAGATCCCCAAGCATCACCTTGGATTAGATCCATGGGTGCAGACTTGACCAAGGTCATCTTTCATAGTCACAAAATTGAACCTTGAAATTTAAAAATTTAAATTAGAAATAATCTTGTTGATTTCCTCCAACTAACTAGTGAGAGTAGACTTGACACATGTTTGTGTTGATTTATGTGCTATGTTTTTGTATTCAAACCTGTATTCATTCCTTTTGAAAATCATCTAGGAGTTTTCAAGGAATATTAGGGTTATTAAGAGAACTGTCATAGACTATTTATGAGAACATCATATAAACATTATTAAAGAATTACGTCAACATACATCATCCTCGGTTTATTGCATGCTTGATTGTTATCCTCAATCATTATTATGAAACCATTGAATCAATCATTTTAGGGGTTTTATTGAGAAGAATGTGACCCTCATATGTGAATAAATTACCAAATGTGATATAAATACCACCAACCCTTACTTGGATTTATACATTAGAAGATTAAGGCGAGTAGATTTCAATCAACTAAATTCAACTAGTTCATTTCTAAAGTTCTAAGTTTAGATTTATGCACAGGATGATTTTTGCAATCTTAGATCTTAACTAAGGTGTAACATAATCATTTTATAATTTTTTAAATATTTACTAGAATAAATCGTAAAAATTTAAATTTGAAGCGTATTGATTCATACATTTCTAGCTTTTTTTTCTATTTTCAAAATTCAACTAAATATTACATTTTAATTTATTTAATTCTCACATTTAATTTAATATTTAATTATTTCTAACAATAATATTATATCAATATAAATTATAAATTAATTAATAAATTATATATAATTTTTGTTGTGTTTCATTTCTCTTTATATTTATCCATTTATAACATAGAATTCTTTATAAGTTTTTTTTAGTTGTTTTTTCCCTTTTATTATATTGTTATCCCTCCTAGTCATTTTGATAGTTTTATTTCTTAAAGATGTATTAATCTTATTTTATATCTTGTTATTCCCTTATTTGTATAATACTAATTTCAATTGATCTATATTGTTTTCTTATCTTCTTATTTTCATACTTATCTTATCTATTTTTATTGAGAGATTTTTTTAATGTATTGATCTCTATGTTTTTATTTTCAAGTTGATCTATATATTATGGTTTTTAGTTTGATAACTTATCTTCTTCCCTATTCCTTCTTAATAATCCCTTCCCTTTTTAGATTATTTTAGTCTTCTTATTTTTGTATAGCTTCCTTGTGTCTTTATTTCCATAAGGTTTATTTTTGCCTATTTATTGTACTCATTAAGTCATAATAGAGTTCTTATAGTACTTGATATTCTTTCATTTTCTACTTTAGTTTTCATTTTATTTGTTTTCATTTTTTAGTTGATTTTTCACATTTTATAATACCTCTTTCTTTGAAATTTAATTTTATAGTTTTTATTATTTGTAATTATATATCTGGGGAGGATATCAACAAGTCTAAGGGCAAGGATTTTTTCCAATATCTTGTACAAGACATTAAGAAGGGTAATGGGTCTCCAATTCTTAATTAACGTCTTATCTCCCTCTTTAGGGAGAATTTTAATAATTCCTTTATTTATGTTATTCCCTAATGTTCCAATGGCCTCTATATACACCTATAGCAGATCTTACCAGTCAATTCTATATTTTCTTTATAAAATTTAATTAGGAGTCCATTTGCTCCATCAATTTTGTCATTATTTAGGTTTTGAATAGCCTTTATGATTTCTTCTTCAATTATTTTTCTATTAAGGTTCTTTGTTATTTTCTTGGGAATTAAAATTTTGTATTAGTCTCTAGCTTTTTGACATTGTGTATTATTTCCTTCAAATGAGATTACAGTCATAAAAATTTGAGAAACACCTTTTAATCTCTCTAGGATCACTTATCAAATCAAATGGTTGTTATCCTATAAATGCTCTACATGCTTCTTAGTATTTTTTATCTCTTATGCATCTAAAGAAAAATTTAGAGCCCTTATCTCCATTGTACAACCAATTCATTTTGGCTCTAATTTTTAAGCCCTAGATCTTATTTGCTTTTAGATTTCCCAACTTATTTTTTGGTGTTGCTAATTCCTCATTCAATCCTATATTTTTGGGATCTACTTGTAAATCCATTTCTAGTTTGACAAGATTATCTTGTAATTTGTAGATGATCTTACTTTTTCTTTATATTTTTACTAATTATATCTTTATATGTAAAAAAAGATATATCTTATAGATATAGATACATCTTTATAACTCATAAACTTATATCTTTTTATTTCCTTTTACTTTTCTTTGGTTAATTCTAGTGTTTTCTCTTTAATTCTTATCTTATTTTTTTTCTCATTTTAAAATTCATTTCTTGAATTTCGTGTAATCTAATCACCTTCCTTTGTCTCTTATTTTTCAATCTGGCTTTGCAATCTCTCATTTCTCTCATTCAACTCTCTTTTTCATCATGATGATGGATCGCAGAGTATGATCTGAAACATTGATGCAAATAAATAGACACAATTAAATCTAGAAATAAAAAGCTCTCTCAATAAACAAAGACACAAAATGCAAAAAAAGAATCTACACCTTTCTTCCCTTTTCACCTTTATTTGAACTTGAAAATGTTGAGTGCCCAAACTTAAGAGGTTTTCCAAAAGATCTTCTCAAAACCTCTTGTTATACACCTATGTATAGTTGCATTCAAGATGTGTGGTTAAGTGCTCAAAATTATGTGGTTGTTCTTTATTCAAGCAACATAACCTTGCATTCTCCACTCATTATTAAGAATAACTTGAATATCATTTGATTTATAGATTGAGGGGATAACTAATTGATGATTGAGATTGATTCAAGAGATGAATGGTTAAAGGTGCTAAAGAGATTTGGATGAGGGAGAGACTTCCAGATGACACCTTCTGATTGTTGCGCTTGAGGGGAACAAAGATCAAGATGATTTGAATGGTTGAGATTATTTTATTTTGATCAAATGATGCAAGTCGAAGATCCTCACACATGTGTGAGAAGGACCATGAGGAAGTGTGATATGACATATGAGTATTTTCACACGTGTGAGGCTCACACACGAGGATGTGAAATTTGATAAGCAAAAGTTCCCACACATGCTCAAGAGTCAAAACTGTGAAATTGAGGGTGATAATTTTTAATAATAAATGGATAACTATGATTTTATGGGAAGATGCGACAAATGATTAATTGACATTTTGATTTACGCAAGATAGTTAATTAGTTAATTAATTAGTTTTAATCAACTAACTAATTGATGGGAATAAATACTGATTTAAATAAATATTTTGTATTTATTTAGTTTTTGGTAGATAAGAGTATGAAGGACTTAATTCAAGTGAATTATATAAAAAAGAGGTAAAAGATAGATTAATTAAAATAAATTATTGAAATTTATTTAATTAATGATTTGAAGATGATTGTGATAGTTAATTAAATAATTGATCTTATTTTATTAATACTTAAAAAAACAAATTATTTTTCATATGTAAATGATTTTAAATGCCTACAAATATTTTTCTTTATAAATTTAAAATCATAAATATATTTAGATGATAGGCTATATTCATTGTGGATGCACTTTGAGTTGTAAACCTGTCTCACACTACAAATAATTAGCATACATCTATTAAATATTTATATATATATATATATAAAATGTTGAGAGTTATCCTTCTCCAGACGCCTATTTTCATCATTAAGACTATCTTAATTTCATAATGTGAAGTAATTTTTTTTTTTTACTATAAATTCACTTGCAATAACATAATTTTTTCCTTAACACGTTCGAGTAATAATGTCCATGTTTAATAAAAAAATAGTAGTTGTTTACTCTTGATAAATAGTTGTGATTTATCTTTGATTTCTTTTTGTTATCAAATATCTTTGATTTTGATATTTTTTGTTTCAACAAATCTCTTTGATTTAATTTTATTTTTTCATTAAATCTCTTTGATATTTTTTTCATCAAATCTCTTTGCTTTTGATATTTTTGTTTAATCAAATCTCTTTGATTTTGTTTTTTATTTGATCTATGTGATTTTGATTTTTTATCTTTGATTTATTTATATGATCTTTTCATGATTTATTTGTGATTATATCTGTATGTTCAATTTGTTTGTGATCAAATCTTATATTTTTGATTTATGTATTCGTATAGGCATTGATGTTGAGCAAACCACTACTTATTAGGCTCTTAATCTTATTACAAAATAACATAGCTATCATCTTAATTAAATTGAATAGTGTTGTGATATGCTTTACATGATCATTCCTTATTATTAAAAGAATCTCAAGATTGGAACAATAGTATTTAAATATTGATATCCTTATACTTATGTGAAATTTATATGTATTTTCTTGATCATTGTAATACCCCTCTGTTTTGCTTCCTGGCTGGACAATGTGTCCTTGTTTGCTTTGATGTGCTTTTTGGTTATTGAGATACTTTATCATGTGTGTGTTATTTGATCGCTATTTATGGAGCGATAGTCTATTTGTGTGATGTGATGTATCTTATCTAATGCTTTATTTGACATGTTTTAAATGGTGTAATGATGATTAGTTATTGTAACATGTTATTGCATGAGATATTTGTTTATGATGGAACTGTCAATCTATGATGTGTAGTACCCCTCCATTTTGCTTATGTTTTTTGTTAGCATGTTTTCACTTTGATACACCCTAGTACTTTGTTTTGATGTATTGATCGTTGACATTAGAGTGATGGTGGATTTATTTTATGATGTTATGATACACTGTTTGATGGTGATTATTTCTAACATGCTTTATGTTAGCATAGATGTTTACTTCAGATGTTATTGCTATATATATGCTTATGGTAGATTAATTGTTATTTTTCTTGTTAGTTTGATGTGATATTGTATTGGTGAGGAGAATGGAGTTGCATCACTCGCTTGTGAGTGCCCTATGATTTTCGTGATTTTCTCCTCACAGTGTGTTTTAATCATGGATTATATATATGTATGTTATTTGTTTGATTGCAGGATTGCAGGTACATGACACCAACTCCACCTGGTTTCAGAGGTTTGAGCGTGTCTTGACTCAACGGTAATGTTTATTGGGAGGTAGTAATGAGGTTTTTCCTAGTCTAGTCTCAAACCCAGACACAGTATGTCGTTAGTTTAGGTTTGGTATTTTTAGCTGTCTCGTCGAGTCTATTTTGATTATTTGTTATGAAAGGTTTATTTTGTGAATTTAATGTTAGATTAATGTTCCTTGTAATTCAATGTTTATTTAAATTAATTTTAAATATTGTAGATAAAAGCTTCATATTTTATTTAATTAATTAATTTAGTTTATTGGTAAAATAATTTAGTCATTGAGATTAAAATTATTTTATTAAATAAATTAATTAATTGATTAAATTTATCTTTTATTGTGAGAATAGATTAAATATAAATTAAATGCTTTGTGGGAAGTGAAATTTTAAATATGTGTTAGAAATTAAATTAGTTTTTGAATTTTTAATTCTTTAAAATAAATTGAATTCTTGATAATTGAGAGAAGAAAGTATCTGTGAGTTTGTTAGAAGATATTTTTCTTCTTTGCCATGTGTGTTAGTTGAATTTATTGCAAATTTCTTGTTGAGGACTCTCTCGGAGAAGATATTAGGAGATTTGGGGAAAACAAGAAAACACTTCACAGGAAATGAGAAAGAACAGAGAACTGTTGGAAAATATTGTGATTTTATTGGGTTTTTTATTTAAATTTCTAGAAGAGGTTCTCAAATAGATATTTGTTCAGTATTTGCATTCTTCTGGAAAGTGGTGATTTAAAAAAGTTTTGGAAGTTGCACGCAACAGGCAAAACTTCTCTCCAATAGTCAAATTCTTCAAGCTACAGGAATACAGGTTTTTTTCCCTATTTATTTAGTTTATTGTCTTTTGAAAAGATTGCCTGTAAAAATAATTTATTTTGTAGAAGATTTGTTAAAATTTGTTGAATAAAAGATTGCTTGTAGAAGGAATTTTTATTAAAGCCTCTGTCCTTCTCAGTGAAATTATATTGAAAATATTTTTGTAGAAATTTTTTACTATAGTAAAACCAGAGGGCAACACAGAAGATTTTTGTTAAACAATAGAAAATTCTCAAAGGATATAGAAGAAATCTTTGTAGATTTTTAAATGGGGTTCTTTGTCAAATTTTGTGTTAAATTTAGGGAAAAGAAACCTCTGGGAAGAACTTTGCCAAACTTTTCTTGTGGAAAATATTTAGATAACTTGAAATTGAAATCCCTCTATTTTTGAATTGAAAATCTCTATTAAATTGTGTAAATTGATAAGTTTCTCGATTTTCTGTAGAAAACCCTTTCTCAGAATATTTGTCTGATTATTATATTCTTATTTGTTGATTAAATATATATACATTTTAATATATATATATGTATATAAACAATATATATACATATACTTATAAATATATATATATATATATATATATAATTTCATTGTGAAAATGCTCTGTGAAAATTTTATATTCTTTGAAATGAAAATCAGTACGCGATTTTAAACACAGGGTTTCGGATTTTAGAGAAATGGATTTAAAAAAAAAAAAAAACACAGACTTTTTAGGGCTGCAAGGTTACCCCACAACCGCCCATAGAGGGCGACAGCTGTGAAGGCAGCGCACAGCTGCCTACATAGTCATAGCCCCCATATGGGGTCAACTATGTATAGTAACCGTTGGCTGTGTATACAACCAGTGAAACCCCAAACAGTATATGCTTTATGTTTAAAACAAAATTTTGATGTTGATTTATGCAGATTTATAATGTAATACGAATTTGTTATTTATTTATTTTATAAAAAGGGGTAAAAACTTTATTGAAAATCATAGCAAAGCATTACATAACAGCAAAGGGCCAAAGCCCCAGGAACCAACATAAACCACAAGAAAAACTAGGAACAAAATCACTCTTCCCCAATAGCACTCCCATCCTCTGCAAGAATCCTCTCCAAATCCTGACATAACTCACAAGAAATCTACTCCCACCCATCAATCTTCCCACCATCTATATTCTTCGATGACCATTTGGCTAGACAATCAGCTACCCTATTCCATTCCCTTGGAATATGGACATAAGATACCAACTCCATCAAAGAGCTAACCTGCAATATCTACTGCACCAACATAGCCAACTACCAACTAACATCAGAAATCTTCTTTCCATGAAGTAAATTGACCAAGACCTAAGAATCTGACTCACAAATAACCTTACACCACCCTAAAGCATATGCCTGTTTCAAGGCATAGAGAATAGCCAAGCCTTCCATCTTATTAATAGTTTGTATCCCTTCATTAGCAGAAAAAATAAAAACCACTGATCCAGAAGAATCCCTACCAACCCCACCAATCACAGCAGGTCCAGGATTTCCCCTAGATGAGCCATCTGTATTAATTTTCAAAAATCCAGTAGGAGGGGCCAACCAACTCCCCACCCTTTGAACTTTTTGCTTCACACGCCTACCTCTCCTGATGTAAGCAGAAGCTGAAGATAGCCCCTGAATACCCAGCCGATCAACCATCTCAGCATCTCCTTTCTCTAACGGCAACATAATCTCACCTTTAGCTTCAACTGTGTCCTGGATCATTCCCACAATTCTAAACCAAACTTGTTGAATCCCCAAATTTTCACCTCGAAAGATTCTCTTATTCCTTTCCAACCAAGTTTGCCAAAGCAGAAAGATGGGACCAACATACCAAACATCCTGCAAGAAAGAGGCTGAGGAGGGGGGCCTCCCCAGACTAATCCAAAACTCAACCAAGGAGGAGGCATGAATGCATGGGCTTTTCCAAACATCCCACCAGAAATTCCAGAGCTGTAAGGTGAAGGAACAACAAAAGAACAAGTGAGGAGAGTCCTCCTCCCCACACCCGCAGAGAACACACCTAGATGGGCCTGAAAAACCTCTCTTTCAGATATTATCCCAAGTCAAACACCTATTCCAAGCCAAAGTCCAAATAAATTAATTACACTTTGGCCAAGAAAACTTATTCCAAACTTTCTTCCACCAATGAACCTCCACCCCCTCAATATGCTGGGAAAGCAACTCCTGATACCCAGAAGACACAGTGTAAGCAGCCTTGGGGTTAGGAGACCAAGCCAACACATCCTGATCCATGAGGGAGCTAAAACTTTGACAAGAAAGAATGTAATGAAGCCTAGTGCACTCCTCCTCCATACCAACAACAAGCCATTCCTCTGGATTATTCCATCTTGCCTCCACCAACTGCCCCTGAAAGGAAAGAGACTTAAAGTCGCACACCCTCGACCATCCTACTTCACAGAACCTCTGGCACAATGTAAGCAAATGAGGATACCGAGAAACAATGGGAGGGTGACCATCCCAAGCGTCATGCCAAAAATGTGCCTCTGACCCACTCTTGCAAATCCAGAATAAGCCACCCTTAACGAGCGCAACCCCTTTCTTTGAGAGTATTCCAAATCACAGATCCCTTCCCTATCAAGCTATAACGAGGGATATCACTTTGAGGAATCCCTGGAAAGTATTTTTGAGTCAAAATTCTAGCCCACACCCGGTCCTGTTCCACACACCAATGCCATACAATTTAGCAGCCAGAGCCGTACCAGACAACAATGACTGCCTTAACCCAAGACCACCAAACTATTTAGGGCTACAAACAACATCCCATCTAACAAGGCACCACTTGGAAGACAATAAACTACCAGCCCATAAAAATTGTCTTGTTTTAAGGAATCGAGATCCCTAACAAAGCCCATCGGCGCCACCTGAATCATATACCTATAAAGAGGGAGAGCCTGAACCACAAATTTGAGCAACTGAACCCAACCTGCAAAAGATAGCCAGTGAGGGGTCCAATGAGTGACTTTGACACAAAAAATTTCTAGAATAGCCTGCCAAGAATCCCTAGACTGCCTACCTGTTGGTGTGAATAATTGTCTTGTACCTAGCTTATTCATTCACTAGGTAATTAGGGGACATATTCACATGGTTAAGTTTACTTAGGTAAAAGATTCTTTCTTGAAGGCTTAGTTGGCTTATCTAGAACTTATCTTATCTAGCTAGGATGCATCATTTCCTAGGTGATTAGGTTGTCGGTTGCCTCATGTCATAAGATCATGACATTTGTCAACATCATGTTCACTACTACATTTCAACCTTGCCTACATAAGCAAGGCATCTCATGTACATTGGTATTCAAGCTTATATCAAGCAATTTAGTCATTAATCAATCTTGCATTGTGAAGCAAGCTTTCTTTCCATTCTCTCTCTTGTGGAAGTGGTTTTGGTAGCAACTGATCTTGGGGGTGTTGAGGAGTCACCATTTACTCCTACATGGTATCAGAGCTCTCCAGGTGTTGCAGATTCCTTCCCAAATCTGAGGGTGATATTTTGGCTTGCAGAATTTTGTTGGGTGCGGATTGGGGTTTCAATAACCTCACAGTTGAGTTCAGAAGCTTCCGCAAATGAATTTTGACTGTAAATTCGTCTATATTGGGTAAAGTTATTTTTGAGGCAAAAAATTTTTTTGCTAGAATAGCCCCTATGCAGTACGATTTTTCTTATTTTCGCAAAAAACATTTTTCAGTAAAATATTTTTGCAGTATTGTATTAAAAATTTGGGGAAAATTTTATTATTTTTGAGCAAAATATTTTGTTATTATTGGGCTATAAAATTTGTGAAAATTCTTGTGCAGATATTTATGTGTCTGCGTCAGATCTGCACGTCCCGCTCATCACAGTTTTGTGCCCTCTTACATTGGAAACCATCAGCGGTTACATTAGCTCTTTTGTCAAGCTGGGACAAAGGTACTTTAGCCCATGGTTTATTAGTGCTCTGTCCATTCAATATAGTGGTATGAGTTCTTTCCACATCGAGCAGTATGCATTATCCTTGGCTTTGATATGATCGATGGGTACATTGCTCTGTGTCTTCAAATCCAATACCTCTCACTACGGCCTTGTCAGTGCTTGTGCTGTGTGAGCATATTCCAACCTCCATCTCTGGGTCTACACATTGTAATTGACATCCATAGGTACCGTCTTTCATCAGTTGGCGTCCTCAGTGTACTATCCTTCATTTATCAGTCGGCGTACACTTCCTTTGTTTCCCTGTCAGTGGGTCAGTCTTTCACTACACAGGTATGACCTCCATCAATTGGCATGCTCTTTCTATTGGAAATTTATATGCATTTTTTTTAATATATATGCCGACCTGTCCTCTTTTACCAACATTTTTATAAAAAAAAATTGTTATTTGTATGCCGATAATATGTATGTAAGAGGATGGTGTGAGTGAATATGGCAGGGTTTTTATTTTTGCATCCGCTTTAGGCGTGGTCATATGAGAAACCGAAGTGTAGCTGCTTGAGTGCCTAAAATTTGTGCCTATTTAGGCTTCATTGTTCTGTGTATTTGCCCCAAGTGCCTATTTATAGGGTTTTTTTTCATTTTTTCATAACTTTCGCATACGGAGGCAAAACTTTTCAAACAAAATATCGTCGAAAAGGTGGAGCTCTGAATTTTTCAGTGTTGCAGATATTTTGCAATTTTGTGCCTCTTTTTCCAGGTTGAAGCCCGATCATCGTTTTCTGCTTCCGAGCTCATATCTTTGTGCTCCGATCTCCGATTTTCTCCAAATTTGCGACATCAGAAAGGTATTCAAGAGTACTTCAGATCTACTCATGCAATTTTTGTAGATTTGTTTCTAGATTTTCATATTTTTAGTTTGTAGCTGATTTGATAGTTTTGGGATTCCTTGTAAATTTGCAAAAAAGTGCAAATCTTGTTGGGACAAAGGGGTTGATTTCTTGTATTATGAGGAAGAATTGTTGTTCTTCTCTTGTAATATCTGATTGTATCATGGATTTGACAAAATTTGTACTTCTAACTCCATATAACTATCATAAGTGGAAATATCAAATGGAGTTGTTATTATTAAAATCGAAGTTGCAAAGAATAACATTTGGTCAAGATCCAAAACCTGCAAGAGCAAAAGAGAAAAGAAAATGGCTTGATAGAAGGGATGAAGCTCTTGGTACTTTGAAGTTGTCCATTTCTCCAGATCTTAGATATCATGTTGCATCTTGCACTCATCCTAATGAAGCTTGGAATACTTTAGATATTCTCTTTGGTAAGCCAGATAAGATGAGGAAATTTAAGTTGGAAAATGAACTCATGGATCTTAATCCTTCAGATTTTGATAATGTCCAAGACTTTTTCTCTAAGCTCAATTCTCTTAGATTGCAGTTATCTAATTGTGGGGTTACTAAAGAGGATGAACAATTTATACTTTCTATTCTTGCTAAGCTTGGTCCTGATTATTCAGTGTTTGTTTCTACTTTCTATGCTACAATGGATGCTCTTGGCAATGCATACAAAATGCCTTCTCTTGATGAATTTGTAGCTCAACTCACAAGGGAACAAGCAAAGTTGGTACACATGGGCACATTGAAGTCTTCTAGATCTCATGCTCTTGTTGCAAAGGAGACAAAGGATTCAAGTGGCATAGGTAAGAAGCAGAAAAAGGCACCCAAGTCTAATGAGCAAGGTAAAGATTCTCCTTCACATAGCACTCCTGAGTCCACATCCTCTTCTAAAGAGGAATCATCTAAAAAGAAGAAGTCAAAATGTGCATATTGTAAAAGATTAGGACATGATGAGCATAGATGTTATAATAAGAAGATTGATGAACTAACACACCTTCTTCAAAAGAATAACATTAAGCTACCCTCATCAGTGTCTGGTAATTCCTCTTCAACATCTCAATCGGCAGCTCCATCATCATCATCTCAGTCACAGGACACAGGATCTACTTCTGGGCTACACAAGATGAAAGGAAAAGCACTCTTGGCCTCTACAAGTCTTGCATCTCATAGATGGCTTCTTGATTCAGGAGCATCTCATCATATGGCATCTTCTATGGATATGTTCTCTTCTTTTGAGCCTTGTAATTCACCTCATATATTGATGGGTAACAATACATATATGAAGGTAAGTGGGAAGGGTTTTATTGATATGGGGGAAGGGAGCTTCAATGATGTACTTTGTGTTCCTTCCTTGTCCACTAATCTCCTTTCTATTTACCAAATTACTCATGGGGGTCAAGGTAAAACAGTTGAGTTCACTCCAAATAGAGTGTACATAAGGGACTTGGAGACTAGGGATATTGTTGCTATCAGGATGGTTGATCATTCATCTCATGTATATTCCTTTTCACATTTTGCTTCAGAAGATGATAATGTTCCTTTGACTACATCACACACTTCATTGAGTGTGAATCATGTTAGTGAGGAGAAGTTTGGTCATCTACACTTTGGTATTCTAGAAACCAGTGTTGAGCTTCCTACTCCTCCACCTCCTGCTTCTTCAACCATTGATGCTTCTATTCAGTAGGATGGTCATATTTTTTCAGATCTTGCTTTGTGGGATGAGTATTTGATAGGGATTTCTAACTTGTTCATGGAGTCTCATACTGCAGATTTGGAGGAAACACTTGAGGGGATTTCTCTCCTCTTTGATGACAGTTTCAGTACAACTGTTATCCCATCTACTTTGTCTTTGGAGATTAACATTCATGAGTCTCCTCCATCACTTGATTTGTCATGTTTCTTGGTTCAATTTGACCATGATTCTGTTGTGGCTCATTCAAGCTTGGAGGATCTTCATCAGTTTTCAAAGGCATACATGTTGAGCATTCATGCTTCCTCCTTTCAGTTGGACATGGAGTGGCTTCTACATCAGCTTATGAACTTGTTTCTTCCTAAGGGAAGATGTGTTGCTTGCAGACATTGGGTCCTCTTTTGTTTTCAGGCATTCTTCATCAGCATTGGAGCTTCTTCATCATGGGTGGAATATCATATCTCTCTACTTCCTTCTTATGGGGGGGTATTTGATTGTATATACATGATGCATGTTGTCCTTGGGGGGTATCATTGAGTCCTCCATACATCATGTTTGTTTATTTTGTTTTCTCTCTTTTTGAGAGGAGTTTTGTCCCACACGGTTTTCTCCTTTTCTCCGCTTGTGAGAGATTGCATCATTTGCATTGTAAATGGGTACCTAACATGGCCTAGTAGTCAGGACCCATAGTCATAGGCTTTGCATAGTTTGCATAATAATCTTCTCCCTAAGTTGCACTTAAGGGGGGGTGTTGGTGTGAATAATTGTCTTGTACCTGGCTTATTCATTCACTAGGTAATTAGGGGACATATTCACATGGTTAAGTTTACTTAGGTAAAAGATTATTTCTAGAAGGCTTAGTTGGCTTATCTAGAACTTATCTTATCTAGCTAGGATGCATAATTTCTTAGGTGATTAGGTTGTTGGTTGCCTCATGTCATAAGATCATGACATTTTTCAACATCACATTCACTACTACATTTCAACCTTGCCTACATAAGCAAGGCATCTCATGTACATTGGTATTCAAGCTTATATCAAGCAATTCAGTCATTAATCAATCGTGCATTGTGAAGCAAGCTTTCTTGCCATTCTCTCTCTTGTGGAAGTGGTTTTGGTCGCAACTGATCTTGGGGGTGTTGAGGAGTCACCATTTACTCCTACACTACCAATAGAAATAGGAATCCAAAGGTAGGTCAGCGGGAGATCCCCAATCTAAAATTTGAGAATATGAGCAATTCTCCTTTGAATGGAGTTCGGAGTATTGAAGAAAAAAATGGAAGACTTGCCCTCATTAATTAACTGGACTGATGAAACAAGATAAACATTCAACACCTTGCGCATTTTTGAAGCCTCCCTAATAGTAGCCATGCCCATCAAAGCAGTGTCATCCACAAATTGTAAGTGAGATTGCACTGGTAAGCCACCTCCCCATTGTCATCCTTGAATGAAACCCCCCTCCACATTCCTTTTTATCAACTGTCCCAAACCTTCCACCAAAAGAAGAAACAAGTAAGGAGAGAGGGGGTCGCCTTGTCATAAACCCCGAGAAACACCAAAGAGTTCAGAGTGCTCCCCATAAATCAAAACAGAGAAAGAAACTGAATTCACACAACTCATAACCCAGCGAATCCACTCCTCCTCAAAACCAAAGGCCCTCAGAACTTTTTGGAGGAAGGACCATCGAACTCTGTCATAAGCCTTGGCCATGTCAAGCTTGATAAACATAGCCTTATCTTTGGAGTTGGCCATAGAATGAATAGTCTCTGTAGCAATAACCACCCCATCCAAAATCTAGCGGCCCACCACAAAACCACTCTGTTCCTCATAAATCAGCAATGAAAGCCACTTTTTTAACCTATCAGCAATCAACTTAGAGATAATTTTATAAATAACATTGCAAAGAGTGTTGGAAATAGGATGCCATTTAATTGCAAATCCTAAACATTAATTATTTCATGTATCTCCTAGATTCTTGGAATGTGTTCAACAACACTAATATTAGGATGAGATTAATTATTTGGATGAAATAAATCATGAAATTGACATTTGTATTATTCCTAAATAATAGGAGCATGTGGGTGCACACATGGTAAGGTGAAACTCACCTTGTGTTCAGTTAACTATACGGAGTAACAATTAACACTTCTGAATGCATGTAAAGATCCTAGAAGTTAGGATTTGATGTTTGCATGCTTGAAGTTCGTAAGTTCGGTTTAGATTAGTTTAGTTTAGTTAAGTTTTCGTTCATTCCCAATTCGTTCAGTTATTCGTAAATTCAGTTTAATTCGATTCGGTTCAGTTATCTTTAGTTGCATGCATGTTGGTTATTTTGAGTTGCATGTAGTTAGCTTCAGTTAACTTGGAATGCATGGCTAATAACATTGAGTTGTATGACAGATAACAGGGACTACCTCCAGTTAACAAGGGATGACCATTCTTTGGGAATGGTGTTGAGTAAATGTTTCAGTTAACAATAAAGCACTTGAAGACAACTTGGGTGCCCAAGATGCTTTATTGGAATTAACTCCAATGCATGATAAGATATTTTTGATGGCTCAGTTAAGTAGCTTTAATTTTGGGCGCCATCTTTGAGGAATAGCTTTGGAATTATCACCAAAGTGAAGGAGAAGTTATAGCTTCAGTTTGGGACACCCAAATGCATGATGCACATGTTGTAAGCTTTAGTCTTCACTGAAGAACTCTACTTGAAGGAATATGGCATACCTTTTCAAGGGCTTGAGATTATGCATTGTAATTATCACCATTTGATTATTACAAGGTTGCATATTGTCTATATATCTCATTCAAGTTGAATAGGGTTTGGAGATTGGTTATTGCAGGTGTGAAGAAGATTGGTAAAGACAGAAGAAGCATTCTCAAGCAAAAATTGGAGCTATTGTAGTTCAGAGTTTGAATAATAGAATAATTCTTGGTGGAGTTTTTTCCCGAAAGGGTTTCTCCACGGTATATCTTATGTGATCCTTCTATTATCCTGTCTAGTTCTTCTAAATAATTCTCTCTACATTCTACAACAGCAAAATGGATTAATCAAGATAATCACCCACAAAGAATATATGTAACAAAGAAAAGACTTACTTAGAATAGAAATTTTGAAGTTTTACAGAGTATTAAGCTAAGAAAACACCTCATTTTTCAACATTTGGTATCAGAGCTGAGGTTGGGTAGAGTATTGGGACGCCTTTCTCTTAAAAGATTTGAGGTTTTTTTAGCTTAGTGGGAGCTCATATTATTTTTGTTATTTGCTGATTTTGGAATTAAGTTTTGTTACAATGAATTCAAGGTTAGAGATTGAAAGGTTCAATGGTTCTAACTATGAAATGTGGAAATTAAAAATGGAAGATCTTCTTGAAGAAAGAGATCAGTGGTTAGCGGTTAATAATGAGACAAAGACACCTACAACTATTTCAGATGAAGATTGGGCTAAGTTAGATAAGAAGGCAAGAGGAACAATAAGGTTATGTCTTGCTGATGCTGTTCTTTTGAATGTTTCAATGGAAACTAGTGCATATAAATTATGGAAAAGAATAGGGGATATTTATCAAACTAAGAGTCTCACCAATAAGTTGTATCTGAAAAGGCAATTATATTCTTTGAAAATGAAAGATGGTGATTCAGTTGCACAACATTTGAATGCTTTCAATTTAATTCTCAGTCAGTTAGCATCTGTAGATGTAAAGCTAGAGGATGAGGATAAGTGCATTTTATTGCTTTGTTCTTTACCAAATTCTTGGGAAAATCTAATTGTTGCAATTAGTGGAAATGGTGCAGATCCAAAGATCGACAACATTATTCCTACTCTCCTATCAGAGGAGATGAGGAGGAAATCTAAGGAGGAAATCCAAGATGCCTTGTTTGTAAAAGGCAGGCCTAAGAAAAAGGAGCCTAAGGGAAACAAGGAAGGGAAGGGTAAGTCAGAAGGACGAAGTAAGGTAAAGTGTTGGAACTGTGGGAAACCAGGACATGTAAATAAGGATTGTAAGAACAAGAAAGAGAGTTCTAATTCTTCTACAGAGGAGTCCTCAGATAATAGTAATGATGCATTGGTTATTTCAGCTAATATTGTTTGTGATAACTCTTTGCTTCATGTTTCAGAGTAATCTTCATAGAGAGGATGGTAGTCACGATGCCATGTGTGACTCAATATCACGGTTCAGTGGGAGTTGTTGGCAGTGACTTGGATGCATCATTGGTAAGGTTATCTCCATGTGGTTGGAGATATGGTTTCTTGGTTTAGAGTATATTTGTTATGGATGTCATGGTTTACTCTTGATACTAGTTTAGAGTTTGGCATATTTACATGGTTCTCTTGAGACTAAGATGTATAGATATGTTATGATGCATGTGATCTCCTAAGAGGAGATGGTTAGATCATGGATGTCATGTTTATGTTCTTGATTCATGATTGGAGTTTTGACAATGATCTTGTGTAGTTCTCTTAAAGTTTTGGGTACATTAATCATTTGCTTGTCTACTTCATGAAAGTATTGTATTGCATTTGGATTTTGGCATGGATTGGTTGGTTACAGGTCTTCATGGATACTTGGAGAAATAGGTGAGGCTAGAATTCTCTTGTGGTAAGAGACATTTGTTGGAATGGTTACTTGTGAGAAAAAAATTTCAACAGAAAAGACCAAGGAGTCTACACCTTGGTTGAATGTGAATTCAACACACTCGGTGGTTTAGCATGCCTCTAAAGAGGTGGTTTGGTTACAGAGGCTTGGGAAAGGTAATGGTTTGGTTGATAATGGGAAGGTATTAATTGAAAAATTTAACACTTTAATTAATGTTATAGATTATCTTATGAAACCATACATATAAGTTCTCTTGGTTTTAATCATTTTATTGGAACCTTTGTGATTATGCAGGTTGCATTTGAAGTTAGCATGGTTTGATTAGTTGGTGCAAGAAGGCTATTGGCCTTGAGTCTTGTACTTGTTTATTATTCCTTGTTTAGAATAATTGCAATGTATAATGTCAAGTGGGAGAATGTTGAAAATAGGATGTCATTTAATTGCAAATCCTAAACATTAATTATTTCATTTATCTCCTAGATTCTTGGAATGTGTTCAACAACACTAAGATTAGGATGAGATTAATTATTTGGATGAAATAAATCATGAAATTGACATTTTATTTATTCCTAAATAATAGGAGCATGTGGGTGCACACATGGTAAGGTGAAACTCACCTTGTGTTCGAGTTAACTATACGAGTAGCAGTTAACACACACGAATGCATGTAAAGATCCTAGAAGTTAGGATTTGATGTTTTCATGCTTGAAGTTCAGCCATTCGAGCTAGTTCAGTTAAGTTCGATTCATTGATTGATTGAGTCGGTTTAGTTTAGTTCATAGAATTGTTCATTCGTTATCTTCTTATCTTCAGTTGCATGCATGTTGGTTATTTTGAGTTGCATGTAGTTAGCTTCTTAGTTAACTTGGAATGCATGGCTAATAACATTGAGTTGTATGACAGATAACAGGGACTACCTCCAGTTAACAAGGGATGGCCATTCTTTGGGAATGGTGTTGAGTAAATGTTTCAGTTAACAATAAAGCACTTGAAGACAACATGGGTGCCCAAGATGCTTTATTAGAATTAACTCCAATGCATGATAAGATATTTCTGATGGCTCAGTTAAGTAGCTTTAATTGTGGGCACCATCTTTGAGGAATAGCTTTGGAATTATCACCGAAGTGAAGAAGTTATAGCTTCAGTTTGGGACACCCAAATGCATGATGCACATGTTGTAAGCTTTAGTCTGAAGAACTCTACTTGAAGGAATATGGCATACCTTTTCAAGGGCTTGAGATTATGCATTGTAATTATCACCATTTGATTATTACAAGGTTGCATATTGTCTATATATCTCATTCAAGTTGAATAGAGTTTGGAGATTGGTTATTGCAGGTGTGAAGAAGATTGGTAAAGACAGAAGAAGCATTCTCAAGCAAGAATTGGAGCTATTGTAGTTCAGAGTTTGAATAATAGAATAATTCTTGGTGGAGTTTTTTTTCGAAAGGGTTTCTCCACGGTATATCTTATGTGATCCTTCTATTATCCTGTCTAGTTCTTCTAAATAATTCTCTCTACATTCTACAACAACAAAATGGATTAATCAAGATAATCACCCACAAATAATATATGTAACAAAGAAAAGACTTACTTAGAATAGCAATTTTGAAGTTTTACAGAGTATTAAGCTAAGAAAACGCCTCATTTTTCAACAAAGAGAAATGGGGCAAAATTGACTTAACCAATCAGCCCCATCACCCTTGGTGATTAGAGCAAGGAAGGTAGAATTTAAGGCCCGAAGCATTTGCTTATTCTTTTGAGACTCTTGAACAATTGCTAATAAATCTAGCTTGATAATCTCCAAAAATTCTTAGAAGAACTCAATCGGGAAGCCATCCGGACCAGGAGCTTTACCCTTCTTCATCTGAAACACAGTCTTCTCCAGCTCCTCCAGCAAAATATCACTCATAAGATGATCCTTCATCTCCCAAGAGACCAAAGAAGGAATACAAGAGAGGACATGAGCCTCTTCAACTGAGTCCCCCTGCGAGTCCTCCCTGAATAAAGAAGCAAAATACTGCAAAACTTCATTTGAGATATCTTGAGTAGAAGAAAGAACATCTCCCCTGTCAATCACCAAAGATGAGATAGAATTACCATGACATCTGGCCTTCACCAAATTGAAGAAGAAGGCAGTATTCTTGTCTCCCTCCTGAAGCCACTCAATCCGATCTTTTTGTTTCCAGTAGATTTCCTCCCTCAGTTCCCACTCCTCTAGAGCTTTCAATGCCCTAGCCTCATCCCGCAACAAATCCTCAGACACCCCATCCTCCCTAATCAACCTAGTAATACCATTCAGCTTAGCTTGTGCAGTAAGCTTCGCATGGTAAATGTTTCCAAAGCAATGTCGGTTCCATCGTTTAAGCTGATACTTAACATATTGAAGGAGTTTAGCAAAATTATACATTGCAGTACCATAAGCAGGTCTACCATACCTCCACCATTCAACAACACATCCATAAAGGTCAGGGTCTCACAGCCACATTAGCTGGAATTTGAAGGTTGGCATTCGAGGCATCCGAGCAGAAGAGATAACTAGCTTTATAGACCAGTGATCCGAACCTCTCCAATCTAATATCTTAGAACTAAAAGACCACATTCCCCCAACCCAAAAGTAGGAGACCATGAAACAATCCAGTCATTCAGCAATGCAACTATCACCAACCCTTCTGTTGTTCCAAGTAAATTGACCATTGCTAGGTTTGATATCAACAAGATTGAGAGCAGATATATTGTCCTGAAATAACAATGCAGAAGGCTCTAGTCTTGCAATACCACCCCGTTACTCAGCTAATTCAGTAATAGCATTAAAGTCCCCTGCAATGATCCAAGGATGATAGGGAAATAGGCTAGGAACAAAATGAATATGTGTCCATAAAAGAAGTTTACCCTGGAACTCAACAGGTGCATAAACATTGGAGAAAAGAACAAACTCTCTCGACTCAAGACACGAGGCAACCATGGATAAAGAGGACTTGAAGGATAACCACCACAAAGGTTGAATCTTCTGAGGGTTCCAGAAACAAGCCACACCCCCTGAGAATCCCTAAGCCCCAATACACCGGCATTGACCATTCTTCCACAACTTAGGCACTAAACCCATCATGCCCTCAACAGATAACTTGGTCTCCTGAAGAAAAAGAACATCAGGAGAATGACTTCTTACCAACTCACGAACAACTTTTTGTCTAGGGCCACTATTCAAGCCCCTTACATTCCATGAAATAATGATCATTTCAAAGGAGTCAAAAAATGAGAATCTAGGGTCTTAACAGACTCTAACTCCACCAAAGTCTCCCCCATCATCTTAATCTTTTCCAAATCTTTCTTCCTGCCAAGTTTAACACTTTTCTCTGACCCCCCTTCTTGCCATCCTTTTGCAAAATGCCCAGTTGAGGAGAAGGCTTGCTACTCTTAGCCACATCCAATCCAACATTCCGTGCAGGAAAAGATGTGCTTCCATCCCCTTGCCCCAACTCAACATTTGGACCCAACATCACCTGAGCCCCAACCTGCACATCAGTGACCATAGGTATGGCGGACTCCTCCTGTGGAGCAGGAGGAGTAATTGAAGTGTGATCCTCCAGGCCAGAACCAACCACACCCGGATCCACACTTATTAACCTTGGATTAACTTCTTGCTGACCCAAATCATCTAGGACCTCAAACCTGTTAAAAGTATCCTCATCTTGTCTCTCCATCAAAGTCCTCTTTTGTCCTCTATTCCGGTTACGAGCCTTAACAAGAACATAACCCTCAGCATCTACACCCTCAATAGAAATAGGATTCTTCCCCTTATCAACATCAGGATTTTTACGAGGAGGAGGTGGAGGCTGAGGCACCACAGGCTTAGCCTTCGGGCATCTATGCAATAGGTGACCATATTCATGACAAAGGCGACATCAGAAAGGAAGGGTTTCATAATCCAATTGTTGTACCCAAGAATGGGGACCCACACACATATCAAAAGCATCTGGCAAAGCCCTACTCAAATCAATTTCCACACAAATTCGAGCAAAAGTCGTTACTTTCTTACCTAGGGTTTGTGTTGAAGACCCCACTGACTTTCCAAGCATCGAAGCAAGCATGTGCAGAACATCCTTATGACAACATTCAATTGGAAATTTGGGCAGCCGAACCCACACTGGAACATGATTTGGAAGCTCCTTAGAGGGATTAAAGCCTACATGCCATGGCTTGACGAACAACCCAACCTGGTTGTGAAAATAGGGCCCCCCCTCAAAAACCCTATTGTGATCAACCAAGTAGATAAATGTGACCATGAAGAAATTATTTGCAAGCAGCGTGACCTCCATTTCACCCTCTGGCTCCCAAGTCCTTCGTGCCCAAGTTTCCAAAAATTGTAGAGACACTCTCAATCCCAAAAAATTGCAATATAGAGAATGCTTTGAATAATATTCAATATCCTTAGCAATCATTTCAATCGGAATGACCAATCTAGGTCTCTCTTTGCAACGCTCCAGGCATCTGTTAATCTTTGTGATCCGAGATCCACTAGAAAAATTTGAATCCATAGACCCCGTATTCAAAGAGAAGAGGGTGTTATCAAAAACCCTTGCCCCTTGACTTGGCAATTTCAAACCCACCGCAGCACGAAAATCCATGTGAATCCACATATTTGTTATTTATGAGTTATATTAAATACTAATAATTAATATATATATATATATATATTTGTAGTAAAATTTTATATTTAATTTTAAATATATGGAAAATAGTAAATATATTTTCTAAATGTATGTTCTTTTATTAAAAGAATGAAATGAGAAGTTTTTATAAAAAAATGTTTTGTAGAGAAAGATGGCTAAAATTTAATTATGATTGGGAAATTGTAGTAAACAATTAGATTCCAATGCATTATTTGTTTGAAAATGAAATTGAATTAAGATAGTCTATTTTGGTCCATGTAGTATCATTAATATCTTGAGATGGCAATGGATTTAAGAAATCCTAGTCTTAGTCAGTTAATTGTATGAATTGTATAGAAAATTGTGTATTCTTCTGATCAAGATTGTTGGGACAAATAGGGGTTAATTGTGAATATAAGTCTTCTAGATGTAATTACTTGAAAGGGAATTGATTTCAAGATGGATTCATATTTCGAATAAACTAGAATAGTGCACATGGTTTTGTTTGATTTTTAGACACCTGGTTCTATGAACAGGTTGTGATGTCCTTTGTTATATGATTGGTATTTGGTACTAGTTTATGTGCACTTTTTCTACCTTAGTTAGTGGATTTAGGTTCCTCGTGTTATTTTTAGGGGAGTGGCTCTTTGTGAGGGCCGACACACAAAGTGGTGCCAGAGTACCTCATATAGAGTTGGCTAATCAGTGAAAACTAAATCAACACATTGGGTATTCTAAAATATTTAATTGGATTAATTATGCCTCACTCATGGACTCAAGAGCTAGTTCAGTCTTGAGAATGAGTCGAGAAGGCCTGGAATGGCAAAGTCGATATCTTGTTATCTTAAAAGATATTCGATTCCGCAATAGATTGCATGAGGGGCTGGGTTTCGTAAGAGGTTACCAGGGTAACCCAAGATGGGGGTCGAAACCTAGGAAGAAACGCCTGGGTAACCTATGCAACATTGTGATGACACTCCACCTATAATAATAGTATCTTTGTGAACTTAGTGTATTTGATCATTCTGTTCTGGAAGCAATGTAACCATTAAGTTGATATTTGTATAGTTTTGTCTATGGTTTTACTTGTGTCTAGGGTTTGTAGGTTATGTCTAGGGAACCTTTTTACTATCTCCTAGCACGGGAGGTGGGCCTACATGTACCACATGGTTGGTTGGAACATGCACTTTACTCTGTTGGGTCCCCAATTCTTGTTCGTGACAACGAGTACTTCTTGGATGGAGAGCTCGTATGTGGATATATGTGCTTTCTTATTTGTATCAGTGGAAACTTTATATATGTATCACTCCTCAATTGTTAACGAGGTGAAATTTTGTAATATGTAATTGTACATTTTTATTTGACCTACCTCATTTGGAAAATGAGTATTGTAATGTTATTTCAAATGCAATGTAAGAAAGAATCTTATTTGTACTTTATATCTTTAATGATGCAATTTAATTGTTAATGAATGTATGTTCTTAAAGTTATGTGAATTAAATACATGCTATGTTATTTACTTTTTTCATCTATGGGATTTTCAAGTAGTGTGTTGTTGCGTTTCTTAGGGAATGTTTGCATTAGTTAAGTTTATGTTTACACTTTTTAAAAAAAAAAAATTACACTATCGTAGTCAATGCAACATTCTTTAGGTTACAAGACGGAGCATTACATGATGAGTGTATTGGTAAAAGGGAAGAGATCACATCACTCGCTTGTGAGTGCCCTCCGATTCTGTGATTTCCTCTTCATGGTGTGTTTTATTATGATATATATATAGACATGTTCAATATACTCTTTGTTTGTAGGTTGTCAGGACATTGACTCCACTTGGTTTCACATATTTGAGTGTGTCCATTAGCCAACGGTATTCGATTGGGAGATAGTAGCTAGATTTTTCGTGCCAAGTCATCACCCTAGTCATAGTGTGTCATTGGATTGTAGTCGGGTTAAGTTGCTTCTTTGTTGTTCACCTCTCCGTGATTTTATTTAATTTCAAGTTGGAAAAGGTAAATAAATAGCTTTATGTATTTAAGTTGCTTATTAAATTTATCTAGTTATGATGTTAGAAATATTATTAAATTTATTAATTAATTTAATTTAATTAATAAAATAATCTAATCTTGGATTAGATTTATTTTATTGATTAATTAAATTAATTGTGTGGAATTGAATTAAGTAATTCATTTTGGAATTTTAAAAGTGTTAAATTCTTTGAAAAGAAATTTTTAAAAGTTAAATGCTTTTTGAAAAGAAATTATTAAAAGCTTTAAATTCATTTTGAAATAGAAATTTTATAATAAAGTAAATGATTTAAATCTATTTGAAATTTAAATTGTGTTTTAAAGTATTAAAATGCAAATTTCTTGTAAATGCATAAATTAAAAGAATTAAATTTATTTGAAAATGAATTTTGTTTTAAATTATTAAAAGTAAGATATTTTGTAAATGCATGAAAATATCTTGGATATTTTAGAGGAAGTTGACTAAATTTGGGGAAAAAAAGGAAAGAATTGGGATTATTCATGCTTGGAGAAAGAAAATTGGTGTGAAGAGGAAAGGGGGTTTTCTTGTTTTGGGAATGTGGAATTGGAGTGAAGATCTAGAAATATTTTGGAAGAATTGGAAATTGCAACTCAACTTCAATCTTCTTCTTCAAGTTTCCAACAGGTTCTTTCTTGTTTTGTGTTTATTGTTTTGAAATTTAGGATCTTCAATATTGAAAACTTGTTGCAAACATAAAACTCTATTGAATCTTGAAGAAATTTAGATTGTTTGTAGAAAAACAAAACTTTCAAGTTTAACAATAGCAAATTTGAAAAGAAACAAAATGAAATTAGAAAACCCTTACTTGGGAGTTGAAATGTTTCTTATCAAATTTGGAATTGAAATCAGGAAACTATGTTTGAAAATTAGTTTTATTGTGAATTTTTTGTTGAAAATTTGCTCAATTTGACTATAAATCAATATTATGATATATATATATATATATGAATTTTATTTTTATGCTGGTGAAATTTTCTATTTTTTTTAAAAAAGAATTTGCATAGAATAAATTTCTGTCAAAATTTTGGGTAACAGGGGAAATTTCGTTTTTTCTATGTTTAATTGAAAAAAGTATAAAATTATTATTTTTGTTTGTGGGGGAGGCAAAGGAGGCTATCCCCACCGCTACCCACCTCAGAGGAGGCGAACTATGTGTGTGACACACAGGTCGCACCCCTATGGGAGGAAGACTGTGTGCCACACACATGCCGCCGTCCCTAACGGAGGCGGTCTGTGTGCCACACACAGGCCGCCGCCCATGTGGGAGCCACCCTGTGGAGGCAGGGTTGACCTGCGTGCCCTACTGGGGCTTTTCTTTTTAAATTTTTTTTTTTGTTTTTTTTATATATATTTATATAATATAATATTTAGTTATATATTTTATATATAATATAATATTTATTTATTATATATATATAATATAATAATTATTTATTATAAATATAATATATTATATTTATTGTATTTATTTTATTTGTTAAAAAAATTGGTTGTTACTTAAATGGATTTTAAATATATATATACATATATATAAATGTATATACATTAAGTATATAATTATATATATGTTTAATATATATATATTTATACTTAAATATAATGATCTTAGGATTGTTTTATTGTAATGAATGAAAATATTTATTTTATAATGAAATGATTTAAATGGGGAAATGAGTTTTGTTTTTAAATTTAAATATTTTTGGGAAGCTAAAGCAGACTCTTAGATTTAAATTTATAATTGCTTATCAAATGATCAAGTAATCAGTTAATAAGGGAATGATTTTAAGGGCAATAATTATCCGTTTTAAATGAAATAAAAATTTCTAAGAAAAGGATGTTATGGTAGTTTAAATATTATTTGGTTGCAAACGAATTTATGTCAAGTCTAGTTATTTTCATAAAATTTGTAATTGAGGAATTTAAAATATTGTGTTCATAGTCAAATTATTAATTTTATTGCAAAATAATATATTTGAAAGGACAAATATTGGATTTAAATGTAAGGAGTTTGATAGCGAGATTAATTGTTTTTAAAATGATTTATTTTGCAAAGGAGAATAGTTATTTTAAAAGGATACGATTTAAATCAAAGAAGTAAATGTTTATTTTATTATTATTTAAAGCAATTAGGGAATTAAATATTTGGTTTAAATTTTATCTTTTGTCTGAAAGAGACGTTATTAAGTCAGTTTTATTAAGGCAATAAATTACTGAATGTTAATGAAGGAAGTAGATTTAGGAAATCTAAATATAGATTTAATTCTTGTTTGATTTCCTTCTTGAATGTGCACTTCTTCTGTTTTTGCTTTGGGAAATTTGATTAAAAGGGTTGTTAAGTCTTCTAGAAGGGGTTTAAATTTTTGGGGTTGTTGTATTATGTTAGTCAACCTTTGTATTGCCTTGTGCAGTGCGTATAGTTGTATCCTATTGTTTTACCTGGTTTTCACGAATGAGGATGGTTTGTGCCTCCTTGGATTAAGAGTGGTTTATGTGGTTTGTGCCTCCTTGGATTAGGAGTAGTTTATGTGGTTTGTGCCTCCTTGGATTAAGAGTGGTTTATGTGGTTTGTGCCTCCTCTGGATTAGGAGTGGTTTATGTGGTTTGTGTTGTTGGTGTAATTAACTATTTAATTATATCTTCATAAGTTTACTTAGGCAATCTTTAATTCCTAAATTATAGGATCTTATATTTATCTTATCGAGCTATTTTGTTGCTCTAGATAAGGTTTGGTTGTTGCATGCTTTCCTTTTATAAGCAAGCCTCGTCTTGTACATTTGTATCAATTTCAATCATTAATCAATCTTGCATTGTGAAGCAAGCATTCTCGCCATTATCTCTCTCTTGTGGAAGTATTTTTTTCTAGCAACAGATTCCTGAAATCTAACATGGTATCAGAGCTCTCCAGGTGTTGCAGATTCCTTCCCAGATCTGAGAGTGATATTTTGGCTTGAAGAATTTTGCTGGGTGCAGATTGGGATTTCAATAACCTCATGGTTCAGTTCAGAAGCTTCCGCAGATGAATTTCGACTGTAAATTCGCCTATATTGGGTAAAGTTGTTTTTGAAGCAAATTTTTTTTGCTGGGACAACCTCCCAAGCGGTACAATTTTCAATTTTCGCAAAAAAAAATATTTTGTTAAATATTTTTCTGTGCATTTGTATTTGAAATTTCGGGGCGAAATTTTTAATGGCCTAAATTTATTTGTGAAAATTTTGGGGCAAATATTTCTCTAAATATTCGGGCCATATTTAAATTTCTGTGGATATTCTTTGCATTGTAGTCTGCGGATCGTACCAGGGTCACATCTTTGTCAGTGGCATCATTGGTGGTTCCATCGTACTAGTCTGCGTAGTTATCAATTCCAGGAGGTAAACTTGATTTTTTTAGCAGGCTTCTTCATTTATTCGCCAGCTTGAGGGTTTACTTCATCGGTGGTTGTGTTCATTTGTTCCTTCCATGGGTACCAGTTACACTTCATAGGCCTGCGCCCTTCCTTTTCCGTGGGTACAAAAGTTCCTTTGTTAGATCCGCAGTCGGGTACTTCCTATCGACTGTCAGATCTGCATATCGCCGGTGGTCGCTATCATATCCACGAAGGCAGGTTTGTATTGAATCAGCGAGCCTTCTTGCTAGTGTCAGCATATAATTCAGATCTGAGTCACCCACATTGCAGGGTTGCTGGCAAATCTCCATCGGCCCGTCCACCGTTGACATCATCTACAGAGTACGGGTACTTGCCTCTATTCTTCGGCGTACACTATCTTTTCGTGCAAGGTACTTTGACAGTGCTTTCTTTATTTCCATTGGCAGAGTCTTTATTATTGGTAGAGTCTTTATTTCCATTGCAACGAATTACATTTGGTCAAGATCTAGAACCTGCAGGAGCAAAAGAGAAAAGAAAATGGCTTGATAGAAGGGATGAAGCTCTTGGTACTTTGAAGTTGTCCATTTCTCCAGATCTTAGATATCATGTTGCATCATGCACTCATCCTAATGAAGCTTGGAATACTTTAGAGAGTCTCTTTGGTAAGCCAGATAAGATGAGAAAATTTAAGTTGGAGAATGAACTCATGGGTCTTAATCCTTCAGATTTTGACAATGTCCAAGACTTTTTCTCTAAGCTCAATTCTCTTAGATTGCAGTTATCTAATTGTGGGGTCACTAAAGAGGATGAATAGTTGATTCTTTCTATTCTTGCTAAGCTTGGTCCTGATTATTCAATTTTTGTTTCTACCTTCTATGCTACAATGGATGCTCTTGGCACTACATACAAAATGCCTTCTCTTGATGAATTTGTAGCTCAACTCACAAGGGAACAAGCACAGTTGGTACACATGGGCACATTGAAGTTTCTAGATCTCATGCTCTTGTTGCAAAGGAGACAAAGGATTCAAGTGGCATAGGTAAGAAGCAGAACAAGGCACCCAAGTCTAATGAGCAAGGTAAAGATTCTCCTTCACATAGCACTCCTGAGTCCACATCCTCTTCTAAAGAGGAATCATCTAAAAAGAAGAAGTCTAAATGTGTATATTGTAAAAGGTTAGGACATGATGAGCATAGATGTTATAATAAGAAGATTGATGAACTGACACACCTTCTTCAAAAGAATAACATTAAGCTACCCTCATCAGTGTCTAGCACTTCTTCTTCAACATCTCAATCAGCAGCTCCATCATCATCATCTAAGTCACAGGACACAGGATCTACTTCTGGGCTACACAAGATGAAAGGAAAAGCACTCTTGGCCTCTACAAGTCTTGAATCACACAGATGGCTTCTTGATTCAGGAGCATCTCATCATATGGCATCTTCTATGGACATGTTCTCTTCTTTTGAGCCTTGTAATTCACCTCATATATTGATGGGTAACAATACATATATGAAGGTAAGTGGGAAGGGTTCTATTGATATGGGGGAAGGGAGCTTCAATGATGTACTTTGTGTTCCTTCCTTGTCCACTAATCTCCTTTCTATTTATCAAATTACTCATGGGGGTCAAGGTAAAACAGTTGAGTTCACTCCAGATAGGGTGTACATAAGGGATTTGGAGGCTAGGGATATTGTTGCTATTGGGATGGTTGATCATGCATCTCGTGTATATTCCTTTTCACATTTTGCTTCAGAAGATGATAATGTTCCTTTGACTGCATCACACACTCCATTCAGTGTGAATCATGATAGTGAGGAGAAGTTTGGTCATCTACACCTTGGTATTCTAGAAACCAGTGTTGAGCTTCCTACTCCTCCACCTCCTGCTCCTTCAGTCATTGATGCTTCTATTCAATAGGATGATCATAGTTTTTCAGATCTTGCTTTGTGGGATGAGTATTTGATAGGGATTTCTAGCTTGTTCATAGAGTCTCATACTGCAGATTTGGAGGACACACTTGAGGGGATTTCTCTCCTCTTTGATGACAGTTTTAGCACAACTGTTATTCCATCTTCTTTATCTTTGGAGATTGATATTCACGAGTCTCCTCCATCACTTGATTTGTCATATTTCTTGGTTGAGTTTGACCATGATTATGTTGTGGCTCATTCAAGCTTGGAGGCTCCAACTCAGTTTTCAGAGGCATACATGTTGAGCGTTCATTCTTCCTCTTTTCAGTTGGATATGGAGTGGCTTCTTCATCAGCTTATGGATTTGTTTCTTCCTAAAGGGAGATGTGTTGCTTGCAGACATTGGGTCATCTTTTGTTTTCAGGCATTCTTCATTGGCTTTAGAGCTTCTTCAGCATGCAGGGGATATCTTATCTCATTACTTCCCTCTTATGGGGGGTAATTTCTTGTATATTCATGATGGATGTAATCCTTGGGGGGTATCATTGAGTCCTCCATACATCATGTTTACATTTATCATGCTTGTTTTTTGTTTTCTCTCTTTTGGAGAGGGGTTTTTTCCCACTGGGTTTTCCCCTTTTCTCTGGTTTATGAGAGACTGCATTTCATTTGCATCTGTAAATGGGTACGTAACATGGCCTAGTTGCTGAGACCCATAGTAGTTTGCATTATAATCTTCTCCCTAAGTTGCACTAATGGGGGGGTGTTGGTGTAATTAACTATTTAATTACATCTTCATAAGTTTACTTAGGCAATCTTTAATTCCTAAGTTATAGGGTCTTATCTTTATCTTATCGAGCTATTTTGTTGCTCTAGATAAGATTTAGTTGTTGCATGCTTTCCTTTTATAAGCAAGCTTCATCTTGTACATTTGTATCAATTTCAATCATTAATCAATCTTGCATTGTGAAGCAAACATTCTCGCCATTATCTCTCTCTTGTGGAAGTATTTTCGTCTAGCAACAGATTCCTGAAATCTAACATGTGCCTTCTTTGGATTAGGAGCGGCTTATGTGGTCTGTGCCTCCTTTGGAAGAAGTGGATTATGTGTTTTTTTGCCTCTAATGTTTGGAGTGAGTTTTCATTATGTGATCCTCCTACTGTTGGAGTGGTTTTATCTTGTTAGTATGCACTTGGGATTTCCTTGGTGATTGGTTTGTATGTGTTGTCAAGTAGAAGAGTGGCTTCTATTAGGTGCCAGAGCCCAAAGAGGTAAACTGGGTAACCTTCAGAGGTGGTTTAATCAAGTGATAACCAAAGCAATATACTTAGAAGTTAGGTAGTATTTCACATTAATCAAGATAATTTAGCCTCACTCATAGACACAAGTGCTCGTATAGGCTTGGGACGAGTGGGAAGGCCTAGAATGGCAAGGCCATCTATCTTGTCTTTACGAGAGGTATTTGATTCCACATGAGTGAGTATGGGGGTCGGGATTCGGTTGAGGCCACCAGGACAACCCATAGTGGGGGCCAGAGCCTATGAAGATTCCCAAAGGATATCCCATGTCGAGCTATGTGATGACACTCTTTCTACGACAACAGTTGGTACGTGATTTTGTGTATGGTTTCTTAACATACTCGATCTGTGTCTAGGGGTTGATGGTCTTGTATAGGATTCTTTGTTACTATCTCCTAGCATGGGGGGTGAGCCTTCGGGTATTACATGGTTGGTTGGAACGTGCACCTTTCTCCACTGGGTTTTCTTCTTGTTCGTGTGGATGAGTTTTCTTGTTGGAGAGCTCATGGGATCCAGTTCCGTTTCTTGTTTTATTCATTTCAGTTGATATTGTATTTTATTACCCCTCATTTGTTATCGAGGTGGAAGATGTATTATGTAACCATGTTTATTGGACTTACCTCATTTGGGGAATGAGAGTTGTAATCTTATTGTTAAATGAGTGTTATTTGAAAGCATGTAGTATCTCTTATTCTTGATGCAATTTATCGTGTATGGAATGTATGTGTTCCTCAATTCATTAAGTAATTAAATGCTATGGTTTCAATTCATGTTTCTTGTTTGGGTTTTAAAGTAATCTCAGTCTCGTAACCTTAGAGGTTGTTGCAATGGGTACTGAACTTGCATGTTATTGTACTTAAACAAAAAATAAATAGTCCATTTGAGTAGTTAATTGCAACTTCCTCTAGGGTTGCGTGGCGGGGTGTTACAATCATATTTAAATTCCACATAGATTCTACTAAATATATCCATATTTTATATATATTAATAACATAATAGTCTATGTTGATTAAGGTAAAAAGTATTGTTGTAACATTTTATGTATCTCCTAGTCAACAAGTGAAATAGGAATTCAAAGTTAGATTTAAAAATCATGAAATGCTTTATTAGTTACAAAAAGTATGGCAAAGGTGTTAGACTCACTTTTTAAGTGTCTAAACAAAAGCATCCTCCTAGCAACAAAACATTTGATTTTCATATTTAAATTTTTTTTTAAAAAAAGCAAATTTCTAAACCGAAGGAATGCATTCAATTTACTACACACAACAATATTCCAACTTCTTTGTATGAAGCCTACAACACACTTAAAAGTACACTATATTATATTAATAATTACTGTGATGAATAAGTTACGGCCAAGCAGAGTGAAGAAACTGATGTTATCCATTCCTTTGGAAACAAAACTAGAATAGGACCGCACTTGTGTTACTTTTCCTTCTGCCAATATATCACATTCACTGCTAAATATATTGTTGCTCAATTTGCTGAGACCATACCCAATTTCATGAATGTTAGTTTACATAGATATAGTTATATGGATCATATAAATTTGCTTATGCGAATAGAGATGTCTTTCTAAAGTTGAAAATAATACCTACTGATTTCCTTAAAGAGGGGTAGCATAAATACATTTAGATTAATGATAAACTATAGATAAATGAATAAACATAACTTGAACATTTATTAAAATTATATAAAATATCTCTCCCTTGTAATGCCCTGCCACACAACCCTAAAGGAAGTTGCAATTCACTACTTAAACGTACCAATTTTTTTTATTTTTTTTTAAAGTACAAATAACATGTAAGATGAATACACATTGCCAACAACCTCTAAGGCCACGAGACAAAGATTACTTTAAAACCCAAACAACAATTAACATCAATTGAAACCAAAACATCAATCACTTAGAGAATTAAGATTACATACAACCCATACAAGACAAATTACAACAAGGCTAAAAAAATACCTCAAGGTTCCAATTAACAACATTTAAACAATATGATCACAACACTCATTCCCCGAATGAGATAAATCCAATAATCATGATTACAAATTACAAATTCCACCTCGATAACAAATGAGGGGTAATAAAATACAATAAGTACTGAGAGAACAAGGCATGAGAAGAAACTGATTCCCACGAGCTCTCCAACTGGAAATCACAACCACATGAACAAGAAGAAGAACTGACGGATTAAGATGAATGCCACCCGACCACGTGGAACCCAAAGGCCCCACTCCCTCCGTGCTAGGAGATAGTAACAAGGATTTCCTAGACAAGACCATCTACCACTAGACACAGGCTAACATAAAAATTGAATTACAAATAAGAACATATACCACATCACTTAACATCATGGTTACAATGCTTCCAGAGTACAAAAATCGAGTACAATCACTGTACAATAAAAAAACCCACAGTACAACACCATACCGACTGTTGTCATAGGAGGAGTGTCATCACAAAGGTTGCATGGGATCTCCTGGCAAGTCTTCCTAGGTCCCGGCCCCCTCTAGGGATATCCTGGAAACCTCAACCAACTCCCGGCCCCACATGCACACCAGAGTGGAATCGATTATCTCTCGTAAAGACAATATAACGATCTTGCCATTCCAAGCCTTCCCGACTCATCTCAAGTCTTGTACAAGCCCTTGATCCAATGAGCGAGGCTAAATTATCTTATTAATGTTCAAAGCTACTCTATCCCTAGTATAAGTTATTTAATTTCCACTTAATTAACTGACTCTCACACGAATTATCCTGGAACCACTTTGGGCCTGTCACTTTTTGAAAGCCACTCCCCTATTGACAACACCTAACTCAACCACATGCCAAGGGTAGACAATGCACTAACACTTATCACAAATAATCAAAACACCTCAACAGGTAACACCACTACGGATGTCCAAAATTGAAACCAAAGCGTGCACGACCCAAGGCTAACACAAGGCTGACTAACATGATGACATCCCACATAACAAACTGAAACACGACTTAACCTTAAGCCATAAGGTCACACAACCTATCATGGTAACCAGGTTTCCACTAAAACATAACTCAAGCACTTCCCAATTAAAACAACAACAAACACATGGTATATATTTATTATAATATTTATAAATTAAAATTAAATGAAACTTAGAAATTTTAATGAATTTAATTTTTTTTCCCCCACAGGCTTTTGGGCCTTTCTTTTTTTATAAAAAAATTAAATTCATTAAAATTTATAAGTTTTATTTAATTTTAATTTATAAATGTTTTGGTTTCATTTGATGTTAATTGTTGTTTGGGTTTTAAGGTAATCTTTGTCCCGTGGCCTTAGAGGTTGTTGGCAATGTGTATTCATCTTACAATTTGGGGGAAAATTGGCTTGGCTATGGTTCTTGATTTGGATTTGTTAAGGAGATGGAAGGGGTTCTTGAGCTGGATTTGAAGAGGATTCGAAATCTCCATGGAATCTTGAAGCTTTGGAGAAAAAAAAAAAAAAAAACAGGTTCCTTTGTTCTTGCTTTGTTCATTTGGAAAATAGCTTAAATTTTTGTGATGATTCTTTGAAAATTTTGGTTAAACTGTGTGAAAATCTTCAAGCTGGGGTTTGGAATTTCAATAATAAAATCCATATTAGATCTTGTTTATGAAATTCGTTCTAAGTTTTTTTACCAGAAGAGGATTTTGATTTTTTTCATGATTTTGGTTTTGAACGAAATTGAATAAATTTAGAGTTGAGATTAAGATTGATTTATTTGATCTAAATGATTATTTATTAAAATTTTAACTTATAGAACACAGTGGCGAAACTTAGATATAACAAAGGAGTTATTTTAATTAGAGAATTTTATTAAATTAAGATATTCGGTTCATGCATATAATGGTTAAACTTGAAGTAATGAACAATCTAATGAATCTTATGAGATTGAGTTGTTTGATTCATTGCTATTTCAAAATTTAGAGTAAATGATATGTTCTTGAAATATTTCTATGTCGTGAAAAGAAATGAGTTTATTGATTGGATAAATGCAAGTGATGGAAACTGTGTTTGATTGGATTTAGGAAATCCAACTCCATTGTCTGAAAATGCTTTCAATGCTTAATTGTTTGTCTTCGATGTTGAGGAATTAGAGTGTATGTTTGAAAGTCTTCTAGATAGGGGTTCGTTTATTGGTATGGGTGGTTGTACGTGAGTCAACCTTTGATGTGTTGTGAAAAAAAAAATGTGTATAGTTACACCATGTTGTTTCACCCGGTTTTCACAAACGGGGATGGTGTGTGCCTCCTTTGGATTAGGAGAGGATTATGTAATTTGTGCCTCCTTTGGATGAAGTGGTATTTTGTATTTTATTTTCCTCCAGTGTATGGAGTGGATTATGTGACCTTGTCTCCTCCCGTGTTTGGAGAGGGGTAGACCTTGTTGCCTCTAGTGTTTGGAGAGGGTCTTGACCTTGTGGTTTTCAGTGTTTGGGGTGAATATCCTTGTTTTGTTACCTCCTTGAAATGGAGAGGTCGTGTTATCTTGTTTCTTATTGTGGATTTCACCGTGTGGGTTGTCTTAGGAGAGTGGCTTGTAATGGACGTCGGCGCACAAAGTGGTGCCAGGATAACCCTTTGCAAGTTGGTTAATTTAGTGATAACTAAATTAAACTTTTAGAAGCTTAGGTTGCATCAAACATTAAACAAGATAATTTGTGCCTCGCTCATGGGCCCAAGGGCTTGTTTTAGACTTGGGATGAGACGGGAAGGCTTGGAATGGCAAGATCATCTATCTCGTCTTCACGAGAGGTATTTGGTTTCGCATGAGTAAGCATTGGTGCTGGGATTTCGGTAGAGGCTATCAGGATAACCCATGGAGAGGGGGCCAGGGCCTAGGAAGATTCCCAGAGGATATCCCTTGACGAGTTATGTGATGACACTCTTCCTAAGTCAACAGTTTGTACTTGGTATTTATGACACTCTTGATCCATTCTATGTCTGGAAGCAATGTAACCTATATCAGTGATGTGTGAGTCATACTAGAGTTGTTGGTTTGATCCTTCAGTTCATGTGATGTGGTACTTGTATTTATTTCGTATCAGTTTTGTGTAGCCTATGCCTAGTGGTAGATGGTCTTGTGTAGGAATTCCTTGTTACTATCTCTTGGCACGGAGGGAGTGGGGCCTTTGGGTTCCACGTGGTCGGGTGGCATGCATCTTAATCCGTTGGTTCTTCCTCTTGTTCGTGTGGTCGTGATTTCTAGTTGGAGAGCTTGTGGGAATCAGTTTCTTCTCATGCCTTGTTCTCTCAGTTCTTATTGTATTTTATTACCCCTTAGTTGTTATCAAGGTGGAATTTGTAATATGTAATCATTTTGTTGGAATTACCTCATTTAGGGAATGAGTGTTGTAATCTTATTGTTTAAATATTGTTAATTGAAATCTTTTGGTATTTCTTATCCTTCATTGTAAGATATCTTGTATGGAATGTATGCTGTTTCATTTCCTTAAGTGATTAATGTTTCAATTTATATTAATGTTTGTTGTTGTTTGGGTTTTAAATTAATCTTTGTCTCGTGGCCTTAGAGGTTGTTGGCAATGTGTATTCATCTTACATGTTATTTAAACTTAAACAAAAAAAAATTGGTGCATTTAAGTAGTGAATTGCAACTTCCTCTAGGGTTGCGTGGCCGGGCATTACACATGGTATCAGAGCCTAGGTTTAAACACTGGGAACTCTGGGATTATGTTGGACCCATTATGTTGTAAGTTGTGTAGGTTTATACTCTGGGCACTATGAGCCCATTGTATTGACCTAGTTGTTTTTCTTTTGGGTTGATTTCTCTTGTTTGCCCAGAAGTTGTCGTTAAGTGGTATAGGTCTGATGGTGCAGGAAACCAGTGGGAAGGATAGGATCCTCGGTGTAGTGCACAATGCACCGATATCCTTTCTATTGGAAGAATGCATTATGGACAATTGTGTAGTGTGTTATTTTGATGTGTTGTGTGTGGTGGACGACAATTAATTTTGTTGTTGTTTCCACCCTTGCATGTCTTTTGTTGAATGCTTTTGTGAGGGTTAGGCTCGCAAGCCTACCAAGAGGTGTGTTTTGTTTGGCTTCCTTCTTGTTGCTTGGCTCTTTTGTTGTGTAAAGGGTTGAGACCCTTGAGTGGTTCTTGTGTATGGTTGTAGTGTGTTTGTTGGTGGGTTGCAGGTGACATGTGTCGCCTAAAATTGCCCTTGCTTGGTTTCTTTGTTCGTGTTCTTGGAAAGTTTGTGTGACCTTGAAGGTGCTAAGAAGTTCCTTTTGTGTGCATTCTCCTTTGGAGTTTTGTTGTTTCTCTTCACCATGCAAGTTTCTGGTGCATGTCTTCTTGTGCTTTACCTCCTTACGTTAATGATTACTTGATTGACCCTATGTGGTTTTGAAGTTTCTTTTGCATGTATATTTTATTGAGATTATGAAATATGATAATAGGAAATGAATGAATATGTTGTTAATTATAGAGATTTTTGCATGCTCTCATGTGGTTGATGCATTGTGTGATTGACCCTATGTGGTTTTGAAGTTTCTTTTGCATGTATATTTTATTGTTTGTGAGGGGTTGCTGGGGGCTCACCCCCGCCGCGCCCCCCATGAGAGGCGTGGTAGAGGGAGCCAAGCCCAACACCCTCCCCATAGCTGTCCGCAGTGGAGGGAGCGGCTGTGTTAAACACAGCTGCCACCCACTGTGGTGGGTTCGGCTGTGGTTAACACAGCCATGCCACCACCGTGGGTTCAGTTGTGGTTAACACAGCCAACCTCACAGGCTCGGCCCGCATCCCTATGGAGTGAGGGACCTTTTTTTAAAATAAATAAATTTCATTTTCTTTAAAAAAAATTTTAATATATTTTAATATTCTAATATTATATTATAATATTATAATATTAAGATATTATTATATATAGGTTATAAATATATTTTAATGTTTAATATTATTATATATAATATTAAAATATTATTATATATTTGGTTATAAATATATTTTAATATTTAATATTATATTATATAATATTAGAATCTTATTATATATAGTTTGTTTAAAAAAAAAACAATAATGATATTTTATTTGACATATTTTAATGATAGGGTATATTTGAAATTGGAAAATATGTATAAAAGGGGTTAGATTATTTTCATAGATGGAAAATATAAATGCATTCTTATTATGATTTGATTTTATTATTTGGTATAATTATTCGAAAAATCTTGGGGTATAAATTGATATTTTAGTGGCACATATTTAAATGTTAAATTAATTATCTGTTATAGGGATGTTAAAATGAGGATGTCATTGTTATAGTCGAAACGTAAATGACGTGTGACCAAACGTTTTACTTAAAATATTGACTTTGATCAATTTATGTAGTCCATGATGAAATATGGATTAAATGATTTAATTTAAATGTTATTTATTAAAATATTTTGATGTTGAACATAATAGTGAAACTTAGAGATAATGGATGATTTAGTTCAACCAGATGGTTTTAATCATTAAATTTTGATTATGGAACATAACTGAAGAACTTAGGGTCAACGAAGGATTTATTTTAATTAGGGAACTTTATTTGTCAAAAGTTTGATTTATTTATAATTTGATTTTGATTATTATGGATAACTGAGGCAAATGAAATTAAATAGACAAATTTAAAATATAGATCATCTTAGGATGAAATTGTTCATAATCGAAGCAAAAGTAGATTCTATATTCAGAAGAATTATTTAGAACCTTGAATTTTTTTAATAGTCAAATGATGTATTGGAAAAAGGGAGATTTTAAATAATCAAATGATTATACTTCAAAGGTTGATTTTATTAAGATATGTGATTGAGAAACGAAATATAATTATTGGTTTAAACTCCTTAAGTGGTCAACATGCTTAACTCACTATTAGGTATATTCGTTTTGGAATATAATTGAATTCAAGTAGAGATAAGATTTAGTTGATTTATTTAATGCTAAGTTGAAATCAAGACTGAATTATTTAATCTAAATATTTATTTTTCAAGATGTTTAATTATAGAATATGATTGCGGAACTGAGAGTAAAGGATGAACTTATTAATTAACCTAAATGATTTATTAATCAAGTGATTTATCTATAGTATGTGATCATGAAACTTAGAGAGAACGGTTGATTTAAATTTTAACCAGATAGTTGCATTATTAAAGTGTTTTGATTATGAACATGGTTATGAAATTTAGAGTAAATGATCTGTTCTTTAAATATTTCAATGTCATGAAAAGAAATGGGATCAATTGATTGGATAAATGCAAGTCATGAAAATTGTGTTTGACAGGATTTAGGAAATCCAAACCTTAGCTTATCTAATTGTCTAAAATGCTTTTAGTGTTTGATTGTTTGTCTTCGATGTTGTGGAATTAGAGTGAATGTTATGTAAGTCTTCCAGTGTGTTATCTTGAAACGATGTTGTGCATCATGTGTTTGTTATTGTTTTAATTGGGAAGTGATTGAGTTATGTTTCAGTGGAAACCTGGTTACCACGACAAGTTGTGTGACCTTATGGCTTAAGGTTAAGTCGTGTTTCAGTTTGTTATGTGGGATGCCATCATGTTAGTCAACCTTGTGTTAGCCTTGGGTCGTGCACGCTTTGGTTTCAGTTTTGGACATCCGTAGTGGTGTTACCTATTGAGGTGTTTTGATTATTTGTGATAAGTGTTAGTGCATTATCTACCCTTGGCATGTGGTTGAGTTATGTGTTGTCGATAGGGGAGTGGCTTTCAACAAGCGTCGGGCCCAAAGTGGTTCCAGGATAACTCGTGTGAGAGTCAGTTAATTAAGTGGAAATTAAATAACTTATACTAGGGATAGAGTAGCTTTGAACATTAATAAGATAATTTAGCCTAGCTCATTGGATCAAGAGCTTGTACGAGACTTGAGATGAGTCAGGAAGGCCTAGAATGGCAAGATCGTTATCTTGTCTTTACGAGAGAATCGATTTCGCTCTGGTGTGCATGTGGGGCCAGGAGTCAGTTGAGGTTTCCAGAATATCCCTAGAGGGGGGCCGGGACCTAGGAAGACTTGCCAGGAGATCCCATGCAACCTTTGCGATGACACTCCTCCTATGACAGCAGTCGGTATGGTGTTGTACCATGGATTTTTTTAATTGTATAGTGATTGTACTCGATTTTTGTACTTTGGAAGCGTTGAACCATGATGTTAAGTGATGTGGTATATGTTCTTGTTTGCAGTTCAATTTTTGTGTTAGCTTGTTTTTAGTGGTAGATGGTCTTGTCTAGGAAATCCTTATTACTATCTCCTAGCACGGAGGGAGTGGGGCCTTTGGGTTCCACGTGGTCGGGTGGCGTGCATCTTAATCCGTTGGTTCTTCTTCTTGTTCGTGTGGTCATGATTTCCAGTTGGAGAGCTTGTGGGAATCAGTTTCTTGTCATGCCTTGTTCTCTCAGTACTTATTGTATTTTATTACCCCTAATTTGTTATCGAGGTGGAATTTGTAATTTGTAATCATGATTATTGGATTTACCTCATTCGGGGAATGAGTGTTGTAATCATATTGTTTAAATGTTGTTAATTGGAATCTTGAGGTATTTTTTTATCCTTGTTGTAATTTATCTTATATGGGTTGTATGCAATCTTAATTATGTAAGTGATTAATGTTTTGATTTCAATTGATGTTAATTGTTGTTTGGGTTTTAAAGTAATCTTTGTCTCATGGCCTTAGAGATTGTTGGCAATGTGTATTCATCTTACATGTTATTTGTACTTAAAAATAAATAAATAAAAATTGGTACATTTAAGTAGTGAATTGCAACTTCCTCTAGGGTTGCATGGCGGGGCGTTACATCCCTAATACATTTATAAATATATCTTTTGATTACATGAGTATAAATTTATGCTAAAAGCAATGAAAATAAGAAGTCGACCAAAGGGGAGTTGGCTGTGCATTCATGCATAGGCCACCTCCTCTAAAGGGCTAGCGACCATTGGAGGCTCTGTGAGTCGCCATCAAGGCGCCCACCAATTGGGTCATCAATGCAAAATATTATATTGTTATTGGAAACCACTGTTTGTTGATGCTACCTTGTTCGGTTTGCATTTGAATAAGTGTTGGGAATAAGAAGATTTTATGTCATTTTCATTTGGTATCCTCTTCCTCCTCTAGGTGAAAAGATAGATTTATATCATAAAATTTAATCTTATCTTGAACTGTTCTCCATACACTTTTGTTAAGAAATTTTGAAATACATGTATAATCAATGGTATGGGCAACCCTACAATTCCTTCAAAGCAACATATGGGTTAATTTGTCAACAATAATGAACGTGTAGAAAATTTAAAAAAATTACAAAACAATCATTCACACAAGAAGGAATAGGTGATAAATGAATTTAAGCAAATCCGTAATTCCAGTGGCAAAATCCATTGAGGAGATCAATTTGGTAGGATGGATTGTATCAGAATTCGATTACCAATATTCTATAAGATTGCAATTTGAAACAAACTTACATTAAATAGGAAGCTCCATCAATAACTTTAAAATTATAAATAACAGCTTTAAAACAACTTTAAAAACAAAGTAAAACAACTCAAGCTTTTATCGCCAGGAGCATGTCATTTGAATGTCAATTTTATCTTTTACCTCTTTTTTATATAATTCACTTAATTAAAGTGAATTATATAAAAAAGAGGTAAAAGATAAATTAATTAAAATAAATTATTGAAATTTATTTAATTAATGATTTGAAGATGATTACGATAGTTAATTAAATAATTGATCTTATTTTATTAATACTTAAAAAAACAAATTATTTTTCACATGTAAATGATTTTAAATGTCTACAAATATTTTTCTTTATAAATTTAAAATCATAAATATATTTAGATGATAGGCTATATTCATTGTGGATGCACTTTGAGTTGTAAACCTGTCTCACACTGTAAATAACTAAACATGAAACGATTTATGGGTTGTTGTTTATCGGTGGTTGTTACTGGCTGGGTCCACCCTCGTTGTTTACATCATCAATCAATATATCCTTTCATCCTTTTGTTTATTATTGAACAATGGGCCACTTGCCAGAAGAGTGTAGTTTGCTACTCTATGACCATTTAGTGCCCTTAGTTAAAACAAGCAATGGATATGTAGTTTGCAAAAATCTATTTAGAGATAGATGGACACATATTGTTGATAAGACTTTTTAGATTTCCATCACTTCCAAGTAACCTCAAATTTTTAATTAAGATGTACAATGAATCTTCCCTCTAAGATTTCTTTTGCACAATTCAACTGTAATATTTTATTAATTTGTAGCTTGTCAAAATCTTTTTTCTCTCCACTCTTAACTGTAATTCCAAACGATGATGAAATCAAAGGGAAGCTTTTATCATTACTTTTTTATTTATATAAATTATAGTTTTATAAAAACAAATTTAATAAATAGTTCAATATGATATTTGCACTAGTGCTCCTCTATTGGCAAGCTATCTCTTAAATATAATTAGAATATTTTTTTTATTTCTATGTTAAATGATTTTTTTTAATCGAGAAAATAAATCATAAATTATATGATCATTTATGGGTATAATCTAGAATTAATGTTTGAGAATGCAATGGACACATTGATAGTTTTGATGTTTATATTTATAATTTGTAATTAAATTATGCATAGGAAATTTTGATTTGATTAGGGGAGAAGATGCACTAGTTGTGAGGTGACTTATCATAATATGATCTATTAATAGAATATATTCTCATTATTATTTGAATATAAAATATCAATAAATATTTGTTTTTGTGTTAGCAAATACAATGCAAATAATTCTTTTAAATTTACTTTACATATATCGTTAATACACCAAAATGTATCCAAAATACCCATTAAAGTATTAAATGAATAAGGATTAGAGGTTCATTGAATGCTCCATATAGAAGAAAACATAAATTAATTCATTACAAACAAAGTTTACTTATAAAAAGATAACGAAGCTATAACAAAGTATTGTTTTGAAGTTTGTACAATCTTCCAACTAATTTGTCCAAACACATAAACAAAGTTGTCGACATCAATATATACTCGTTTCTTAACATAAAATATTAATCTATGCAACTTCTAGTCCTTAAACAATTAAATTGACATTGTCATGAACATTCACACGTTCCCACCTTCACATAAAATATTTGTCGCTTCATGTATGAGCTATCCTACACATTTTCATCTACATCCTTATCAGTTTACTAATCGATCCGTCATGATTCCATAGTCAGCTAATGTAGTAGATGCTGCAAAACTAATAAATGTTGAATGAACATCTTGTAATTCTCTAGCGCATTTATTTTGTGATTTGTCTTTGAAATTAGTGTTGCATGAGCAATGCTATGTTAGTTCCCTAGAGTATATATCATATTTGAAATTTAAAATCTTTTGCACTAAGGAAGTTCTAGATGTCTCATTGTTGTAGTGCACATGATTGACCATCACCATCTTAGTTTACTTTTCAATGATTATGTAGTCTTCTCAATTTTAGACTATTTTCTTTTGCTCAATAAATCTTTGGTGGTAGTACAGGCTCCCTGATGCAGACTATGCATGTCATTCCTGAAACGTTTCAATAGATTTTGCAAAACCATTTGATTGCTTTCTCTTTTGCCTACAATTTCTATAAAATCCTACTACCAAATATTAGAAAACCAATATTTTCTATCTACATAAACCTTGCACCTTCTTCTATGCAAGTGCTAGTTAAATAAGATTAAGACAAAAGCCCCCACACCTCGCCAATTCTTATCTATCCTCTCCTTTCACTCACGTGAGACCTACCAAAAATCACTTCTTTTGGAACATAGTGCCCCAAAAGGGAAGAACTTGAATATAATGATAATTATATCATACGAAAGAAGATATTTCAGGCAACTTAAGAAAATCCTATAAATTTATAATTATATATATTTATAATTTCTGAGATATATTTACGCTGAAGGCATGTCCCATGTGAGCTTTCTGAGCTCATTTTGCCAGTGAATGGTCCAAAACCAAGGATAGGGCTTGGTTGACATGAAAACAAATATGAACCATCCATAATTTTTGGCGTGTTTTTCTACTTTTCCACCGGTTCGCTGAAAATTGCGCAGCCTCTCCATCCTCACGTCACACGCCTGCAAACGAAATAAATTTTGCACCTACTTTTTCCTACCATTTCAAACGGTGGCGATGTAAATCGCATTTCAAAATTTAATTATTTGCCAACATTCCTCACGTCACACTTGCAAACGAATTAAGTTTTGCATTTACTTCTGCCAAACCATTTAATACGGTGGCGATGTAAATATTTCGAATGTAAATATCTGAAAATTAGGTTTTGCATTTACTTCTGCCAACCATTTAATACGGTGGCGATGTAAATATCTGGAATGTAAATATCTTAAATGCATTTAGCTCGCCGAAACCTTATTTTCATGTAATATTTTTCCTACAAACTTCTCCTGCAAGCCTTGTCACCATCACTGAAGAAAAACACCATTTCTGAGGTAAGTCAATTGCCTTTGTTTGAATAAGAGATTTTTCCCATACACTCTCAACTACTTGTATTCTGATTTTAGAAGTATTGTTATTATTTTCTGAATTGTATGCAGCCATTTGCCTTTGTACGCAGCCACTTGTTGTTCTTCCTGCAAAGTCTGCACAAATTCCTTAAGCGTCTTCCAGGTAATTCACCCTTGTCTGTTCACTTAATGTCTACAAAAAGTTGCCATGATTATTATAAACGTGTTTGTTGGTTTTTATTCTTTTGTGGTAATCTGCAGAAAAATAACGCACTTAGTTTAACATTTGTGAGTTTTTAAAATGATGCAGCAATCAAACCCTAGATGATATTAGTTAATAATTTCATTCTTCCCTTGACGCCATATTACCTATTCCCTCTCTGGGTCGATTTTATCAGCCACTGACTACTTCTTGAACCAAAAAATCATTCCTTCCAGCCGCTTATTTTCGCCCTACATACATAAACAAGAAAAGATTAAAACTTTACACACATGTGAGCTTTTCAAGCTCATTTTACTTATGAACGGTCCAAAACAAAAAATAGGACCTGGTTGACAATAAAATGAATATCAACCGTCCGTCATTTTTGCCCTATTTTTCTGCTTTCCCCGCCGCTATCGCTTCGCTAAAAATTATGGCTGTAATGAGCACATTTAGGTTTTCACTTTATGGCATCCCTTATTTTACCGGCATTTTTTTTGGACAACGCACGGTTGTGTACAGTTGTTTATAACTGTGCAGCAAATTTGTTTTCATAATAATTTTTATAGTATTGTAGTAGTTGGCACGTTGAAGTTTACTGTGCGTGTATTATGAGCTGAAATGATGAAGTTTACCTTTTTCTTAAATCATCCACCTACAAACTCATAATAATAGTTTTTATAATAATTTTTTTCTTAAATCATCCAGCTACAAACTCATAATAATAGTTTTTATAATAATCTCTATAGCAAACAGACGTCACTGCTACAAACTCATAGTATTTATCTGAAAAAGAGTCATCTCCAAACAAAGTAAGATTGTATCTCTTTACTGTCTTTAGCACCCTCCAGAGACTCTATTTTTGTCCTCTGTATTTGGTCAGCAGCCTTCAATTCTCCTATTAGATGGATTTTGTTTCAATCACACTCAACGAGCTTTGTCGGTAGTTTCCTCTTTCATACTTCATTCTCATTTCTCACATGCTAGCCAAAAGAAAAAAAGTGCAGTGACCCAAATTAGAGTAAGCAGTTTATGTCTTTATTCCAAACTTATTTTATGAACCAAACTTGTAATGCTACCTGCCTATCTATTCCCTTGGCATGATTGATAAAACTCAATACCAAACAACCTCAATACCAAACAACAACGGAATTGAAATCATAACAAACCCAAACAAAAAAAATCCCATTGAAAATTGTTTAAATTCTTACTTTACAGAGTTTTGAAACAGAAAACAAAAAATATAATTATTAAATTATACGGGCCTCTCTCCAGAGGGACGTCAAACTGATCCTGCGTAGTATGGCCAAGGTGCGACTTCAGGGGACTAGAACGCAACACATATTAGATGAACTCAACAATAATCTCCGGTCAGATAGAGGTAGTGTCAAATTGCTGTGTTATGTGCCCATGGGCTTTACTATTTGCAGGCCATTAAAAATTAAATTGCATGTGTCAGAGATTTCCATGTCCAAATTGCACTCTGCTTCTGCTTCTAAATCCGATGGAGGACGCCAAAGAAACCTCAATACAGCCATGACAAAGGCGAGCGAAGAAAATAAAATCATTTTTGTCTTAAAACCTACAGATAATACAATCTCGCCACGTTTATCTTCTCTTCTTCGTGCTTGACAACTGGAAAAGATGTAAAAGGTCCTTCACACCACGTATGAAATTTAAAAATTGAAATAATTGACATCTGCTACAAAGATGGTTTTTGAAATTATCAACATGCAGGGGCGTTTAGGCTTTCCACCCCCATTCAACATTTTGATTAAAAATATATTTAAAATAGACTATTATATATCAATAAATATGTATTATAATGTAATTTATATGATATAATATTTATATATTATATAATATACAAATATTCTATTGTTTCATACATTTTAAAATAAAACTATTAAATACATATATAAAATATAATTAATATTTAATAATTACTATAGTTTTATATAAAACAAAAATTTAATTATTGTTAAAATTAGTAATTAGTAAATGTAGGCAAAAAATACACCACAATTTATCTTAATTGACCGGCTTAAATCTGTACACCAATTGTGTAACATGAATTGATTTGCTTGAAAAAATACTTCAAAGAAATGCTCTCATAAATACACTGATTGAGGAGATGCACCCATGGAATTCATTGAAAATAATTTACAACTTACAAATGAATGCAAATGGAAACCTTAAGGCCAAATTTCACCCGCATCCTCCCAGCCTATTGCCACGGATGTTTCCCCCAAAACCATTTTCTTCTCCCCCTATATTTTTTTTGCTTTACCCCCTCCAACTAGCATGCGTAAATCCCTATTTACCCTTCCCTCCTTCACCAAAAATTGCCACATCACATATACATGCAAATTGTGGAGGCATCTGCAAGGCACGTGGGCAAGGGAAAATTCCTTGCATTATGTTTATCTACATAGATAATCTACAACTTTGTTCATTGTATTGAGCTGCAACAAGAAATCGAACACCTTTACAAAAGGCAACAATAATAGACAGACATTGTACTCATTAAATTATGCTGTATTTTTTTTCAAATACATTTAATATATTATAATTAAACTTTAACAGTACCTTGTATATAAGGTATTGTATTTACTATTTATGCAATCATTTTTATTTCAAATTTAGCGGTATGTTATCATTGGACCAAACGAATGGCTAGGAGCTTAATTTAGTTTGTCTTGTCTTCCCCTTACCAGGACCGTGTCTTTTCTTCTTGATCTAAATTCTTCTTTTTCTGGTTAGCCCCCACTCCGAGCTCTGTTCTCTGCTTTAGAAGATTCCTGTCCCTTTAGAAGATATACGAGGAGAACGTGGTTGGTAAATGGATTGTGTACAAGCCAGGCCAGTCTTGTTCTTCAATGGAGTTGGAAGATCTCTCTCTTCATCTTCTTAATACTGGCCTTGCTATCACAACTTCTGCCTGCCAAGCACCAACTACTTTATCACGGATTCACAAATTTGTTCTTAACCAATTTTTTATGCCAGATAATTTTTTATGCAGTTTTACTTGTGTTTGTATAGCAAAACTGTAAGACATTTATATACCTAATATGTTTTGGCCGGTAGTAGTATCACAATTAAATTTATATTATATACAAAATAATGTAAAATGACATTTTATTATAATATAATTTGTAAGGAAAACAAAATATAAATTACTAATTTCTTAATATAATGAAAAACATTAATACTAATATTCTTTACTTTATTGAAAAGCTCTCTCTCATTATAAATTTACCTATTCACGAAGACAAAAATATAGTACCTTTACAAAGTCAAAGATTACAAATGCATAATTCCAGGTGGAAGAATTACAAATGCTATCAAGTTAAGTTACGCCGAGTTTCACGAGTAGTATTTGCAACGGAAAATATTTATTAACAATACCGATATCTGCCAGCACATCTAGTGAAAGTTGCATTTATTAACTCTGCAAATTTCTGTAATGCTTAAACTGCCAACCAAGGCTCAACTACGATTGTCCACTGTCCACAGACATCCAAAAGCTATTTGTATCCCCCTCCACTTGTCACCGGAATCATGGGTACCCAATTTATTTTTCAAAAATTTTACTGTTATTAAAAGATTATTTATTGTCTAGTATTTATTATTTGATTGTTTTTTAAGAATTCATTTTTCAAAATTTATTCATTTTATTATATATTATATATTATTTATTATATATAATTTAAAACTAATTAATTATTATATTTTTAAAGGGAAAGGATGCCATGTTAAAATCTAAATGTACTCTTATTAAGGTAGTATTAATAGTTAATACATAAATAATAAGTATAATATAATAATATAATACATAAAATAATTATATAAATAATACATATTCATATAATAATATAATAGTTAATAAACAAAATAAAAAATTAATAATAATATTAAAATCATTTTCTAAATGACCTACCAATTGATTTCATACACTACACAAATGTGTGTTAAAAATAAATAAATAAATTCCTAATTGACATTCCACACCTCTTCATATTAATAATGAAATAGACAACTTCATATTATATTGATTTATAATGTATTTTTTTTAATACTAATAATAATATTTTAAAATCAATTTTAATGAAAAATTGTTTATTTATATAACAAAATTAATAATTGAAAGAAACAAGTATCAAATATATGAGAAAAACAAGTCACTCAAGCATGGGTGAGGGCACAAGCGGCACACATATTAGGGCAGAGACTACATTATACTCTATCTAAACTTTGAAGCTCCAAACTAACTGAATAAGGAAAATCATATAGAAAGTGTAGAAAAAAAGAGACAAAAGGTAGTGTTCTATTTAGACCTGATCTGAAAGTGTGCACAGATCAAATCAATTAAATGAAAATTACGTCAAGATCATAATAATGAACACATTTGGGTCTTACTAAAATGAAAATTACGATCAAGATCTTAATAATGACCACAATTAAGTTCAATATCTTATTAATGAGCACAATTACGTTTAAACATTACACATAATTAATATAATGTATTTTTTATTATAATATAAAATCAATCATAAATAATATGATCATACTATCTAATTATTATATATATTATTTTCTTTAACAAAATTATTGATAAAATTAAAGTCACAGTCAAGATTTAATAATGAGCACATTTAAGTTTTAATAAAATGAAAATTACAACCAAGATCTTAATAAAGAGCACATTTAGATTTTAACATACCTGCATAATTAATATATAATGTATATTTTATATAATAAAAAATATATATAAATAATATGATTATACTATCTAATTATTTTATAAATTATTCTTTAAAATATATATATATATATATTTCAAAATAATAAAAAAAAGTATATAAATATAATTATAATTATCATGTGTTGCATAAATGCATGCAAAAAAAATAGACCGAATTTTTTAATCATTTTTACATACGTTTATAATTTATTATTTAATTAAAATTATCATTTTTAATTACTCTTATAATTTATTAACCAAAATTGTTATTTATTTTTTATTTAAATATACTTTTATAATATGTCTAAACAATTAGTCAAAGAAAGGGTAGAATTTTATAATATGTACAAAAAATTAATATATATATTTGGGGTTCTACAAAAGATGTTGTATATTTTATTTCATTTAAAAGAAATAACATTATAAATAGGTCTAAACAATTAGTCTAAATTTGCCTCGTACCCATTCATTTGGTCCAATGATACTATGCAGCTAAATTTCAAATAAAACTAATTGCATAAATACAAAATACAATACTTTATATACAAGGTAAAGTTGTTATTTCTATTTAAATTTATTTGATTATTTAATAATTAATATAGTTTAATTAAAATTAATTTATATAATTTAATATTTGATAATATTATGATTTTATCAATTACTTGTGTTTTTTCAAACATAAATTTTATAATTTTATTAGTTTTATTATATTTTCAATTTGAATTTTCTTTATTCAAATTTCATATATATTTATATGTTTCTTATTTCTATTAGCTGTTATTTCTATATGTTTTAATCATTTTTTATTACTTTTACCATTTATTAAGTAAAGTTGGTATTTATATTTAATTTATTTGATATTTTATAATTAATATAATTTTATGAAAATTCATTTATACAATTTATTATTTCATAATATTATGATTTTATCTATTTTACCATCTTAACATCATCGATAGGGTTTTAACATATCTTTATTAAAATGAAAATAAGGGCCAAGAACCTCATAATGAAAACATTTAGGTTTAAATATTTTGCAATCCAAAGAATTAAGAATAATATGAAGATAATTAATTTAGTTTATATATAAATTAGTTTAAATCTAGAATAAATAGTTAGAAAGTATTTTTTTTTCATTTGTAAGGACAACAAACCCTACTGTTTTTAATTATTCCTTCTACTACATTTTTTCATTTTCTCTATAACCTATATTTTCTTTTCTTATATATTTATATTCATCGGCATTTTCATATTATTTAAATTTTATTTTTTTTATTTTTCCTTACTTTTAAAAAATGATATATATAAAAGAACCTTAGTACTATATGATAATTATGAAAAAGAAATTAAGTTTTTTGTTTCCACCAACGTTAGGTAATTCAATTATTTGCATACATTAGTAAGATATTTCAGGTTGTACTCATACGAACGGTTATACGAACCATTTGAGCATTTCATAATTACTCAACTTTCCTGCTGGCCAATCACTTCAAATGTCTTCCAACATCATGTCTACATTAACTGCAAATGCCATTGCCGACATCCTTTCAGGCATGCCTGATGTAGATCCCATTCTACAAGTTGCATCTATCGATCCCATTGAACAACCCCAAGCTACGCTTGTCAAGTATCGTATACAGTTGTCAGATGGTACACACACACATCCTGCTTTGCTACCCACCCAATTCAATGAGCTTGTTGTGGAGGAGGCTTTACTCACAGGTTCCATTGTCCACCTCAAAGAATATGATTGCAAGAAATTTCACAAATTCATGTACGTACATGATTTTTTTTTTCTTAGTTCCTGATATTTAAGCATGAACATTTCATTCACTTTCAAATTGTCCCTTCATTGCAGGGCTATCATAATTCATAACTTGGAAGTAGTTACAAACAATGCATCAATGATTGGAGCTCCAATTGATATTCATCAAGTTGTAACTTGCACACCCTCTACCAGCTCTCAGGGGCCACTGGCCAACAGTCAATCTCCCATATCTTCACTTGAAAAACCATTTGAACCAAATCCCATTGCAACCTTAACACCAAACCATAAGCAGTGGTCCATTCAGAGTCGTGCCCTTGCTAAAAGTCTAATCCATCATTACAAAAATTCAAATAATGATGGGAAAGTCTTTGGGTTTGATTTTGTAGATAAAGCAGGATCTGAGACTCATGTTACCTGCTTTAATGATCTTGTAGACAAGTTCTACAATGCCATCGATACCAATAGTATTTATGTCATCTCCAATGGTCGCATTAGAGTTAGGAACACAAAATATAGTAGTGGCACAAACCCTTACGAAATATTCATCCACACCTCCACAACCATAACTCCATTCAACTGCACAGAGTCCACTATACCAACACACAACTACCATTTCAAAAGCATTGAATCATTAATGTCATTTCCTATTAATTCCCTTGTAGATGTCATTGGTATTGTTCTATATATCTCCCCTGCATCAACCATTCGTAAAAGGGATGGCACGGAAACAACAAAGTGTACAACTACAATCATGGACATGTCAAACCGAACAATTGACATCACGCTTTGGGGTTGCCATTGCCAAATTGCTGGGAAACAACTAGCTAACCTTCCCCTAAAGCCCAACCCACCAATTATTCTGATTAAAAGTGGTCGCATAACCGCATGGTCTGGAAAATCTATAGATACTATCTTTCCAACAATCATTGTAATCAATCCCAAGTTGGTTGAAGCGTCAACTTTACAAACATGGTATGCTAGTACAGGGATTACCCAACCTTGCCTTCCCCTCTCAAAGAGCCATCAGTCATCCCAAAAATTTGAAAACCCAATTCCTATTTCAAGTATTGCAAAACCAATCTCTCTTGACAAACAAAATGTTTGTGTAAAGGCAACTATCACAAAGCTCCACTTAGACAACTTCTACTACCTATCATGCCCTTACATAGTGGAAAACAAAAAGTGTAAGAAAAAGGTTCTCCAACTTACCTCGGGTGCATTTAAATGCCCCAAGTGCTCTGCAGAGAATGATACCTATGATTTCATGTACATGCTAAAGATGGACTTACAGGATGGTACAGGCCATCTTCTTAATGTTACTGCATTTGAAGACCCAGCAAAAACGTTGTTAGGAGTAAGCGCATAAGACTTCCAGCTCCTACTAGCAGAAGCCAATGCAACGAGGGAAATTCTAGACACAGTTGTCAATTGCGAGTTCCTGTTGGCTCTTACCATCCAATCAAATGTTTACAATGGCCATGAAACACAAAGCATTGTTACCACAGCTATTAAACGTGCTTAGCTTTTTAATTACAAGCTTTTCACATATACTTGTCATGTAATGTTCTATTGTGCATATTTGTACCCACGACAAAGAGTTGCAAACATTATATATATATATATATATTTCCCATTTTGTTGAATTACAAATCATTCTTCTACGTAATGTTTATGAAATTTACTCTCACACCTTTTCACATTTAATCACACATCTACTTGCAATATACGTAGAACAAAATTTAATGGTTTTCTTTTGTGTAGTACTATACTTCAAAATCTTTTAACATAGTTATGTATACTTTCATATCTACTTGCAATTTCACACATGTAATAACAAAACAAGCTTAAAACAAACATTTTCTTATTGCTCACTTTTATATTATGTTTGGATTCACAGTGCTTCACGTCTATTTGATGCTATTTTCATGTACTCGATGTTTTTAGTTTACAAATTATCTTGCTTATTTGATATTTCCTCTAAGAACATTTATTACTCCCATGTTTTATTACATTCTCCCCATTAATGTTGCACCTTCTATGAAAACTTTCAATGACATACAATCTTCTTCTTTCCTGGTTTCAATGCAACTACGTACTGCTCAATATACTTTGTTTAGATTCCATTGCTTATTGTTGATTTTTTTTTTAAACGTACAGAAAATAGTAAATGGACATGGAAAATTCAAGCTTGCAAGTTAAACGAGCCCATCGTAACCTGCAACAACGCACTCGCTACCATGCACGGAAAGAAATTGTCAACATGAGAAGACGGGAACTCGCACACAACACCCTTGCCAACACCTCCACATCTACACTCCCCTCATCCACTTACCCAGTTCAAATCCACCCGAATCCAATCTTTGGTCAAACCTTTCTTGCTGCAAGAAATTCTTTTCGTTCTATGCTTGATAGACTAGCAAGCATGTCAACTTGCTTAGTATGCATGGAAAAATATCCAGGTATAAGGATAAAACAAGTACCTGGAATTCCTACTTGTTACAGATGTGCATCTGAAAAAAATGGCCATCGCTTCTCCGCATGGAATAACATGGACCCTGGTGAGCAACCCCTATGTTTAAAAGAACTCACCCAAGTTGAAGAGATGTTAATAGCTAGGGTCAGCCCTATCCTTCAAGTTACCTATGCAAAAGGAGGCCAACTAAAATATAGTGGACACACTATTTCCTTTCCTCAAGATATTTCTTCAATTGCCACCCACTTGCCTAGACGTATAGATGAACTAGACATCCTATTAGTTAATAGGAAAAACATTGGCCAACAGGACTATAGCTTCTACATGAGTAGAAGCCGTGTTTATAATGCATTGCAATATAAAACCATGCATGACCCATACTACCAAAATGTGCAATATGATGAGGTTGCACTAGCATGTCTACCAATTGCGCCCACTAACATTATTAACCTCCTATCTGCAACAACCACATTCTCCACCCCAACATCAACAAGCTCTGCACATATAGATGCTACAACCTTCAACCCTTCTGAAGAAGATACACACCACTTGACTTCCTTTGTAGCTAGCCTTCCACCAGCACGTCAAGAAGTAGAAGAATTGCGTTCTATATTGCAACTAGGTCAAGGGCGTCCAACCTTGTCTATGGATTGGCCACCCATTTCCCCATCCCCCATCAATGAGTACACCACTGAAGGATTGTTTGTTATGGCTTTCCCCACTTTGTTCCCAAACGGCCAAGCTGCATTCAAACAACAACGCATGCAAGAAGTTAAGTTACATGAATATGGTCTCCACTTGCTTAGGTACTTTGATAATAGGTTTGGGCAACACCCTCGCTTCAGGTACTTCATACTCAATATTCTTATGCGTCATCGTAGCCAAGCCACAGCATCTGTATTTGTCCATAAGCACATTGATACATCCTTGCCAGCAACAATTTCTGATCTTCGCCAACGGTTAAAGGACCTTCCAGATGAACAACTTGCTGAACAACTCATGCGCTTTGGATCATTAATTCGAGGAACACGCCCTTTTTGGAACCGTTGCAGAGGGGAGCTCTCTGATATGGTTATCCAAGTTGGTTGCCCATCGCTATTCTTCACGCTCAGTGCGGCTGATACAAAATGGCCAGACCTACATAAGATCATGCCGTCAACTGCACCTTCAGACATGCAAGCCACTTATAAATGGAGGATACAAAACATAGTACAAAATCCACACCTTGTTGCACACTATATGCACCATAGATTCACTGCATTTCGTGAAGAGGTTCTGGTAAAACTACTTGGCGCAACTGACTACTGGTACAGGTATATTTTATTCTAACCTCGTTCATTTCCAGTTGATACCATTCAAATACTTTCTGAACAAAAAAAATCTACCAGGTATGAATGGCAACACAGAGGATTTGCACATATTCATGGTTTCCTTTGGCTAGCAGGAGCACCAAATATTGGGAAACTACAATGGAATAACCTTCAATCTGTGCAAAATTCCCTTGAATACATTGAAAGGCATGTCTCTGCATGGAACCCCCGAGCACTACTTTCAAGGAACCAAATAATTCATCGATCTCTTGGCGATGACCCATGTTTGATGGACAGTAGAATGATTTTGCAAGCCGACCCTCTCAGTGACTACACTGAACTGGTCAACTGTGTTCAACGTCATACAAAGTGTACCTTGCAAACATGCCTTAGGAAAAAAGGCCAAATCCTACATTGTCGTTACAAAGCCCCTTGGCCCACTCAAGCACTTTCCACCCTGGCAATTGATGAAGCTGGCCAACCAAAATTCACCGCTGCTCGCAATGACGACCGCTTAAATCTACATAACCCTTCCATTCTCTCCATTTGGAGAGCTAATGTGGATTGCCAACCAATTATATCTATCCATGCAGTACTCAAGTATATTGCAAAATATGCAACCAAAGCTGAAAACAAGTCAGAAACATACCATGCAATGCTATCACGTATCTCATCCAATATAGAGTCTGACAAGCCCGCCCCAGCAGCTTTCAAAAAAATGCTTGCAGATACACTGGTGGACCGTGATATTGGAGCCCAAGAAACTTGCCACCTCCTACTCAAACTTCCACTCTCCCTATCTAGCCGAACATTTGTCTCTTTAAATGTCAACCAGAAAAACATTCAACGGATCTGTCTCTCATCTGAATCATCCACCACCTCCCCTAACAACATTGATGCTTACATGATTCGTCCAATACAATTAGAGGCTATGTCACTTCTTGAGGTTACCCAAAAATGGACCTACAAGGCATCTTGAAAAAACAACCAATGGAAGGAGCGGTCCATTCAAGCCATTGTTCGCGTCTCACCGCGCTTCACCTCCATTCCTGCCAGAGACACCAATCGCTTTGAAGCATTTTGTTGGTCAGAACTACTGTTGTACAAACCTTTCCGTAGCATTCGCAATGAATTCACTTTGTCAACCGCTCCTATTACTCAACAATGGGAGAGCTTTTCAGCCAGTTACCATCCTTGGCATGTGCTCCGCACACCATTAGACCCTTCTAAAGAAACTGACTCTACATCCTCTTGCAGTCAAGAAGGAATAATGCAAGAAAACAACCCATCTGAATGGCAAGTATTATCAAGCCTATACCCAAGCCTTCCTTTTCACTTTGATGAACTTGATATGCTTGGTCGCCGAGACATTGACTTGCACCATGATTGGGGTTCTTCCCAACTCACTCCCCACAAACAATTTTGTGCCACTACCTACATAGAATCCAATCGTCCGACATTTGTAGCCCCCTATCTTCCCACTCTGCCTACCCAATATGAGCTCTCTATCGAACAAAACAAAGCACTAAATATAGTTTGCTCACATCTAAATGCAAGTACCTACAAAACTCCTTTAAAAATGATTGTTCAAGGAACTGCTGGAACAGGTAAATCGCACCTAATAAAAGCCATCCAAACTGCAATCCACAATTCATCCCAAAATAGCCCCTCACCATTACTACTTCTTGCACCTACAGGTGTAGCAGCATTCAACATCCAAGCATCAACAATCCACTCAGCCCTACGAATACCTATCAAAGATATTGTCCCCTTGCAAGGCCAAACACTAGCAAGCTTTCAAGAAAAAATGTACTTCATTCGCTATATATTAATAGATGAAATGAGCTTCATTGGTCCCAAATTACTTCAAAGCATTGACATGAGGCTACGTGAAGCATTCCCCAACCACAACCAACTTCCCTTTCGAGGGCGATCAATCATGCTCTTTGGTGACCTCGGCCAACTTCCACCTGTCAAGGACATTCCTATGTATGCCTCAAATTCATACGGGGGTTCACTATGGCGCAGCTTCACCAAAGTTGTGACACTAAGCAAAATTTTCCGACAGATCGGAGAGGAACCAGCACAAGTCACCTTCCGTACTATCCTCTCCAATTTGCGTAATGCAGAACCTACAACTGAAGATTGGCAAGGACTAATGGCTCGCTCAAGCTCATCATTGGCCTGTACAAAGCAAACATAATTCCTATCCTCAACACACCTTTTTGCAACAAATGAAATGGCCTCACTTCATAATCAACGCATGTTACTATCTTTGGCAACACCTATTGCCATATCAACTGCAGAGCAACTAAGGGGGTCACCATGCTCCAATCCTGATGAAGAACAACTACAATCTAAGGTGCTTTTGTGTATTCAACAAGAGGTAATGTTATGTTCAAATCTATGGGTAGAAATAGGCCTTGTTAATGGTGCACTTGGCCAAGTCAAAGATATAGTCTACAGGGCCAATGAAAGGCCGCCTTCACTTCCACTTTTTGTTGTAGTTCATTTCAATAAATACGTAGGTCCTGCTTGGGATCTCAATAACCCAAAATATGTCCCTATTGCCCCTGTGAGTCGTGGACTTCGTCGGCAAATCCCCCTTCAAATGGCATGGGCTCTAACAATACACAAGTCACAAGGCCTTACACTAGAAAAGGCAACAATCGACATCGGCAAAATCGACCGACAAGGGCTGACATTCACACCTATTTCTAGAGTTCGTGCACTTGCAAGATTACGTATCAAGCCACCCTTCACCTTCCAAAGATATGCACGCATGACACAAAGTCCATATGTAGCACGTCGGAAAGAAGAGGAGAAACGCTTATTGGCTTTGTCTGAAATAAGCTCTTGAAAAAACACATGGATTGCAAATAACTACAGGTTAGACTCTCCAAACTCCTTCAAAGTTTACTATTATGTCTAATGAAAATTCATCATGCAATTCCATAACCTTTAACTTTTATTCCAAAAAACAAATACAAACAAAACAAGATTCCCCACATACTATATTGCATTCTTTATTCAAATATAGATTACATTTATTTTTTTATCTTTGCTATTTATATAATTGAAACTACTAATTTGCTCATTCCACTGACACATATCAGGTCATGGCTACACAATCAAATACTGCTCTACTACCAAGCCCCTCCATTCCAGTGCATCCACCACCAGCAGAATCAAAGTCATCATCAACAGTTAATAAACCTGACTCTCTGCATACAACCATTCAACACCTTTCTGCAACTGTATCTAATAGTTGCATCGACATCGTCGACAAACTGAAACTTGCATGTCAGATTGCAGATCCTGTTGAAGATTTGGATATCGAGAATCTCCAAACCTCTGTCTCAGCTTACCAATCCAGCTGCACAAAACTTGAGGGCTTATGCAATTTCTTAAGAGAGCTTAAATATGATCAGCTCTATAATACTGGTGCTGCACCTACAATAATCGCTGCCTTCCAGATTTACCTTGATATGCACTAGCCTATTATTACTTCTTTTTGTTGTGCACATACTATGTCGAATATATGTCTGCAATCTAAAGTATTTGGATACTCTATTTATATTCATCTTTACTTCGTCCTCCCAATATAATCATTGTATATAGTTTCTCCAACAAAACAATTTTTAATTTCCTATTTGTAAATCTTAATTAAGTTGTTAAATAAATTTATTATACTATGTTGCCATTTATATTGTCATTAGCTCACAAACATAAAAACACTACAGCAGCTTCTTAGAGAACAAAATTAAAAAACATGTTCTACCATCATTTTATCTATGATCTCAGTAAATTATATTTTACTAACCTTCTTTATTAGAAAAACTGGTTTACAATCTCTTATTTTATTACTGTACTGTGGAAATTGGATTTTGGTTACCTATTTTTTTACTGCCTTCATATTGTACAATGAAACCAAAGTTGCCAAAGTTAGTATTCGGTGGGTTCTACTACAGATAAATTTAAAATTAAAGCAATGTATTGGACTACATCCCATTTGGCATAATAAGTTAGTTACCTCATTTTAGAGCATGCTTATATTTAATCTATCTTTTGGGAATACTTTTATGATTATTTTATCTTAACCTTACTGTGATGTTCTACTTTACATTTTTGTACTCATAAAATTTCTAAAATATGATCCTACTCTTGTAAATGAATAGATTGCTAAAAAGAAACTGCATAATCTTACCCTCACACTTTTTAACTTGAAAAAATTGCTTCTCGCCCCTTAAAGCCAATGATATCTGAACAAATTGGAAACTCTGGATCACTTTCCCACTCATGCCAACGTGAATGTCAATATAGCCTTTGCTTCTCCATGTCCAAAATCACTCAATCTCAATTCATAAGTTCATACAGCCACTGTCAATTAACCAAATGAATTGGGAAAAAGTCTCAAATTTCAAATTATTGTACACAGTCCAGGCAAGTTTGGGAACCAACAAAAATAGCCCCTTTCAGCAAAATTGATTAATCATAACTGCAAAGATTATTAAACATCATGCAAAGACAGTTCGTTTGTTGTTGTTTCTATCTACTGACACTTTATAGCTTGTACAAAAAACAAATTGCTCTCCTTCAAGGCTGTTTCAACAGAAAAAACTATTTTAATGACAGTTTTCCTCGCACAATAATACAGTCCACCTTCAAATACTGAACAGTACAGTTTGGAATTTGAGCATATGTTACACTTGATACATTCTCATTACAGAGCTTCTCGTAAATATTTTCTCTTTTTTCTGCCACTATACGGGTACTTCTAGTTCTAAGAACAAATGAATGTATGCTACCTGCCCCTCAAGCTGTAAATGCAATTTATATGTTGGATCAGCTTCATATGTTAATAAAATCCTCTTTAAAAAGCATCATGCATTCATTTAAATGCTGATTCTTGGAAGTTTTGTGCAATTTTCTGTACAATGATTTGCCTCTTTACAAAGCATCATGCATTCATTTAAATGCTCATTATTGGAAGTTTTGTGCAATTTTCTGTACAATTATTTGACCATAGCTTGTGGTAACCTGTGTCTGTATGAAGTTTGAGTCTCATTCGCATTATGTCGTGGGAACTACCAAGTAAAACATAAAATATAATCCCAAGAACTCTCCCTATTTCACCATCCACAACCTCTTCGGCGTACCTATTGCACACTAGGGTGCCATTGCTAGTTTAACAACTTTAAATAAATAACCGTACGAAAACTTTGCTTGACAGGTAGGGAAACCGTCAAATTTAGACTGATAACCCACTCGTTATTCCGTCTTTCGATATACAGCACGCAAGTGCCTAGCTTTACAAAAGTATTAACCCCAGCGTTTACTTATGTAAAGATATAAAAAAGAAACGATTCCAGAATTAACGCAAGTGCCCAGCTATACAATCTTACGCCGGCTCCAACTCCCGCGCCTCACATGGTCCCTTGCACCGGTGGGACCTATCAATCGATTTTAAAAAACAAGTTCAATCCAAAATCAGTTTAACGGGCACAGATTTATTATTATTATTATTAATATATTTACGCCGAAGGCGTGTCCCTTTTTGAGCTTTCAGAGCTCAATTTGTCAATCAACGGGTATAAACGCAGTAGACAGCATGGTTGACAGTTCGATCCTTGCTAACCGTTGATTGCATGCTGTAGACGAATTAAGCAACTTGCAATTAGGCGGCTATGACTAACTGATTGTCCCAGATTGAACTGATCATGGCCATCGTTATACTGTTTTTAATATGTAACTTGCAGTTAGGCAAGTATTTATTCTGCAACGAAGCGAGCTAACTGCAGCAATCAACGGTGTACAGGGCTGGAGAAGGGATGCAAGATGATCGCTCTGTTCTTAATCTCCTCTGCATCTGCTAGAAGATCGGCGAAGATCCTCAAACAAAAAAATCTCCTTCAATGAAATTTAATTTAATGTTTTTTCCCATAGAGAAAGCTACTTATTCAAAATGGTGTTCTCATCCACCATGACATGGTTTCCACCTCTACCGTGTGATTTAAGAAAAGCCATGGAAAACAATCAGAAGGATGGCCAAAGCTTTAGAAGTTTTTAAGCAAATCCAATTGGCAGGTGTAAATCCACACTCCACGACCTTTGCTACCATTCTCCCTGCCTATGCAAAAATGGGGACTTTGGAACACGGTAATGACATTCATCGATTACAATTTTTTTGAAGTCGTTGGGTAGTTGTGCGGTATCATCAGGCCAGAGAATAGTCGCAAGATTATTTTCTTTTTTGCATGTAGATTGAAGCCATCCAGTATCTTTTGTCCAAAACCCAATTATTTTGTAATGTTTTCCAACCACGTTCATGATTTCATACTAACGGATTTCTAAATTATCACTAGCAGTCCCACATTTTTAACGATCAATCTCCTGACAAAGAAACTTTCAAGCAAATGCAATTGGCAGGTGTAAAGCCAGACTCCTCAACCTTTGCGAGCATCCCCCCTAGTTATGCCGAAATGTGAGCTTTGGAACAGGCTATGCACACCCATAACGGGATAAGGATAGAGGAATTTTGTCATATGCTGCAATTGCAACTGCCCTCTTTGACATGTATGCAAAATGTGGAAGCATAGACAAAGCACACACGCGAACTGTTTGACAGAATGCCTCAAAGAAATGTATTCTCATGAAATGACTTGATTGCAAGATATTCACAAATGGATTAGTTGAAAAAGCTTTACAAACTTCAAACAATTGCAATTGGCAAGTGTAAAGCTAGACTCTACAACCTTTCCCACAATCCTCGCAGACTATGCCGAATGGGAGCTTTGGAACAAGGTATAGACATCCATCAAAGCATAAAGGATAGAGGAATTTTGTCAAACGTTGTAGTTGCAACTGTGCTGGTAGACATGTATGCAAAATGTGGAAGCATAGACAAGGCACATGAAGTGTTTGACAAGGTGCCTTAAAGTGATGTGGTCTCGTGAATTGAAATGATTGTAGGATATGCACAAAATTGATTTTTTGAGAAGGCTTTAGAAATTTCCAAGCAAATGCATTTGCATTTGTCAGGTTTAAAGCCAAATTCCGCAACCTTTGCTAGCACTGTCCCTACCCATGCCAAAATAGGAGCTTTGGAGCAGCATGGACATCCATCGAAGCCTAAAGGATAGAGGAACTTCGTCAGATATTATATTTGCAACTGCCCTAATAGACATGGATGCAAAAAGTGGAAGCATTAACAAGGCACGTGAACTGTTTGACAAAATATCTGAAAAAGATGTCATCTCATGGACTGCAACGATTGCAGGATATATACAAAACATATTTGTTTCAAAGGCTTTAGAAACTTTCAAGCAAATGCAATTAGCGGGTGTAAAGCCAAATTGCACTACCATCGCCAGTATCCTCCCCGCCTGTGCCAAAATGGGAGCATTGGAATAGGGTATGGACATCCATCAAAGCATCATGTATGCAAAATGTGCAAGCATAGAAAAAGCATGTGAATTGTTTGACAGAATGCCTCAAAGAGAGGTTATCTCAAGGAATGCAATTATTGCAGGATATGCACAAAATGGATTTTTTAAAGAAAATGCAATTGGCAGGTGTAAAGCTAGACTACACAACTTTTGGCAGCATTCTCCATGCCTGTGCCAAAATAGGACCATTGGAACAGGGTATGGACATCCATCAAAGCATAAAGAATAGAGGAATTTTATCTGATGTTGCAGTTGCAACTACTGTAGTGGACATGCATGCAAAATGTGGAAGCATAGAAAAGGCATGTGAAATTCGGTTGCAAATGTCCCAAAAAGATGTTATCTCATGGAATGCAATGGTTGTACGATATGCAGATGCTCTCAAAATCTTTGAATCCTGACATTGTAAGCTTTGTTTGTGTTCTATATGCATGCAACCATGTAGGTTTAGTGTTGAGGGTTGTACATACTTCAATCACATGAGTAATCCTTATTGCATTACACTTACAATTGATCATTATGTTTGCATGGTTGACCTTCTTGCCCGGGTTAACTATCTTGAAGACACTCTACACTTTATCATTAAGATGTCAGTTAACCCTGTGGTGGTTGTGTGTATGTGTTTTTTGGGTGCCTGTAGATCACATATGAATATAAGATTAGGAGTATTTCCAACAACAATGCTTTTTGATCTAGATTCTTAAAATGTTGTGAAATATGTTCTCTCAAACATCTATGTAGAAGTGGGCAAGTGGGTGAGGTTCAAATGGGAAGGAAATTGATGAAAGATTATGTAGTTGGATTGAAGGCCATAAAATGGTACATGTTTTTCATGTAGGAGACATCACATCCACAAACACAGGAGATAGATATGCAAAGTTGGAAAAATTGGACTTGGGAGATGAAGGTGGCATGGTATTTTCTAGATTCAAGGCGTTTAGTTTATGTTGTGGAAGAGGAGGAAAAATAATTATTTATCTGCCATGATAGTGAAAAGTTGGCAATTGCATTTGGTTTGTTAAACAACCCCCTTGGAAAAATTATTAGAGTTGGTAAAAACCTTTAAGTATGTGTCGATTGCCACATTGCAACAAAATTTATGTCTTGTTGTGAGAGATGCAAACCGTTTCCCTCATTTTAAACTATGACAATGTTCTTGTAGAGAATATTGGTGATGTTAAACAATCTAAAAAGTGGGCTTGCACTATAATAATGTGCACAGCATTAGACCTTCAATAATAAAAACGGGACAAGGTTTTATTTTCAATGTCTACAATTTTTTTGTAATTTTGTTTTGAGAATCTAGACTATTTCGTTGGCTTTATAAAATTAGATGCATAAATTGCAATGCATATCATTGCTCTTATACATACTTGTTTTATTATAATATGCATGTTTCATTAAATAGTTTTCACCAAACATGCATATGTATGAAATGAAAACTTGGTAGAGGTGGAGGATGGGAAAAATATCAAAGGTGAGGAACACTTAAAAGTAAATGGAAAAACGCTTGACTAGTAAGAAATGAGATAGGGGGCTTACAATTACTCTTGTCATTTTCTAAAGTATTATTGTTTAGATTAGTTGTATTATCTCTTGCCGATGTTAGGTCAACTATTTGTGATTAATTACATGTTCAAAATTATACATTATAAATTTAAGGTATATAATTTTATAGAAATGCATGTAGATTTTGTCTCATTTATAATTATATATTTTTTCTGGTAAGATAGCTAATAGATTTGTTAATTCACAAATATTTTTTAATCTAATTTGATTTCAATCTTTCTGCTTTTTATTAGAAATAAACTCTTATAATTTATATATGAAGAAGTAAAACAAATTACAATTGTGTTTATGTTGTACATGACAAATACACATGCCATTTGAGAAACTCGCATAACAAGGTTTATTGATTGTTGTTAGAGAGAAAAGAATAACATTTGTATATTTAAAAATAAAATCATAATTTATATTACATTCTAATTGAATATTCATGGTATTACAAAATTGTGTGTGATGATATTTATAAATTGATATTTGATGAGACCTAAGTTCAAAGATGGTTAGGAGAGAGCTAAATAGGGCATTGCATCTCCGTTCATTTTTTTTTTGTCATTTTTTCTATTCATTTTTCTTCTAAATTCTACCCACTTTTCCCCCTCAGTATCTCTCTCTCTCTCTCTCTCTCTCTCTCCATATCTCCCTCTCTCACTCATATACACACACTCTTTGTTTCTCCCTCCCTATCTCTATCTCCATCTCTCTATATTTCCCCCTCTTTATCTCTCTCCCTCTCTATTACATCTTTGTCACATTTCTCTCTCTTGCCTCCTCTACTTCTATCTTCCTATCTCTCCCTCCCCCTATCTATCTATATCTCAGTATTTGTACATCTCTCTCTTATTCACTACATCTCTCCTAATTTGTATCTCTATCTCTCTTTTTTTGTCTATCCACCTTGGTTCTCTCTCTCTCTCTATCCATATCTCTCTACCTCTATCTCCATGTCTCTCTATCTATCTCCCTATCCCTCTCTATCTCTCTATATATCCCTCTATCTATATCATTCCTTCCCTCTCATTCCTCTCTTTGTCTCTTTATATCCATATATTTCTCTACCTCTATCTCTATATCTTTATCCATATCTCTCCATTTCTTCCCTATTCCTCTATATCTCTCTATATCACTCTCTATCTTTATCCCTTGTTCTCTCCCTCTCTCATTGTCCCTGTCACTCTCTCCCTGTCCTTGTCCCTCTCCCTTTCTCTCTATATATTGAACTATCTCTCCCTCTCTTCCTCTTCTTCTCTCTCTCCTTCTCTACCTATCTCTCTCTCCCTCTCTCCTCCCTCCTCTCTCTCTCTCTCACTACTCTATATATATCTCCCTCCCTCTCTCCCTCTACCTATCTCCCCCCCTCTTACTTTTATATCTCTTATTTTTCTCCCATCTCCTCTCTCTCTATTCCTCTCTCTATTAGTGTATGTCTTTGTCTCCTAGTTGATTTCCCTCTATCAATATTTCTACCTCTATTTACTTTTTTTATCTCTTTGTCTCTTATCTCTTCTTTTTTTTTCTCTCTCTTGCCCCCTCTCTCCTACTCTTCTATCTTTCCCTCTATTTCTATTATCTCTCTTCTTCATGCTTTATCTCTCTTTCTATATTCCCCTCTATGTTGCATAGATTTTACTAATGACACACCAAAGAACAATAAAATGTCAAATTTGCAATAAAGAAAGATCTTCTCTTCAAAACAAGTTGGATCTACTTTCATGGCCACTGCTTTCCTAAGAGTTTCTTTAATATAAGTAATTTCTAATCTTGATAGACAATAAATCTTCTAGTACATACGTATCAAGACACTATAAACTAGAATTTAGTATACTAAAAACTATGAACATTTCATCTCATTACAAAAGAAGAGCCCATTTCTACCATCACAAAAGTGTATTAGTATCAAGTTAAAATGTGCAGGACAACATCTAGAATACCACTAAAAATTCTATGGAAAAAATAATTCTATGCTATATGGTACCCATCATACCTACATATCACCCTACCCTGAGGTCCTTATCAATGCATCACCCATCACATAGTCCAGGTTTCCAACTTAGGAGGGTCAATTAACGAAATTTTTATCTATTTTTCGTGTATCTTCCTCTTTTCCCCTCCATATTTGCTTGCTCCTATGCTCTTGTCATCTCCACCCCTATTGCTACTACTTGTGGCTTGGCCATTGCTGCAAGGCTATGCCTTCTCATCAAAGGTGGAGGGTTTCTAGAAGCCTTAGGGAAGCTCAAAATTGTAGCCTTTGACAAGATAGGGACTCTCACGGAAGGATAATTTTAAAAATTGGACATCAAGTTTATATATTCAAAGGTCATAAATAGAGATAATTTGTTGTATTAGTATGTGAAAATTTCTAACATAGGTTTTTCAAAACACTTTGTTTGGATATATTCATATATATCCATATATAAGGTAACAAGGGAAATGTATACATATATACATGATATCAAGCCTAGAGAGTAAATTAGTGCATCCTATGGACATGACAGTGATAACATACTATAGGCAACAAGGCATTGAGCTCTCTATTGAGGTGAAAGATTTCAATATATTACAAGGAGAAGGCATTTGTGAGCTAACTGTTGGCCATAAAATTTACATTGCCAACAACCGTTTACAAATTTGACTTTGTTGGGGCCAAAGTAAAATTGACACTTGCACCAGTAATTATTCTTCCAGTTACAAATTTCAGACTACTATCATTTTTTTCAGTGGCAAATAATATATGTATAAAACATGTGGAATATGGAAGGCTCCACAACAGCATATGTAGGAGTAGTTTCAAAATTTGTAGGAGTATTTACTATGGCAGACTAGAAGCTCCCTTGCAAAATAGATACAATAACATTTAGTAGTAAATAAAAATTGATAGCGTCACAAACCCACAAAAAACCTATCCATTTTGTTTGAACAATTGGTATTTTATTTTATTTAGAACCACTAATGAAAACAAAATATACACAATTTTATGCAATTTTCATATATTCTTCATGTTCTTGAAGGAACACTTCCTTAGCACAAGAATATATCTATGATTTTTAGTATGAATTCAATCTTGTTTGGCTAATTTTATTTCACATCCTAAACTACTAGACCTCTATATCTATATCCCTTTGTGATCACCCAATCAAATGCTCTTGATGTGTGGGTGTGCAAGCACTGTGCCCTAATCTTTAGAAGTGGACGGAATGATGAATCATAAAGGAATGGGTTGAGGGACAAGTGGTAGAACCATACTTATTCCATATCTCCCTATATCTCTATCTCATTATCTCTCCCTCTATCAACCCTTATATCTCTCTCTACCAACTGACCTCATGTACACCACAAATTGGGTCCTCACAAATACTAGTTTTGCATGTTAGAATAAACTTAGAGTTGCAACCAAAACGTCGCACAAGGTTTTTAGTATTAGGAATAGAAAAAGATTTTCCCTTTCAAAGTATGCAGAGAGAACAATAAAAATAATAGAAGTCACAAATTGAATATAACCCAAATCAACAGTGATTTATATTTTGATTTCAGCGTAGTTTATCTTCTTGGGGTTCAAATGCTATCATTGATTATTCTCAAGCAGGATATTTTCATTTATGCATCAGGCAATCTAGGGTGATCCAGCTACGAAATAAGTCAGATATTTGGTTGTGTTCAACCAAGGATGTTAATAGGGCACTCACAACCTTGTGTTTTAGAATATTATTGTGCTTCTATAAATCCAAGTTAGTCATTGGAAAATAGAAAGTATACTAAAATCCACTATTTAAACATTGCTCAAGCTACTAAATTTTGCTAGCTAAACTGTACTCAACCTAGTAAAATTCACCACCTAAATCATACATACATTGCTAAGTCAGTGAAATAAAGACAACAACCAAAAGCATATCCGATTTGAAATAGTATAAAATTTAAATTTTATTAAATGCAACAAACCTAAACCAATCTCCCTACATTGGCTTCAATCCATTTACAATAAATGAAAAATAGATATAAACCAACACAGAAGAAGAAATCATTCACCACAGTCATAAGAGAAGAGAGCTTGAAAAACCCCATAAGGAGGAGCCAAGCTTCACCAGAAGAAACACTCCTGAAAAAACAATCCACATCCACCAAGACCCCGACCCCTACAAAGCAGGCAACGCCCCAGAACAACACCAACAACCTACTCAAAGAAGATCAAGACAGAGAAAACATGGGTCGCAAATAGAAACAAGAATGTAGACTTCTTATTGTACCACCAAACAACAAAGATGAACATGGAAAAAACACCATGCACAGGGCCTTTAAGAAGCCCCTGACCAAGCTCAACTTGCACACAGTGTACACCAAAAACTAGCGTTCCGCTCCCAACTGAGACAACCTTAGCAACCTCATCAAGAAGGGACAGAAGGGGCATACCAACTCCATGTGCATAAGCACTACATGAAAGCCCATACAATCCACCAAAAAGGGGATCTCAACCAACACAACATTATTACCAATGCACAACACCAGAAAAACCGTAGGGATAGCAAGCATTCCTCCACCAACAACAACCAACTTCACCCACCATCTAGCCACAACTAAAACTAACAAAGAGTTTCCTTTCTTTACCTTTTGTTGGACACACATACAAAATATGAGCTATCAATATGCACTTTTATTTCATGGTTTCTTTCTCTACTTGGCAGCCTACTAATTCTCAAGCTGTTAGAGTTCTCCACATTCACAAGGGATTCCTTTGATATATCCCCGCCATAGGAAAACCATCTTTGTCCTTTAATGATATATTATTCTTATTCTTATTATTTTAACATTCTGTTTTACAGATGCTACCCTATCTTTAGGTGCACGTGGCTTTTGTAGGCATATTTTTTGATATTTAGGGCAATATGAAGTGACAAGCAATGTATATTTGTTTTAAATATAAATATTTTCCTCTATAAACATAACTTTGTGTTATCATAAGTTATGGAGATACTTCTAATATCTAAGTTTTACCTTCATTCTCTTACTTTAGAAATGTCCCTATTTGATAAACCACTTTTTCCTTAAAATAAATATTCTACCATTTTATGTTTCTAAGGTAGATTTAATACCATTTCAAATTTTGATATGACAGAAAAGAAGCTGCTAAGTATGGATATAATAAAAAATATTGTTAGTATGGCCAAACTGGTTATAAGAGGGTTTAAATTTGATTCTTGCATTTAGAGTTGGTTTTAAGCTACATGGCCTCTTTCTATATACAAAGAGGTCTTTGTGTGATAAAAAGAGATGATGTTCAAGTTTTAGAAGTGTTGCTTAGTAATGATGAGATTTTGTTGGGGTATAGTATGCAGGTCAAGGATTCTATTGAAGCAATTGTTAAACATGTTGCCAAGCATGTAGGAATTGAGCCAATGGAGGGTAATTTGTTTAAAAATTGGATTGGTGTCTATGCATTGTGGCTTTACAATGTATCAATCAAAAGTAGAAAGGACATTGATGAGCTTGTAAATGTATTTATTTTTCTTAATGTTTTATTAATGTGAACTACATATTTGTTATCAATAGTTTATGTTATTAGTCCCTGCCAACAATATACAATATACAATTTTTTCTTCTGATAGATTTTTTTCCCTGATTTTCTTAGCCACATAATTTGCAATATACAATTTTCCTTTTGGCGTACAAATTTTTTTGTGGGTCCAGCCTTAATGAAAAACATAGTTATTTAAAAATGTTTGCCTGGTTAAATTTTTTCAGCGGTTGAGAAAATGTAAGAGGGACACATTTAAATAACTACCCACATGTATCAGACATGTGCTAAGCATTCTACTCTATGTGTGCTTTTCTTCAAATTGAGAGGCATTTTAAAATCTTCTTGCAAGTTATTTGCAGATACTAAAAGGATCAAAAATTTAGCTGAAACTCAACTTACCTGGGCAATATTTGTGAAATTTGATAAGCATTTGCTGAAATGGATTTTTGCTTACATTTTGCAAGAATTTAAGCATTTTGCTATTATTTTAGGCAAAGATGTATGAAGAAAAAATTATTGTTAAATGTGTTTCAAAGCAAGTATTAAATCAGGTAAAGCTCTCAACTTGTAGATTTTTTTATGAATTTTTTAATAACATTTTTCTTATAGGATGATGATAAGATTCCTTTGATGCCCTTGCAAGTTGTTTGAAAAAGTGAAGACCTATTAAGGCATATGGATTTGATCCCTTTTGAATAAACTTCTATGTTTTGGTTTTATATTTCATATAGATTATGCATTTTGAAATAAATTTATAAGTTTTAATTAAAGATTGTCAATGAGGTTGAGCTTGAGTGGTTTAATCATTGGGTTCTTATTGTGATAATCCAAGTTCAAATTTCTTAAGAGACATACACATTTGTGGAATACAATTGCATGATAATGGAATTTATTGTATATCAATGGGAGTGCGTGTGATTGTCCATACATTATATTAATGTATGAATATTTCATTGTAAAGTAATTTCGATATTGCTTTTGATAGTGATCCAAGTCTATTTATTTTATTCTTATAGTTTTTCTTATAGCATAAATTTGAAACACTCTTAAACCATTTTACTGTCATTGTCGACAACCACAAGTTAAATTAGGGAAAATTAGGTTAAACAAAGTAAGAAGTATAAATCAAAGTGGTTGGTGACATATACGTTCACAGACCCAATTCATTTTGCACGTTGTTTATTGATTTGGACAATCTAACACTACTAACTTCTGATTGGTGATCACTAATTATAGACAGTCCAATTGTCTCTTCTCTATAATGTCAGTGGAATCACCACTTTTCTACCATCGGCCATGTTTCTTAGTCATCAAGCAACACATTAATACAGATTCTGTAAGTCTATCTTCCAATGTATGTAGTCTTCAATATATTTTATTTTAAGCTTTTTGTTGTCGATGGTGTGGACATCATTGTAAGAAAATAAATAAATCATTAGTCTAATGAAATTTGTTGAACATGTTTGTTGCAGGTCCAGATAGGATATGAAGATTCATCCCTTAATAACACTTATTATGTCTCTCCCTAGTATGCAGATGTATTTGACTTCTGCTCTTCACCATCTTGTTCAGAATGATATCATTCTTTGCAATAATTCCTTGTTGCAGCTACAACAATTCATGGATACTGCCATTCTACCACAAAAAAGTTATAGTCCTCCTTGACCTCCCTCCAGCCATGAGAATTCCACTCCTTACACAAGCGCTGGGTACGTTTCTTTAATTGCACTAACTAAAAAAACTGTCATCTCATGAATTGTTCAACAAAATACTTGCAAAAAGATGTCATCTCATGGCCTCCATTTATTGCAGGATATATACAAAATGGATTTGCTAAAATAGCTTTACAAATTTTCACGCCAAATTCCAAAACCTTCCCCCCTATCCTATCTGACTGCAAAATGGGAACTTTCAAGCAGGGTACAACCATCCATCAAAACATCATACTATTTAAATTCATATATTTAAACAGTACTTTGCAAGGCTCGTGGGTTTGGTAAGATAAAATCAGATTAGTTAATGGAGTATATTGTAATATATTTTTTAATAACTATAAATTACATTGAAATGAATGCCTTTAAGTTATTAATTCTTTTATAAATGTCATGTACTATACATGTTTGCACAAAGCATTTCATTTTTCAATGGTTAAACAATTTTCCACAATTTACCATCCACACCTCTTCGGCGTTCCCATTGCACACAAAGGTGCGATTGCTAGTTATAATTACCTTTTTAAAAATCAAATCGCCCGTCATTATAAAGTTTAACGAGCTTCGACCAAAACTTACGACTGTATTTAGTCAATCTTTTTAGCGCGTTCGGGTTGCTTATTTCGTAATTTACCTGAATTTCTAAGCAGTTGCGTGCATTTATACAGCCAAACAAGTAGCACCTCGCTAAATTTCCCGACAAATATAAATCTGGTAGTTCCTTAACCGCTTTTCTTTTTTGTGTTCTTTTTATCTTAGACTGGAAGGTCGCGTCACTCCCGCGTATGCTTTAGCCTTTCAGCCTGTATTTTGAAAAGCTATTTCTGTTACAACTATTACAGGGCTAACCCTCTTTATTTTTCCTGTTCAGATAATATGCCGTAAATATTCTGCTTTCTTCTGTTGAATCTCTCGAAACTTTTTCTTACATCGCTCACGACTTCATGCTTGAGCGGAGGCATATTTAGAGAAGTTCACTATAGTTAATACATTCTGGCCCTTTGCTGTTTTTAGCTGATTGGAACTGGTCTGTGACGATCGTCTATGGTTTGGAATCTTCATTAAGTGTAAGTTGTTTCTTATTGTTTTGTTTTCTCTTTTCTGTGGTTTGTGTTTGAGTTTTTAAACAAAAAAATTAAGCAGATGGCTATTTTGATGGAACTTGTAATAGTCCTCTCCCGATCAAGTTTTGAAATCCTAGTAAAATCCTTAAATGATTGTTTCTTCAAACTGTAGCAAGCTCACCAAATCCATGTGAGTGCTAATTCGATTCTTGGAATCTGAGTTGAGCATCAAAGGTTTTCGTATGAAGATATTTGCCAAAGCTCTGTTGGATAACCCGCGCTTAAGTTTTTGCCCAATCCTACCTCACTCGTCATGAGGGAGTTCTTTTTTGATGATTGTTATGCCGTTATCTGATAAATTTGTCAAACCCTAGTGCTAAACATAGCGACCTTGCTGGATCCAATCCTTCGCTGTTGTAATTTAAAACAACCCTTTCGCTGAATTGTTTGGCATGCATCTTTAATTAATTTCAAAACATAGCAAGATGAGCAGATTTAGTTAAGTATATTTCTGATCCTTAGAGTGTAAAATGTGCTTTGAATCTAGGAGAATTGCCATGCCCTAAGTTGAGCTGGAGCTTGAGATATGGCAAGGGTTGAGAGGAACTGGGAGCGCCTGGTTCGAGCCACTTTGCAGCGAGAGCAGCTTCGCAGCGCGGGGCGGGCAGGTGGCAGGGCATCAGCAGGGCTTGTTAGCAGTGTTCCGTCATCTCTAGGGAGAGGCAGTAATATTGATGCCATTTTACATGCCGCAGATGCAATTCAGGATGAGGACCCAAATGTTGCTCGTATATGTAAGTGTATTTCTTCCCATTTAGCAATAACATAATATTATGTGGTATAGTGTGTAGCTTAAATGAAGCCGAAATGAAAAACATTTATTTAACCAAAATTGTCTCTAAGTTCATTATAATAAGCTCAATTACACTGATATTTATAGTCACAAGCTGGTACATAATTTTATAAACCAAGACAATGGAATAAAGCTCAGAGAACTTGTTTTTCATCTCAACATTCATAGAATTTGTCATGTTTTTCCAAAACATGACAAATTGGAACCAAAGGGCAACCAAAGTCTTAGTAGTCAAAATTTTCACATTGAATGCACATAACTGTTATTAAGTTTGCAAATATAAACTACTTTAAGTACTGAACTCTATTATCATCTCAAAGTGTAGCCTATTTTTTCTACACCCTTATGTGATGAAATGAAATATATTTCACAGTAAAGTTTTTCCTGTCATAAGTTTCTTCGCTGAAAAGAAGCTTTCCTGATCTTAGGCTTTCCTTAATTCACAGAATAGTTATTAGATTATTTGCAGTTTTTGAGATTGTTGAATAGGATCTAAACATCATAACAAGCATTTATTATAAATATTAGATTAAGCATCTGTGATGTGGAATCACTAATTTAGTTTAGATTTTGATTTGCACTAGTGGTTGATACAAAAAAAGTAGACAATTAGAAAAAAAACTTGATGAGAGTGCATCTCCAATAAAATGAGAGTGCATCTTCAATAAAATGATACTAAAATGTTACAAAACTGAAATCAACGAGAATATAAAGCAGTCAAAACTGTAATGAAGAAAAATCGAATGTTTGAGAGTCCAACTATAAGATATGGAGCCACTTTCTTCAAATTCAAGGTTAAGAAGAAGTTTGCGATGGGGTTTGCATTTAACCTATACACAGACAATCAGAAAAGAGTAGCCATGTCTCATGGCTATGTTCTTAAAAGTTCTCAATAGATGAACTAGACTATACCTTCTGATCTGCATCTGGTCAAATTATAATCAAATGTTTTACAAATTTTGAATACTTTTTGCATTTTTGAGCTAATTTTTTTAATCAAATTTGTATATGAGTAGTGAAGAGTATGAAAATTTGCTATTTTCATAGTTCCATGGAGTTTCTTGACGGGGGACCAAGGGCCTAAGTTTGTTGATGGTGGCAGTGGTGGGGGGCAGTGCTGAAATAAATATAGTACTTGACAAAATGGTTATAAAAAGATGTATAAGTATAAGAATTACAAATGAAACTTAGGCAAACTAGTAATATTTAAAACTTAGAAACTACTAAACTTTGAAGTGAACATTAACAATCGAACATTGAATAATGAAAATGTCAAATTCGAAATTTATATTATGTTCAAGATTTCATAATGATGGTTACAATTGGTACCATGATGGTAACTAGTCAAAATGTTCAAAATAACAAAATGGAGTGAAGTGAGGCCTCTAATCATCCCCAAACTCCTCATCACTAGAATTGCTAGACTCAAACTCCAAGTGGTCAAGCTCCTCCATACTAATACCAATCGGCCCTCTCTATGTAGCATCCTTGTCAATTTGTGCTGGCTCCTCTAGCTCTACATTTCATCGTGTTGCTGGACTCTCCGTGTACAATTGTGTCGTGGTCAATGAGATGCAAGGCACTATGTACAACCACAAGCTTCTCTGCTCTCCTAGATGTAAGATACTGTCCCAAAATTGCTTCCCAACAGCAGTGATATGTAGATTGGTAGATCCAGAAAATAACAATGCGTTGATTCTGCAATATTTAACTGATAATTGAAAGTAACAGAGCAGATAGGATTATATTCAAACTCAGATCTGTAGTGATTACCAACGTTGTATCCAAAATACATATAGCATAGAATGACAACGCGATAATGATGAATACATGGAATATAACTCACTTAGACCCTACAACAATGAACAACACAGTATGATATATATTCCAAAAATAGATCCGTGGCAGGGGTTGGACAATTCACAGCAAACAAGTAGCAAATATGGAATGCTATATTGAACGAGTTCCAATGACAGCAATGAATACTGAACTGTCCCTATAGCAATGGCATATGTTTTCATAGTAACAATACCAATGGTCGATATGAATGACTCATGGAGCTACAGATTAATAGCTGAAGTTACCTGCAGTGATGAAACACTGAGTAATAATCGAGAGACACCAACAAACTAAATGAGCTCCCGCACGATGAAAGTTTCAGCCTCAATCGTAGGTGCTCAGAGTGTGAATGCCCAAGCATGTGGTGGAATAGTGCACCCGATAGTTAGTGATGAAGGTGATTAAGGTTCAGGTCAGCGCCCTTGCAGTGATGCTGCCGATTATGTCCGCCTGTCCTCCTTAGACTCCCTTGCGACTCACCACTAGTGCAGCGTGAGCCTATGGCTTCGCCACCGTTTGCTAATTTGCCTAGCCACACTCAGCAATGGTCGTGGATGAATAAACTTGGTGCACCACCAACTGGACAATCCTGTAATGAGAGGATAATGCGAACTTAGAATAGGATGATAACAGGTTTTAGGATCACAACCAACATATGAGATTGGTGTCCCACCTGTTGTCGACCAAATAGAGGTTTTCGTCTCTATCTGACTCGTATGATTGTGCTCCAAAGACCGTGATGCCCTCCTTCAACAAACGATCCACCATATATATGCAACATAGGTCCCTGTCCAAATGGGTCGACCAAATAGGTCCAACGATTTATTTAAATTTAAATATTATTATTTAATTATTATTTAAAAATAATTATTATTAATATTTAAAATTTATTTAAATATATATAAAATTTAACCTAGATTTAAGAAATTCTATTTCTCTCGCCCAAATTTGAATTTGGGACCCAATGAAATTGGGGACATGAAAGTCCTCCCTTCTTGGAAATTGCTTGCCCTTAAGCAATTGCAAGCCTGTGCCCATGAGTGCCAAGTCTACCAACAAGCGATGAAAGTTATGATCCTTGAGGCATGACCATCCGCACCAAGGCTTTCGCTGCTCCACTTTGATATAAACTTCATCAAGCCAATAATTGTGAAGCAACCCATCACGATCCCAGTGACATAGTGCACTAAGCATTCCAATACCAGGATTCCAAATCATCACACTATCAAATTCCGTGAATATGAGGAGATAGATGTATCCCAAAGGGCTAGTAACACTAACCATCTTCCCAACTCTGGATGATCTCCCATGGATGTGCAAAACACCCATCAAAGGTGCATGAAAAGGCATATCAGTCCATCCCAAGCTGCTAATGTAGGACAGAACAACATCCCTAACTCTGAAAATCAGACCTGTGATGACACAAGAAGTGCCACTAATGACAAATGATGATAGTGCCTCGTCATGATGCCAACCCCCAATGATAAAGAGATGATCCATAACTGTCCAAGTCACCCAAACAGCCGCTGTCCTCCAAGTACTTCCAAGGAAAACCATGTGTAACAATGTAGAACAGTCACCCCTCATCAAGGCGTGGAGTAGAGACCCGCGAGTTAGGGCTGGAATATCAATGTCTTCATGCTCATATTCATACCATGCGCCATAGTACAGCTGAAACACAAACATTTGCAACTCAAAGACAAGTTTCATGACAGCATCCTCATACCTAGGATCATAGATCAACTGAAACTTCATTCCTCCAAGTGTGTGCGAATCAAAAGCAAATGCATCCATGATGTGTGCCATAAGTCCCGAAAGTAGGGCAGCCACATGCTTCACCAAAGAGTCATTAGTATGATCACAAGTAGACTTATCAAGCTCTCCATGAATGACCAAAGACTCAACCAAATCTGAGTGCTCCATCATGCCATCCAAGAGTATGTTGTGAGCCTTCAAGTGGCCCTCAAAAGAGGTGACACCAATTCCTCATAAAGCAAGTTATGTGGACAAATAAAAAATTCTGAATTATACCTCAAATTTGATTGCTCCACCTGCTTGGCCACCTTACAAGGCTCATTCCTCATATGCCAGATGCCTTGAATCTTCTTTGCCTCTGTCATGACCTGCTGTACTAACTTGGTCCTCTTGTGTCTTGGACACATAAATAAGACCCCACATTTGTCTCCCAAATGAGTGCCAACAATAGTAGAAGACTTCTTACTATCATCCTCATGGGTAGGGACTACCAACTCAACGCTAAGTAAAACCCAAGACTGCTGTTCCGAATCAGAAAATCAGAACAGCTATCATACCTTTCCTTAGTGTCTTCAATCACCTCAAACTTCTCCCTCATTGTTTCATGATCTCCAATAAGTGTAGTTCAATATGAATTTTTCCATGAGAACTATGAGCCTTAAGGCCGATTCTCTTGGCTGTCATGACATGATAATGTGAAGATAAAGGACTGCTGTCATACATCAGAAAATCAGTCCTTACCTCATGCTCAAGTGCAGTGTCTTTCTCAAACTCAATTAACTCTCCTTCCATGAGGGAATGGTTATCAACAAGTGCTGGTCCACGAGATGTCTCCAAGTGCAAATCACGTGTCACAAACTCGGTCCCATGGCTGCAAACAATGTCTTCATCATAGAGTCCTTCAATACCTTCCTCCATGTCTCCACTCTTTGCCCTCTTCTTGTTGCCATGTCTTTCATTGGATGTGGTCGCCATAGAATTTTGAAATCCCGCTAGGTGTGATGAAGAGTGCGCCAAGCTCAACTCCCAACAAAGCTCATCCACATGCTCTTCCGATTCTCGAAGAGCCCTTTAAGTTCTCACCAAGGAATCCATAGTGGTCCCCACTTCATCTTCCTTTCGTCTGAAGGTGTTAATGAATGATAGCTTCGGTTAGATATGAATGACGATTGCTGTAAGCATCATCGTCATTCATACTTGATCAAAGTTTATTATTTATATTGAAATATTTCTGGGAAAACATTTAATCAAATTTATGAGCATACATATAAAATTCGAATTATATATATGATGTTATATTCTGCATTTCATTAATCAAAATTTACTTACTCATCCGCCACCTTGTAGAAGGGTATATATGAGTTATACTAAACAATGATAAACGACTTTATCATAAGCCGCGCCCTAAGGGACACGTCTCATGTCTCCACTTGTGGAGACACGTCTTCTCATGAGACGTGCCTCTTAGGGGCGGGTCTCCTCTCTTATTTATGGCGGATCCTTCTTTGATATGCAAATATGGAAATCGAATACTGTTCTGCAATCAGCACATTCAAATAAGAAATTCAAATATGGAAATTGAAAATCTGAACATAGAAGTTTGAGTAGTATTCTTACACTTAGAATTTTCATAAGTCCCTTAGTCTTCCAATTTGATTGAAGATTTGTTTACATTTACATGGTATCAGAGCCACGTTGTGTGAATCCAAAACAAATCTAAAATCAGTTTGCTCTAGAAAATTCGTATTTTCTAAAATCGAATTCACATCACATTCTTCATAATGTCAAGTGTGATCAGATTTGAAGATCGCCTTGCAGGAGCAGACAACTTCACATCATGGAAATTTAGAATCATCATGATCCTTAGAGAGAATAAACTAGACTCACTTGTGAAAGAAAATAAAAAGGAACCAGAGGCTGAACCTGAGAAAACTCAATGGGTTGAAAACAATGAAAAGGCCATGAAAATTCTAGTAGATGTAGTTAGGGATCATATAGTGCCTATCTTAACAAAACATGAAACTGCATACCATATGTACAAATCTCTTGAGAGTACCTATGAGATTAACAACACCTGCAGGACTCTTGCATTAAAAAGGCAAATCAACAATGCACAAATAAACAAAGGAGAGTCCATTAATGCATACTTCATGAGGATGATTGAACTAAGGGATCAATTATCCGCAATTGGATATCAGATTGATAGCAAAGAGTTAACTCTAATTGCACTAGGAGGCCTACCAAACTCATGGGAGTCATTTGTTCAAGGAATAAGTACGAGATCTAAACTCCCTAAGTTTGACAGGCTAAGAATTGACTGACTTCAAGAAGAAACAAGACTTTCCACAAAAGAGAATAAACAGAAACACATAGATGAAGACATTCATGTTCTCCACACAACATCTAATAAGAGGAGTAAGAAAAACTCCTACAAGAGAGGATCTTTTAAAAGAAAGAGAAGTTTCAATGGAAAGGAATCTTATAAGAAGAAAGATATCTCTCAAGTACAATGCTTTAGATGTGATCAGTATGGCCACTATGCAATGAAATGCCCTGATAGAACTAAACAACAAGCATCCTTTGCCAAAGTAGGAAAGTCAAACCCAAATGATGAATCTGAGAACTTTGTGTTCTATACAGCCCTTTCTAGTCAAGTATCTGACAACACTCAAAATTGGGTAATTGATAGTGGTTCCTCCAGACACATCACAAGGTTCAGAGAACACTTGGACTCTATGACTGAAAAGTCTGATGAAGAAGTAACCATCGGGGATGATTTTGCATACCCTGTAAAAGGGGTTGGAACGTGTTCCATCAAGTTGAAATTTGGGGTTTCTTTGCAACTCATTGGAGTCTTATTTGTATCTGGAATAAAGAGAAATCTTATATCCATCTCTGCCCTTGAAGACAATGGTTAAAGAGTTACATTTATGGATGGGAAAGTTCTAGTATGGCCTAAGAACTCATCTATCAAGAAAGCTCTAACCATAGGCATAAGACAAGGGTCCCTTTACAAACTATACACTGAGGTTAAACAAGCCCTTACCCTTGACATTGTTGATACAAATGAAATTTGGCATAGAAGATTAGGACACCTTCATTTCCGTGCCCTACCTTATATGGAAAAACTTGTTACAGGCTTACCCAAGCTAAAACCATCTCATGAGGGAACTTGTAAAGGTTGTGCCCTAGGAAAGAATACAAAGGGATTCCTTTCAGAATAGCCTGAGTAAAACCCTTAATGTGTTAGAATTGGTTCACTCTGATTTATGTGGACCCATGTCTGTACCTTCTAAAGCAGGATTTCTATACTATATCATATTTGTAGATGACTTCTCTAGGAAAACCTGGATCTATTTCCTTAAGTGTAAAGAGTCAATAGAAATCCTTAAAAGGTTCAAAGAGTTCAAAGCCCTTACTGAAAACTTCTCTCGAAAGAAAATAAAAACCTTAAGGACAGACAATGGGAAAGAATACACCTCTGAGATTTTTAAGGAATTCTGCATGAGTGCTGGAAATAAGAGGGAGTTCACAGTTGCTTACAACCCTCAACAAAATGGGGTTGCTGAAAGAAAAAATAGAACCATTGTAGAAGCTGCTAAGGCAATGCTGCTTGACCAAAACATTGAAACTTCTTTCTGGGCAGAAGCCTCTAGGACTGCTGTCTATATCCAAAATAGATGTCCTCATTCTCATCTTGATAACAAAACTCTTGAAGAAGCCTTTACCGGCATAAAACCTGACATTAGTCATTTTAGGATTTTTGGCTGTCTTGTCTATATACATGTGCCCAAAGAGAAGAGATTCAAACTAGAACCTTCTGGAAAGAAGGGAGTATTTGCGGGTTATAGTGAAACCTCCAAAGCCTACAGGATATTCATACCCGGGTAGAAACAAATTGAATTGAGCAGAGATGTCATCTTTGAAGAAGACATTGCATTCAAGAGGGCAAGAAGTTCTAATGAGATAGAAACCTATTCCCCTAGAGTACCTGAAATCGAACCTACTCCTGAGATTCAAAGGGAGCATCCTGATGAAATGCCACATGAACTTCCTTCTACTTCAAATGAGAATACAAATGACAACGGCAGAAAAAGACCACTTTGGGCCAGGAAAATGATCAAAGAAGCAGAGGATCATGCAACACCCAAAGGAACGTTCAAGGAGAGTAAAAGATCCAAACGTTTCTCTAGCTATGTTGCTCTAATGAACAACATCATAAACTCAGAACCTGTTAGTGTTACAGAAGCTTTCCGACATCAAGCATGGAAGGATGCAATGACAGAGGAATATCAGTCTATTCTAAAGAATGATGTATGGGATATAGTGCCTGGGCCAAAAGAGAAATCTGTTGTCTCTTCCAAATGGCTCTTCAAAATCAAGCATGCTACTGATGGCAGTATAGAAAAACATAAAGCATGTTTTGTGGCAAGAGGTTTTTCTCAAAAGGAAGGCATTGATTACGAAGAAACATTTGCACCTGTTGCCCATTACACATCAGTGAGAGCAATGTTAGCCATTGCAGCAACTAAAGGCTGGAAGATCCATTAAATGGATGTGAAAACTGCCTTCCTAAATGGAACCATTGAAGAGGAAGTCTATTTGGAACAACCTGAAGGTTTTGTGATACATAAACCTGACTCACATGTATGCAGACTGAAGAAAGCTCTCTATGGACTTAAACAGGCTCTTAGGGTCTGGTATGAAAGAATTGACAACTATCTCTTGGGATTAGGATTTTCCAAGAATGAGGCTGACTCCAATCTCTACTTCAAGGTAATCAAAGGTGATATGCTAATAATTATTTTATATGTTGATGACTTGCTAATAACAAGAGAAGATCACCTCATTGCTCAAGGGCAGCAAGATCTAATTTCTAAATTTGACATGAAAGACTTGGGCATTCTACACTACTTCCTAGGTTTAAAAGTATGGCAGAAATCAGAGGGCATTATACTAAACCAAGGGAAGTATACTATTGATATTCTGAAAAGATTTGGAATGTTGGACTGTAGACCAATGTCTACACCTATGGAAACCAACCTTCACAAATTGAAAGAAGCAGCAGTAGAATCCAAGTGTGCAGATCCAACCCTTTACAGACAATGATTGGATCCTTGATGTATCTGGTCAACACCAGACCTGATATTTGCTATGCGGTGAATGTTCTCAGCCAGTTCATGTGTGAGCCAAAGGAAATTCACTTAATGGTTGTGAAACATATTTTGAGATATCTTCAAGGCACTGTGGATATGGTCTTCTTTACAGAATGATCAACTAGATCTACATGGGTACTTTGATTCAGATTGGTTGGAAGTGTAACCGATCGAAAAAGCACATCAGGATGTTGCTTCAGTTTAGGATCGGCTATGATCTCCTGGATTTGCAGAAAACAATCTTCAGTTGCACAGAGCTCAACAGAAGCCGAATACATTGCAACCTCAATGGGAGCAAGAGAAGCAGTTTGGCTTTGTAAATTGCTTGTGGGACTCTTTGGTGAGCCCTTGAATCCTACAATTATTCATTGTGATAATCAGAGTTGTATCAAACTCTCTGTAAATCCTGTCTTTCATGATAGATCTAAGCATATTGAGATCCCCTATCATTATGTAAGAGATATGGTGGAAAGGAAAGTGATTCAGTTGGAGTATATTAGTACAAATGATCAAATTGCAGACATTCTCACCAAGCTTCTCTCTTGAATCAAGGTAGAGCACTTTAGGAAGAAACTTGGTATGGTTGAAATGTAATTTGTTATTTATGTTTGAAATACAAATTGTTTATAAATTGTACTAATATATAAAGATGTTTAATTTGTAAACTCTTTTGTCATGTGTGTGACTCCATGACTTTATGGGCCTACTCCCCCTGTGTACATTATTGAAAGGTGACGATCTTTCTAATAATGAGCACTTGTATTTGACATTGTAAAGTGACGACTCTACAATGATAAACTATCATGATAGATATCATGTGACTTGATATCTGTGGACATGTCATGATAGTATCTCTTGGACACTTGATTGATATCATGGGACTTGATATCATTTGTAGATCATTGTGATCCTTAAGAGATAATCATGGTGGATATTTATATCCGTGGATATGCCATGAATTATGGTAGACATCATGTGACTTGATGTCAGTGCACATACCATAATAAAGATATGTTATGAAGAATGTCATGTGACTTGACAATATTGAGAAATCATACCATGTCTTAGATATCATGTGTTAAGGTGATATCTCTACTTATTTGATTTGAAATATCTTCCCTAGCTAAGAGGGAGTGTTAATGAATGATAGCTTCGGTCAGATATGAATGACGATTGCTGTAAGCATCATCTTCATTCATACTTGATCAAAGTTTATTATTTATATTGAAATATTTCTGGAAAAACATTTAATCGAATTTATGAGCATACATATAAAATTCGAATTATATATATGATGTTATATTCTGCATTTCATTAATCGGAATTTACTTACTCATCCACCACCTTGTAGAAGGGTATATATGAGTTATACTAAACAATGATAAACGACTTTATCATAAGCCGCGCCCTAAGGGACACGTCCCGTCCTCTCATGAGACGTGCCTCTTAGGGGCGGGTCTCCTCTCTTATTTATGTGGAGACACGTCCACTCATGGGACGTGTCCCTTAGGGGCGGGTCTCCTCTCTTATTTATGGCAGATCCTTCTTTGATATTAGACGTGCCTCTTAGGGGCGGGTCTCCTCTCTTATTTATGGCGGATCCTTCTTTGATATGCAAATATGGAAATCGAATAATGTTCTGCAATCAGCACATTCAAATAAGAAATTCAAATCTGGAAATTGAAAATCTGAACATAGACGTTTGAGTAGTATTCTTACACCTAGAATTTTCATAAGTCCCCTAGTCTCCCAATTTGATTGAAGATTTGTTTACATTTACACAAGGCATCAACATAAATCTTGTCAAGTGTGAGGAGATGATCCTTATCCGCAAGTAAGTGTAGGTAGTTGACTTCACTACCACTAAAGCCTCTTGGAGTTTGTGCAAATCATCAAGAGATATACCTCCTTCAAGTCCTTCATGTCCACTTAGAGCCTTTCAACACAAGTCTGCCATAATCTTATGAATGTCATCAAAGTAAGTTAGGGCTGCCATAATCTGACTATCATTCACCTTCAATAGCTTTTCCAAGGGATGTGACTTATGAGACCAAAAATGCAATATTTCTGATTTGTCTTCAACATCACCTTAATAAATCTGATCACTCATTGCTGATTTGACACATTGCATGACAACATGTGTTACATCCCTCACATTAAGACTGTATGTTTGGTTATGTATTTCAAATGTAATGTCAGTTGCACATAACTGCTTTCAAGTGATTATGACATTGAGAATGCAATAGTCGTTTTTTTTTATCGTAACTGAAATGTAAACGAACTCTTTATTTTGCAAGTGAAATTATTGTTCGTGTGAAATTGAAAGAGATCATGATATTTAATTCAAATCCATATTATTTAGCCTTTGAGAACGATCTAACCCTAATCCTTGTCAGTGGATGTAGGATCGTTGACGCCAGGAGAGAAAGGGAAATATCGTCAGGGAGAGGATGTGGTTAATTATGGATCAATTTTATCATCAATCTAGAGTTGGTGTAAGACAGTTGTGTTGATGTCGTTACCTTGGCCATGATTAGATTAATATAATTATTGATTAAGAAAATCAATTAAAATATAAATCATAAATCACCTATTAAGGAGATTTCAAATGGTGATTAAATAGTTAATTAAAATAATAAATATAATTTAAAATATTCATTAATAATATCCTCTTGGAGATTGAGCGACCAATTCATATATATATATATATTCTTGCAAGAAGTTATTAAATATTAATTAATAATAAAAGATATAAATTAATGCCATCGATTTGAAATTTAAAACCATTGAGTGACTTTTCTTCAAAAATGAATGAATGGAATGGAATCAAAACTGGCGTCAGCACCATCTCTCTTGTATGAAACGCCCAAGATTGGGGCAGAAGAAAAATTCTTGAAACCGCCAGGGTGACGGAGCTACCGGAAGGAAATAAAATGGATTTCCATTCTTTATGTTAACGGCGGTTTTCCTCGTTTTTCTCTGTAGTCGGTCGAGTATTTTCCTGTGGCTTCACTCGAGTCCTCTGTAGCTATATTAAATTAGTTCCTTTTAGGGATTTGCTTTCACTCGGATTTTAAGACTCCTCAACCAGATGCTTTATGGAAAAGTTCCAACCATAATCTTTTTCAGTGATCAAGTTTCCAAATTCACCTTCGGCAGTCAACAATTTATCTAAGTGCGTGATCTTCTTTGATTCATAGCCAGGCACGTAAGAATTTACTAAGTTCCAGATTCATAGCCAGGCACGTAAGAATTTACTAGCTTGTTATTTCATTTGGAACCCGTACAGTGCTATTAATATAAACTTCAATTGAAAAGTTATATCTAATAGAAATTAAGTTTGTCTAATAGCTAGTAGAATCAAAATAGATGGAATCCCTTTGTGTGAGCAAGTATAGGTGTGGACTTGTTTATATCCTTCTTTTGAATTTAGGAAGCGATTCATCATCTCCTTTTGTGGGAAACTAGAACTCTGTTTTCATGAGTAGAAAATTCTTATCACTCTTGTATTGGGTTAAGGTTCTGACTCAGACAGCTGTAACCAGAATTTCATTTTCTAGTGATAACTCGATACTCTATTTTGAATTTCTATTATTATTGATGCCTTAGGGGCTATCGTGAGTTTTGTCTTTTGGTTTAGTTCTGTTACCTTGAATAGTCACTTCCTCTATCTGAGTCTCTTAGATTTGGAAGCAAAATGTAAATAGAAGATACCTTGCCACGAACTGGAACTCATGTTATTCTCAATTAATGCTTCAGAAGTATAAACTAGATTGAGTCTTCATCTTCTTCCTGAACCCTATTCTATAAGTGCTCTTGTTCCAATCCGTAAGTTCCATATATTGGAATGCTAATCGCTTGAAGCTGTGAGTAGCCGGGTCCTCTCGGAAATCTCGTGTGTTCTATCTTCTACCTTTACAAACTACCCCACTTCTTTTAGTTTGATCTGGTTAAAGTATGCCACCTTATACCGTGATCTTTAATCTGTCACTAAATGATAAGAGTTTGGAAGAGTACTTAGCAAACTAGCTTTTTCTCTCTCTCTCCTCTAAAATATGGATGCGTAATGGTACTAGCTTAGCCTTAAATAAGGGAAAAGACTCAAAATCTGAGTACAGTTTGAACCTCATCTAAGAGCTTGATCTATTTGGTTTAACTGGTTTTCCCCTTCCTAAATTTTGATGCTAGTTTGGAGCTCGTTATTGCTCCCTGAGTCTATTAGGGGATATCTAAGTGAGGCTTGTAATCCTCTTTACTGAGTGAATTTGTTAAAATATGCAAGAAACATGAAGGTTAAGATATAACCACGAATTGACAGGAAATGATAATCAAATCTGACATTGTAATACTAAATTCTAAATCCTTATGGTCGGGTAAGACACCTTAATCTCTCCTCATGAATTTGAGAATAGCAGTTAATCATTATTAGAGGGAATATGTTATGAGTGGAGTATCCTCCTGGTGCGAGGAATAAGAATACAGTTACCCTTAATAAGAAGAAAGATTATTGGAATATGTTAATGAGATTTAAAACTTTAATCAAGGATTATCATGTTGAGCAAGGGTGAGAGTGCTGACAGCACAAAAGTGCTAGAGATGTCGGCACAGTAGTGCCAGAGACATTGGCATAGGAGTGCCAGAATCTATTAAAATCCTTGGCCAAGGTACGATGCCAGTTAGGCAATAGTCAGCTGTCATGACCCAGATATACTCTGGTAAGAATGATCCTTCTGGTTAGGAGGAACCTACAGAAGAGGGATCGACCAGCAGTATAGGTTCATGGACACCAGGCTCAGAGACATGATGATAAATTGATCCATGTTGATTACCCTCGTGAAGGGCGGGTTCTTCAGTTGAAGAAACTCGGGAGACCAGTAGGTCTTGGTTGGGCGGTAAAGCCCTTGATGATATTTCTCTTTCCTCAAGTAATGAAGATCAACATTTCAGCTTAAATGATGATTGCATAATGGGTTACTTCCTTCTGCTAATTCAGGTACAAATAAATGATCATTTTATTGCTTCAATTATTGTTGTGTAATAAATGTAATAATGTAATGCTCAAAGCTAGTTTGAATGGAAAAGATAGACAGTTAATTTCTTTACTTTATTATGTATGAAAGTTTATGATGCCCTAGCGGTTACTTTTCAGGTCGTTATTCTTGCTTGATGAAACCCTAGTTTGATAGTTATTTGGTTATGTTCTTTCGTGAAACGGTTGGTGAACAGTTAGGTGTTACAATTCAGCTGAAACTAAAAACTTAGAGGTTAGTTGGAGATTATATTGAGTCAATTGAAAATGTTTTGGAAACCCTAGAATTTAAGCAAGCTAGTTATTCTTCGGCTGAAACGATAAATGGTTGAAATTTTAAAACGGTAGTCTGGATTGGCTGTTACAACATGCCCTTCTTCCTTGTGGTCATTATGAAGACACATGTACTCCTTATTGGATGATGTAAGAAGTGAATCCTCATCTTGTTGAAAACATGTGGGGACAACTTCATCCTCTTGAGATGCTGCATCCTCTTCACTATCTCTCAACATCATGGGTTCATCCTTGCATGTGAGTCCCTTAGTTTCAAACCCACTTGAGGGTGTCATATCCATGACAAACCATACATTATCAAATTGTAGGATCTTCTCACTAGGCCATCTCTTAGTCTTATGATCAGCTCTTCAAAAAAATGTTTCTCATGCAACTCCAATAGGTAGCTATCAAATGTGATCATGAGCATGAAACAAGGACTATTGAACTCACCAGGGAATGACACACCTTGTATGTAGCTTTTTCCAATGAACAAATTCTTGTGCATACCCTCATAACTGAAATCTTGTTCACCCATAGGCTGATCAATGACGGCTGATTTACCACTTTTCCAAATATTGCTGGTCATCCTCATAAGGTTTGATTCCTTCCATACCTTCTATACCTGAAAAGTGGGTGGGTGTCTCCTGGCCATCATCAACCATCATTGGCGCATCTTCAATACACACTCTTGGCTCTTCTTCAAGAAAATGTTCCATAGGCAAGGTTTGCTCTATCATGTCTTCATCACTGTTTGATTGTTCTTCCACTTCCTTTCTTTTCCTGATGTAGTACCTATCAAAAGCCTCTGTAGCCTTGATAGCCTCAGGTTCACCTAAGTACTCATCAAAGATGCTGATAATCTCCTTATTTATGGGTATAGCCATTCTTGTTAGTCTTACATATTCTTGGTATGTTAGAAGATCCTTATACTTTTGATACCCTTCATACCATCTAGCAATTTTGGAGACCACAATTTCATCGTCCTCCTCCTCACTGAAGTTTCCGTGGTATAACTGCATTCTCACAATTGGATCCACAGGCTGGCAGGATTGCTGCTTTGTTACCACTATAAGATACCCTCCCAAAATTGCTTCCTAACAGTAGTGATATGTATATTGGTAAATCTAGAAAATAACAAATCGTTGATATTGCAATATTTAACTCATAATTGAAAGTAACAAAGCATATAGGATTATATTGAAACTCAAATCTGTAGTGATTACCAATGCTATATCCAAAATACATATAGCATAGAATGACAACACAATAATGATGAAGACACAAAATATAACTCACTCAGACCCGACAACAATGAACAACACAGTATGATATATATTTGGAAAATAGACCCGTGGTAGGGGTTGGTCGATTCACAACAAACAAGTAGCAAATCTGGAATGCTATATTGAATGAGTTCCAATGACAACAATGAATACTGAACTGGCCCGATAACAATGGCATATTTTTTCTTAGTAACAACACCAATGGTCGATATGAATGATGTCATGCCCCCGAAATTACAACACTAAAAAACCTAACGTTGAAATATGAATGAATAAATAAAATGAATAACAATATAAATATCAAAAATATAAATATAAATATAAATATTAGCAATTTAATGTTATTATAATTATAATTATCATAAGATAATATTATAATTATAATTGTCAAATATAAAAATATAAATATTAACAATCTGATATTAATTATTATAATATAATAATATAAAACATATATTTAAAAAGCTAATATAAACTTATAATTTAAAAAACACATGATATATAAAATGAATAAATATAAAATAATACAACACAGAAATCTAATTACAAGCAGCGATTAAATCCAGGGGCAGCGATTACCTTTTCAATGCAGCAATTACCTTTCAAGGCAGCGATTACATTTTCAAAGGGGCAGGAGCAGTATTAACAAGAAAGCAGCGATTAAGATGACTAAGTCACAAGGCAGTGTTTGATATGTTAGAGACTAAGTCAAAAGGCAGCAATTTAAAACTAATATAAACTAGTATTTGAATCAAGCAATTAGTTCTTCAAAGTCATGTTTCTTTCAAAGGGAGTGTTCAAGCAGATCTACAGCAGAAAATATGTAGTGTAAACCCTATTTATTTTAAAGAGAAATATATGTGAAGAAAAATATGGATCAATGAAAGATATATGATGATAAATGATCGATCAGCAATAAGGGGAGTAAGTTTAATATAACTAAATACAAGTAGATATATAAATTGATAAGTGTATAAGTTATATATGTTCATTGGAAGATTGAAATCAATTAGAAGTGCCACCAACCAAGGGTTAAGAACATTGAGCCTCAATTTTGACATTGACAAATTGGAGTTGATTAAAGCTTATAGCCAACCATGCAAAATCTGGAGAGCATATCAAGAGTGTACTTAGGATGTGCAATGAAGATACTTGAAGAAGACTGAGTGATCTCAATGCCAAATAAGTAGTGCAGTAAGTTCAAGTTTGACATCAAAAAATGATCATGAAGGGCAGTTTTCGCTACTTGGATGGTGGATGAGTGATTCCTTGTGACCAACAAATCAACTTAGAGAATAAAAATGTGAGAGTATCATCCTGCTATAGAATATAAACGTTCGGATTAGAATGGCATCGAGTGAACCTAATTGATAGAAGGAAGGAGTCCATCTTGGCATGCTAGTCTCGAGTGGCCTATTTGAGGCAATAGAGAGACTTTTGAAGATGACAAACAAGTGAGGAATCTTGTACAAATCCTTGCTATCTCCTCTTGAAGGTCATTGTGAAGAAAAGCACTTTTCATATCCATTTGATGAACTTCCCATTGGTGGGTTGCAACAATAATAAAGATAAGTCAAATGGAATTTATTTTGGCAACTGGTGCAAATGTCTTAGAGTAGTCAATCCTAGGAACTTGTGGGAATCCTTTGGCAACCAGACAAGCTTGATCTTGTCAACTGACCCAGTTCTAGCAAATTTTGTTTAATAGATCTACTTGCACCAAACAAGTTTCCTACCCTTAGGAAGTGGGATCAGATCCCATGCCTGGTTCCTCTCCAAGGAATTGAACTTTTATTGCATTGTAGCATCCCATTTAGGGGATATTTGTAGCTTCCTGAAAGGATTGTGTATCAAAAGCTACAACGATGAAGAGATTTGGAGCTTATTGAAATTGTGAGCTTGTTCTTTCTGTGTTTAAAGGATCCCCAACCCAATCATTTGTTGATTGCAATGTTTGACAAGCCTAAAGAGGTTCAAAGATTGCAGAGTTTGGAGAATCTGGAGGAAAGCCCTTTGAATGATGTGTGGGAGGATGTGAATCCTCATCATTATTGTCACCATTTGAAGTGGAGGAAGAAGACTCCTCATCAAGACTAGGAGGATTCAAATCCTTTGAAGAACTATCGTCATATTGTAGTGTCTCCACAGTGATGGATGGTGAAGTGGTAGGATAAGAGCTAGTAGGACTCTCCTCAAAACAAACATTCCTTGCAATGAACATCTCATGAGTGGTAGGATGAGGAAGCTTACAACCTTTGACACCATTTGCGTACCCAACAAATATAGAAGGCTTGCTCTACGAATCCATAGCCTTTTGTTATTCTACTAGAATGTGAGTCCATGTTAGGGAGCCTAACACATGAGGTGTTTTATTGAGGATTTAGGATCTTTCCAAGCTTTGAAATGAGTTACCTCCTTCATAGCTTGATGAGGAACCCAATTTTGAATATAACATGCATAGTGGATGGTTTTCGTCCAATATGGTGGTGTTAGTGATTTGGACCGTATCATACAATTAGCCATCTCTATCAAGTACCAATTCTTTTGTTTTGCAACTCCATTCTTTTGAACATTATAGGGGACTGTATGTTGTAATTCAATGCCTTCAAAAGCACAAAAATGGTTAAACTTGTGGTTGAAATATTCTTGTGCATTATCTATATATAGAATCTTGATTGATTTCCTAGATTGTTTCTCTACAAATGCTTTGAAGTCCATAAATGACTCTCAAGACTTTTGTTTAAGAAAATAAACAAGGGTGTGCCTAGAAAGATCATCAATAGAGATAAGAACACATTGGGCTCTATTGAAAGATGAATATGGAAATGGTCTAGTCAAATGACTATGTACTAACTCGAAAAGTTCTGAGGCTCTCCAAGATTTGCTCTTGTCAAACTTCTCCTCTAGATGTTTGCCAAGAATGCATCACTAACAAACATCATTGGAAAATTGAAATGTAGGCAAGCTTGATACCATGTCATGTTGATTGAGTTAATGCATGTAGTAGTAGTTCAAGTGGCTAAACTATTGATGCCACAAATTGCTCACCTCATTTGAATAAGAGATTAGTTGATAAGGAAGTCTCACATAGAACATCATGAAATGCCCCATCACCAACATCAATGGATCCTTTGCCAAGAATCTCCTTTGGTGGATCATTACCCATAAGTATGTTAGGCATTGAACATGGCTCCAAGGATTAGAAACTTTCTTTTGTATTGGCCATGTGGTGAGACACACTTGAGTCAATAACTCAAGTGTTAGGTTGTGAAGCTACTGCAATAAGGACTTTGCCCTTTCCTTTTCTTTTATTGGATTTTGTGGCCTTTAAAGATTCTCTAGATGAATCTTGCTTTGTTGAATCTGGTACCTTAATGTTGTTCTTTTCAAGAAGGTGGGTGAGACGAGCTATTTACTTTATCAAGCCCTTATACTCATCATGACCAAATTTCTTACAAAAGTCATACTTAACCTTTTCCTTTTTATACTTGTTAGTTTTTGAGGAATAGGTTTCAAAAGTTGAATTGGAGGATTTGAATTTGTGATCTTGTTTTTTTCCTCCTTGGTTCTTTGGTTTTTTATTTTGTTTGCTAGTACCTTTTTGATCTTTGGTGCCTTGATTTGGAGCCAAGCTATTAGAATTAGAAGGTTTATAGTGTGCATTTGAATCAACTTATTTTTCTTTTTTGTGAGTTCATTAGAAAATGCATCAAGGGAAGGGATTGTGTAGGAGGTTCACAAGGCACTTTTAGTAGCGTAAATTGTAGAAACAAAAATTGAGTAGTTTGGATCAAGTTTAGAGAGAATATTTCTTCCTTCTCAATCCCACACTGTTTCAATTGCAATCTTATGGCTTTTAGTTTAGTGAAGAAGTTTTGGATAGTATCAAAACTGGCAAGACTTAACCCTATGAACTCATTCTACAATTGATGACCTCTTAGTTCATCTTGCTTACCAATGAGTTTTTCCAATGTGGTCCATACATCATTTGGTATATCGGTAGATTCAATATGAAAGTAAATACACAAGATTCCAAATGCTTCATCACATTTATTATGTCATTTTCGCTTTTCTACATCTATTGTAGGTTCTATCTCAAGTACCATTTACCCTATGCAATCCTTGCTTTTTTAAGTAGATGGTCATTTTAGATTTCCAATCAAAATAGTTGTAGGGTGTTAAAATAGTAACTATTACTTTATCCATTTTAAGAGCAGAAATGTAGATTGTATGTTAGTGTTGTAGTGCAGAAAGAGAGAATGCACAAATGCAAGAAAACGACACACTTATTAGTTTTAAGAAAACAAAGATTTGGGGTGGAAGTTATGGCCTTTCAAAGAAAAGAGCAACAACTTGCTTCAACCTACATATGTGGGAAAAGTGATAGTTTTTGATTGAAATCACTATGGATGGAAAGTATGCTTCACTAGCTTTTTGTTGACTAGTTGTTTGTGAGAAATATGACTTCTAGAGCAAACGTTATGCAAAAGAGAAAAATATACCCCCATTGTAGGCAAAAGAATTCCTCTCATTAGTAAGGGTGCCTCCTTGATGGTTGTTGGGTGGCATCGTTGGAGCTGCTCGAGGGTGGCGCTAGGGTGTGGATTGGGCAGCGGTTAGATTTTAGTTGTTGGTGGCTTGCTATTTTTGGCAATTTTGAAAACTGCTACTTGGTAGTTTGAAAGCTTGCTGGTGCTATTGTTGAAGCCCAAAGGCTTAGTAGAGCATTGTAAGAGCTCAAAACTTAGCAGTAGATTTAAAAAAAATAAAAAATATCACCTTGTTATGTGTGTTGGCAGGTTGTATGGATCTCATGGCAATTGTTTTTGGCCAGAATGATCCTAGCATTAAAATTAGACAAATTCCATATAAAAACAGAGGTTTTTGGGTCTTCTGGATGCAATAGTGGGGTCCTTATGGCTTGAAAGTATTGTATGAAAGTTGTCCACAATATTTGAGTTTCAAACTCTTGTTTGCTATTGTGTCATATGGTCTCCAAAATGAGTGAAACATAAGCAAAAATTGCTTTTCTCAAGCATTCCAGATGCATTCTAATAGTAAAAAGTATTTCCAATATAACCAAAAGAGCTGCAATCACCTAGATCTCACCAAACACACATGCAACACCAGAGATTAATAGATCTTCATATTTCTTTCTTATTCTCTAGGTCGTTTAAATGCAAAAGAAGATCATACATGAATTTACAATATCAAACAAAAACCTCCAATCACTCAATTAGGATATCTAGAACTCAAAACTCTCAAAACTAAAGCTTTGATACCATGTTAGAAATCTGAAACAAATGCATCACCAAAATTTCTTAAGTGAGAAATAAGCTATATGAATAACACAAGTACAAACTAGAGATTCTGAGAGATGTGCAAATCTCAAGATGACAAGATTCAGTAGGAGTTGACAAAGAAAAGTTGCATAAAAGAGTGAAAATACAAGCTATGTAGTGAATTCTTATAGACTCAAGAAGTGGGTGGAGGTGGCAAGTCCAACCAATAGGGAGTGACCACCAAGTGGTCTAAAAATAGTAAACGTAACTCCATTGTAGAATGATGACACCTCAACAACACCTCAACAACCCACCCACTTAATTAAACTCACTTTATTAAGTAAGCTTAATATAAGTGTAGGAAAAACCTAGATAATAGGAAAATAAATAACCCACTAGGAAAATAAAAATCTACACTAACAAAGGGGAGTTTCAAGTGACGATTTATTTAGTGAATGATTTCAAAGTGTGGAATATGAAAAAAGAAGAGAATTTATAGTCTTTTGTAAAGTGTTATTGGGAGAAGATTTCTTTGAGAGAATTGGCAGGGATAAAGACATTCAAAAAGATAGTAAAATAAAAGGAAAATGCGAAGTGCGGTAAAAAGCCAAGGTTTTTATGAAGAAAAAGACAAATGAAGAAAAGACAGGATATAAGTGTAGAAAAATAAGTGGAGCAATCTTAACAGACAATGTAATGTCCCCTTTTTGGTTTGCCCTAAATCTTGCCCTAGAATCACAAGTTTAATGTAGTTAGGGTTACAACTTATCAATTAAATGCTTTAAGCAAGATAAATCTTGGTTTTTGTAATCATGTTAGATAACATATAATTCTACCAATGATTCACTAAGAGTTAGGGTACATATAATGCATATATATTATCAATTATTTCAATCCATTTGAATAAATGATTTAATAAATCAAGAATCAATAGTTCTATTCCCATAGTCCACCATGATGGGTTGGAGAGGTAGCATGTTAGGGTGCCCTAATTTCACCACATCTAAGCCCAAGAGTGCGGAGTAACCATACTCGACCCCTTTGCCCCAAGGGGCAAGACTCTTGTCCATCTAGCATGAGGTGAGCTACTTAGAAGGGGGAGACACACTTGCATCCCTTAATCATTACTCCTCAATAAGACGCCCTAACTTCACCACGTCTAAGCCCAAGAGCGTAGAGTATCCATACTCGACCTCTTGGCCCAAGTGGCGGGAACTCTTGTTGCTCCAATATGAGGTGGACTGCTTAGAAAGGGAAGATGCGCCTGCTGACCTTACTGAGGTTCCTCCCTAACCCTTTCATGATAGCTTATAGGAGATTCAATAAATAAATGATTACAGAGATTAACTACTATCATCACCAAGAATTGATAGACTATATATTCATTTATAAAATATAGACAGAGTATACACGCACACAGACACACTCAATTGTCTTGCATACCACAATTGAATAATACTGCTGTAATCTTCTGATAGTTCTAATCTGATTGATATATCAGAGATGCAGATTGCTCGATTTTTATTAGATATCCATAGAACTTTTATTCCCCTATTTGATCTGTTTCAATAATCAGAAGATATCACATAAAGAGAAACAAATAGATTAGACCAAATGAACAATTACTAATAAGGATTAATAATGGCTGCAAGCATCATTATTGCATGATCGTATATATATAGATACACACACACACACACATACACACTTATTTCTAATTGATATGAACTTATATCTATTTTTATATATATTTATACATATGTATATGTAATTATTATTATACTAATCTTACTTTCCTTATTATGGATTTATTATTTGTCTTCATACATCTCTCCTTGAACTATCTTCTTCTTCACACATAGTTCTTGATATCTACTCAATATTTATATATTACATATTTGATATTTCTAATTGATATGAACTTATACATATTTCTAATTGATATGAACTTATATCTATTTATATATATTTATACATTATGTATATGTAATTATACTAATCTTACTTACCTTATTATGGATTTATTATTTGTCTTCATACATCTCTCCTTGAACTGTCTTCTTCTTCACACATACTTCTTGATATCTACTCAATATTCCAATTGATATTCCATTTCTTCCAATCTACTGTTTCTATTCCCCCCATTTCTAACTGATTTCTCTTTCATAGTCATTCCCCATTTAGACCTCCCATGGTGGGGGAGAGTCACCTCCATTTATTTAGAAGAGACACATCCCTTACAAGGGATACACCTCTTTGTTAATTACTGCCCTTGGCTAATTACAATTTCTGCCCTCTTAAGTAATGACCTTACTTTGATTGCTGCCCATAGTCAAGCGCTGCTCTTTTTTCTAATTGCAGCCTTTGTGCATTAATTGTTGCCTCCCCTTATTAATTCCAATCGCTGCTTTAGGCAATGTATGTGCTGTTTGGTATTTATTAATTGCTGCTAAGGAAACCTGATCGCTGCTCATATGAGTTTATTCGTAACCATACTATATGGGTGATTAAATATATTATACGTATCTTATTTTATTAATGTATTTACAAATTGAATTTATTGTTAATATATTTATTTCTTAATAGTTATAGTATTATTTTATAATGATTATAATTATAATAATATTTAAATTGTTAGTACTTATTTTATATTTTTAATAGTTATTTATTTTATTTATTTATTTGCATTTCAACACTTTATACTTTAGTGTTGCAATTTCGGGGGCATGACAAACAATGAAAAACTAGAGGTGCCTATCACCAAAGAAATGATTTGGCACCCCATTAAGCTACCAATTTTCAATAAGGACACAAAGGATGTCACCAAACATATCTTTGTCCTAGAATCCACTTTGAGGAGAAGTGGAGTGAGTGAGAACCAAGCTAAACTTTATGATTTTGTGGGAAACCTCAAGGATGGGGCCCTAAAATGGTACATGAATATATCCAGATGATTGTAAGGAATGGGATGAATTGAAGGAAGAATTTTGAGCTATTTCCAATCATTGAGGTCCCCTCAAAAAATGTGAGTAAAACGAGGGTCGTGGTGGAAAAGAAAGGAGAATCTATAACAAAATATGATCAAAGGTTTAAGGGAGTAGTGAGAAGTCTTGAGGAACCATTGACATGGAAGTAGGTGGAATGCCTTTTTAGACACCAGGAATTCCTTTACAGATAACACAAATGTATGTGGTAATATCCATTACAAATAAACATATCATATTTGAAGCTATGCTTGACTTTATAGAAGGAAGACCTCACCCAATGGAGAACATAATAAAAGATTTTCCAAAAGATATTGTGACGAACATAAAGGAGAAAATAATACAGATGCAAAGCAGATGGATTTCAAAATAATTGAATGATTGTATTTTACATAAAAGAATCAATATAAAGATTACAAGAAAAGGCGATCGACAATCATAGAGACGTGATTGGAGCCAGTGATGGAAGGTAACGGAAGCAAAAATGTGCAAAGCGTTACAAAGCGAGATTGGAGCATTAACAACATACAAAAATCACGGAGACGTGATTGGAGGCATAAATGACAAATATGATTTTAATACCCTCGCTTAATGCTCAATCTATCAACTACACCAAGATGCCCCCTAAATCTAACAAACTTATCCAGGCTCAAAGACTTGGTGAGAATATCCGTAGTTTGATCCTCTGTCGGAACATATTGCAATGCTATGGATTCGTCTTCAACAAGCTGGCGGATGAAGTGACAATGAAGATCAACATGCTTTGTCCGTTCATGGAAGACTGGATTCTTGGTGAGTTTCAACACCCCTTGATTGTCGCAATATAAGGGGGAAGGTCCTGTTTGAGACATTTGCATGTCCGTGAGCATCCTTCGAAGCCAAACTGCCTCACAAGCTGCTTTAACAGCTCCTCAATATTCTGCTTCGGTTGAGGAGAGAGCCACTGCATGTTGCTTCTTGCTGATCCATGTAATTGCACTTGTACCCAAACTGAATACATACCCTGAAGTAGACTTTCTGTCATCAACAACACCTGCCCAATTTGAGTTTCTATAACCAATCAGCTTTGGATCTTTGCACCTCCCATATAAAGTGCCAAGGTCAGAAGTGCCTTTCACATATCTCAGCACACGCTTCGCTGCAACCTAATGTTCAGCTTTAGGGGTTGACATGAAGTGAGAGATGTAGCTCATTGCAAAGCTAAGGTCAGGTCTAATGGCAGTGAGATAGATGAGGCTGCCCACAAGTTGCCTGAATTCTGATTCGTTTTGCATGGGTGAATCCAATTGAGCTGATAACTTCAGCCCTCTTTCCATAGGTGTACATGTGGGCTTGCAATCTGTCATCTGGAACTTGTCCAACAAGCTCTTGGCATACTTTGACTGTGAATGAAGGTGCTGCTAGTAGATTGCCTAACCTCTATACCAAGGCAATAATGGAGGAGTCCCAAATCTATCATGTCAAATGATTGACTGAGATTATGTTTAATCTCCTCAATCAGATGATCTGAATTGCCAATAATGATTAAGTCATCAACATAGACAACTAGGAACAATATATCATTACCAGTCCGATTGACATACAAATTAGAGTCAGAAGGACTTCGCTGAAGGCTATGATCAATAAGGTACTGATCAATCTTCATGTACCAAGCCCGTGGTGCCTGCTTAAGGCTATAGAGTGCTTTCACCAGTTTGCTTGCCTGGTGTTCTTTACCAGCAACTTTGAAACCAGGAGGTTGTGTAATGTAAACTTCTTCCTACAAATTACCATTGAGGAAGGCACTCTTTATGTCCATTTGATGGACTCTCCATCCAAACTGAGTTGTTATCGAGAGGATAAGCCGAATGGTACTCATCTTGGCTGTAGGAGCAAAAGTCTCCTCATAGTCAATGCCCTCTTGCTGTGAAAACCCTTTGGCTACCAACCTAGCCTTGTATTTATTAAGTATTCCATCAACCTTATAAACCCATTTGCAGCCTATGGGTTTCTTCCCATGCGAAAGATCTGAAAGCTCCCAAGTGTGATTCTGCATGAGACTATGATGTTCAGCTGTCATAGCCTGTTCCCACTCAGGTGTGCCTTTAGCCTCTGTATATGTCTGAGGCTCCGAAATGCTATGAAGGTTGGCCATAAGAGAAAAATTCACTGTATTTTGCTGTTTGCTCTTATTTCGAGCAGAACTACCCTCTAGTAACTTATCATCATGAAGAGCACCAATCGTCGAAGCCCACCATTTAGGCCAAAGAGTAGATGAACCAATATCGGAATTAGGAGGAACAACCTCTGCTAGATTAGCTGAAACTGACATATCTTGAAGAACATCTAGATCTTGCTGAATAGGGGCCGGTGGTGGAAGCAGATGCTGAGGTGCCTGCACCTTTGTGGAATCCCTCCCATAAAGTGGACCAAGTGGAAGTTAAACACCCAATCAGAATCTTTCTGAGGCTAAACCTCAGAACAAACAGGAGAAGACTGATAGAAGAGCCCACAATTATCATCAACCATGACATCACGACTGAAGATTAGACGATCAATGTCTGCATCTATCAGTCTGTATGCCTTATGGTTCTCACTATAACTTGTAAACATGAGTTTCTGGCTCTTGTAATCCAACTTAGTGCGTTGAGCATCAGGAATCCAAACATGAGCGGTGGAGCCAAAAACCTTCAGGTGACTAATGTTCGGCTTATGTCCAGACCAGGCTTCTTCAGGAGTCATCTTTTTCACAGCATGAGTAGGAGATCTGTTCAGAAGATAAACAATAGTATACACTGCTTCAACCCATAACTTCTTAGGAACATGTCTATGCTTTAGCATAGAACGTGCCATTTCAGTAATGGTGCGATTGCAACGCTCGACTACACCATTTTGCTAAGGGGTGTAAGGTGTGGTGAATTGGCGCTTTATGCCATGTGCAGCAAAAAATGTGGAGAAATCTTTGGAACAAAATTCCCCCCCATTATCAGACCTAAGAGTAATAATAGAAGAACCAAACTCTTTTTCTACCAAGGCCTTAAACTGCTGAAATATGATAAACACCTCTGATTTAATCTTCAAAAAATACACCCACATGTTTTTGCTGAAATCATCAACAAAAAGCAAAAAATACTTGGATCCAGTAATGGAAGGTGTGTGCATTGGACCACTTACATCAACGTGGACCAACTGTAAAACCTTGGAAGCCCGCCATGAGTCGCCATCGGAGAAAGGAGTCCGATGTTGCTTTCCAGCCTGACAAGCCTCACAAACTCCATGAGTTTGAGTCTGAATCGCAGGTAGCCCACCAATGAGATCATCTCATGATAACTGAGAGATATGGTTGATGTTCAGGTGCCCATAACGTTGATGCCAGAGATTGCTGATACAAGTGCTCCTGGCTGCCATAGCGTGCTCTTGAGAATCACCAGAATCAACAAGTCTATAAAGACCATGATCCAAAAGTCCCTTAATGACTGTAGTCCGTTTCTCTCTGTCAACAATACTGCATGTATGCATATTGAAGACGATGTCCAACTGAGGAGAGTGAGTCATAATTTGACTTACAAAAAGTAAGTTCAACTCCATGCTAGGTACAAAGCATACATCGAGAAATATCAAATTTCTCCCACCAGACTGAATCTGAATGTTGCCCTTGCCGACAACAATATACTCTTCGCCTCCTCCAAAGATAATTGAATCTCTGAAAGGCGTGTATTGAATGAACCAATCTTGACGATGCGTGAAATGGTGTGAAGCACCAAAGTCAATGTGCCAAGTAGAAGTGTTTACAAGATCTGTTGGACTCTTTGCCATGAATGCAAAGAAGGTAGACTCCTTTTGCTCGGTGTGCTCCGCCACATGTGCTTTCGGTCTAGACTCTCCTTGCTTGCCTTGTTCAGAGGCCAAGTGTTTTCGGCAATCCTTCTTCATGTGGCCAAACTTGTGACAATAATTGCACTGAATATTCTGACTTTGAAGAATATGAAGATTGCCCCTGATTGTGCTGCTGAAAGGACGAAGGCTTTCCCTTATTCTTCTAAAATGTCTTTGCAGGGAATGCCTGCACTGAAGAGGATGGAGTGGCACTAGTACCAAACTATTGTTTCCAACGATCCTGTTGTAGAAGTTTGTTGCAGAGATTTGGAAACGTCAAGTCAACATTAGTCACTGTAATGTTGAGCGTCTCAATAAAATGCTTATACGAATTTGGTAAACTCTTCAGAGTGATCACCACCATATCTTCTTCCTCCATCTTCCGTCCAATAGCCTCGAGCTAATCTTGAATGTCCTTGATCTTGGTCAAGTGTGCTTGCAGAGGTGTATTCTCATCCATGACGATGGAAAAAAATATGTTCTTTAGAAAGAATGCACGACTCTTGTCGGAAGTCTCATGAAGATCTTTCAGAAGACCCCAAATCTCCTTCGCTGATTTACTTGAAGGAACCTGAGGTAATTGGTCATCAGTGACTGATAACTTCATGAGCATAACGGCTTCTCGATTCTGCTTATCAAACTTCACCAGCACTACTCAGCCAGAAAAGACAAAATTTCCAAAATCGCACAAAACCAACTCCTCTTTAGGTAGAAAAATAGAGAGGACGCTGATTCCAAAATGAAACATCTAGGATACACGAAGAATACGCACGCAGATCTCCCAAGTCAACATCCAGATCAAAGCCGCTTCCAGAATAAATCCGTTACAGATATGAAATGGCAGAATGAAGGTGAGAAAACACGTTCCACTAGATCACAAATAGGATACGTGTGTAAGGCTTGCGCATAGATAAGTTGCGACAAGGAACTCACACACATGAAGCATGAGTAGAGACGCACTTCTCATACACGTGCACATTCACGTACATTCACGAACATGCATAGAACATATGATCACGCATGACCAAGAAGACATCACACACGAGAAATATCATGAAGCGCTCACACACGGAAATGCTTGCGCGAAAACAAATCACACGATTTGCAAAAAAATTCCGATGCTCAAAACTTGACACGAGAAGAATGAATATTCCAGGCAGATGTGCGATGAAAAATGCACAACAGAGAATGAAGATCGTGCGAGTAAGAAAAAATACTGAAATCTCGCTCCAAGCACGAGAAGAAGAAATCTCGATCGCCCTAGCCGCATAAGAAATTATGAACGCCAATCTGGGAGAGATGCTTCATGAACAGGATGAGACGCAAGCACAGGATGCGCACGAGATGAGACACACGACCAACAAAAATGCTGTCTCACATGATGACCAGACTACCTTCATGTTCGAGCACTCACAAAAAAAGAAATTTCACCCGATCGATTGGCTTTGATACCATAATATAGATGCAAAGTAGATGGATTTCAAAATAATCAAATGATTGTATTTTACATGAAAGAATCAATAGAAAGATTACAAGGAAAGGCGATTGACAATCACTGAGACGTGATTGAAGCCAGTGATGGATGGTAATAGAAGCAAAAATGTACATAGCATTACAAAGCGAGATTGGAGCATTAACAACTTACAAAAATCATGGAGATGTGATTGGAGGCATAATTGACAAATATGATTTTAATGGAAAAGAGAAGAAGTGGTTGTATTGGAAAAAAAATAGAAAGGAATCCTTCCAATAGATTGCAACAAATTTATCACTAACGAAGAGAGGAAAATTGGCAAAAATGCAAGCTGCAAAGCTAAGGTCATATTAGAGAGTTGATTCTCTCTTATCACAAGTAGAGGTCATGAAGCAAAGAGTTAAGCAAGAAACCTTGGAGGCTACCAAAAGGGCTTGTGATGTGCTATCTTTGAAGTAGTACTACATATTCATGATCTGACATTCCAATTAAAAGACTATGGAGAAGAGGGGCCCCTACAATTCTATGGGCGGTGGATTGCTAATCCGTTGTACAGACTATCCGTTCCGAGGAGGGATCCCTTTCTCTCCGTTCAGTCACTTGAGATGAATCCTGCTACCCATGTTATAGATGCAACTTATTATCCATTGTTCCTGTTCTTGCAAATTTTGCAAAGTGGGCATGTTATTGCCACATCTCTATGCCCGGCAATAGATATAACCCTCCCTGGTAAATAATTGGCAATATTTTAATGTCCGTTCCAAACAATATACTACATCCCTACTCGGCAATAGATATAACCCGGAATTGCAATGATTATAAAATAAAGATGCAGTATTGCAATGAGTAGAAAATAAATATCTAGGATTGTTTCCTCCCACCCATCCCTACGGGACACGAGACGTTGAATCCGCCGAGAAGTGTGCATTATGAATGAAATGGAGATTCTTCCTTTCAGTGCCCCGCTGATGACGAAGGAGATTGATCGACTCATTAATTATGGGTGGAGCAACTATAGTTTCCCACCCACCTGCCCCTACTATTCTAAGGGCATGAGGCCCTTTCTTTCATCCATTCCAGACGCGCGGGCGAGGCTTAGGCACGTTGAATAGAGTATGGTAGGGTGACCCATTCGTTACAGCTGGAACAGCAGTGATGGAGGATAGGACACAAGCAGGTTCGGCTCCGGGCTTTCTCGGTTATTCCATCTTCTTGGTACCCACCACTTATCAATGTAGAGATTCCAGACCGCCGGATTGAAGGGCACTACCTCTTTTTGTATAGGAGCCTCGGCTACAGCAGATACCACACAATGTAAGAGGGACCAATAAAAGATATGGAAGAGATATAGGAAGAAAAATAGGCTAGGAAAAATGAAGAAAAGAGAAAAAGTGACAAAGGAATAACAATGGTAGGGGGGATTCAAGCACACAACAATCCCTGGTAGGGGAAATACTAATCCCTCCACTAGCATCTTCACCATCTGACCCTATGCAGAAGATAAAAGAATTCCTGGTTCAATATAAGCAACTACAACCACTAGTTACTTTACCACAAACATTGTTCACACTGTTCAGTTCTAGTGCATAGGTAGACATCTCACATATCTCTCCTATTTAGAAGTTTCAGATTGGAGACATATTACACAACACCACAAGGGAAGATATATTGAAACAGGATGCAGAAATAACATAGTCCTTTGAAGAATCACTCACCATAATTCAAACAAAATTACTACAAAAAGTAGGGGCACTGCATTGCCATTGGATCTACTACTGCGGGAGGTATTAAGTGGGCTTTTGATAGGGTTCCAAAATCAGGGTGTAAAGGGATGCCATTAAACATGAATTGATCATTGTATTTGAAAAGAAACAACTAGAAGAAATAAGGAGAAGTTTATCACATACAAACTAAATTAGAAATAGAAGTGAATAACATGTAAGGAACTTGCAGTTATATAAATATGTTGTATCAATTTTGCTTAGGTTGGTTGGTGTCCACAAAGACAATCAAGATTTAGCTGGAAAACATTGAAAACCATATCATACAGGCTTCTAGAACCTATGATACAATGAAGGATGTGGGTGGTAACGGTTGGGTATAAATAGAGAATCTTCATAATATATGTTAGTAGGTTCATGGTCAAAGAGAGAACTTAAGGGCCAAAATCAAACGATTAAGAGTAGTAAATTTGGAATTGGCACACTTAACAGGTTTCCTATTAGAAGCAACAAAAGTTACAAAATCTGTTGAAATTCCAGGTTTCATTACTAAAGGTGATGCCTCAGTAATCAAAATAAATGGGCAGATCCAACTATTACTATAGGCCATTGTCCAATGGGACAATACATATACGAAACGAAGGGGCATAGATAAGAATATTTTACCATGAGGATAAGAATTTTTTTGTTTGCACCATTTTGATATTTGCAATAGAAAATATTAAGGACTTTTTGATACAGGCCAGCTATTTAAAGAATGGTAGACTAAGCCAGGGTTTAGTTGGGGGAGGATATTGGTAGGATAGAGTTGTGCCACTCCTATTAGGTTGAAAACTTGAAAGGGTGGCCTAATGGAGATCAATAGTGAAAAACTGCAAGGGCACCAAAGATTGGCAGCACAAATGAACACACCCTAAGTGGGATTAACAAGGATGAAGTAACTGCAAGCCAAATGTGGTGCATACAACGGACTTGTGGCAATGCCAAACAGTCGTAGCAAGAAGAGGGAGACATCCCTATATGTAGTGATGTATAAAGATACACTGCATGTGAGAGGATAAATATGGGAGAATGATAAGAAGAGATAGGAGATATATCAGAGCATAAGAAAAGAAAGGAATTAAGATAGAACAAGACGGATAGAAGAATTAGGAGATAGATAGAGCAAATATATAAGGGTTATAATAAACTACGAGATTTATGTAAAGAACATTGTATTAAGGACAAAACTATATTGATATATTGATGTTTTTATACTGCAGGATGTTATAATGAACAAATGATGGTTTGTGCTATAAGATATGGGATTCAAATGAATGTATATAGTTGTATAAGTTAATTTATTGTTATAAATTTTGCCGCACTAGTCTCTAATCCACCACAATAGTTTTAATCTTCCTCTTACCCCTTTACACTGTGGTATAAACTACAAACTTGAAGAGCATATGTCTAGATCTTTGGACTACACTATCTCTTCTGCTAACACTCACTTACACTTACTGTCATTCATTCTCTTGATAAACCAGATATCGTATGCCCTCCAAATCAAATAATAAATACTTTGCATGTCATTGCTTTGTCAACCTAAAGGGTGAAACCATTTTGACAGTGGTTGCAGGTTACTGGTCTTCTATTAAATCCTTGTTTTGAAGTGTCTGCAGTGAGTAGTATTAACAAATCATACAAACATTAAGGGTTTTACTTTCCCATTTGTAAGATGCTTTCAATCATGTGTTTGGAGGGGTGGTCCCTCTTAGTATGTATTCACTCCGTTTTGTCTCAGCATGTTGTACAAAGGAATACATTGGAGCAAAGCAAGTATAGAGGTGGCTAATCCTCATAGCAAATGTTTTCTCAATAGCAATCAATACATTTACAGCACTGCAATCTTTCACAAGCTAGCATTTACTTCACTCCTGCTCTGCAAACTAGAGATGGGATCTAATCAACATGGGTCAAGGTTTCAAATGTGTATATATGAGTAAGTTTTCACTTCCGCCAAACCCTTGTTCAATCACATTAGTAGATTCCCATCCCATTGATGAAGAAAATATGTACTTGGACATGCATTATTCTTCCTCCAAAATCAGATTTTCCATCTCTTTTTGTCCTCTGCCCTTGTTTTCCGTCCTGACAAAATGAGTAATTTTCATCTGGCTCTACTTGATATCAGCACTGTTCACCGTGGCAGCCGCCTCAGTGTATTTAAAGAGCCTTCCTCTGCCTGCCTCAGTTACGTAGAGTAAACGATGCAAAATAGAGACAAGTTAAGAAAAAACCTAGGTTAATCTTTGATTCCCTGAACAATGACAAAAAAACACCTCCCTGGTCTTTCCCAATTGGCAAATTTTAATGATTGAAAAGATGTATCTTAGGAAAGCCAAGAACAAAAGCATGCTGAGGTAGGCAGTTCACACACAAAAGTGGGCAGAAAGAGAGGCAGAGTTAGCCAGTTTAGCTATTATGGTGACAGATTAAAAAGCCTATCATTATTGATGATGATCTGGCTGCTCACAGTGTATACACTCAACAATTCTAGTTTGCCCTTTTCCTTTGTCTCAATAATTCTACCTTGCTCTTCCTTTGCTCCACTTAACCCACTTCACAACCAGAGTTTGGGTTTTCTTGCCTTATCGTTGTTATTGTCTGATAGAGATCATTTGAAGTATCTTGGTTTTTGTCTTTTTAGTCCAATCTTCCTTGCCTATGCTGTCCTCTTAAAAATTCTACTGTCTTCAAGCCTCAAACTCGAATCTGGTTTTGGTTGTTTTACACATTTGCACACTTACTCTATATAAATTGACAGTTTTTTTAAAATGTCACGTAAATACTCTTTTTAAGGTAACTAGGATTGAAGCAACAACATAAGGTTGCTGTTTCTGTGATGCTTCCATAATTCCATTTCAATTCTTTTTTACAAACATTGGGTTCCCTTTGGAAACCTCGTCAAAATTATTTTTTGTTTGTTTGTCAATTGTCTTTTGGAGGGAAGGTATCCACAACTTAACAATACTGCTGAGAATCCTCCTCTTAAGATATTTCTTTCAACGTGAATATTATTTTCTGTAAAATTAGAGAATTTTGTTATTACTGGTCTTTAAATCTCCATTTGTTTTTGAAATTTAATTTCTCTCACTAATCAATACATAATTCTCAACCACATCTATCCAAAATTTGAAATACCACTACAATGAAAGAGAGGAAATGATAAAATGTATAAAACAATACCTCTGCAACTGTTGAATTACTAAACAATATTTGCTGGAAAATGTTCACTTAAGTATGTGCATATTTCTGCATTAGAAATACTAAAATATTAGATGGTGGTTGGTTTTTTATTGACTCAGTGCATCTAATTATTTGTGATAATTACTAAGCTTGAGTTTTGAAGTGTGTATGGTATTAGACTTGAGGCTTTCTAAGAAGCAGCCTTCCTTTTAGATGCTGGAGCTAAAAGGAGATTGTATTTTTTACTTGCAGTGTGCGAACATGCTTATTCATTGGCACAAAACTTGGATCCTAATAGTGAAGGAAGAGGTGTACTGCAGTTTAAGACAGGGTTGATGTCTGTAATTAAGGTATTGTCGTTCAACCATAATGCTTGATAATATCATTTTCCCTGTCTCTAGTGAGGATTTAACTATCAAAGATAAATGGAATGTAAAGAATAGACATCTTGATCAAATTTATCGAGCCATGGTAGCTGTGTGTTCTTGTTTACTCTTGGTTTCTTATCTCTTATAAATGTTTACTTTGAGTGCAATACAGCAAAAGCTTGCAAAGAAGGATGGAGCAAAGTTTGATAGGAGCCAAGATATTGCTCGATTAAGGGAGTTCTACAAGGCATATAGAGAGCGACATAGAGTGGACGAACTTCAAGAAGAAGAGCAGAAGTGGAGGGAGTCTGGTTCTATTATTGGTGACCTAGGAGAGTATGTGCTTCAAAGTAAAAACTTTTAAATTGAGAAAGTGTAGAATGAAAATCCAGATAACAGTGAAATTCATGGATATATACTGCAGTTTTTGTTAGAGCACTTGCATATTGTGAATTTCGAATGAGTTTAATATTTTTCAAATTGTTTTTATGTTAAGTAGTTGATAGCTCTTAGTGAAAGCCTTTTATTGTTAAGATGCAAAAGTGCCTGAGTACAACATTCTAGGTTGAGACACAAGGTAGCCACAAGCATGGGTGGAATTGTGTCCAGGAGCAACACTCTGGTTACAATTTGACTGTGATAGATGTAGCCAGGGTTAAGGGACCCTAGACCTGAAAAAGCTGATGCTGTCCCAGCTGGAGAACATCTGCTTGGGGAAAATAAATGTCCTACAAAAATATCTTGATGAAAGCTATAAAGAGGAGGGGATTATGATCTCATCATACATAAAATACAGGACTTTCTCCAAACAACAATCGAATAAGAAGGCTGTGATGAGGGACAAGACACATTGTAGAAACAAAACTGAAGTGAATTGCTATTTCAGTTTTGTCTCCTGCTAATTCAAAGAAGATACTTTATGATACAATATTTTGTGAGTGGAATGCTATATCTGCTGTCATGACCCTATCTAATTAGTTCGGCCACAGCCGACTTGGAAAAGGTGCTTTTTAGCACCCACCCTATTTAATATTGTACATATCTAATAAATAAATAAATAATAAAATTAGTATATATAAAAAAATAATAAATAAGTTTAATTTTAAATTTAAATTTTGGCACCCAAGATAGGTCACACACCTCATGTGGAAGGGGCTATAAATATTTCAATGCTGGGCGCTTGTGAAGGCAGTTTGTGGAGGAGAATTTTCTGATCAGTTACATGAGCAGGACAAAACCCGTGTGCAGTATAAGGAGGGTGGGTACGAAAACCCTAACCTGCCATTAACATCATTTAACATTCCGTACTTTATGATTTATCCCACTCATACCTGGCGCAAGTCTGTGCAGCTGCAAGTTAGTTGTATTTTCTATACCTGGCACATTGAGGGAGAGCATTTCAGGTCCTGATTGCCCAACAGTTCTCTTCTCCAGGTCGACATCAAGTTTCAGATTGGAGGGGCCCAGCAAAGGAACCAGATACAAGAACAACAGTTTGATTGGAATCATTAGATGCCATATTTTGAATCAATTTACAAGGCGATGATTATATTGGATATTTTTCTCAATACAGCTGAGGACTGATATTTCAACCATAGCATCAGATTAAGAATGTTAACATCCGTCCAAAACATGTCCATTTTGGAATAATTTATATCTGTTGGGCCAGCTCTTGAAGATGCCCCTACTGAAGTTTATTTACAATATGCTTTGTGTTTTCGTTTTGCTGTCTTAATTTTTCTCATTACATCAGTAATGCATGATATTTATTATTAATTTTCAACATTAGATTGACTTGGTTTGAATTGCATTTCACTTATATTTGTTAATCATGAAAAGGACTGTAAATCCTGGATTTTTCTCAGGTTGGAGCGTAGAACTGTACAAATGAAGAGAGTTTATGCAACATTAAAGGTTCTTGGTGATGTTGTGGAAGCCCTTACCAGGGATGCGAGTCCTGAGGAAGCCGACAAGCTTATACCAGAAGAGGTAAAAGATAAAAATTTCTTCGATGTAACAGAACACATACAATGTGCAACAACTAATTGTTGTAATGCAACTTCTTCATTCTTGCAATACGTGTTAAAGGCTACACTGTGGAAGATGACCCAGTTCCTTGGCCCTGCTTGCTTTTGTTTGAACATGGTGCTCTTAATTCTTTCTTTATCATTACAATGCAAATTTAAGGTTCTGTATGTCTTATCTTGGGATATAACATCATTGATGGAAGTTGCAACATGAAGAGTGTTGGTTTTATGTTTTGAGGGAGAAACACAATTGATCCCTGATCAAACATCATAGCATGAAATTTTTATATGAAGAAGTGGTTTTTTTATTTATACGGACCATTTTTAATTTTAAAGACTTAAAATTTCAAAAAGGCTAACTTGATGGCAATTTCTGTTCCACCAGTTAAAAAAGGTTATGCAGTCGGATGCAGCAATGACTGAAGAAATGACTGCATATAATATTGTACCCTTGGATGCACCTGCAATGACAAATGCTATTGGCTTGTTCCCCGAGGTAAGAATATTTTTATGATTAAGTATCTGCTATATGAATCTTTCTTTTAATGAGTCAGCCAACATGATTTTTACAACCTCTTCATGCATGTGAAGCATCATTCATTTGGAATGGCCATTTGCATTGTTTATTTGCTTGTGTTTCTCTGGGTTCAACATATCACCTGCTGTTTTTGGTATTTTTTATTTTGATTCATGGCTTATGGGAAACATTCTAATGGAATGTGGGGTCTAATCACTAGTATTACTACTACCCATGTGAAGAGGCTAGAATAAATGACACTTGATAGATTGTGATCATTACTTTCCATTTTGAAATGTTTAATACCAGGTGAAGGCTGCAATTGCAGCATTGAGGTACTCAAGGGATCTGCCTCAGTTACCTAATGATTTTCCAATACCTAAGCACAGAAGCCTGGATATTTTTGATCTGCTACAGTATGCATTTGGCTTTCAGGTTTGTACTAACAATAAACTTTCACCTTGGACAATAGAAGGCATTACGTGTTCTGGTTTGTTGGTGGGCTTTGATAATGAATTTGTGTTCTTAAATCAATGTATTTTCCTAGTTTACCATGAAAATATAGTCATTATTCTCTCCATTCTGAAAACATAAAAGCATCTCCAATTTTTGAGAGGACCCCTTTGCAAATTTCTCTAAAACAATTTTTTTCAGTAAATTGATTGTGATTAAGTTTTAATGTTTGCTATTTGCTGTACAGGTCTGAATTCATGGTAAATATTTTATGTTGCTAACCTGAATGCAAATTTAAATTCATGGTTTATATTATACTATGAAGAAAGTTAAGTAACTCTAACAAGTTTGTCCAAACATAATATGATAACATAAATCGGTGCAAATGAATTGCTTTTTCCATAAAGCTGTTTAATTTAATGTAGCATCTGTGAAGCGACATTCTAAGAGTTGTCAGAGCTCTTCATATAAAGAACTCTGCAGAGGGATATATGTCATATCCACTTTTGGCCATATTGAATACCTTATTTTTCAAAAGTAATGTGTTTTGGTCAAGAGATTTTAGGAAATTTCTTTTTCCATCATTTGGGTAAATGTTTACTAAATTTTAGTCAAATTAATACATGTAGAGTTTGAAAATGGAAACATGTAGCATGCTGTGATTGTCAATAGTGATATAGATTTTTTGATTGTTGCATTTTGTATTTAATATTATGAAGATTTAAAGTAGGTTTGATGTCTATTTTTTATTTTCTTTGAAACAATATTTTGATAACTGGAGAATATGTATGTACTGTGACCAGATAAACAAGGGATATCTGATAAAATAAAAGTGACTAGCTTCTTGATTATACATTTTAGGATAAAATGGTTGTTTGCTAAATTGTTTTAATCTTGAAAATGCCTCCTTATGATCCTTGAATAGTTGTGGAAAGTTTTCAGAATGCGAGGCAGGGGTGATCTCTTAATGGATTTGTATAATACATTGTTGGAAATGGTTATTGCATCAGAATTATTACAATGGATATATAAATTCACACAATATATTGAGGGACAGTGCAATTGGATAAAGAAATGTTGGAACATATAGGTGAGGTATGTTGGGAATGTCAACTAGGACAATCATTTTAACACTTCGCAATAACCAAGTGCTATTTTGAAAAGGAGAAATACTCCATGTTGGGCTTGATTTGTAAGTTTAATTCCTTCTGGCCCAGCGTAGTGAATCTACATGGCTGGATCACTAAAAAATGGTATTCTTTCATTAAGGGATTCAATTGAAATCTATCCTAGTGCCCTAGGATTTTCTGTTTTGTTATGTCAAGCTGTGGAAGATTGAGCTTTTGTTTTGGGTAAGGGGCCTTGGGTCTGGGATAACCATGTTTTGCTAGGCAAGTTTTGGTTCCTGGCTTTTTACCCAATGACAGAAACATTTTTTGGTCATGCCAATATGGGTATGCCTGGCCTATTTTCCCCTTCAGTCCTGGTTTGATCCTTGTTTTCATGGGATAGGCAGTGCTTCGAGCATATTTTTGGCTCTTGATCTGGTGACTGGTGGACTGATCCTTTCAACCTCTGCACATATTCAAGTTGAGATAGATATTTCCAAAGGTCTTCTGGGTGAAGTTTGTTTGAGGTAGAAGATTGTGTCTGGTAGCAAGTGTTGGACTATGAAAATTTCCCTTTCATTGTTGCAAGTGTTTCTAGGTTGGCCATATTGCTGCAAAATGCAAGGTTGGGAAACCCTTGTCTTCTGAAAAATCAACTTGATGGCAAGGTGCTTTTTTATCTCATGTTATTGTCAGGTGTCTGGCACCTGATTCTCAGACAGTTCAGATTGCTCCTCTCCTTTACTTCATCAACAGGGGAGTGCCCTGTTAGAAAACCTGGCTTTTCTAACTCACGTTGGGGGTGATGATTTTTTCTCTACTCCTAAATATGTCAATGTTGTTAAGTCTTTGGTTATGGAGGATGTCATGCAGGCTATGGTAGAGGAGCAGAGGGAGATCAAAATTGCTGTGGTGATGTAAATCATGAAGAGCAAGTTAATTAGCAGTGGGGGTCCCTTTGTCTAAGGATCCTGTCCTTTCTAAAAGTCATTGGTTAAAATGGCTTCTTCTAACTCTCTAGTGGGCGGATCATCTTCTGCTGTTAAGTGGGGAATAGATGATAATATTCCAGACTCTTATCTTGGATGAAATGCATCAATCACCTTCTGATTCTCCTCTTTTGTCAGAATATGAAGATAAGAATGATACAATAGGTTGGATGGAAGTGCACAATAGAAAAGCTACCCCCAAGAAACAGTTGATGTGGCATATGGATCTTAGGTCCGACATGAAAAAGTGATAGGCACGTGTTTTGGAGGTGTATGCTTTGCTTTTGTGTTTTCCTTTTGTTCTATTATGCTACTATGTGGTTTGTTATAATGGGAGTTTAGCTCTGATTGATTGTATTTCTTATTGTGGACTGCCCCTCCTCATAGAACCCCATGTCTATTAAATATGAATTGGATAAAGAAATATTATCTGTAGCTTTTGGAGTTGATAGTTACCCCATGGAAGTGCTATTTGAAGTTTTCTTTTAAGTTTATAAAACATTCCCTCTGTAATCTGAAAACAGTTTTTTGTTTGTAGTCTGATTGCTTATGGGTTGAAATCTTATTGAAAATGCAGAGAGACAATGTTAGTAACCAGCGTGAACATGTAGTTCTCTTGGTTGCAAATGCACAAACACGTTTGGGTGTACCTGAAGGTGTTGATCCGGTAAATCACTGATCACATGTATATAATACTGCTTTATTGTTTCTCTTTGAGTAGAGGATTATGAAATAATATGAAATGACATCTCAGTTCTTATAGTAAATGAGACTGGTTTGTTCACTTCTGTTCTGATACTGGCACATATGTAATTGGTGTACATGTCTTGTACATAATAGTCATTTCCCTTTTTAATAGTTTTTTGGATATGCAATTTTGTGTTATTTCTAACTGTGGCAGGTGAATAAGTAATTTCCTTTCTATCGATAATGCCCAGTCATTAGTATCTTTCTTTGCCGATTATGCTTACTACTAACATATGTTCATTTAATCGAGTCTCTTGTTCTCAAATTAAATTTCTTGAATAATTTCTCAATTTATAAAGCATTAAAAATTCATTACATATACATCAATGAATTTTTTTATTGAAAAATAGAAATTGTAGACTAACATTTTCAACCATGTCACCCTTTTCATGATTTTAATTACAATCTATATTTCATTATAGTGTAATAGTGAAGATTGTAAATTTCTTTCCTTTTTAGATCTTGTCTCATCTTAGAGCATTTCAGTATTATCTGTTTTCCTTGCTGCAGAGGATAGATGAAGGATCAATCCACAGTGTCTTTACAAAGTCTTTAGATAACTATATGAAGTGGTGTAAATATCTGCGAAAGCGTCCTATTTGGCATAGGTATCTCCCTAATCTGTTGTGAATTCCCTAAACTTTTCAAATATGTTAAATCATAAAAGTGTTTTCCATTATGATTGTGAAATATCCTATATTGTTTTTGCAGTGTGGAAGCAATAAACAAAGAAAAGAAGCTGCTGCTAATTGCTTTATACTTCTTGATTTGGGGTGAAGCTGCTAATATTCGCTTTTTGCCTGAATGCATTTGTTATATTTTTCATAATGTAAGTAGATTCTTACTACTATGCAAAGTCATCTATGTGGACAGATTTCTTCATATTTCATTGGAAATTTGATATAACAAATTTTAGTGTAAAGTCTTCTAAATAACTTTTACAGGGATGATGATTTACATTTTGTGTGTTTTTTCAGTGGACCAAGTTGTTTTTCTTTTATGTATTATTTCTATACAGTATTTACAAAAGCTGTGAGCCAGCTAAGAACCAAACTTCTTCTCAAGTAAAAATAACTGAGCATACAATGCTTGCAGAACTCAACGAAGTGTTTTGTGTGTCATGTACATGTAATAATGCCTGGGCAGGAAAGACCGCCTACAGCCTTGCCTTGATCTCCTGCCAAAGTTTGTTTAATTTTTACTGAAGTTGTCATCATGCAGAATTTAGTCATGGATACACTCTCCTCTTTCTATCTGTTTTTAGGTGTGATGAGATTCACAAGTGATGGTTATGTTTGCACCCCTTTTTAGTTTGTCAAATTCACTTTCTTTTGTGCTTTAGTTTACCATAAGATGATAGTTGAACAGAGAATTGTTTCACTAAGGTTTCATGTGTGTATGATTGGGGTTTGATTCTAGACACTGGGCTTCATGATATTCATTTTATGTTGTGAATTGTTGTAGCCTGCAAGTGGTTTATATACATGTGTCTTGCATTCTATAACACTGACCAATTCCATTGTATTGGCCTGATAACTTTCATAACTAGTCCCCTGTTGCTAAGTAGTGGTGTCATGCATGTTTTCTTACCTCCATTTGTAATTTGGTGCTTTGGTTATCCCTCCAGTTTGAGCCTTAAGGTGTGTTCATGGTGGCCCTAAACCCCAATTGTAATGGTCCCGTTCCATGTGTGAGTGCTAGTCTGGGAACCTAAGTTTATTTTTATTCCTGTAGGCTAATTGGGAGTAAAAAGGGAATAATTAATTAATTAAATTAAGTTGTTGTCTAAGCTCAGGCAACTTCTATTTAATTAATTATTTTATTTTTAATATAGTGGACAACTAAGTGGAAAAAGTGACTTCCCAGGGTTTTAAATTATTAAGTTAAATTAGTAAAGTTTCTGGACAGGAAATTGAATATTATTTGATTATTTTTGGGGAAAAGCTTAAAACAGAGAAATTGGAAAGAAGAATGGTTTTCTTGGTATTTCATTTTAGTAACCACAGTTTTGGAGAAGAGAGCAACTGTTCATATTTAGCCAATCTACAGGTGGATTTACAAAGGATTCATAGGCTATGCTCCATGGGGTTTAGGGGACTAGGAGTGCTGGGTACGGCGGGACAAGTTTTCGGTACAGGGGTACTTTTGGGTCATTTTTTAGGGGACAGCTGATAAAAAAAAGGGAAATTTTTAAAAATATAGAGAAATTTCAAATGTTCATAGCATAACATTGATAAAGCATTCATTCTTGACATTGTATAAGCTTAATACATATTTTTAGACTTGAATTGAGATTTTACATGAAAATCGACGAACAAAATAACAAAATTCAAATGCTTTTCATTATCAATGTGCATACATATATAAGAATTATAAAAAAATGCCCAAAGGCTCCAAGTTTCAACTATAAAATGACAAAAACATAGAAAATATGACTCCAAGTTAAATGGGCCTTTTGCATAGGTTTTGAGGACTTTAGAAGGACATTCAATGGGTTTGAAGTTGTTGGCTCTGCTACACTCCCATTGCCTGAAGAACCCCCAATGGCTGCCATACTTCTATGAGTTCTTCTAGTTCTACTTCTTTCATGCATTTGAACCTCAACCTCCTCACTATTATTACTAGTAATCTCACTACTTTTCATTATTTTTTTTGGTTAAGAATTGAAAAGAGAACTGCAAGTTCAAATAAAGGAAAAAATAAACTCACAATGCCCTTCCTACGTGGTAAAAAAAAAATGAAGAAAAGTTAAAAACTTGAAAAAATGGGAAACAAATTGAAGAATAAAAAAACAAATGTAAAATGAAGAACTTACCTCTACTGAAGTAGATTTGATGCCCTAGTCTCCCCTTTCAACTGTTGTTCTCTCCTCTTTCACTTGCTGCTCTTCACCTCAAGTTTGCAAATGTCAAAATGAGAATGTTTTTTTCTTATAGTTGTTTTGATAAGTCAAGTAGGTTTGGGCTTTGTTTAAAGGGGTGGGGGGTCCTTGTGGGCCCATCCATCCCCTTTTTTTAATTTAAAAATGTGTCTTTTAACAAAAAAAATAAAGTAAGATGTTGCTGGGCCATAGGGGATGGCTAGCAGTCCCCGGGACTGTTAGGGGACGTCCTGGCAGTACCGAGTACTGCTAGCCGTCCCCTAAGTCCCCTCAATCTGCAAAAAACATCCCCTAGAAGTTTCGGAAACTTTGCATGAAAAAGGGACAGCTAGGGGACGTTTTTTGGCCGTCCCCACTTCCCTTTTTGTCCCCGGTATGGGTATGAGCCAAAAAATGCAGGGGACGCGTCCCCGTGGAGCATAGTTCACAGGTGATTTAAAAGATTGAAGTTGAAATTTATTTTGATTTGATAAATACGTAGAAGTAAACGATTCCAACTGCTTTTACTTGCAAATATCTATCAGTTTACTTGAGGAAAAGGTGTGAGCGAGTATGTGGAAAGATATATATGTTTGTAATTTCTATCGCCACCCTTAAAAATGAATTTTGTGCTGAACCCTATATAATTATTCAATATTGAAGTTGCAGCCCTCAGTAAAAGGAAGTTGCAAATTTTAAAGGCTGGTCATGGGATTGAACAAAGAGTAGCTGGAGTTATTTGAGGTATGGTTGACCACTAAAAAACTAACTGCAGGTCGCATAAGAATGAGAAAAGAATATAATATAGATTTAAGAAGGGTTTGGCATCCCTGTTGGTCCATGTTAAATACAACTCATTTTCAAGGGATTTAAGACTCACATTACCTGTCGCCAGACTTATTTCAGAAGCCTTATCATTGGAATTACTAGCCACGTCAACACATATGAGCTTTTTTCCATAAACTAAAGCATGAGAATCAGAAAAAAAGGGAATAAAAGGGTCGTGATTGCTAATGAAGAAGTTTGGGATGATTTTCCTTTTGGTTTAGGTGACGTGGGGGTTATTTTCCTTCTGGTATAGGCGTTCCTATGAGTTGAAGGGTGATCCTACTCACCATTTCAGGTCTATATGTTCACAACAACAGGGAAGGCCTGAAATCTCAACATTAGAAGACTATAGATTAACAGAAGAAGATTTAATAAATTTGCTGATAAAGAAAACCAACAGAGAGCTTATTGTACAGTTCAACCACTCAGAGGTCAAAGCATTTCCCATTCCTTGTAGATTTGATGAATCTACTATTAAACATGATATATGTGCAATGTGTGTGAGTAAATGTTAAGCCAGTAAGTTGCATGCTATCTATTTCTGTTTGATCATCACATACGTTTGTCAAACATTTAAACATTTCATGACAAAGAAAGAACCACTCATTGTTGTCATTGCATTAAATATTGATCTAAAAACAAGAGAAAACTAGCCCAACATATTACAGTGGTATTAGAGCAGGTTTTTCTGCCAGCCTGTTAGGTGTGAACAAATTTATGCAACCAGGTAACTCATATGCAGCCAAGTATCAGGTTTAACAAATATTATCAGAGGAGCTTGACAAGAGGCCAATTTAACTTTGCAAAAAATGTAGGAGAAGAATTTCTGTTTGCAGATTTATGGTTGAGGAGCAAGGGAAATTCACATGGCTGATAGGGAATGGAGAAATGAAGGGAACAACATGGAACAAATTCTTAATGACCTTGCTAGAAGGCAACAACAGTTGGCTATCTTTTGACATAAATGTTGTAAAACATGAACATGCCTAGGGCTGATTAGAACAAAATTAATAATGGAGAATTTAGTGATCTAGGGAATAATAGGTCAAACAACAATACTAGAATAGTGATCGGATCAACAACTAGACCCTTGATGCCCATATTCCGTACCAGAGAAGTTCCAGAAGGTCACGGGGGACAACATAATGATGGTGAGTGTTTCGTAGAGTAGTTGCATGATTATTAGTTACTAGGAGATGAGTTCCACACAGCCATGTTATTGATTTATTTTTGCAAGATTAAACTAAGAAACAAACCCAAGAGAGAAAGAGGCACACCTAATTAGGATTTGTAGAGAAATTGGGTAAATTATCTATCCCTACAACCCATGCATGAATTCAAAAACTTGATACCTATTTCTCACTAAATACCAAGTTTGAAAATGATGACATAAAATTTGGCACTTTTCACTTGGAGGGAGATCCTCATGAGTGGCGGTACCATGGGATGGTGACACGGGGACATAGCCTTATAGATTCATATGTAAAATTCAGTCAGAGGCTCATTAATAGATTTGATAAGAAGGATTTGGAGTTGCATTTTAGGGAACTTTTTAGCTGAAACAATAGTGATCAATAGATAATAATGTGTTTGATTTTAAGCGGCTCTCAGTTATGGTGCCTGATGTATCCGAAAGGAGACAAACTGCTCTTTTCATTAGAGGATTGATTGAACCACTCAAAGGTTGGGTAAAACACATTTGACCCATCTTCTTTACAGTATGCTATTAAGAGGGAAAGGAACATGGAATTTTCCACTCCTAAAAACAAATTCCAGACTAAGTAATTTCCTCCCAAGAAAGATAAGAAACCTATGTAGAAAAAGTGGCCTAAAAGAACAACCATGGATGATGAAACGAAGAATGAGTTGTGAAGAAAAAAGTTGTGCTTTTCTTGTAAGGAACCATGGGAACTAGGTCAATGTGCCTTGGAAGAGGCAAGGTGCATTATATTGAGACCATCTCTAATAGTGAAGAGGAAAAGGAGGAAGTTGGTTCAGTGAGTGAGTAAGAAGAAGACGAGGAAGCTAAATTTGAAGACCATCATGTTGGAGGTGTTTTAGGAGGGACTTTTGCTACTCTAACAGGTATAATTCATTTCTAGTTAGAGGAGTATTGTGGGAGCAGAGCATGATGGTTTTAATAGATAGTGGGGCAACCCACAACTTAATAGATAAATGCCTCGTAGCGAAGAGAGGACTTGAGGTAGAAGACTTTGAGGGTTTCAATGTTATGTTTGTAGATGGGTTCACTATCTCATGTACTAAAAATATTTTCTAGTTGAGCCTTATGTTGGGTATCTAGTAGACGACTGTTGAATTTAATGTATTAGACTTTGGGGAAATAGATGTAGTCTTGGCTGTACAATGGTTACACTCTCTCTCGAAGTACTCTTAGAATTTTCAGAACATGGAGCTAAAATTCAAAGCATATGGGAAAAGGGTATTCTTGGAGGTATGTCCAATGGAGCACCTAAGATAGTCATTGCCAAGATGGATTCTGTTTTTCAACATAGAGAGGTTGCATAAGCAGCTTAGTGTTTTGTTTCTACCAAAGCTTCTTCAAAAGATAAGAGAGCTTATCGTGCTGACATTAAGTCTTTGCTAGCTAAGCATAGTCCGGTGTTTGTCTACATTCTTCTAGGTAGACAACTGAACAGGGGCTTTGAGCATGTAATTGAGTTAGAGAAAGGGGTCAAGCTCATCATCACGACTCCTTATAGTTATCACCATCCAAAAGACATAACGAAGAAGTACAAAAATCCATTAGAGAGGTGCTTGATATAGGTCACATTAGACTCAACTTTAGTCCTTTTTCTTCTTTAGTGGTTATGGTTAAGAAGGATGAGACTATGAGGATTTTTATTGACTACAAGGCTCTCAATATAAAGACAATAAAGAAAATGTATGCTACCCCTAGGATCGATGAGTTGAATGGCGAGTTAGAGTTAGAGAGAGCGATGTAGATAAGACTACGTTCAAGTGCCACTATGGCCATAATGAGTACTTGGTCATACCTTTCAGATTGACCAATGCGCTTGCTATCTTCCAATCGTGTATGAATTAGATATTTAATAAGCAATTGCATAAATTTGTACTTGTCTTCTTCTATGATATCCTTATACACATTAGGACTTGGGAGGATTACCTTAGGTAGATTGACAAGGTCCTAGGAATTATGGAGGTATAATCATTATATGCTAAGGCATCCAAGTGCGGGTTTGGGATGACGAAGATTTTATATTTGTGGCATGTGATCATTGTCATGGGTCAAAGTGGACCAAGAGAAGATTCAAGGTATCCTAGATTGGCTACCACCTACGACACTAACATAGCTTAGGGGATTCTTTGGGTTATGCACTTATTAAAGGAGGTATATTAGGGGTTTTTCTTAGTTGGAAACACCCTTAACATATTTGACCAAGTAAGGGTCTTCTGTATGGATAGAGGCGACATAGTGAACTGTCGACAAACTCAAGGAGATCATGAGTTTTTGTCAAGTATTAGCATTGTTAGATTTCACTAAACACTTTGTGTTAGAATGTGATGCTTTTGGAGAGTGCATTGGAGCTGTCCTAATGCAGAATAAACATCCTATAGCCTTTGAAAGCAAGAAGCTCAAGGAAATATAGAAGGGTTTGTGCATTTATAATAAGGAAATGTTAGATATTTTGCATGCGCTCGCTAAATTCAAGTATTACTTGGTGGAAAGTAAATTTGTGGTAAGGACTTATCACATTAGCTTAAAATACTCCCACAATCATAGAGATCTAAATGAAAGGTAGCAAAGATGGATTAGCAAATTGCAGGTCTATGATCTAGATATTGAATATGCCAAGGGGAAATGAATGTAGTTGCAGATGCGCTATGCGGAAAGCCAATATTATGTGTAAAATACCGGACCAAATTTTTTCGATTTTTGAATTACAATCAGCAATGCAACACACCCGTTAGGGTTAGATAAATCAAACCAGCAGTTACAATATAACTCTTTGCCAAGAATGCGCACTCAATCTCAACATGAGAGAGGCTGTCATATGGCAAGAGGATCGTCAGTACAAAAAATCAGAACTGCAACTGAAAGTAACTCAACACCAAGTATGTGCTACCCAAACCAGAATGGAATGAGGCGACCATATGGTGGAGATTGAAAGAAATACAAATGCAACTTCAAATAAACTCAACACCCAGAATGTGCTTTCAAACCCGGAGTGGGAATGGAGCTACCATAGGGCGGAGATGTACGATATTACAATGCAAATCAAAGTAAATAGGCGGCAAGCCAGCCTCTTCCACTTATTCAGTGGGCAATTACAAACATGATAAGCAAGGTTGAGAGAAATGCTGACAGTACTACTGTTCAGCTTACAATAATATAGAGAATGCCTGCAAGAACAAGGATTAGAAGCTCTTCAATTGCTGCAATAGAAAATGTGACCTCCACCAAGCTTAGTAAGACTTCCTAACACCAAACCTTCACCAAAAATGCACTTTCCAAAATCTGATATGACAGAACAGCAACTTGAAATGCATAACCAGCAACCCTAGAATCCACTAAAATGCTCACAACTCACTCAAAACTGACCCAAATGACTTCAAATCTGATGCAATAGACCCTCAAAATGATGGCGCCTAGTTTAGTAATGAGAAAGGGCAGCTAAAAGTGGCTATTAATTAATGGCACGGATTCCAAAGCACTCCAGAATGTAGGGCTTTCAAGGAATGACGAATTTGCTTTATAAAATCAGAAACTTCATATTAAAATCTGCAAATATTCATGAAGGGTCTCTTCCAACAGAGAAAACCAATGAGACAATACCCAGAACAACTCTTTTTGTATTTTTTGATTTATGAGTGAAACTACAGATTCAGCCCTGTTATCAGCAACTCCAGAAAATGACATAAAATGCAATAAACTGAACTACAAAGCAAAATGTCAAGCTACAATGCGAACCTCACTACAAAATGACACTCAAAACAAGCAAACCTCTCTACTAGGTGCTATCTCTCAAGCACGAAGTCGAGCCCAAGCTAGGAGGCATTCATTCCTCAAAGCAATCCAGCAACCATTTCGGCAGCATAACAATACTCAAGATATCAGATAATGAAAATGAAGACCAAGACCTCCTTTTATAAACTTGTGATGACTTTTCCAGAAGCTTCTAGAAACCCTAACTTTCAAATTTGAACTGTCTTCTTTTCCCTCCAATTTGGGCGCCCCCTTTCTCAAGGTTTAATTTAACTCTATTTTAAAAACTTTTCCTTCATAAAAAGGCATCCTTTTCTCCAAGTAATATTTTTTGACTTTAGAAATATAAAATATTTCCTTCATGAGATAATACCCCTCAAGGTCCCCTTCTTTAAAACAACTTAAAGTCATAATACTAGGACAAGGGGTTATTTTATAAAATAAAACATTATTGTCATTAAAATACTTATTCCTCCAAAATGAACCCCTTACGCCAAAATTCAGAATTACCCAATGAACTGCCAGAAGAGGAAAGTTGACTGAGCTGGTGCTGACTGGACCATTGCCAAAAATAGAATTTACTAAAAATAGTAAATTCGGAAAGTTGCTTGGAATGTAATGCATGCGCCACCATTGCGAAGCTCTCTGAAAACCCAGAAGGAATCCAGAATCCGAACACCCAAACTCCAACAAACAAAACCCTGAATCTTCAAGAGAACTCACCAAGCAGCTGGAAACCCTAATTCTGTCTCTGATTAGCCAACAGCACACCAGGAAAAGGCCATCAATCACTGAAAAGAGCAATGCTAAAAACGGGGACATTACAATCCGCCCTTCCCAAAATTGCTTGTCCTCAAGCAATACCACCATAACTCCATAAAACTTAAGACTGATCCATACCAAAACAAGTATGATCCCAGGTTCCCAAACCCATCTCAGGAAGGTCCCACCATGCCGATGCTGCACCACTCTGATCACATTCGTGAAAACATCATGCCAATGCTGCACTAACCTTCTTTGTAACCCCAAAGTGTTACTATCCATGATACTCAAACTGAAAGATCTTAAAGGACTGAGACCAGCTTCATGCGACGTCTCATGTCCAAGAGGCCCAAAGTCAACAGTAACAATCATACCACTGTCAACCACAATTCTAGGCAAGAAGGATAGGCTGCTCATCTCAAAATCAAACTCCTCAACATACCTCCACATGGTAACAAACGAAGCCCTGATGGTAAAAGTGTCATCTTCAAATCTCCTTGCAAAGAGGAAATCAATCATTTGCAAGAGCTCAACCAACTCATACTCACGTCTCCTCATGGAGCTACTATGCACCAACTGAATTATACTGACACCACCAAGAAGAATACAAAAAACTCTCATAGTTCCAACCTCATGAGTCTCAGACTGATGAATCAAAACATGTTGTAGTCCGCTGTCCCGAACCAACAATGAGAGAAAACTCTCAAGGTTAACACCACAAATATTCATAAGATGAACTCCGAGAATAGGATAAGTGTGAAGGAACAAATAATATCTGCTATTCAAGGCTGAAGTCAGCGAAGTGCAATCTGATTTTAGTACTTCACACAAGAAAAAACAGCAGCACCAAAGAAATGCCCAAGCGTGAGTGTATGAGATGAGCATAGAGTTGCAAGTTAATCTCTCAAAAATGGCAGGAAAACATACTAGAGCAATCCCCAACTGAAAACTACCACCCTTTTGGCAAGTGATGAAGGACAAACTCTTCCGAACGAGAGTAACTCCACAAGTAAGATGGCTGGTCTGCCTCCAACCAGCAAGTTCATGTCCCAAAATCTGCCATTGTCTTGCCCAAGGATCAACGTCAAGAGTAACCAACTGTTCATCTTTCCAACCCATACTCAAAATTTCTCTCCAATCCATTTGTCGATGAACAAACGGAACCATCAAGGGGCTGGTAAAGAAAGTCACAACATCATTAATACTGAAATTTTGATCTTTATCCTTCAAAAAGTCCTTTCCACAAGTAATAAGCTCTATCAACCCATATTGAGAATCCCAGGCATGGATACCCAACTGAAAGTGATCTCCAACATACTGAAAAGAAAACTCAACACATTCCCAAATGCTAGTAAGGATCAAATGCATACTGAAGAGATTGATGCCTCCGCTAGTGAACCTTTGAAGCCTATCCATGAAAGCTTCAACAACATTGGAGCATGAACTATTAAATGACTTCAAATCCAAATCCAAAATTAGACCAATATGTGCCAAAGTATTGTTCAACCAAAGGGATGGATTGAAAAGCATGCAAACACCAAGTTCTGGTCCATCTTCATTCCCTTCTTCATGAGTAACAAGACTAAAATCTTCGCTTCTTGCTGCTGTATTGAAGTTATGAGCAGCTACCAAATCTTGCCTTGTTAACACTTTGGTGTTGAAGATGTTGAAATCTCCTCGAATCAACACTTCCCATGTATAGACTTCATCCTCAAACCCACTTATGCAGTCATTACTAATCAACAAACGTGGCACTTCCTCATGGAGTGATATTGAGGCATCCAAGCACTGGAAACCAAACCCAGTTTCATTTTCCATTTCATCCTCTACTTCATAGAGAGGATTATCATAACTTTTCTCACCACCTTCTTGAAAAAGAGGATTGTCATAAACTTGATAGTCATTCCTTTCATCTTGCTGCTCCAAATCTGCACATGCAATATTTGATATTCTTGTGAAACCTTCAAGATCAAACTCCTCTCGAAGACTATCAATCTTATCAATTACTTGCTTGATTTCTCCAGCTCTCCGTGCATCCTCTTGCTCCTTGAAAAGTTTGAAATCTGCAAACTGGTCTTCAACCTTTCTTAGAGCCAACTGAGTTTCTTTCAACTTGTCCTTTGTTGATTTAAGCTCCAAAGTGAGCTCATCAACCATACTCTCCCTTTCTTCGAAAACAATGAAGGCCTTCTTTGCAGATTCAACGGCATGATCTCTATCTTCAATCAAGCCTATGTACTCGGATTTCATGGTCTCCAAGGAATCTTTGATTAGTTGCAATTTAGGAAGAGCAACTTCATCCTTAACTCCACTTTGTCTCTCTTCAAATTGAGCCTTCCAATAGAGATCATCAACCAAATTGTGTGTGCGATCAAATAGGGATAGCGCTTGCACTTCTTTTTCAAAAGATACCTTGCATTGATCTTTCCACTCATGAACATGCAAAGATGGTGAACTGCTGATAGGCTGCAACTGAAAATCAGAACTTTGTTTTTCATCTTTGCTACCCTCATAGCTGCTCCAAGACTCCTTTCCTTCACCACCTACTAGCTGAAATTGCTCAATATCACAAAGAGAATTAGACTCCACAAATTCTTCAATCCAATGCTTACAACCAGCTTCAAGCATTGATAAATTGGATTTGTGTTTAGGAACTCCATCAAACTTTCCATCGTCAAAAGCCATATGATCTTCAAGCTCCACTTCCACCTCACTGTCTTCATGATCAAAGTTTATGGCAGCCCCTTCATAGCTTGCAAAGCAATCAGAATTTTGAACTTCATCAGGATCAAAGGGAAACTCATCCCACACAGTTTTTTTGTCATCACTAAATGCCTTCACTCCTGGATCCCAAGTGCTAGAGGATTGATTGTTTTGATCAAAAGGAAAGTGCTCTTTGTGCTTCTCTTGGAGGGTTGACTCTTTGAATAGGTCACCACCCAACTCACTTAAACTGATATCTTCATACATACCTCCCTTCAATGGCTTGGTTTGAAGATCAAACCCAAAACCACCCTTGACACCATCACTGTAATGAAGTAAAGAATCTCTAGTGCTAGCTGTTTGGAAAACTTTATCATTCTTATCTTCATTGAACCCATCATCTAAAGGTGTACTTTTGATCTCATCATGAACAGTCATATGCATGCCAAAAAGGTCTTCTTGATCACTTGTCATAAATTCATCTTGTGAAAACTCCTGAGGAGTTTGAACAACAACAAGAGGAAAACTATCCATCACTAAATCTTCAACAAGAGGAGGTACAAACACCTCGAAATCATTACCAACATCATCACTTTGGTAACGGTCATAAGCTGATTCAAAGACACCAATAGTATTTCCTTCAACTTGCTCTTCTTCACTTGCTATCACATGCAAGTCATGGGGCGTATTATGAGGCTCTACCCCTAACTCTTCACTTGCCAAGGTATCTTCATCAAGCTCATGTTCATTTTGATGTGATATGTGCACCTTGTTTGTGCCATCTTCAATACTAGATGACTGATTTTTCTCTTCAACTTGCATATTTGTCGGCTGCATTTCACAAATAGGCACTTTATCTCCTTCCTTCTTTGATTCTTCAACCAAAGCTTGTTCTGCTTCCCTTTTTATCATTTTCCTAATGTGGTCCACCATCTTCGACTTTTCGGGCTCCAATGACGCCACACACTTCAAATGGGAATCAAATGAAACATTGTACCTATAATCATCTGGCATGGTTTGATATTGCTCATGGAGTTTGACAGCCTCATCTTCACATTGTCTTTTAAACTGTTTGGCATATTCAATGAAGTCCCTTACGACATCACTAACCTTTCCTTCCTCAGATGCCATAGTTGAATCTGACTTCTCACGACCCATAGACCTTAGAAAATGCAACATCTTTGAAACTTCTGAAAGCTAATACTGAACTCAGCTCTGACCTCTGATGTAGAATCTGTTTTCTCTGTCAAGTGAACTCTGATGGGCACAGGATGGCAGGATCTTGGCTCTGATACCACTGTAAAATACCGGACCAAATTTTTTCGATTTTTGAATTACAATCAGCAATGCAACACACCCGTTAGGGTTAGATAAATCAAACCAGCAGTTACAATATAACTCTTTGCCAAGAATGCGCACTCAATCTCAACATGAGAGAGGCTGTCATATGGCAAGAGGATCGTCAGTACAAAAAATCAGAACTGCAACTGAAAGTAACTCAACACCAAGTATGTGCTACCCAAACCAGAATGGAATGAGGCGACCATATGGTGGAGATTGAAAGAAATACAAATGCAACTTCAAATAAACTCAACACCCAGAATGTGCTTTCAAACCCGGAGTGGGAATGGAGCTACCATAGGGCGGAGATGTACGATATTACAATGCAAATCAAAGTAAATAGGCGGCAAGCCAGCCTCTTCCACTTATTCAGTGGGCAATTACAAACATGATAAGCAAGGTTGAGAGAAATGCTGACAGTACTACTGTTCAGCTTACAATAATATAGAGAATGCCTGCAAGAACAAGGATTAGAAGCTCTTCAATTGCTGCAATAGAAAATGTGACCTCCACCAAGCTTAGTAAGACTTCCTAACACCAAATCTTCACCAAAAATGCACTTTCCAAAATCTGATATGACAGAACAGCAACTTGAAATGCATAACCAGCAACCCTAGAATCCACTAAAATGCTCACAACTCACTCAAAACTGACCCAAATGACTTCAAATCTGATGCAATAGACCCTCAAAATGATGGCGCCTAGTTTAGTAATGAGAAAGGGCAGCTAAAAGTGGCTATTAATTAATGGCACGGATTCCAAAGCACTCCAGAATGTAGGGCTTTCAAGGAATGACGAATTTGCTTTATAAAATCAGAAACTTCATATTAAAATCTGCAAATATTCATGAAGGGTCTCTTCCAACAGAGAAAACCAATGAGACAATACCCAGAACAACTCTTTTTGTATTTTTTGATTTATGAGTGAAACTACAGATTCAGCCCTGTTATCAGCAACTCCAGAAAATGACATAAAATGCAATAAACTGAACTACAAAGCAAAATGTCAAGCTACAATGCGAACCTCACTACAAAATGACACTCAAAACAAGCAAACCTCTCTACTAGGTGCTATCTCTCAAGCACGAAGTCGAGCCCAAGCTAGGAGGCATTCATTCCTCAAAGCAATCCAGCAACCATTTCGGCAGCATAACAATACTCAAGATATCAGATAATGAAAATGAAGACCAAGACCTCCTTTTATAAACTTGTGATGACTTTTCCAGAAGCTTCTAGAAACCCTAACTTTCAAATTTGAACTGTCTTCTTTTCCCTCCAATTTGGGCGCCCCCTTTCTCAAGGTTTAATTTAACTTTATTTTAAAATCTTTTCCTTCATAAAAAGGCGTCCTTTTCTCCAAGTAATATTTTTTGACTTTAGAAATATAAAATATTTCCTTCATGAGACAATACCCCTCAAGGTCCCCTTCTTTAAAACAACTTAAAGTCATAATACTAGGACAAGGGGTTATTTTATAAAATAAAACATTATTGTCATTAAAATACTTATTCCTCCAAAATGAACCCCTTATGCCAAAATTCAGAATTACCCAATGAACTGCCAGAAGAGGAAAGTTGACTGAGCTGGTGCTGACTGGACCATTGCCAAAAATAGAATTTACTAAAAATAGTAAATTCGGAAAGTTGCTTGGAATGTAATGCATGCGCCACCATTGCGAAGCTCTCTGAAAACCCAGAAGGAATCCAGAATCTGAACACCCAAACTCCAACAAACAAAATCCTGAATCTACAAGAGAACTCACCAAGCAGCTGGAAACCCTAATTCTGCCTCTGATTAGCCAACAGCACACCAGGAAAAGGCCATCAATCACTGAAAAGAGCAATGCTAAAAACGGGGACATTACATTATGCTCGATGACAAAAAATTTAGTAGATTGGAGGGCTCTTCTCTTGGTAGAGTATTCTAAGAATATTCTTGCATGTGATGTCATGGAGGGGAGGGTACAGGATGTCAAGGGGAAAATGAATGTAGTTGTAGATGTGCTATGCGGAAAGCCAATATTATGCTCAATGACAAAAAATTCAACAGATTGGAGGGCTCTTCTCTTGGTAGAGTATTCTAAGAATATTTTTGCATGTGATGTCATGGGGGGGAAGGTATAGGATGATAGATACATGATAGTGAATAGTCTCATCATGTACAAGGAAATGATTTGTCTAATTCTTGAATCTAAAATGGAGAAAATATTGAGAGTTGTTCATGACACACCTCTAGCAGGACTCAAAGATGATGTCTTGAGACATGTTTGAGAATGTCTTTTGTATCAACAAAATAAGTCACAATATACCTTTCCAACAAGATTGTTGGAGCCCCTACCCATTCCAGAGAAAAAATGGGAAATGGATTGTCTCACAAGGCTCCCAAGAGTTAAGGGTAAGGATTGCATTTTTGTTGTGGTAGATATGTTGACCAAATATGCTCACTTCTACGTGATATCCTTTGAGTTTAGGGCACCGTATGTTGTAGAGTTGTTTTTTAGAGAGGTGTTCATACTCCATGGCCTACCCAAAAATATTGTTAGTGATCAGGACAATAGGTTTCTCATAATCTTTTTGACAAGAACTTGTCAAATTGACGATAGGTGATTGAACCGACTTGCTATGCATATCACTAGTTGTTTGCCACTTCTACCTTGTGCCTGAGGTCTTTGCCCATGGCCCCATTTGCTGTTACTTACTCCTTGCTTGCCTATTAGCATTGTCCATTCCTGTGAAGTGTCCACTCTTGATTGGTATTGCACAAAGGCTAATTTGTTTGTGTGTATCTTTCTTTTAGTTGTTGTGTGTCGACCATTGGATCATCTCCACCTTTCCACAATACAACATATCTTTCCCAACTAGTTGATATTTATCCCTTCATTAATGATGGCTCTAACTCATTACGTAGGTGGCCTATGTCATATCGATGGCACATTCTTGTTGGCCCATGGGTCTATTCTTGAGAACTCAACTCTATGTGGCAATATGTAGGGACCATTGACTTATTGCCTTGTGTCTTTTGATTACATCATGTGGTGGGCCCCATATATCTTCCCCATGTGTTTTTTAATCCATAGTGGCAGGCCCAACCTATTTTGGTGTGGCCTTGAAAGTGAATTGATGACCACCACGTGTTACCTTTGGTCCACATGCTTGTATATTAACATTAATGGTGGAATCTATTTCTCATATGTGTAGGTGCATGGTTTTTTGTGGCAGTCTACATGAATTCTCTAACTGAATTGTGGGCTGCCACGCATTGTCTCTAGTGATGGCGCACCCAAGCATTTATTGTGGCATTGTATCAAAATGTTTTGTTCGGCATGTGGTGGTTAGTTGTGGTGGGCCCAATTGTTTCAAAGTTGCTTATTTCCTTTGTGTTCTATAGGTGACGTGTTCTGATTACACGAAGGAGATAGTTTCAACAATGGAATGCATATGTAGTTGAGGTTAATTGCAGTTTGAAAATGCTTTATGTGTCTTCAAAAGTCCGTCGATGGTCTTGACAGTGGTTATTGAGGTTTGTACGTCTTTTTATGTTTGTCCTAGACACCCTAATTTTTCAGGTTTATCTCACTTTTCATAGCAACAATAGACATTTGATTACTCTTGGTGCAGTTCCATTATTGTTAGTGGCATGGTCAAGCTTATTGGTGTCTTGTGGTGTTGTATGAAGGGTTAGAGACACTTAGGGCGGTGTTTGTAGTGTATGAACAAAGTATTGTGAGATAAATTGTCACTCTTTGCTGACTTTGTTTCCAAAATTGGGTAGTTGTTGCATTTATTGTTGAAGCATGAGCTAGGTATGGGCTAAGGTGAACTTTGCATGAAGTGGAAAAACATTCCATATTATTGGAGGTTTTCAAGTTTCCTGATGGCTTGCAAGGATAAAAAATATTCTTCCTCGTCGTAATGTGCCACATCATGATCTAGGAAGGATGTTCTTCCTCTGGAAGTGCCCTTTTTGCAATAGCGTTCTAGCTGTGACACCATTTGAAGGCTCTTGTTGTAATGACATTGCTTCAAACAAATTTCTGTAATGATACGATTTTATCATATGTTACAAGGCACGTTAATATACAATTTACTTATGAGGAGTGATTTAACTAATGAACTGATGCGATTCCTTCAGCACAAGCAGAAATTAATATCTTAATTATGTGGCAAATAGTATATATTAAAAAGTCAGATTTGTTTTTAAATTAAGTGGTGTGATCCTTGTTACCAAGGGCAGCGATCCACTTCAAAGGGTATGTTGTTTATAAAAGTTGCAACATTTGATAGGTTGAGATGGATATAAAATCAGATCAATCCAGATTTTGAAGTGTGTGTTAAATGAATATATGAGATAGAAGAGAAGAAATAATAAAGAATTTGTGTGAGCTTTAAAGGAGCATTATATATCACAAAGGAGAAATTAGTTTGAGGAGAAAGTGCAGATCAGTTGTGAAGAAGTCCATTCATACAGAATTTCGGTTTATCATAGAGGTTGGTGCCTCAAATTAGTCAAGGTTGTTGGCTTGCAAAGGGAGTTGATGCTTCTTGTAGGTTGGTGCCTACAAAAGTCCATAGGGGGTTGGTGCCTCTAGTAAGTTGGTGCCTACAATAGTTGTAATTGGTGATCTATATAAAAGAGCATTATTTTGTGCCATAGTTTTCTCTCGTAAGGGTTTCCATGTAAATCTTGGTGTTCCTGTGTTTTTAATTGTCAAACTCTTATTAAGTTTTAATTGGTAAAAATTTGTATTATACTGATTCACTCCCCCCCCTATCCACCCCTTAGTATAATCGTTTGATGGGACAAATTATGCATTTTGGAGTTTAAGATTGGAAACTTATATAAGTGTCGTAGGCTTTGACATTTGGCAATAAGTGGTAAATGGATATAAAGCTCCATCAACTCCTCCAACAGATTCAACAGGAAAGAAAGCAAGTCAAAATAATGGATATTACAATGTCATCCAGTTCTTTGTGCTAGGATTGTCATTCCTTCATTCAAATGATTCAACCAATGTTTTCAGACTTGAAAACATGCTGGGATGGTGTTTTTACATTTTGATTATTGGAACAAACAGTGAGGGTTTCCAAAATATCGATTGGCAGATTTGCCTCATGAAAGGGTTCTAATCATTGGCAACAAGGAACTAGGGTTTGTAACACTAATTTTTGGTTGCTATTGTGGATGGCATTAGATTTGACTCACCAAGATTATTTGGTAAAGTTTCATGGCAATTAGGTTTTCAGGTTCTTTAGAGGATCTGATTGTTTGAGTAAGAGTCACATTGGAATAACAAAGAAAATTCTTGTATGAAATTGACAGTTTCAGTAGTTGCTATTTTGGTGATCTTATTTTTGTGGGGCGTCAATTTTTTAGGTTACTTTATTTAGATTTTATTTTATTCTTTTTTAACTAAGTAGCCGGTTCGGGTTCGGGTTCGGGTTCGCGGGTTCGGTTCGCCGGTTCGGCAAAATTTTTTGGGGGGTGGGTTCGGTTCGTCTTGGGTTCGTTATTACAAATTACAAAAAAATGTAAAAAAAAATATATATATATATATCTATGCAGCCTAGAAGCATGAATAGTATATTTATATGTATATACATGTGTGCTTATATACATGCATAGATATATTTATGTATGTATATGGTATTTATATGTATATACATGTGTGCTTATATTAATTTGGTTGTATCTGACTATGTACTATTTACTTATCAGCTTGTGGGTAGGTTTAAGGAGACAGTTATTAATAGTGTTGATGGTTGTGTCCTGCTTGTCAACCATCAGGTTCTTTAAATAGGTTTTTCTTAGTCAGGGAAAGTAGTCTGATCCTTGGCTGGTCATCTCTGGTATATTTCTAAGTAAGAACTTCATATGAATAAAGATATACTTCTTTTAGTCTACCTAGTATTCATTGCTGTTTCTGTTCATTACTATTAAGTACTAGTCTTATCAGATATAGGAGTAAAGAACAGTGGTGTAAGAACTGACATTGTAGTTTCTGTAAATTCTGAACTGAGGGAAAAACTAAACTGAAATATGATATTCTGTTGTTTTTGTTTTAATTTTCAATATTGGAATATGAAAATTCCAGAACACCCAAAATCCAAGAAAAAATCATATTGCACTTCAAAAAGCATTATTAAGCAACATAAACATAAAGGAAACTCTTTGGAGAAGAGATGTGTGTTAGCTGAGGGCTAGCTGAGGGCTTATATTCTCAGTTGTATCACAAGCTGATAAGTAAATAGTACTCAGCCTCTTGGAATGAAAATGCTTGTTTGCAAAACAAATGAATGAAAATGAGGCAGTTTAGGTGTTTAACATGTTTTAGAGGTCACTTTTAGGGTTCCCATGGGCGTGGGTCAAAGTCAAAGGGAAGGAAACATTAAAAAAAACCAAAAAAAAATCACTTTTTGCCGCCCAGACGCCCGGGTTCTGCTTGGGTTCGCCTTGGGTTCGCCCGGGTTCTGCTCGGGTTCGCCCGGGTTCTTCACCGGCGAACCAAGGCCCAAATGCAAGGACCCTGGCCGAACCAGCAGAAGGACCGGACCAGGACCCGGACCCAGGGCGAACCCGGACCAGGACCCGGGCCAGAACCTGAAGAACCGGCTACATAGTTTTTTAAGGATTAGTTTTTGCTTTAAAGTTCTTACAGTCTTGTATTTCAAAAGCTTTTAAGTGTTTACATTTTAAAACTTTGATTTTGGCATAAAATGATGATCATTCTAAATCCCAAAAATTGGGTATCTTGTAACCACTAAATAAGGTCTTTGGGCACAAAACAATAATAATGATAGTTGGTACTATAGTTATGTTTGTCCAATATCATTGTACCAATTACTCGTGTTATTGAATTTGTGATTTTGTTATTTAAGCTGGAATTGGATAATAACATTAGGCTGTGTATTGATGTAATTCATTGATCTGGGTTGTAGCGTTGCATGCAATTTAGCCATTTAGGTCTTGGAGTTGTGTTATTGTGTAATGTCCCTCCTAGCCTCTGAGTGGTGTTTGTCGTTTTGCCTATTCCAGAGTTCCTGTAGGCTAAATAGAATTGGTAAGGGAACTCAATTCTAGTCTTTTCTGAGGGTTTTCATAGTTTTTTGGTGGGCTTCCTATTTTTAGCAGGGGGCCAGTTCAGCACTTACTGCTTACAGTAAGTAGGGTTGCATATCAGTTTCCTCACCAGTTTGAGTTTTCAGAATATTTGCTATTTTTAGTGCTTACTAAAAATAGTTTATTTACGGAAAGTTGGTCCAGGTCAGGCTACTTTCAGCAGTGTTATTTCAGTTTGGGCATTGGTTTGCTAAGGTCTGATTATTTTGATATTTGTATTTCCTCTCTCGTAAAATTTTAATAAAGTTACTTTATAACTTTATATTAAGGGTCCGAGGGGACATAATTTTGTACCTTGGCGCCTAGTGCATTGACTTAAGGTTGTTTTAAAGCAACAAAATTACTTTTGAATGCTGGATAAGAGGGGGATGCCTAAGGGGTGAAAACGAAGTTAAAAATGAAATTTAAGATAAAGAGTAAGGTAAAGTGGCGTTGATTTTTAGTGGAGGATTAGGGTTTTGCAAGCTGGTCGCCCTAATTTCTTATTGAGACTTTATAAACTCATTTTGATGCCTCATTTTTGTATGTTGAAATGGTTGCATAAGAAGATGTTGCTGGAATCATTCCAGAGGTCTGTAAACAGGTATTGAGGATGAAAAGCCTTGGCATTGAGGAGCTGGTTTCGGTAGTGCAAGACCTACCCTAGCTGGTTGAGGTGTGGTTCCATCCAGGGATCAGTTTCAAAGCTTCATTGTTGCAGTTTCAGTCAAACAGGATGAAGATATTTGATTATTTTTGATGTGTGGTTAGTTGTGTTTTGGTTTGTGATAGTGTAGCTTCTTTTTGGTGTGAATTTCAGAGTGATTAGAGGTGGTTTAAGAGGTTTCTGGGCATTTTTGGCAACTGGGTCTGAATCTGGTTATTCGTATATAACTCTCCAATGGCTTGAGATCTCTTCGTGGGTATTGTTCCATTTCATGCTCCTGTTCTAGGCGCCACCAAGCATGTATTAACATGAATTTTTGGAGCAATCTTTGATTTTATAGAGCCAAATCACCCTACTTCAGCTAGCGCCACATTTGGGTTTACTTCAAGTTCTGGTCGACCTTGTTTAAGAATACTTTCTGCCATTGTTGAGAGCTGTTTGAGAGGTGTTAATGCGCTGAGTTTGCATAGGATTGGATGGTCTGTTACCAGGGAAGAATATTGCTAAAGGAAGTCTCTTAATTTGCTGTTTGGTCATCATTCCAGGTCTGAAATGTATTTCCCAGAATTCTGAAATATTAATGGAAGTCTCAAATTTTCTGTCATTAAAATCAGTATTCTGAAAGTTCTGAAAGCTCTCTTGTTTAGTGTGTTCTACCTCTATTTTATGTTCTTTGTTTAATTTACTTTATGCAAGCTCAAAAAATGAATGGCATATGAAAGCCAATTTATCAACATCATTCAAACAAACACAAACAGCAATCAGAAAACTCAGGAAAAAAAAGGGGTCATTCATTACATATTGTATGTTGAAGTAGCTATTCCTTCTCAGATATTGTGTGCACTAAACTGCTTGTCATTTCTTTAGCCGAAAGGAAGGTGTTGCTGTATTCATAACTAGATGTTTTTATTCATAGAAATATATCACTTGTGAGATAGGAGCTGTTACCACTAGCAGTCTTGTGCTGGTAGCCAAGGCAAAAAGATAGGCAGATAGTTACTTATTTTATGCAAACCCATGGGGAGAAATATTGTACAATGCGAATAGCTGTATATTTTGTCTATAGCTTATGATTGAGATATTCTCAGATCTTGTGGAGCTTTCCTAATAATTTGAACTGCTAACAAATCCAAATTGGAACTGGTGGCTTACCTTTCTTGCTAGATAAAGATGTCTTTATATTTTTATTTGGCTGGTTACTTTTCTTTTTCTGAACTACAAATTCATTTTGTTGTTTTTTATTTTAATTTCTATGGGACATCTAGGAATGGACTCAATATGAATCCAGGGCAACCCATGGGAGGTAACATTTCCTCTAATATTGTCTTTGTTGAGAAAAAGCCTTAGAAGCAATCTGAGCAAGAAGAAAAGGGAAATACACTACTTCCAGAGAAAAAAGAAGTCTACAAAAGAGGAAATTCCCATAAAGAACATAGTTTGGAATAAACTCACATCTACAAGGATGAACCTACAACTACATGGATTGGATCCATACTTGTAGTTCGTTGCAAAACTAATGATATATCTTCAATAAAGGAGCTTTATAAAGCATTTTGAAATGGAATTTAAGTAATCTATAATAAAGATAGGATTGATATAAAAATAATTTAGGACAACAGTATAAAATGGAAGATTAACCATAGAAAAGAGCAACAACATTATTAACTGCAGGCAACACCATTATCCAATGTTCATCTAGAAAAACCTTCAACTGTTTTTCCCTTTAGTCATTCTTTTGCAGCATGATTACTTTAAGCCTTAAGGGTTAACCTGCTGTATGGTTATAGTTTTTATCTCCTTACTTGAGCTCAGTTTTAAGTCAGTTGTGAATCTCAAATTTTTTCTCTTTCATTTAAATGTGGTTTAATCCAATCCCTTGAGTAATAACCAGGATCTCATTTCGTATTCTGTTCAGATAATGCATCCCTCCAAACCTTGGAATGCATTCTATATCAAAGCAACACTGAAGTTCATTTTGGAAGTTACTTGGGAAAGCCTAATGTAATACAAGTTGGATGCCTTTTTGGTGTAGTCTCTTATGCTCTGCCCAAGAATGGTGTTATTTTATTAGCTGATAGTTTCTTCATTGTTCGATCTCTTCCTAATAATGCTATTCAGTTAATATATTTAACTGATTTGTAAATGTGGATCATTAAGAATATTTTTATGTTTATTAATATTCTCTGAATGGTACTACTGATTCGTTTGACTTGAGGTTGTATTTTTGTTCAGCTATTGATATGTATTCTTGTTATTTCTTAGGGTTTTATGGTAAAATGGATTTTATTGATTTCTAATTTTCTTCCTTTCTGTTGTGGATTTTGTTTTAGACAACATCTGCTATTTTCTCTGGCTACACTTCTAGTGCTTTGCTTATTTTGTTCATTCATGAACACAAAAATAATTTTGTTAAATTTCATTTCTGGCATGGTAGCAGTTGTTACCTTGTAGTTCTAATTCAACTTTAAAAATTGATATTGGTGCAGATGGCGGAAGACTTGGAGGAAATATTGCAACAACAATTTGCCCATCCAGCTCATTCTTGCACTGGGGAGAATGGTGTATCGTTCCTTCAGGAAATCATCTTGCCTGTATATGAGACTGTAGCAGCGGTAATTATTTTCTTTAATCAAGTTTTGATATGATAAATATGCTGAGTGAATTAAACTAGAAATGTTTACTGAGGATTGTGATGAGTAGGTCATACTTTGTTCTGTGGTCATGGATTTATCTATGCACATATGATTGGTAAATGAAAGAATACCATGAGATATACAAAGCAATACTTAGTCTGTAGTGATTCTTTGTGACATTTTCCCTGAATAATCTTTTCTTGATGAATAATTTATGAGTTATAGATTAGTTGCAATTAACTACTGTTTATTAACTATGAAATAGCTCATGGTGTATCAGGAAAATGTTGACTGTGTGCAATGAGAGCATTTGATTCAATGGAATTTCCTTTAATGTTATGTAAAGGATTTGATATACCTAGATATCTGCTTTGTTGATTTCAAAAGCAGAGTACTTGGGCATGACCTCCTCTACCAACTAATCTGGGAACATTATTTTCCACATCCATTGTTTATACTTTATGGTTCCATATAAAAACCACTGCTAAGATTTTAGTCATTGTTAGCATTGTCTACCAACTAATTTTCTAGATTTTTTAAACATAGGTATAACTTTGAAAACAACATGAATAAAATACAGAAGATAATGAATCAATGGAAAATATAAACCAGAATAACAATAAAGTAGTTGAAATATTCAATAAAAAGCATTGAAATTATTCCATAAGGTTGAATACACATTGATTTTCCTTGGACTTTTGTGTATCCTCTCTTTTGGTGATCAGATGTAGAGATCTTTAAGCTAATGGCCAGAAGGAAGAAAACACAAATCACATAAATGCACTTTTCCCTTGTCAACAGCATCCAAGGTAAACCCTGTATACTTGGTTGGACTTCCATGCATGCCCCTTCTCCAATTCCCATGATCTTTGTCACCACAAGATTTCAGGATGCCCAAAAATCCAGGTTAACAAAGAATATATAGTTTTTCAGGGTAGATGAACAACTGTTCTATTCTTCCAAATTCTTAATTACACTGCCCAGGTGATGAGCATTATTACTATCAATGTTTGTATTATCAGGAAGCAGATTATGCGATACTCATGGTGTTTTTATGATTATGTAATCAATATGATCTTCTAATGCTATCTGGTATGTCCTGATTAAAGACTGCATTTCAAAGCGTTTTGTTGTGATTTGCAGGTCAACATTTCAAAAACTATGTACTAACCATTTGAAGCTAGGTGCAAGTTTTGATAATTTTCTAAGGAATTGAGTGAGGCAAATTTTTGCATTTCCCAATTAACAAGGTATTGTGTTGGCCATGACTAACTTAATCCATTATCTATGCTTTTTTAAGCTGTCACTGGGCAGATCTAATGGAGACAACATCAAGATGTCTATAACATCTGCAGCAGATGATTCTCTCACTGATAACTATATAGGGCAGGCATTGTGGATTACTATACCCATTGATAATGATTGGGGCACGTGAAGTGATCTGCTAGTTGTGTTGCACTAGGACAGCATGGATAGCTGTAGTTGTTACTACCTCAGTTATAACTGTATTTTACCAAATTATTACCTTTGGCAGTTTAAATGCACCAATCTTTGTTGAGCACCAAGCTGCAATTTTACGGTCCATTGAATTAGTTTGCTAATGGGAACACAAATCTTGATTCCTCTGTTTTACTGATATGAGTTTAATATTGTGCTTATGATCTATGCGTAGAATTCCACTTGATGAACAATCATTAATAGCTTCTAGACGTTGTCTATGGAGTCTTAACTCTGTAGTTTTTTTCTTCTATTTTTCCTTTCTCCAAAATTACCCTAATTTTTCTTTCCATCTCATAAGTTCTAAGTAGCCGGTTCGGGTTCGGGGGTTCGGTTTGCCGGTTTGGCAAAATTTTTTTGGGGGGTGGGTTCGGTTCGTTTTGGGTTCGTTAGTACAAATTACAAAAACATGTATATATATATATGCAGCCTAGAAGCATGAATTAGGATTAGAATATCACATAACAATTAACATCATATAAACAACAAAACCACCATAAACTTGAATGCCATTTAAAATTTTAAAACATGCATGATAAATATAAAATATTCATTGTTCAAACTTCAAGTTCAATATTACAACACTTTTAAAGTTTTAATCATCAAATGGATTCTCTAAATCATTTTGTCATCCATATCAATGCCAACATTGACATTAGATGAAGTAGGAAGACTAGATGAATCACAAGTAGTGCCAATGGCACCATCACTAGCACTAGTATTGTGCCCATGCTCCTATTGGATATCCGACTCCTCATATGCAATATGGTGGGAACTGCAAGCATCCAAGTCAGTATCCTATGGCACTATATCCCACAACTTCGTCTCCCCTTCCTTGTAGTTAGGTTGTTTGTGTGAAAGGAGACGCAAGTTGGAATGCACATATACTAAGTTCTCCGCTTTTTTTGAGAGCAATTTATTGCGCTTTACTGAGTGGATGAAAGAATATGTGCTCCAATTCCTCTCAGATGCGGATGAACTAGCAACCTATGAAGACAAAGTAAACAATTAAAAAATTATAAATGAAATTATGAAACTTTTAAAACTAAAATATGAAAATTTATTAAACTTGTGATAAAATTTTGATTGCAAGGGGCTGCAAATTTTGGAAGTATTGTCCATGGAAATACCACCAACTATGAGCATCCTTTAAGAACCTATCACGGGAGGCATCAACATCTAGATGATTTGAGTGCACAAAATCAGTGAACTCATTCGTGACTACACTTCGCAAATCTTGATCAGGGAAGAGTCTCACAAATGCTGCCTTGTACCCTTCAGCCACTTCTAAATCTCTATATGGAGGAAGCCTTCCTTGGCTGTGAAAGAAGCTGACTGCTGTAGTATTTTGGAGTCAATGCAAAGGCAAGAAGGTGTAATGGAGTTGTCATTTTGTTCCATCTTTCTTCAACAATTGTTTGCACTTGTTTGAAGAAAGTCTCTTCAGGGTCTTGCTCTCTTGCATTTATGGTGCACTTGATCTTCTCAAGCATTGAGTCTATACCATCATATATCTCTCCAATGCATGGCTTGTCCATGTCAGTATAGCGAATCATACTCAAAATGGGCTCGGTGAAGCTAAGGAGATACTCCACACGATCCCACCATGAGTCATCTAATATCATGCTCTTAATTCTTGTTGCTCTTTCAATGCTGCTTTGCCTCCATATAGACCAATTGGTGCTATCACCATGCTAGAAAGTGCCTGCCTAACTTTCACAAGTCGTCTCAAGACGATTGTATTAGAGGCAAAGCGGGTCTCTGCAACCTATTGCAAATTAAAAAAAATAATTAAAATTTAAAAATAAACTTTAAAGAAGAATTTAAATTAGAATGCACAATCAAATTATGAAAATCAGAAAATGACAAATGTAAATATTACTTCACTTACCTTCAATAGCTCCAAATTTGAAAATGTTCTAAAGATCCCTTGAGACAAGTGGTGGTTGGTGACGAACATCTGAATGTCCTCAGCCTCAATATACAATTGTTTGATCCATGCAATTTTATTCCCAATCTTTTGCAGCATAAGATTGAGTGAATGGACCGCACAAGGTGTCCAAAAGATATGTGAATATCTTTCCTCAACCAACAACCCTGCAGCTCTACAATTCTTCGCGTTGTCCGTTACAACTTGAACAACGTTGCGGGCTCCCACTTGCTCAATGGCTGCAATAAGAATATTAGCAATAAATTGCCCATCTTTTACTTGCCCCTCACAATCCACGACTTTCAAAAACATTGCCCCTTTAGGGGACACCGCTATGACATTGATCAAAGGCCGATTTTTTGAGTCCTTCCAACCATCTAAAACAATGGACACACCTGTCTCAACCCATGAATCTCTTATAGGCTTCAATGCATCTTCAACCAACTCAACCTCCTTTTCCAATAAAGTGCTACGCACCTTCTCATAACTGGGCCCTTGTACCCTTTTGGAGCTTCATTAACCGCTCTCAACATCTCTTTCCAATATGGAGAACGAACAACATTAAAAGATAATCCATTGGCATATATGCATCTTGCTACACATTGGTCGGCAAGGGCTCTACTCTCATTTTGAAATGCAACTTCCAAAGGTCCCTTGGCTCTCTTGTTTGCAAAAGGTTGTGCACTTTCAGCTTGAAGATTCGGAATGGCCATAAATGGGTGGTCTTCTACCACAATATTGGGATTGGGATTAGATGGGGGCTGCATTCCCTTTGATTTTTTTTTTAACAAAGGGTGATTTCCTTTTTGGGCTTCCCGTTGATCTGCTGCTTCTTGCTCCATAATGTATTTTGCAACTGTCTCAGGTGGAATAGGGGCATCTTTTTTTCCAGGGCAAGGTGAGATGCCTTTTCCACTTATGCCACACAAATGTGCTTTCACCCTATGGTATGAACTAGAATATGTAACTTCACACCCATTGCATTTCCAAACATAACCACCACCACCTGGAATCTGTCTTATCATTTCAACATACTTCCATAGAGGAGAATTTGCATTTGTTTTGAACTTTGGGTTTGGTTTAGCTATGGAGCCGGAGGTAGAACCCATTGACATTGTGAATTCCTATGGCAATTTGTTTTGCAAACAACACATTCAAAATTTGAATGAAAACAAAATATAATAATTTAAAAAAATTAAAACCTAGCTCTTTTGAATCTTGCACAATGTATACATTCATAGAAGAACAGAAAAAAAAAGAAGAAACACAAAGTTTCTGTTTGTAAAACAAAAAAAAGAATGAAAAAACTAAAAAAAAAGAGAAAAACTTACCTCTTCGCAAAAATATTCTTCAACAATCTTTGTGGCAGCCAAGGAACACTTGCAAATCTGTAGGAATGGCAATGCAATTGTTTGTAGAAGCTTCAACGATCAATATTCAACTCCTTTTGTCAATCCAACAAGTTAAAATAAGAACTCAGCCTCTTGGAATGAAAATGCTTGTTTGCAAATCAAATGAATAAAAATGAGGTAGTTTAGGTGTTTAAAATGTTTTAGAGGTCACTTTTAGGGTTCCCTTGGGCGTGGATCAAAGTCAAACTAAAGAAAATATTAAAAAAATGTAAGAAAAAATGCTTTTTAGGCACCCAGCTCCGTCGGTTCTCCTTGGGTTCGCCTGGCTTTGACCTGGGTTCTGCTCGGGTTCGCCTGGGTTCTTCACCGGTGAACCAGGCCCTCAAAGGAAGGACCTTGGTCGAACCCACAGAGGGACCGGACCAAGACCCGAACCCAGTGCGAACTTGGACCAGGACCCAACCGAGAACCAGGCGAACCGGCTAGATAGCATAAGTTACATGTTGCTCCACATGCCTTTTCTTAATCAATTGTGGTTGTCATCGCAGGCTTTTTCAGCCAATAGTATTTCTATTTCCAATGCTCATAGTGACGGTTACAAACTTTCTGTATTCTTTTGTTAAGTGATATCTCTGAGGAATATATTCAAAACTTATTAACCACAAAATATACATTGTAATTTGTATTTCTTCTATCTGTGATCCTTGAGAATGCTGTTATTTATTTTGATTGATTAAATTAATATGGGAAATTTTAAAGCAAGAGATAGCTATTGGTGTTAAATTCTAATCTGCTAATAACCTAAAGCAAGAATGGAATCATAAAGAGATCTATGAATCATTGCAAATGGATGTAAAGGAAAGTCGCTGTCTATTTATAGTTTCACTTTCTTTTACACAGGAGGCTCAAAGTAATGATAATGGGAAAGCGTCACATTCAGCATGGCGAAACTATGATGATTTCAACGAGTTCTTTTGGTAACACTTATTTCTGGTGTCATCTATAATGCCAATCATGGATTCATATTATAATAATGGAAAAACATTTTTTATCTTTTTGGCTGTATTTCCCCCTGCATAGGTATATTTTGGTAATTTTATGTGCATTTACAGGTCATCAAATTGTTTTGATCTTGGATGGCCTTGGAAAAGGAATGAATCTTTTTTCAAGAAACCAAAGGAATCGTCAAAGGTTAGTTATGGTTTGATTTATGTAGAAATCTATTACATTTTTAAATGGATTTTTCCTTTACAAATACTTTTTTGAAGTTGGATCTGCACCAAATACTTTCATGACATTGTCTGTGTTGGAAATGTTGTCATTGATATGCGAAGCTATTAATTTCCTAAGTAATTTAACACTCACTTGACAAAATGTGGTTAAAATGATTTAATGCATGGCTAAGTTCCTGACATAATTACCAAAGTTACCGGTAATTTAGCGAGTCCCCATGAGTTGCAGGTGTTGGTACCCAAAAGTGCTACCCCTAAAAATTTCAGACCAATAATTTTTTGTTTCCAAATGCTAGGTCACATTTTTCACATTATTGTCAACTATGATGTCTTTACAGTCAAAATAGCAGAGTCCATAGGTGTTGGTCTGCCTTGGCCCACCAAAAATTTATGTTGGTTGTTTGACATGAAGATTATCAAGTTCTGAATAATGAAGGAGACTCTAGCACAAGCAGAGGGAAGGAAGAGTGAAGTTAATAGAAAGACTATGTTGGCAGATGCCAGGCAGAGGCAGGAAGGTTTGAGGTTGAGGCAAATCATTTTTGGTTAATTGAGCAAGGATCATATGTGGGGATCATCTTCCAAGCATGAAATTACAATTGTGTGAAATTCAAAATTCAAGAAAAGCAGTTTCAGTGCTTACCAGAGTTGAAACATTCTATTTTTTAGTAAAAGCTACTTTTTTCTTTTTCCTTGTGTCTCAAATTGAGTAGAGAAACACAAAAATCAAAAGTTTTTTTTTGCTTTTTTAGTGTATGGTGGTGGATGGAAATGGCAGAAGGTTATTACAGTAGTTTTAAGCTTTATAACTTGAAAATAGAATTCAGAAAGGTGGAAGACAATTAAAATTGGAATTTTTATGAAGTTCAAGCTTCACAAATGAAAAGTGAAGGAAATTTAAAAGAAATTCAAAGTTAGGAGCTATTTATTTGAAAATTTCTTCAAATTGGCTTGAAGTGATCAATATTTTTCACTTGGTGAAGCAGTCAGGGATCAGATACGAAGTGAAGGGAACTGATCTACGATGCTTCTCAGGCAATTTGATTCACAACAATGGCAGGAAAACAGAACATTAAACTTAGAGATTTTTAGTGTAGTAGAATTTCATAGTATAGCCACTAAGGCCAAGAAACAAAGTGTGTTCCAAAAGCTCAACAAATTAAATATGAGAATTTCAAACTACAACTTCACTTGCAGGCACTCAGCACAAGGCACAAGGCTTGCAACAAACCAGAGTTTTATGAAGACTAGCGTGACTGTCTGTTGTTCGCTGAATTATTTCTAATTTTTATCTGTGGCCGATTCTTGTCTTCTCTCTATATTTTTGCCATTTGTGAATAGATATAGATATTAGGTTCAAGGGAATGCTGTCAATAAAGAGGTTACCAGTCACATAAATATCAAGCAAGAATAGTGATTTGTGGAAAATAGGAATATCAGTTAGGGCCGCCATAAGCATTCCAAATCACGATTTTATTTTACCTCGCGTAATACAATGAGGGCCGTTCTATTATATTTTAAATCATTGGTGGAAACTAAATATTATAGAGTCTACCCCTTAAATCCATCAATCATTTCCATCTTCAAGCCCCTAATTTTCCATAAGATTGTTTTTATTTTCTTTTTAAATGGAAGAATTCATGATGGCAATTAATTTATTTTCCTATAATTTTCTAAGATTCGCCAAGATTTTCTACAAAATTTTAGTGATGTAAAAATAAAAAAGGAAAAGATTTGCCAATAGAAATTATTATTTTTTCTCCTAATAAATGAAATATTCACTAGGATTTTTTTTTTTTTGGTGGGTGTTTCTTAAAGTTATCATTGGTGTCGGTCAACGACACCCATGGCTTCATTAAGGTTGCTCAACAAGAAGGAATAGATGTCTATTCCCAACAAAAGAAGTCTAAAGATATAATTCCATGATCCATACATTTGTTGCCATCAAGTTACATGGGCATAGGTGGAAGCATATAGATAAACACCCAACACCAAGGGATTTACCCAACCAAAAGGAGACATGATAATATGTGGGACATGTTGATGTGGCGCTTGACATGAATTACCTGTGGGTTATGAAGCACCACAAGGCGAAATGACAAAGGTTCCCCTATTGGGAAGGGGGCTAGCCTCAAGAGTCTTCATGAATTCGTTATGAGGTTTATTAGCAAATCTTAGTTGGAGAGCACTTCAGTTGGTCCGTTCATGTTCAAGGGGCTACAATGAACATTAGTAATTATACATAAGGAGAAGAGTCTCACTTAATGAAATTAATAGACTATTAGACGTAGACCTTCTACTTCACTTTTAAATGTGTTAATGGTATTCAATTTACATTGTTTGACCTCGATTAACATCAAATTTACATTTAAAACAACCATTATGCCTTTCAAAATTAGAATTTAACAAGTTGGAATATAGAATGTCATGATTGAAATTCATTTTAATTTTCTAGAATTGAAATATTTAGATAAGGTCACAACATACTTTCAATTTTATGCCTTTTGTGATTGAAATTTGTCATTGAAACTCTAAACTAATATTCAACAAAAGAATGAGAATAAGGAAGGAAGGAAGAGAAAGGGTTGAAGAGAAAAAAAAAAATCCAAATTTATCATGTATCCTCCTATGCATCATCTTGGAAATAGATAGATTCAATTGAAAATCAATCTTCATTAAATCTATTATCCACAATCCAAACACGGGGATGGTGCAATTTTCAAAGGAACTACAAAACATGTGCTTGATTATTGTTGAATTATACTCACACAAATGTGTTCATGTGACCACACAAAATGCGCCCAATCTATTATACACAATCCAAACACAAGATGGTGCAATTTTTGAAGGAACAATAAATCATGTGCTTGATTATTGTTGCATTATAGTGCACACAAATGTATTCATGTGACTTCACAAAAGACCTCATCAATCAACATTTTCTATACTTTGCACTCAAAAATAACAAAGTATTAAATACAATTATCAACTAATTAAACCAAAAAAATATTAATTAAATTTAGGGCCCCAAACTTCAGAACCATACATCCTTGTTTCCATCCCCTTTCATGGATCAGAAACAGTTAAAAGACTGCTTAACTTACTAGCTTATGAATAGTTGCCTTAAAGACAAGGATCTTGAACTACAAGTCATGTGAAAGGTGCATTTAACAGCTAAATTTTAAGGGTGTTTTTTTTCATATTAGCAGATTATTAGTTATTCGGTAGTTATGCAAACCATTTGAATGCTTTTTTTTATGTTTATTTTGGTTGATTCAAGTTCCTTTTGACTGTCGTCATATGGTAGAAAGTAGATGGTTGTATGGCTTCTGTGAAGGCATGATTTGTTAAGCAGATGTGTACTAATATTTGTCTGTGAGCATCATCTTCAGAGATTATGAATAATTTGCTCTGTATGTATTCATACTATTTGAATAAAGTTGAATTAGCTATACAACTGTGCATATTTTAAACATTTATGCAGGATTTATGTTCTTAATATGTTCGTATCTCATGTTATATTTATGAGTATTTTTTGGTGAATCCATACATAGGGCATACGTGCTTTACGGCGACGGACAGGGAAAAGCAGCTTTGTTGAGCATAGGACATTTCTTCATCTTTATCATAGTTTTCACCGTTTATGGATTTTCTTGCTAATGATGTTTCAGGTTTGCAGTTCTAATTTTTTCTCAGGTAGATTTTGCACTGCTGCTTTGCATAATAAGACTTGCTCATTTATGATATGCTATTGATTCCTTTACTTGAACGAATGAAGAATTGTGGTTTTTTCTTGAGTTCACCAGGAACTTTATTATAATGAAGTTTGCTTCCTGAAATTTCAGGGTTTGACACTCATTGCATTCAACAATGGCAAGATTAACGTTGATACCTTCAAGGAAGTTCTTAGTGTTGGTCCCACATATTTTACGATGAAGTTCATAGAAAGTAAGCATAATCTACGATCCTTCAATCCAGTTTTAAACTGGATTTTGTGTAAATTAATGTAGGTGGTTGGATTTCTGGATGCTACTCAAGATTTTTGTATTAAGTTGTTTTTCCGAATTAAGTGTAAAGAACAGAGTGTTGAAACAGGTATACTTGATATTATGATGATGTATGGAGCTTATTCAATGGCTCAAGGATTAGCTATTTCGAGGATATTAATACGTTTTGTCTGGTTTGGAGGATCATCTGTATTGGTTAGCTATCTCTACATGTGAGTGTTTATTCTTTAATTATTTGTGTGTCAATATTTGTTCCTTTTCTTGCATTTGAATCTTTAATCTTTTGCAATCTTTTTATTGCTTGAATATATTTGGTTTTAGTAAAAGAACTATCCGTTGCCTATCCTTCTTATAATTTAAACTTGAAATGACTTAACAATTATATGCCATTGTTTTTTTGGAGGTGAAATCTTGTCTGATAATTTGAAATGGCAGAAATGTGCTTCAAGAGCGTGGTGAACGAAATTCAGATTCATTCTATTTTAGGATTTATGCCTTGGTTTTGGGTGTATATTTTGCCGTTCAAGTTTGTTTTGGCCTTCTTCTTCGGATACCTTCATGGCGAAGGCTAAGCAATAGAGTTGATCAGTGGTCTCTTATTCGATTTTTTAAGTGGATGTATCAGGTTTGTTTGTGAACACAACATCAAAAGATTGCATTAGTTTCTGATCATTTGACAACTGCTTTGAGAACTACTGTCTCATACAGCACCTATGTAAATAATTCAATAATACTGCACTAAAGTTAAAACATAGTCATTTTCATGTGCAAATTATGGTTTTCTTACTCTAGGATTGGTATTATGTGAATACAACTTCAAAAGATTTTATTCTTTTCTTGTTGGTTTGACATCTGCTTTAAGAATTCATGTCTTAGACAACTCGTGTAAATAAAATACTAGCACTACAGTGAAGTCAAAACAGACTATTACTAATTTATAACTTTTGGTTTTCTTGTTTTTAGGAACGGTATTATGTTGGACGTGGCCTATATGAAAGTACCGCTGACTACTATAGGTGAGAAATGAGTCAATTTGGAAGTGTAAACAGTTTTGCATTAAAAAAGTTGGTGATCTCATATCAAATGACATCTTTTTGTGGGTTTTTTTTTAATGATAGTTGACTTTCTATTAAGCCAAGATTTTGGTTCTTTGGAAAGTCATTTTGATTTTATTAATAATGTTTTATAGACTTCAATATGTCATGATGGGTGTAGGTTATTGGCATATTTCTTTTTTTCCTTCATATAGATATAGAATTGAAAGTTCTAGCTATGTTTATAGATTTAGTTTGTTAGAAAATTTATATTTGCATCAAGGTTTCCTGAATTAGCAACCTTGTAAATTCAAGAAGGGGAGGCAACAAAATTTAGACACTTAATGGCACACTCTGTTTATTTAGAAGGAAACTGGAATTAAAATGTCAGTAGTCTCAAAATTTTATTATCAGAATAATAACTTGAAACATATCTGGACTCAACATGTCTCCAAGACATAAAACCATCAATAAACCCTAATAGTTCTCCTATTTTCAAGCAACAAGTCATGTGTTTAGTGACCTGAAGTAGCCTGGTACTTTATTGCCGTTTAACTAAAATATTAGAATTTACAAAAGGTATTTATAAAAGAGTGCCCAAGATTTATGGGAACCTAATTTTATTATTTTAATAGAGTAATGAATATTTTACCTTAGCATTTTTGATTTATACAACTCACCTAAGTCCTCACCATTACATTTATTGAGCAATGAATATCTTACCTTAATGTGAATGCAAGAATGTTGTAAATATTGTTTTACTGATATTTGTCAAACTTGAATGCCATGAGAGATATCCATTGTTTAATATTAAAATAATAAAAGTAGGTTGTGGTTTGAGTTTGACAAATTGATATTGAAGTAATATTTTTATTTTTTTTGTCGTTTTTGTTTATTTATGCATGCTGTGGTATTCAAAATTAATTTCCTGTGTTTAGACTGCAAATATGTATATATTTATGATATTTATATTTTTAAATTTTTTTGTATGGACAAACCCGAAATGAACACAGCCCCATTTTTTTGTTTTGTTTTGGCTGAATACATGAACTGACCTTAAATCTGAACCTGAACTGGCTAGTTAGGTTCTATTCTTATCAGGGTAATTGATGTTCAGGTATTGTTAACATGGGGCTTACCTGTTGAATTTTAACATTAATCTATTTGATTTTTTTATTTTAAGCCTATTAAAATAAAGGACTGCATCAGTTATTGAAATGCCTTTAAGGTGTTTCATTAACTACTAAAAACATCAGCTAAACTTAAAGCATCTCCAAGTTGAACGAATTTATCATTCAACGCTATATTGCTTTCTGTTAATTTTTGCAGATTAAATGTTATCTGGTCTTCTTGTAGAAGTGATTCCTTGCAAGCAAAGATGTTACTCCATATTTTCAAGCTTATCCAAAAAATCTTCAAAGTTTTATCATTTTCTGATATAATGCAATACAACTGATGCAGTAGACTTTTCACTGAAGTATCATTTTCATTTATTGTTTGAATTTGCATCATATTCTTTGCAGTTCTTAATAATAATACCGAGTTGTTGGACTGCAGATATATGTTTTTCTGGTTGGTGATTTTTGGATGCAAGTTTACTTTTGCGTATTTTCTTCAGGTAAATTATATTGAAACTTAATGAATCATGTTATGATTCAGGTCTTATTTACACATAGATTTGTGAAATTGTCTTTAAGGTTGTAATTCTGGGCTTATCTGAATTATTTTATGCATATTGCTTCCAGTAATTGAACTATGTGCTATGAAAACCTTTTGACAGATCAAACCATTGGTAGAGCCAACCAGGACAATTATTAAGCTTCGGACATTGCCTTATGCATGGCATGATTTAGTATCAAAAAGTATGGTTGCTCTTCACTTATAATTTCCACTATTATTGCATTCTAGAACATGATCTACTAATTGGATGGTAAAATGAATTCTTGTAGTGTATTGATTAATTAGAAATCTACACTGCTACAAAATTTCCCTGGTTTGGGTGTATTTGACTTATGTGCAAAATATTTATATTGATGTATTAGGGTCATTGGACATCCTTTTAATGATTCTTTGGGAGCATAGGATGTACTCTGTGTTACGTACATCTATATTTACTTTTTTGTATGGTGCTAAGGTAAAAGACACACCTTTAGTGAATTCAAGTAAACTTGTATGGGTTCCCTGCTAGTAATGTTGTCTTCATAATAATCATGGATAGGCAGGATCAAATTTGAATTTGAAACATTCATGACACACATATTATTCCAGACCAAGGAAGCTACATTGTCCATCTATGCAAAATCAAGACATGTCCCTAGCTGAAAGATGTCTTGAAGAAGGGACCTGATAGACTTTGCGGAGATTCAATGTGGGATGGACAGTTAGGACATAACATTGAACAATTGGGAGAAGTCTGGTAGTCCAGTGAAAGTGCAAAATGCAAAAACAAAATAGGGAGCTAGGACTTTAGGAAGTTTCGCATCGCTAAATTGGGCACCAACAAAGCTAACAACAATATATCAGATAGGTGAATGTTAGGGTAATGACATAATGAGATGAGTACATAAAATGCGTTGATGGTGATGATGAAAGCTAGCATAAGAAAAAAGAATTGGGGTTTTTTGGATGTTGTACAGCTCAATTGATATGAGAGGACTAAACAAGCTTCTAGGGACTTGAAGAATGACCTCTATTTTCCTGAGAGGCAATCCATATATTTGTGTTCTCTAATATGCTGAATTTAGAAAAACTACATCATTAAACAATAGAGGATAACAAGTCATGGCCCTAATAACAATTACATTATTACATTTAGTAGGAAGTATATTATGTGTCATTTTCGAAAGCATTGAGCTCAAAATGTAATTAAAAATTCTGCTTTTTGAATAGTGCATCATGTTTTTCCTTAAAGTGGTGATGGAAAACTTCTAATTTGTCACTCAACCTTCTTGGATGTGTTTGCTGTGAAGGTTTTAACATTTTTATAGTAAATTATTAATATGTGTCTTGGAAGCAAGCTCTTTATTATGATTAAATGATCATTTATATAATCTTGTCAATTTGATTTAAATGATATTCAACAGATTTGCATGCAAAGGCATGGGGAAGCATTTTTCCATTGCATACATATTAATATTTATATTATGTTGAAGACAGTCCAATTTAATATTTGACGCGTTGTTTGATCAGATAATCAATAATTTTGGCACTTTGTGATTAAGGCAAGGTTTTCTGCGAAATATTTTTGTGTTTTCTTTGTGATTTCAATAACATGGTGTAGATCCATTGAATATTCCTTCTTCAAGATTTTCAAGCCTGTAGTGCAACATTCGAATACTAGCATCGTTTTGGTGCATTAGACACACTTAGAAAAATGTATAGACATAACTTTTGCCTTGTAATAAAGATCCATTTGGCAAGTCCCTTGTCAAAAAATGTTAGCTGTAGGAGTTTCCATTTATGTAACAAATAGGCTTTAATGAAGCTTACTGGAACATGTATTTCTTGGAGCATTCAATAAATGTTGTGGCTTAGTCTAGGCTCTTGGCATAATATTGTATAGGAATGTTCGATCTGTGGTAGTGTTACAATTCCTTACTTTTTGCATCTACATTAATTGTGTTTGTTTCAAGTTATTATAAAAGTTGTTCGTTCTGTGTTATATAGTTGAGCATTGTTGAAATGATTAACTATTCTAGAACAATTACTCTTTCTTTTTGTTTTACCTAGTGTTAAACTATGGGAGTTGATCCAAGTCCAGAGGTCGCACTAAATTTGAATCACTCCGAGCTTCCTATTGTCATGGTCGTATTGCAGGCACAGATATATTGATGTGCAAACAATTTATGGGATGCCCAAATGGAATTCCATAAATAATTTAAGAAACTTTCAAAGGTTCTGCACCTAATAAAATTTTATACCAAAAATTGTTGAGTCTTAGGAACTCCTGATCAAGGGGGTACAGATTCATTAATAACTCGCAACTTTGATAAGTTGAAAATCTCTGTCATGTATTCCGGTGCCCTGTGGGATGGATCCTAGCTAGATTTGTTGGAAGGCAAGGTTCCAATTCTTTTGGATCCGAGTTACTACCACTAAAAAAATGTTTGATCAAGAGTTGAGAAGAAAACGTTTGATCAAGAGTCAAGAAGAAAACGTTTGATCAAGAGTCAAGAAGAAAACGTTTGATTAAGAGTTTAATTTTTGTACTTAGAGCTTGATCTTGCCTCTTGCAGGAAATTCTTTGTTATTTTTATCTTCATCATGCCTTGAAATATAATAGCATAGGTGAGACAGGAACCTTCTACTCCTTATGACTTGGGTGGTTCTGTAAATTGAATTGTAAACAAGGATGGATAGTCCGTTCACTAGTTACCAATTAAGAATGTAACAAGAATTGCAGAAATAAAGAACAAAAACTGATTTCAATTAAGAATGTAACAAGAATTGTAGGAAAAACAAAGAGAAAATGAAAACATAAGACAATGTGATGCTAATTTAGCTTGGAGAAACCCAGTTCAAGTAAAATCTCTATGAAAACTTGCATTTTTGTCACTTAGAATTACTCAAAGATGGTATACAACTCAGTTCAAGCCTTTTGGGCTCAGCTGTTAGAAATTACTCAAAGATGGTATACAACTCAGTTCAAGCCTTTTGGGCTCAGCTGTTAGAAATGAGCGCAAACTATTATAATATCTAAATCTTAAATTAAACTGTGAATCTGATTTATAATACTAGAATGTCAAAATAGATATATAATCATGTTAAATCAACACAAAGAAAATAATTTAATATCATGAAAACATCACATAACACAATATGTAAGGTGAAAAAACGTATTTGTAAAAAAATTCCAGAAAAGAAAAGAGGATATCTTCAAAACAAGAGTACAATATGTCAATCTTCATTCCTTCTATGTCTTCAATCCAATATCATTTGTGTGTTTGTAAAACAATTTCATAAAACTACTATCTGATGCTCACCATATATAGTCGATGAGAGGATAAAACCATAAATGGTTTACCCAAAACAGTGGATACCAAAACCATGGTATTTTGCAAAAACTCACACCCCACTTGTGAGAGCATCTTCCAAGAATAGTAAAAACGTAACACACTTCTCATGGCATCACATGGGTGCCTTCAGTTAACCCTAAAATAGAAAATGCAGCCGTTATGACAACACAGCCCTCGATGGCTCCACTTCCAAAGGATAGCACTCCAACATGAAGAGGTGTCATGTCCCTAATCGCAACCTGCACAGAAATGATAAAATAATCGCTGCCAAAGTGGGGTCGATGAAAGAATAGTTAAGACTTTAATTAAATGCACTGTCATGTCCTGCTAAGCATTCTTTGGATCACAGCCCTTAAAAAATAACATAGGCAATGGAAAAAAATGGTGGCGCCCAGATATTCCAGTCATTCATAAAGACAATAATAAAAGCATTTAAATAAAATTAAGAGTATCATGGCTGCAATTAAATATAAAAAGGGTTCAAGTCAGCAATCAAGAATGAATAGTTGTGACTTTTGCAAGGCAATGGTTATGAAGTGGTATATCCCTTGCAAAATAGTTTTAGTGAAAGGCCGTGACCTCTTCCCAATTGAAGATATAAAAAGGATATCAAATGAGGGGAAGAGTACATGGGAAATTCGATCTGGATAAGAATGCAGTGAGAAATTAAAATTATAAAGCAGTGATAATGTGAATTACAAGGCAGTAAGATACAGCAAACTTTATATTTCTGCAGTAGTTGGTATGCCACATATTTGAATCCAATATTTATTAGTTTGTGAATTTAGTAAAGAACATTTTCATTTATTTAATTAACGTGCTAACTCATCAAGAATCTTAGGATTTGCAATTACTCATTTGATTTAAATAAAATAATCATATTAGGAATTGGCAAGGAGACATAATACGGAGATGCAGGAGTACAGGTTCCCTCAATTAAGTAGACCACCCATTGAGTTGGATTGCTAGTGGGCCAAGGGGTTGGATTGACTTGGTTGGTTGTTCGGTGCACTTGGGCTTAGTTGTGGAGGACAGTCTCCCGGAGCCCCATTGTGCTTTTCCCCTCAAGTTCCTAATATGGTTGGCTATAGTGTGCATGTTACATTATCATTTTGTTTGATGATTATTTTCATAAATTGAATTGCTATTGTGTAATTTAGTGAAAGAATGCTCTTGTAAATAAATTGTATAATTGGATTTGTTAATCTTGGGCAAAAATCAGGTACTCCCTCAATAGGGGACATTACATATTGTGTGCAGGACCTAAACCAGGATTCATATCTTATAAAGGGCATTTCAATTGGTGAATTTACAATCTTAAATGTATTAGATTTCTTATTTTTGGATTCTAATTGTGCTTTTAGGGAAAACTCTTGGAATATCCCAAGTAGGGGACATTACAAGAGGCCATTTTATGCTGGTCTCTTCTTGTCAAAGAAGATTTCCACTCTTCAATCCTAGTGCCTAGAATTGGCAAATAGCATATAGTGATCAATTAGTCAAACATAATTGCCACAGTTGTGGTCAGCTTCCTCATGAATGCATATGACAACTCATATCATGATTACGGGAGAATATTATTTACAAATTAATATCCAATATCACTCTAGGTGTCCAAAGACACTTTCCAAGAGTATTTGAGACATAAGAATAATACATAGGATTGCAGGGTAAATGGCACCTTAATCCTAATACTAGCAACAACATCAACAAACTGATACACTACCTCAAAGAACTCTTAAGAATCTCACAATCCTGCTCTGCAAGTTAGAACAGTCACTAGGAACTCATAAACATGCATAAAATGCTACTCTAACTCCCTTAATTTCTCCCCATCCTTGAGAGGGTTTCAAATCATGTAGGGTTAATCATCAACACCTCACACAAGTGTGCAACCTATGACAGTTTGATAGATCTCCCCATTTGACAAAAACCTAAGTTACCGGTTTGTTTTTGGGTTCGGGTTCGGGTTCGGCTATGAGATTCTGGTATGCAGGTTCGGTCAAATTTTTTTGGGGTTGGGTTCGTTAATACAAAAACATATAAAAATAATATATAAATATAATATTAATAGTAATATAATTATAATTTATATTAATATTAATACTCATTAATATTAATATAATATTAATACTCATTAATATTAATATAATATTAATAGAATTTATATTAATATTAATATTAATATTCAAATATTCATATACTTAAAATTAATTAACATTAATAACTAATAACTTAAATATAATATATATTAATAATATAAATATTATCCCCATACTATATTAGAATTTAAATAATAGACATCCTATTAAACTAAAAATATTAAAATTAAAATATATCTATTCTCTATAGTCTCTCGCACTTGAATCAATCAATCGAGAACCAACATATCGGAGGGGCTTGGCTTGCGGGTAGAACCAGTTATTTGAAAGCCACCTAAATCTACAATTTGCGGTGACTAACAAAATGCAAATAGGCCTTTCCATGGCTTAGGAAATGCAGTTACGCTATCAATGGTGAGTTTTGAAGCTCCTTTGAAACACAGATGATGTAGAGATTCAAGTTGGTTGGAATTGGGTGGAAGGGCTTTTAAACTCTTACAATCTTTCAAAACTAGATCTTCCAGAAGATAATCATTACTAAACATTGGGGGTAATTCAAACAGGGTCGAGCAACTATTCAAATTAAGGACACGTAAGGAATATCATTGAGAAATGCGCATCCTGGGCGTGAGACGATGTGGATTCTGCCCGGGGTACGATGAAATTGAATCCACAGGTAGGGTTTCGAACCCTGATCGTTTCCATAGAGGAAAAATCATTTCCTGTACGTATCTGCATCGTACTAGACCCGAATTTCGTATCCAGATCGCATCGTACCTGAACTAGGGGTCAGAATGCCACGTACCGGTAACATAGACGAAAATTGAAGTGGGATATAGTTCCAATCAAGCATTCATGTCAGCTTGTTTGTTAGAATCATTTTTGACTTTTGTTGATGCATATCCAAATTAATCTCTAGAAAAGCTTAAACCATATTAGAGGAAAAGAAAGGTAATCAAATGCAACTCTACAAGAGCAATCTTATACTTAGGGGTAGTAGGTTTTACCGCGAGGGCAAAATTCAAGATATCTTCCCAGACCCCAAACAACAGGCCAGTCTGATTGTAATGTCCCTTAGGTGTTCAGATTTGATCCAGAGCTTGACCTATTACGAGGGTTCCCGTAGGTCAGCAGTATGGATAGGGGACCCATTTCAAGGTTGTGGAACCTTGCCGGGAGCTGTTCGAGGCTTTCAAAATCAAGTTCGGTTGATTAAGCTAGGGATAAATTGGAAATAATAAAGTTGGCTTTAATGGAATAGTGAAAGGTGAATAGTAATAGTAAATTAGAAAGTGAATAGTGAAAAGTGCACTGCCCTTCCTAGAACTTAAGTTGTTTTAAAAAGGGGGCCAAGTTCACAATGTAAATTTAGACCCTCAATGTTATTTTATGAATTTTTAGGCCAAATAGTAACCCCAAAAAGGGTTGACCCCTTTTGGAGAAGATAAGAAGGCATTTTTGTCTATTTTGGATTCATTCTTATGACTTCAATTTGAGAGCATCAGCAAACTTGAGGGTTTGAAGACCTTGGAGCTTCCAGGAATGCAAACTTCTTGGAGAATTTGGAGATTTTGACGAAAACCCATTTCTCTTGGTGACAGGATTCAACATTGTCTAGCTTCAGTGTGGAGTTAGCAGCATTATTTGGGGTTATAATTGCAAATCAATCCATCTTGAGAACAAAAATTCACATCAAATTGCAGATCAGTCCTTTTAGAGGACATTTCTACTATCTTTCAACAGTTGCACAAGCAGCCACACCTTTGTTTGGCATTTGCGCTTCAAACCCTAAGTGTTAAGTGAAGATTTTGTAGATTTGAAGCTGAGAATTTACATACAGTAGTGGCTCAGCTCCTCTCATACTTGGAAACGAATTGGGTAGTCATTTTTAGAGCTGGGTGAGTTTGAAATTGCTGTTACAGGGTTATATCAGATCTGAGATTTCTTTTGGAGCCTTGTAGAAAGTCATTTCATGGCCTTTGGATGAATGGGTATGTTGCAGTTGGACCTTATCTGTAATGTCCCCTTCTCGAGCATGATCTTTCCAGTTGACCGTTGGCCTATTCCGGAGACCCGTAGGCTACTCGGAAGGTGAAATTAGGGTTTCGTGTTTTGGAGGATGCTTTTGCTCAAGGTTGGTTGATTTAATGGCGGATTCTTTCTGGGTTTTCAGAGAGCTTCGCAGTGGTATGTTTTTCTTGGCATTCCGAGCACCTTAAGGAATTTACTATTTTTAGTAAATTCTATTTCTGGTAGTGGTTTTGTCCTTCTCGGCACAGTTGGCTTTTCTCTTCAGTCGACTCAGTTGGTTTGTTCAATTTTGGCCTTGGGATGCATTTTCGGAGAGATAAGTTTATTTCATTTAAATAACATTATATTTTAATGTTATATTACCCCTTGGCCTAATCTCATAACTTGATGTTGTATTAAAAGGTGGTCTTTAAGGGGTGGCGCCTCATTGAGGTAATTTTATAATTATTTAAGGTCAAATTAAAGCTTAAAGTTGGACGCCTATTGAAGAGATGATTTTCATTAAAGTCAAAAATGAGCCTTGAAGAAAGTGACGCCTTTTCTTGGAGGGAAAAGAATTAGGGTTTTTTGAAGCTTCTGGAAGGGTCTTCACAAATTATAAAAAGGCGCCTTGGGTCTTCACTTGGTTATCTTTTGTCTACAGGAATGTTATGCTACCGGATTGGCTGTGGGATTGCTTCGAGGAATGTAAGCCTCCTAGCTTGGCATTGCTTCTTGCTTGAGATATTGCTTCTTGGAATGTAGTTGAGTGATTTATAGTGAGATTTCTGCATTTTAGTCTCTGTGTGGCTTTGTAATTCAGTTTTATGCAGTGTTCCACGGGCCTGGGGGACGGGGAAACGGGGGGACGGGGAAACGCGTTTCGGAGACGGGGGGACAAAGGGCCTTAGTTTGGGGACGGCGGGGAGACGGCGGGGGGACGGCGGCGGGGGGGTGGCGGGGGGGTGGCTGATATAGTTAAACATATACTTATAGTACTTGAAAAACTAGTTTTGAAAAGATGTATAATAGTATAGCAGTATAAGAATTACATTTCAAATGAAACTATAGGAAATTAGTAAATTTATAACATGGCAAAATTTGAAATACTAAATCTAAATACAAAGATATTTGAATGCTAATTGCTAAATAAAATTTACCAAATGGAATTGTCAAATTGGAGATTTCTATTATATCGCCAAAGGCCCAAATATGAATAACGTTGATGATATGACAAAGTCTATAAAGATGATTAATTGATTACATGATTCATCATTAGTTCATTACAATAAGTAGCATTACAAAATGAAAACTGAAAAGACAAAATGCCAAAATGTCGAAACTCAAAATGTAGTGAATGGAGGCCTCTAATCATCTCCAAACTCCCCATCACTGGAACTGCTGGACTCCACATGGTCAAGATCCCTCAAGCTCACACCAACCAGCCCTGCATCTGAAGTGGTAGGATCATCCTCATCAATCTGTGAAGGCTCCTCTGGCTCCACATCCCATCGTGCCGCTGGACTCTCCTTGTACACAATTGTCTTGCGGTCCATGATACGCAAAGCACTGTGTACAGCCACAAGCTTCTCTGCTCTCTTAGAGGTAAGTCTGTTCCTCTTAAGAGAGTGGATGAAGCTATATGTAGACCAGTTCCTCTCAGCAGCTGAAGAACTGGAAACCTGGGATAGCAGACGAATAGCTAGAGTGGTGGTCAAAGATTTCGAACCATGACAATTCCACTACAAAAGTGGGTCCTCCTGTGCCATAGAAACTATATCCACCTTTGCTGCATCTGAATAGCCTCTAAGAGTGGCAAATCTGGTCCACTCAGTGCGAATTGTGCTGGCATCTGTAGAATCATACATCTTCTCTATGCACCTAAAGAAACCTGCCTTCACCTCATCATCCTGAATCGGTGTCACTCTACCTGGTCTAGCCATGTACCACTTAGGATTCAAGGCAAAGGCAGCCATATGCAAAGGAGTGTTCAACTTGTCCCATCTGCGCTGAATGATTGGCCGGATGTGCTCATTGTAGAATGCTAGAGAGGGGTCCTTCACTTGCACAGCAGCCCTCATCTGGTCAAGCATAGAGTCAATGCACTCATACACCTCTCCAAGGTTAGGTGCATCCCCATCCCCATATCTGATAACCTGGAATACTGGAGAAATGATGGAGACAATGTATTTCGCATCAGTCCAAAACACATCACTCTTCACTATCTCCTTCACCCTTCTCCCCTGTGCTGTCTTGGCCTCGGCCCACCTATTCCACTCATTAGTCATAACCATGACTTGCAATGCCTCTTGCAACTCAATCATTCTCTCCAAGAGAATGAAATATGATGCATATCGGGTCTCCACCGGTTTCAAGAACTCCTTCTTCGCGAAGGTCCTGAAGAGTGCATGGGAAGTGTGGTGGTTGCAGATAAACATCTGCACATCTCTCGCATCAGTGACCACTCCTCTAATCCAATCAATCTTCCCCATGTCCTTGAGTGCATTGTTCATGGCATGCACACAACATGGGGTCCACCAAATATGTCTATAGGCTGCCTCAATGAGTTTCCCTGCTGCTTTACACACATGGGCTGCATCTGTGATTACTTGGACCACATTTTGTGGCCCAACCTCCTCAATAGCCTCCCTGAGGAGATGAAACTGAAAATCAGCATCTTTGCGATGCCCTGTACAATCAACTGCTCTAAGGAAGTATGGGCCCTCTGCACATGTGACCATGATGTTGATGAGTGGACGATGGCTAATGTCCGTCCACCCATCCATAACTATACTGCACCCAGATGCCACCCAACATGCCTTCATCTTCTCCATCAAAATATTGATCTTGGAATAGCACTTATCCAAGATCGAGGTCCTCATTTTTGTCTCACCTGGTGGCACATATGATGTTCCTCCCTTAGCCACCATAGCCATCATCTCCCTATAATAAGGAGACCGTGTAACATGAAATGGAATTCCATTGGCAAAAAAGAACTTGCCAATGGATTCATCTATCTCATCTCTCAACTGCACATTAAACATATTAGCTATGGGGTTACTTTGTGATGTCTGCAACTTGCGTTTCCCTGTGGCTGTCCCCCTAGCGACACTAGAAGTGGAAGTGGATGAAGTTCCAAACATCATTCCTCCCGTCTGAAAAGTATGTGGCACTGATGCATGCTGGATTTGCTGAAGGGCTGCCCTACCAGTCAAAGTAGTAGGGACTGAAATATTTGTGTCCTCTGGAATGCCCCAAAGCTTGTTAAACTCCATTCTATATTTTATATTTTTAGCCTCCTTCAAAAACTTACAAGGCTCCACACCTTTTCCTGTCCAAAAAAGAAAGTGTGCATTCACTCGAGTGATGCTACCAAACCATTCCATATGACAAATGTTGCACTTCCACTTCCTTGTTCCCCCACCTGAACTTGATGTGCTTTGTATGCTTGTAGCAAACTGTTTCAGAGGAGACTTCGGATCAAAATGACCCCTAGCAAACTCTGCCAAAGTTTCTGAAGGGCAACCTGTACTAGCTGCTGCACTCGCTATGGAACTAGATTGGGCTGCAGGATCAGCCCCATGGTCATCCCCCTCATTCTCAGGTTCAAAATCTGAATCATGTTCACTATGAGAGTGAATTTCCATGTCATCCCCACTCATGTCTTCGGTGCTCATCGTGAAAGTGACACTGCATTTCACAAAATTAAAATAAAATCAGCCTACTTTAACAAATTGAAACAATGAACATTGAAAATTGAAATAAGTTAACAAATTTGAAATTTTACTTTGCAGTTTGCAAATAGAAATTAGAAAATAAAAAGGATTTGAGAAATAGAAAGGATATGAGGAAAAAAAAGCAAGCTCTATAAGCAATATAAATAAGTAATAACTAATAACTAATAGTATTTGAGAAATAGAAAGGATCTGAGGAAAAAAAATTAAAAAAGCAAGCTGTTTACACTTTAACAGTTTAACTTTAAACTTTAATATTAAAATTTTAAAATAAAAAAATTGATGTTGAATCTTGAGGGCAAAATGATGAATGATTCAATCATCTTCATCATTTTGCTCTCAAGATTCAACATCAAATCTGATTTTGAGTCTTTGAGATGAATAAGAAAAAAAGAAAACAAGTTTAAAGTTTAAACTAAGAAAATAAATTTTAAAACAAAAACTTGAAAAACAACAAGAAATTTGAAAAAAACTTCAAAAACCCTACCTTGTGCTTGAAAAATCTCTCCAAAATGAAGTAGAATCGTCTTCCTCCTCTTCTTCTTGCTCCTTCTCACTCCTATCACACTTGCAATCTTTATTTTCACCCCTTCAATCAGACTTCTTCACTGTTTTTCTTCTTCTTCAGCTGGCTGCAAAAAAAAATCAGTCTTTGAATGTGATTGAAATGATCAAATCTTAATGTTTTCATTGTTTTGTGTTGTTTTAGAGGAAGGGGTGGGGCCCACGCCAACTTAGGGCAACAAGAAAATAAATATAAACTAAAAATTTAAGTTAAAATTTGATTTATGCGTCCATTGACGCGTCTCAAGACGGGAGACGGCTAGGCGTTTCCCAGCCTCCCGAGAAACGCCTAGACGTCTCCCCAGGAGACTTGGAGACGTCTACACGTCTCCAAGTTTCCAAGGAAACTTGGAGACGTCTCCAAGGAAACTTGGAGACGTGGAGACGTCTCCCCGTCTCCGGCGGCGCTCTGGTGGCGGTGGCGGGACGGCGGGGGACGCCAAGTACCCGTCCCCCCCGTCCCCGGGACGTCCCCGTTTCCGAAACGGGTCATATTTTGGGGGAAACGCGTCCCCGTGGTACACTGGTTTTATGCATATTAGTGGGATTCTGGAATTGCATTTTCTTTACAGCAGATTGTTGTTTTTATTCGTAAGTCAAAAAATACAAAAGAAATCATTCTGGGCGTTTCATAAATCTCTTTGTCTGTGAGGGGCAACCCTTTTCCCTAAGTTGCAGATTTTTTAGTGATGTCTTGAATTTTTAAAGGCAAATTGCCCTTCCTTGAGGGCCGTACCATTTGTCTTTGACTTGAAATTCGTGCATAATTAATTGATTAGTTTTCTGTGCTCTATCTTGGTCGCCTACATCATTAGGGTATATTGCATTTCGTTTCACGTCAATTGGATGAGTTGTGAGAGAGATATGATCATTTTAGTGTGGTGTTAGGTTGCTGGTTTACATTTTTAAAGTGCAGATCTGTCTAAAACAGAATCTTCAGTTTGGTGTCTGGGTGAAGTAAATGGTCTTGGCATTCTTGTTAAGCAAGGAGAATCCTCTTAATTGATGCACGCTAAATTGTTCTAATTCTATGCTCTTGGCAGGCGGTTTCTCTTCATATTGTAAGCTGAATAGTAGTACTGTCAGCATTTCTCTAATCTTGCTTATCATGTTTTGTAATGATTACTTTACATTCTGAAGCTGCATTGTATTTCTTTATATCTCCGCCATATGGTCGCCTCATTTCCATACTGGATTGGGTAGCACATACTTGGTGTTGAGTTTGCTTTCAGCATATTAGTTGGTAGGGATCCTCTGACCACTTGCTCGTCGTTCTCCGACGCATTCTTGGTTAGGGTTCTTGTATAAGCATTTCAATTAAGATCCGCTGACCATATGCTCGCCATCACTTGGCGCCATTCTTGGTTAGAGTTCCTTCCCAGCTCTGCTTCTGCATTCAGATCCTCTGACTAATGCTCATACCTTGCCCACATCGGGATCCTGGTGTACATTCTGGTTAGAGTTGCTTTAACATCGTTTTGGTTAAGTGCTAACCCTAACGATTGTGTAATTGCTTTGCTTATTGTAATTGAAAATTGAAAAAAATTGGTTCAATATTTTTCATTATCTATGTAATTTCAGTCTTTTAAAATTTAGTTAATAGAAACATTGTATGTTGTGTTATTTTTCCTTTATCAGCATTGTACACGTTCTGTAATTTGCATAAAACTCAGAAAACACAAAAAAAATCAGAAAAAAACACAAAACACAAACAAAACCAAACTCATTCTATACGCTGGTCAAAGACTTCAAGAGAAAAACCAAAATCAGAAAATTCAGATCAGATTGAGGAAGGAATCTTTCACTGATATTGTCACTACTTTTATTTCTGCCTGGGCTTGTTATCGTCATCAATAGTCTTATGGATTTGTTTAAGGTTTTCATTAGAAAATTCACTCAAGGACTTAAATTTTTGATCATAAGTTCAGTTGTCTCTCTTAGATGTGGGGATAAGAGAACCACATGAACTTGCTTCGGTGCAACATTGTTAATTTTAATTTCATTCTATTATATAGAATGGGTGCGGTGGACTTGTTTGTAGCCATAAACTTGCAAGACTAATTCAAATGGTATGCTGATGATTAAGTTATATTGGTTGCTATTGTGGATTTTTGAGCAGCCAGTCCATGCCTTGTGGGTTTAGTAGAAACACTTTTGTATTACACAAGTAGGATTGCATTGTGTGCTTACTCTTTTTGTAAAGTCTGTATATTCCATGCGTTTGTTGAGGAACACTTTTGTATTGCAAAAATGATGAACTTCTGAAAAGATAGATAAAAATAAGAAGGTAGTCATCTAACTCTAAGAATGCATTTCTCTGTCCTATCAAATTGGTAAGATTCAGAAATATAATAAAGGCAATATGATGATATAGAAGATAGATCTCACACAACACAAGATATTCATTGACCAAGATACCCTAATATTCAATATTTGTAGAAATGGAATAAACCCTTGAGGTAGGGTAGCATAGTACAATACTCCTTATGGAAAAACACTCCAAATTATATCCCCATGAGATTCCAAACCTAATATCAAACTCACCTATCCTTACAATAATATTCACGACCTTTATCCAAACCTGTTCCTAATAACATATTGGAGGGGTAAATCACTAAACCCATGTAGGCCCTCCTAATTGCCATATACAATTAATGACCCATTATAGCTAACTTAAGGGATGTGTGCCACATGTTGGCGTCTCCATCCACCTATACACGTTATGATACCACATCCATAGGTACATAGCATGCCATTCATCCTTGAAAAATGAGAAGGGAAAGAGTAAGAATGCTACAAGTGATTGCAAACATGATTACTCGTCCTATCATCCAACCATTCATAGGTGATCTTCGTGATGGTATTAGCATGAAGGTACATACATCCCATTCCACATCCACACTTTGTTTTACCCAACTAATTCCATTCTTCATCATATTATGTTCTTTTCTGCCATGAATGGTCATTACTTCTATGATGCCATTGGTTTTGTCATAGCTCCATTGATTCCATGTAGATCTATAGTGATTGGCTTGTTGATTATCATGCAACCATGACTCTTGCCTCACACAATGATGTGGATGCGTATATACTGCACCTGTTGCTGTCACTGGAAACTTCTTTGATTCTTCACCCTTTGTTGACTTAAGAAGAGGAAGAGACTTTTCATCTTGTTTCTTTGTATCTCAGTCCTATTGTTTGTTCTTTGATTCTTTGGTGCACTCTTAAGTAGCTTCTTCAACTTGCTCTACCTTGACTTTCCTTTGGTTTTCGTTATGTGTACTCTGTAATGTAACATTTTTCCATCTATACCAAATCTTCATGAACTTCTTTTGCACATGAATGTTTATTTTTCCCGTAGATTTTAACCAAGGATAACAAAGAACATTATCCAACCAATAAAACTTTGAAGGAAAACCATGGAACACTATCCATAGAGAGCTTCAAGTCTTAATTTTTTTTCAATATCCTTACCCTTATTTGTTTGTCCTTTATTTGCTTTGCTTGTACTTCTAGTTCTTGGCTAATGATGCAAATCAAGGAGAGGGGGGCAAATGAATGGTATCCTGCTCCTTGTAGCCACACACATAAAACACAATGCATAATGGAAGAAATCACAACTCAAAACATGATCATTATTCCTCAATTCTAGATTGCAGCCTTGCCTTAAAAGGCATAGACTGTCAAGCGGCCCGACAGGGCCAATCACCTCATACCAATAGCCTCTGACTTCACTCTACTTGTTACAAACAGCTGGGAGTAAGAACATAATTTATATTATCCTATTACTAATATCTATCTGTCCTCGGCTAAGGAGGAAGGCTTTAAAAATATTGCTGTACTGCACTCTTTTGTTCCTCCTATTCATCGCAGTTCTTAGTATACGTATTTTTTTCTTTCTATACCCATCATAAAGGAGTAATAATTGGTTGTCATCAGCCTTAAAGGTAGGACCGATGATCTGTTTTGGACGAGCAGAATTGTTAAATATTGCTAACTATATCTGAAGCTCAAAAAATAATGTAAACGACATTTCCATCTCAGACACTAGACTGTGTGAGGTTTTTCATGGTCTTTAGGCGTGTATAGTCATGCTGGGTATAATAGATTCGTATTCATAGTAACAACAATAAAAGGAAACTTCAATGTAGCCAGAAGTTGTCAGCCAAGAGTAGATGGAGCCAGACAAATGACATGTCCACAGTTCAAATGCCTTTGATTATAAACTTCTAGCCATAAATATTAATGAGAAGGATGTCAATGCCCAAAAGAAATCTGGCGAGTCTTAACAGAAATAAGAATAATGAAAGGTGTGGCGGGCCCTAGCATAATAGGCAATTGATAGGCAAGGAGATGTTTTTGTTTTTTTTTAGATGCTGGTGCTCCCCACATACAACAACAAGATTAGAAAAATAGAATTGAACACTGAACAAATGAGATTGATTAGTTTGGAGTTTCTGGATTTGACCATGTAAGTATTTTTCCATGAATGTTTTAGATCACATTCCATGATCCATAATCAGGATGGAGATAGCTACAGAAGAAATTTTGTTTTTCGTTTTCCTCTTCTTTGGATATCTTCATCCTTATGATGGATCATGGAGTATGATCTTAAATGTTGATGAAAAATATGTACATGGTGAAATCTAGAAACTCCAAGCTAATATTAGGGATTTTGGAAATATTTTTGTCTCCAAATGGGATTGAACTTGAATTTTCTCAGCCTTGATGTCAACTTAAAGATAAGGCTAGTAACAACAATTAAAACTAAAGCCAAAATTATTAGCAGCATAGATTGTAATTTTATGTTTGATGAAGTTATATTTGCTACAAGGGTTTACATAAACAATAACCTTGATTGAGAAATAAAAATCAGTGTGGTCATCATGTGTTGGCTACTTGGTACTATATCATTTGGATGTTGATCCAAGTTCTCTTGAAGAAACTCATCTGGTATAGGTATTGTTACTTGTCTTAGAGATTTTGTATGTTCTTAATTATTAGAGTCCCCCCCCTCTTTAGGTGTAGCTAATGGAAATTGGACATGTAAGTCTTTAGCCTTCAGAGGTTGATCTATAGAAATCTTGATGCCAAAAGAGAGCTTAAAAGGTCCACCTTCTTCATTGCTCATAACATCCCCGCTGAATGTCAAATGATCAGTGTCCACATCAATCACCTTGTAGGCTTTATAATTGTCATTGTATCCTGTGATCATCAACGTTTGGCTCTTGGAGTCAAGTTTGGTTGTCTTGGCATTTGGAATTTAGACACGTAGTAGAACCAAAAAGCTAAGGTGGTTAATTTTTGGTTTCCTCCTAAATCAAGCTTCCTTTGGTGTTTTCTCTTTCATTGCTTGTGGTTGAGACTTGTTGGGAAGGTATATTGCACTGTAAACTGCCTCCCCCCAAAACTTTTTGGGAACACTCCGGTTTTCCAACATGCATCAAGCCATCTTTGTAATAGTACGATTCCTCCTCTCAACTACACCATTATGTTGAGGGGTGGTATAGGGTGTTGTGAATTGGCATTTAATACCATGTTTAGCTTTGAAGTCGGTGAATTCGTTGGAACAAAATTCACCCCCATTATAAGACCTAAGAGTTATGATTGCACATCCTTACTCTTTATTTAGTAAGGACTTCAACTTCTAAAATTCTCTAAACACTTTCAATTTTGGTTTTAGGAAAAACACCAACATTTTCCTACTATAATCATCTGTAAACAAGATAAAATACCTGGCACCAGTGACCGATGCAGTATTTATTGGTCCACATACACCTGCATGAACCAACTGAAGGAACCTTTGTGCTCTCCAAGCCTCTCCTTCTGAAAACAGAGATATGTGCTACTTCCTTCCTTGGAAAGCTTTGTAAACACCTTGTATTTGCTACTGGATCTCAAGTAAACCTTCTACTATATTCTCTCGAGCCAATTGAGAGAGGTAAGATAGGTTGAGATGTCCATCACGCTCATGCCAAAGAGTGTTGACAAAAGATGAACTCTTTGAAACTAATGCATGGTATTGAACCTCTCTAGTGTCAACAAGCCGATACAAACCATGATCTTCTATGCCAACTGCGATGGTTTTCTTGGACTCCTTGTCAACAATATGGCACTTGTGTGTGTTGAAAATGTTGTCCAACTTGTTAGTTTTTAAGATCAGATTCGCAATAACCGGAAATGAAACAATGAACACAATAACACAACAAGATACCCTGGGAAAACCCTCCAACTTGAGGGAGAAAAACCCAACAACAATATATCACTTATATATTGAACAATAACCCAACAATTCACTTTACAATGAGGCCAATCACAAGGTCGAATTCTTAGCACCACACTTGATGCAAACTCAAGATAAATGACATCGAACTCCTTATAAGATAATATTGATCTTCTTGAAGAATGACTTCGATCTGCTATATCGAACTTTGCTTTAGGTGATTCGCACTTGCTTGAATAATAGAAGCTGAATGAATATGTTAAAATGATGGAGAGTGTACGCCTATATATACAATATGAATATGTCTTCTCCCAAGAGATGCGTCTCTACTCAAGAGGTTGGCCTCTTCAAGAGAAATGGTGCAATTCATCCTTCAAGATAAGTCGGCCTCAGAATAGAACAATGTGTTCCTTTTGAAAAGTGGCGAACATACACTTATGTCGGCTTCATTAACAAAAAAGATGTCTCCAATAAATTAAATAGCTGTAAGCTATATTGAATTTATTGCTTTATGAAAATCGCGGCTGGAAGTAAGAGGCCTGCGGCTATACATCACCACTCCCTCTTAGCTAGGGAGGAATATTTCCAGATATCCAAGGTCATGGAGTCTCTCAACATGACACCCACAATGGCTACACCCATATGTGGAGAAGAGTCCATCACAGAGTGACTCAACGTGATATCGTCGATCATGGCTACTCCCATGTATGGAAAAGAACATGTGCAAAAGTGCCCATCACGGATCCACTCAACATGATGTCGTCATCTGAACATGACGTCCACCATGGCTACTCCCAGAGGGTGGATAAACACAAGTACAAGAAAATCATCACGAAGTCTCTCAACGTGATGTTGTCATGGAGTCACTAAACATGACATCCATCGTGGCTACTCCCAGAGGGTGGAAGAAGGGCTTTCACCTTAAATTTCTCTCACAGAGAAAGATGCATTAACAAGGGCTTTCACCTCAAATTTCTTTCTCACATAGAAAGATGCAGTAACAAGGGCTTTCACCTCAAATTTCTCTCTCATAGAGAAAGATGCAGTAATAAGGGCTTTCACCTCAAATTTCTCTCTCACAGAGAAAGATGTAGTAACACAAATCTTCATGATGATGTAACTCCCTCTGAAGCTTCCAGTACTTGCATCGACCTTCTGACCTCATTGTCCAAGATTGCCTGCAACACTTGCCTTAGAGAAATGGTTTCCAACACACACCTCTGGCACTGTAGAGAGTTTAGGACTGTCCTCCTTGACCTCATCACAGATCACTCTATTCTGAATAGGTTTGTGGAGTTACGAATATCAAATCCAGAGGACTGACTTGTGCAATTCTGTTCTCAATTGCTGAAGAGGTCTTTCAAGGATTTAGCACCTGGCCTTGCAACACTGCAACCTTCATTTCTTCTCAGTGAGTCACAAAACTCCCTCTTGATCCCTGCCTCAGAGATTGCAAAGAATTCTTCTGGAAGTGAACTCCCCTCTATTAACTGATCTCAAAACCTTAATCCTATTTCTAGACATGCTCATAAATCGAGCCTTGAATCCTCAAAATTTGACTCCCTCTGAATTTCATTTCCTCCTCTTCAAAGTAATTGAACATAATGACAATCAGTAGTGGTTCTTTTAGTATCTTCATCTTTCTCAATCTTCATGCTGATGCAAACTCTCCATCAAGGTAGACCCGGCCTTGTGCCCTCGAGAGATGACTATAGTTATGTGTCACCAACTCAACTTTATGGCAGCAAGCTGTGTCTCTAGTTTTCAGCCTGCGTTGCTTCCTCATAGGATGCCTCAAGCTCTTCCTCCCTTGAATTCCTTAAGTAATCTCAGATAATTAATTCATCATTCATTTGCTTCTTGATCCAACCTGCATTTTAAAAAAACGATTAATAATAGTTTGCAAACTACGAGAGAAGCTTGTAGCAAATATGATTAGAAAAATCAATTAAAGAAACAATAGGACTTATCTTTGATGATTCTGATATATCTTTTTTCCATCTTTACTGCTCTTGGAAGTGCTAATCTCAACACAACAAAAAACAATCTGCTCAACTCAGATTTCTCAGACACATTATGCAGCCAACATATTCAATATAGAACCATGCCTCTCAAGGCACCATCACAGTCCATGCACATAGAGAAAGGTATCAATGTGACCAACCAATCACAATCGAAATTGCAGTTCTCCTTTCATCTCAGAGTCACACCTAAAAAATTTTCACAACTAGCATGAAACAACTTGCAATGAGTGAATGGTATCACCAAGGGATTTTATACCAGCAATCACTATTTAAGAAAGAGCCCACGACCTTTACTAATCACACGATCAAATGATTGATGTCAGATCTGCACAACTCAACAGACTGAATTTCAGCCTAGACAAAAGTGATTTCAAAGGTACAAACAACAAGGAAAAATACTTATCTCTTTATTGATTTTGTTGCAGCCATTTTTCTCTTCCTGACAACCATCATCATCGCCCGATGATGTACCCTGTATTTGCATGAAGCAAACCCTACAGCTCTAGAACATTTCAACAAACTCCTGTGACTATTTGAATATAGAGGCCTCCTCTAGACGGCTCCAGACACAACACATCAAATGTCATTTTGCCAGTACAAAATACATGATGTCTCCCATGCCAATGACTTCTAGGCTTCAATGTTTTGGCGTAAATAGAGAAAAGATAAACTCCACTGGAATAAAGCACAAAATCTCAACACAATATGATAGGGGGAATTTCAAAGAGACACTAAACTCTAGGCAACTCCTGATATGGTCTGAAAACACCTCGTTGCTTTCTTTATTTTCTTTTCATCGATGACATTCAGACAACATATAGAAAGATCTGACGATTTCCACAAGAAACTCATAAAAATTCCCGCAAGTGAGATACATGCTTCAGAACACCAAACAGATCGCTGCCTTGATATAATCACGCCTTCATAGACTTCCAACATGCCTCTTCTCAATTAAAGCAACAACAATAAAGATTCATGCTGCATGTGTGAATGCTTGCCCAATCTTCTTGGAAGGCAATTAACAACTTCTTTGTTAATCCCATTTCTTCCTGACACAGTATTGTGAAATCTCCAGATTGCATGAATTGGTATCAAATGACATGCCGGATACTGGAGCTCATCTAAATCTCAATTACATCAACTAAACATGAACAAGGGATGGCGTTGTAGTCTCAAAGTCTAAAGGTCCGAAATGTGCATGACTTCAATCTAAGTCTTCAATGATGACAATGAAGCCTCTGCACTATGCCGACTTCATAACTCTTATTGCAATCATGAGCCCGATAGACTCTATCGTTTCCAGACTTGGTAATAACAATAAATGCTCCTGAAAGTCTTTAAAGAAATGATTCTTTCCTCTCGGAAATCTCCCTTTGACTCATTTGTAGCTTCCAAAGAATCGAAGAGCAATTGCATATATGTGACAGCTTAATAAACTCCAGACAATTTCGACGATAGTCTTAGCAAGCATGGCTCTTCTTCACAAATAAATTTTGAAGGTGACTTCATATGATTGATCTCTTCATATAATATCACCCCTTTTAAATTCTTCAAATAACCTCCAAGTTCCGATTCCCATGACAACCAAGGAAAAGAGTTTCAATTCCCACTAAGAGATGACACTCCTAACACAACCCCGACCACTCGACTTTAAGATATCATCATTCTCGACTTGTAGCTGCTGTGATAAACTCCAGTAGCAAGATCGTCTAGAATAATTGATTCTCAAATGTGTTGCGCCCTGGTGTCTTGGTTGAATAACTATGACTTGATTTGTATTTGACTCCAGTGACAATGAGGACAGGATACATAGATGATATTCGATGACCAAGCAACATCTCTGATTAGACTTATTAAGAATCCCGATGGCGGCTGAGAAAGTAATAAAATCTAGAGCTCCTAATATGTTAAGTTTTCCAAATATTACGACAGGCTCCAAGAGGATTTTAAATCACCATTACTCCTTTCGAGCCAACCAATTGATTCGCTTCTCCTGAATCGACCAAGAAACATGCGCAGCTTGTTGAAAGATTGGTATCGGTCTTCTTTCAGTAATTGACGGCTTCTCCGTAGAAGACTCAAACCATCTCTTATTTCCCATACTTTGCTCAGTGTACATGATTGTGTATGTTAAGTTCAACAGCATCAGGCTGTATCTTCCAGATCAATGTATGATGATAATTCAAATGGAGCCTTTATGGCTATTTGAATTATATACACTCTCCTTCATTTGAGCCGACATGAAGAAATGAAGAAACACGTCTTTTGTGATGAGGCCAACCTCTTACCTCTTGGCGCGATTATCTTTGTGGACGACTTACCTCTTCTTGGATGCGTCTCTTTGTATAATATATTCTCTTATTTCTAGCCGACTTGTATTAAATAAGGCAGCGTCCCTTCATATTGTATATATATGAGTTCGCCCTCTCATTATGATCATTAAGCAAGTTCGACATTCATTCTACATTCAAGTGCAAATTAGACCTTGAGCAGATTGCGATTTTATCTAAGTGCGAATTACTTCAAGAGCAGGTCAAAGTATTATCAAGTGCAGATTTGGATATATATGTTGTGCAGATTATCATCTGTATTTTGCATCTAGAATCAGTGCTATTACTTGGCCTTGAGTTTGGCCTTATTGTATAAGAAGAGTTGATTCTTGAATAATATATAAGTGAAATATTGTTGCTGAGTTTTTCTCCCTCAAGAGGAGGGTTTTCCCAGGGTATTTGCTGCGTTATTGTGTCTAATTTTGAATTAATTTTCTGTGCAATAAATCTGATCATAAAATTTAACAGTGTAAAGGAGCAATTACCTTCTACAAACTGCCTTATCTCACACACTCTTCTTCAGAATGCTTAAATAAATGTGATTTGATCTTTTCTAGACCCGCTCTGATACCATGTTAGTTTTTAAGATAAGATTTGCAATAAGCAGAAATGAAACAATGAATTCACAATAACACAACAAGATACCTTGGGAAAACCCTCCAACTTGAGGGAGAAAAACCCAACAACAATATATCACTTATAAGTTATATTTTGAACAACAACCAGCAATTCACTTTACAATGAGGCCAATCACAAGGCCGAATTCTCAGCACCACACTTGATGCAAACTCAAGATAAATAACATCAAACTCCTTGTAAGATAATATTGATCTTCTTGAAGAATGACTTCGATCTGCTATATCGAACTTTGCTGTAGGTGATTTGCACTTGCTTGAATAACAGAATTTGAATGAATATTTTAAAATGATGGAGAGTGAATGCCTATATATACAATATGAATATGTCTTCTCCCAAGAGATGCGTCTCTACTCAAGAGGTCAGCCTCTTCAAGTGAAATGGTGCGATTCATCTTTCAAGATAAGTCGGCCTCAAAATAGAACAACGTGTTCCTTTTGAAAAGTGGCGAACATACACTTATGTCGGCCTCATTAACAAATATTATTTAATATCTATATGAAGCACCTCTTCACAAAAAAGACGTCTCCAATAAATTAAATAGCTGTAATCTATATTTAATTTATTGCTTTATGAAAATCGCGGCTGGAAGTAAGAGGCCTGCGGCTATACATCAACACAACTTGGGATAGTGTCACATAATTTGACTCACTGAGAGCAAAGTGAGCTCCATGCTCGGAACATAGTATACATTGAGGAAGATCAGTGTTTTCCCTCCAAAGGTTATCTGAACATTTCCTTTGTCGTCAACTGTATACTCCTCACCACCATTGAAGATCATTGAATTAGAGGAAGCTGTGTATTCCATGAACCAATCCTTCTTGTGAATAAAATGTCAAGATGCTCCAAAATCAATATACCATTACCATGCAAAATACTTGACCTGATCTGTTGTTCGTATGGGCATGAAAGCAAAGAAGGCTGACTCCTGCTCAAAATGCTTTGCGACATGAGCCTTTTGTTGGGATCCTCCCTAGTTGGATTTTTGTTTAGCCAATTTCTTTTTGTAGTGCTTCTTCATGTGACGAAGTTTACCACAATAATGACTTGATAGTTTTTAGATTCTTTGAAGTATCATCAAAGTTTCATTGACCTTTCTTCTGAGGCCGCTTGCTTTGGCTGCAAAGGCTTGTTCTACACTCTGTGAGTCATTGTTGCTACCAAACTACTTCTTCCATTTGTCCTATGGCGAGAGTTTGTTATATAAATCATAAAACCTTAGGTCAACAATTGAAGACGTGATTTTGAGTGTCTATAAAATTTTCATATGTTTGTGGTAAGCTTTGCAGCAGTGTGACGACCATATCTTCTCATTCCATCTTGCGACCAATGGCTTCAAATTGATTGCAAATGTCTTTGATCTTCATCAAATAATCTTGCAAAGACATCTGCTCGTCCATCATGATCGAGAACACCATTTTTAAGGAAGAAGGCCTTGCCTTTATTTGACATCTCGTGCAGATCTTGTAGGTGTTTTCAAATCTCAGCAAAGATTTTTCTTGAAGGAATCTTTGGAAGCATTGCATTTGTGACGGATAACTTAATGAGCATAACGGCTTCATGATTATGTACCCAGGATGATTTGATCAAGGTTGTATTCGAAGATCATGCACATCCTCTATTTCTAGGTGTTATAATTTTTTCTAGTGGGCCTTTGGCTGCCTTCCATGATGTTGGGTAGTGAAGCTATCCCTGCCGCAATTTGGAATTACAGAAAATAGTGAATTTCGTTGCTTTTGAAAATAAAGGAAATTTTTAGGAAATTTTTTTACAAAACCCAAATAGTGAGCCAAACTCAGGAATTTATAAAAAAATTGGAAATTATTTGTAATGAAAAATGCTGAAAAATTTTTGCCCTAGCCACTCAAAAACCCTAGGTGTTAAAAAACCATGATTTTATTAGAAAAAATTGGCAAAAATATAGGTGTAAAACCCGTCAAACAGATCCACTATTTTTATTGTGTGCCCTTCATGCAAGTAATAAATTCTCGTCACACGTCTTAGAAGGAAAAAGACGACGCCAAAAAAACTTTGCAATCCCATCGCAGCTTGAAAACAGAGAAAACCCTTGACTTTTTAAGAAAAAATTGGCAAGAACCATATACTTAAATGACTTGATTTTGATGTTTGGAGAGTAGAACAGAGGAGGACACAGCAAAAACCATATACTTGGCGCTAGGCTAGTAATTAGCAAGTTTGCATGGTAGAACATTTTTTGTTTTGTTTTGCGTACATACTAAATATTTCTGGAAACCCCAAGGTAGAGTGTTTTTCTTTGATACTATCGCAAAGGTTGGAACAGGATAGCTTTTCTGTCATTGTGTAATGTCAGTGATGCTAATAAAGATTCCCTTTAAATTGTAGTTACAAATTGTCCAATGTTTATGGACTTACCATTCTTTTCTTTTATGACAAAGATATAATTTATTTGGGTTTTGTATATTTGTGTGCTGATGAACTAGATGTATTGGCCTGTATTCAAATTAGTATACTAGTATATTTATTCTAATTCATTAATATGCAGACAATCACAATTCCTTGACTATTGCGAGTCTGTGGGCCCCTGTTATCGCTGTGAGTATTAGACCAAACCAGCTTTGTTTGTGATTTACGATTCATCATAGTGAAGATAACTGTGAATTTAGTTTACATGTTTAGTTAGAATAATAATGATTAGAGTAAGTTTTTTATTATGTGTAGATTTAGTGTTAGAATCTTCATGATGCACTAGTTTTATCATTTATTGGTTGAGGAAAATAGGTTTCTTTTGATGTTCTGTAGATTTATGTGCTGGACCTTTATATTTTCTACACTCTCTTATCTGCCATTGTTGGAGGTCTTATTGGAGCACGGGCTCGACTGGGAGAGGTGCATAAACACTTCCTGTTAAGATGTTTTCAGATATTTGAAATGTGCCCAAAAAGTGTTAGTTTGAACAGCAATTTGGCAATGCTTATTTTGTCAAAAATATTTAGTAATGATAATTTGCTGTAGTTTTGATTTCTTAATCTAACTTTGTGGCCTGTGAATTATCTATTTGTGTAGAAAATTATAAGTTTGTTACGAGCTTTTGCAGGATTTGGCAAATGGATTGAAAACTTTTCGGTTGTTATTCTCATATTAAGTGCTTGCCACTCAGCCATATATGAAAGATCTATGGCAATTTTATGTTGTGTTTTCCCTTTCACAGATACGATCAATTGAGATGGTCCACAAGCGCTTTGAGAGTTTTCCTGAAGCATTCGTAAAAAACCTTTTCCCATCAAAATACAATAGGTGCATTTTTTAAGGCTGTTCTATTTTTTCCTTCTTAAATTGCAAAATTTCAATCTGGTGCAAATTATGAAATTGGTACCAAGAAAACCAGAATTCATGGCTCGTATGCCATTCTGGTTTAAATCAGCAAATTTCTGCATTTTATAGTTCCTTTATGTCTTATAAGAGTATTCTTATTGCAGGCTGCAAGGCGATACAGCTTCTGAGCAGGTGAAACATTTATACTGGGATTGAAATTTCAAACAATTATAAGACATGTTTCTGTTCCAAGTAGTTGTATGATTTTTATTTGGAAAGAATAATTTATTTTTTTGATATCCATAATATGAAGCAATCTTTGAGGAAATCTTCTATAATAGCTACTGCTAATTCGTAGCTTTTATTTGATGGTCTTTTCTAGATCAACTTTCAATTTACTAATTAGATTTTGCTGTAATAGCCTCTCATGTGTACCAATTGACTTGAATAAAGTAGAGCAAGAAGGAAGATAATATAGTATGGTAGGAAGAGTGCATATTATCGTTGTGGGAGGATGTCATTCATGCAGGTTATAAATTAAAAAGTAACCAAGGAAAATCTCAATATTTTGTCAGAATCAGGTGTTGCAATTTATGCTGCCTTTTTTTTATGTACCATATGATTTCAATAGCTTTGCATGCTGTTCAGGTAATATTATGGATGGATGACTAGTTTGAAATGATTCTTAAATCAAGAAACTTGTGACAAGTGTACTTCTTAAGAATCAATAAAGAAAATAGTATAAAAACTTACATTCTTTTTGCAGGGTTTATTTTGACAAATAATTCTTGTCACTTTATTTATACGAACATGATCATTTCGCCAATTTAATTTTGTTAGAGTTGAGACACATTTGTTTTGCTTATGTTATTTAGTGGCATGAGTCTTTGCGTGGTTTTATATGAAGTCCTGATTTAGGTAACACATACTGACAATTTTTTATCTTCTGGGCTCTCCTTTTTGGTCCAGCCATCTTCAGTCGTGAGGAAGAGCTATGCCTCTAAGTTTTCTCCTATCTGGAATGAAATTGTTAAAAGCCTGCGTGAAGAAGATTACATCACTAATCGGTAAATTGTTAATGTAACCCACTTTACTTACATTGAGGCATGTTCATGATATTTAAAATCAACTTGTAAATAATAAAGTAACTTATTTCTTCTATCTATACACATTGTTTCAGTGAGATGGAGTTGCTTCTCATACCAAGTAATACTGGGAGCTTAAATCTAGTACAGTGGCCATTATTTCTTCTGTCCAGCAAGGTAAATTTCATGATGTAGGCATTGCTCATCAAGATTAGAGTTCATTTCTAGCGTAGAATTTTCTAATGCTTTCATAGTTCATACCTTCTCTTCTTTTTCTTTCACCTTTTTATGTTACTTGATATTGAGTAATACAGTTTGCATATTATTATATAGTTGAGTACTTGCCCATCTTGTCTTTTACTGTGACAGATTTTTATGGCTATAGATCTAGCTGTGGAGTGCAAAGACAGACAGATGGAATTGTGGGCAAACATCAAAAAAGACGAATATATGGGGTATGCAGTTGTTGAATGCTACTATATTGTGGAGAGAATACTGAAATCATTGTTGGATGGCGAGGGAATAATATGGTATGTTGTGACTTGTTTTAATATCAATAGGTTGCAAAACATTTCAAGATTTTTAGCATGCACTGACTAGGGAAGAGGACATGTTAATAACATTGTTTTTGTAATGCTTTGTGTATTTAGATTTTCTGAATTATCAGAAATAAATCTCTTTCCATGTCCAAATTACAGGGTTGAAAGGCTATTCCGCGATGCAAACCAAAGTATAGAAGAGGAATCTTTAGTATCCAATTTTCAACTGAACAAGCTGCCTCTTCTGGTTTCCAGAATTACTGCACTGACTGGACTCCTTGTAAGTTAGGTTTACTGATATCATTTTTCTGCTGGCCTATTTTGGGTCTTATTTTGTTTGACGTGTGGTAGCTAAAGGAACGATGTAGGTGTTGCTACTATCGATGAATATAATTTCACAAACATATAAAATTATTTTCTCTCAAACTGGGAAAGTTTATGAACTTTAGCAAGAAATGGACATTATTGTCTAAATACAGTCAGATAGTATATGCATTTCACTTGTTACCTGTTGAAGATAAATCAAAATGGTTTATATTAGCACATCAATATAAATCATCATGTTGCTCTTCATCAAGAACATCACTATCATCAGCAGGTTTATTGGAATTAAAGACAATCAGTGCCCCTGGTGCCTCTCCCATTAGCTGCACCATGCAAATGACACTGTGTAGCAGCTTCATGGCCCTTACCCTCTATTGAGGCTTAAGGAAAGCTACTAGTTATGGTTAAGTTTTGAATTTTTTATTATTATTTTTAACTTCATTAAAAATTTTTATTTTTGGGATATCCAGGCCAAACCCAAAGGCCTGGCGTAGGACCCTTGGCAAACCTAGGCTGGACCAGGACCAGTATTAGAATTTGGTGTTGATCAATTCGACTGGTGTTCCTGCAGAACCCAGTAACATAGCTAGATATAAAATGTGATTTTAATAAAATAATGTTTTCTTTATAAGGTGAATTGGAATTTATTATTCCACTTGTCTATTGTCTGGAACTCTGGTTTGTGCAACCTTCTCTGTAAATGCGTTGATCTTTGAAAATGCTCATGTCTTTTCATTTTTCCTCACAGGCAGATTGGAACAGACATGACTTTGATACTGTGTCAGATTTAGCCATATTTAATTGTAGACGAGACATAAATTTAAAAGGGGTATGAAACAGTGATGACTATATTGATTTTAGAACATTGTATTTCAGAAAAGTGCATAAAAGACCTTTACAAAATCTATCTTACTTTCACCTAAGAAGGTTTATGCAAGAAAGAAAATGGTTTTCCATAAAATAGTAGGTCGTTTCATCATGAAGCATGACCTACTATTTTAGGAGCAGCCATGTTGATTTTACCTAAGTCCTCATTAGCATATAAATAAAAGAAAAAAATCATTCTGGTTTAAATTTCAATTTTTAAAATTGCTATTAACCAACTTTTATTTCTTTCGTAGGGCCCTGCTCCATGGAAGACCAATCATATTTATGTCCTTCACTAATCTCACATGTTCTCATCGGACATTGATGGGCTTGGTAGGGCTAGAATCTCCAAGATTAGACTATATGATTTTTTTTTCTTTTTTGGGATCTCAACATGAATGCATTACTCATCTCCAATAGAGTGCCTATTCTTGTAGATAGGTTTAGGTCATTAGAAGAACAATTACTCAATTGATTGTTACGTGGACCTAGGTCAAATGCTAACCACTTTGATGGATCAAATGACAAGTTGGTTTATTGATTAGGAAACAAACAAAAGTTATCACCTCATCGACCTAAAACATGCATACTCTTGTGCTTGGTTTGTAGACACACACTCAACTTGGACTCGACAAGCCAGATTTTTGACTCGCCAAAAATAGTAAAACTTGACAACTTAAAAAGTAACTAAATTTCTTTAAAAACACTTTTTTTTTGCAAAAGTAAGTTACAAATGTATCAAATGAATCTAAAAATCCACAGGGAAGTGTTTTCTATTAGATTTAATTCTTAAATACAAATGGAGTACAAAACTGCATTATCATGTGGAGCTGGATACAATAGATAGCAGATAACTAGTATGCATTTTTGATGATTGTCTTTGAAAGTCATCATCATAAATTGCTTATCTAGGTAAGTTGAAATTTACAAGCTTTTACAATTTCGTTTTCCTTGTTCTAGTGAAAAGTTAGGGGGTAGAGGGTCTAGTCCTCACACTCGGCTGCAGCTCTTTGCTTGGCCTAAAAGACTCTGCCTATGGCTCCACCTTGCTACTAGATGGCAATGACTCCTCTACAACATCAATGTCATCCAATGACAATTCAATGTCTCTTGTTTGTTTTACAACCATATTTTGCATAGTTTGCCTCTCAAAATCAACAATCTCATCATGTATTAACAAGGAGTTCTGATCATCTTGCACAGTCCAATCACTCTAGGGATCAATCTCATTCAAATCAATAAGTTGCTTTGATTTGTCTTCTATCTTTCTTGTGTGAAGTTGAATATTGCATTGCAAAACCAGGTCATTGTGTAATATCCCTTGAAGATTTTGGCCTTAACTTGTTGAATTCACACTCAAGGAATATCGTCAGGTTCACCGACAAGGTGAATAAGGATTTTGGTTGCTATGGGACCTCTAACACTTCTAGGGCTTCTCACCATAAAGGAGAGGGATAGACCAAAATGGCAATGTTCAAACTTAAGATGCCACTGTAATATTCCTTGCAATATCTGACCCTAGTTTGCTGATTTAGGCCTCAAGGAATATTGTCAAACACTTTGCATACAACCTCCTTGCTTGCTGATTGGTGTTTCAGTTTGCTGTGTATGCTCTTACAATCAAGTAGAAATGATGAAAATGCTTTGAAATGAATGTCAAAAAGGTCTAACAATAAGTTGAGAAGGAAATGCACTTGTTTAATTCTTTTCATATGCAAATACATGAGTTCCTAAGGCAAAATGCATACCTACAGCCAAGAAGCATTTTCACAAACACTTGGCAAACATACTTCAATGTATTAAAGTCTGAAAACTGAATATTGCTGATATGAAAGTCTGATTACAATTTCAATTTGCAAAGATGATACAATGACTGAATTTCAACTACCAAAAGATTTCAACAAAGTGCTCTCATGGCTGCCAACAATTTCAGACTTTTGTACTCAGAAAATTATGCAATACAAGTTCAAATAACATCAATGAACCTGATTTTTGAAGTATGAATGATCAGCAAAATGAATGAAGAAGATCTCTGATTTTTCTTGGAATTTCTGGAGCCTTCCAAGCATGAAATCGCCCCTCCTTGGTGAAGCCTCCCTACCCTTGCCTAGCAATATTTTGGATATATAAATGCAGCAATAAAACTCCACTTCTTAGCACTTGAAATGATCGGTAGGACTGAAGGATCAAAATGCAACAATGCCCAGAACCATAGGATGCTTCAATGATGAGATATGAGCAAAAATATCATGCCAATGCGCCCTTGCTGCTGTGTATCAGACTTCAGAAATAAATAACAGCAACATGGAAACACCTCCAATTTGTTCCTAAAATGATTTCCAAGCAGCCACAAAGAGTTTGAGCTAATGCCTACAAAATTCAGATGCAAGGATGTGCTAATATGAACCAAATCTGAGTATGAGTATGCTGATTGAAACCTCCAATGACTGAAAATAAGCTCTAATGAAAAATCTGTAAATCCTCCAATGTAGCACAAATTGGACTTCTGAAATAAAGCCCACTCAATTAGCAATAATTCAGGTGATATTTCACAACCTCAAAATTGCATAACCAATGAGAGTTTTCGTTCCCAATGGCTGGAAATGGCAGAAACCCTAGGTGTTTTCCTCACCAAACAATAACATCAAGCAAATATCAATTCCTGGATGCTTAGAAGCTTGGCTTGAACTCCCTTTATACTTTTTTAAAAATCCATCTTCAAGAAGCTTCTAGAAAATAATAGTATTTTATTTTATTTTAGTGACTTTATAATATAATATTTTATTTAAGTCACTATTAAATTAATTAAATATAAGGTCACTTTATAATATTTATTTAATTAGTAACCTTACAAAGAATTAATTTAATTATTATCTTCCTTATTTCTCCAATCCAACTGAATCCAGAAAAATGGAAACCATCAACTAACTAGGTAACTGCCTTCAAAAGACCCTCTAACCAAGCTCCTTAGCCTACGAGAGTCAGGAATAGGCTAAACCCTCTGAAAACTGATGCTCACAACAATGGGGATATTACACATTGACACATTGTTGAGTCATCTTATTATGCTTCTTCTTATGAATGGCATCAAACAAACTCTTGTTGCAATCACAGCTAGAAGCACTGCACGGTTGAGAGAATTCAAAAGGCTAGCTTTCAAAGATTTCAAGTATTTCTAATATTTCCTAAGATCATAAAATTTAAATACCATACCATATATATTTTATAAAATTTGGAGATGTTTTTAAACACCAAACCTTATATATATTATATTTTTCCTAAGAGGCTCATGCACCTTAAGCATCCTCTCCAACAAGATGAAGTATGTGGCATACCTATATTCATTAAAAAGCAAAAGTAATATAAGGTTCAATGTACTTGGAAATTCAAATTTGGAATACAAATGTTTGAAGTTTCAAAATTTGAAAGTGAATGAAAATGAAGTAAGTGGCATACCTTGTCTCAATATGTTTGGGGAACTCCATGAAAATGTCTTGAAGAGAGCAAGTGAGGTGTGGTAGTTGCAAATGAACACTTGAATTTCTTTAGCTTTTTCCACCATTTGCTTCACCCAATCTAGCTTCCCTATGTCTTTCAATGCATTATTGAATGCATGAACACAACATGGGGTCCAAAAGATGTGCTTGTAAGCACCCTCCACCTTCAAACCAGCGGATTTGCACACATGTGTTGAATCAGTGATTACCTATACAACATTAGCAGGCCCAACCTCCTCTATGGCATCTCTGAAAATGGTAAACTGAAATTTTGCATCCTTACGCTTCCCTGAACAATCCATGACTTTGAGAAAATAAGAACCAGTAGGGCATGTGACTGATACTGATGAGTGGCCAATGTGTAACATCAGTCTACCCATCCATCACAATAGGGCAACCTTTTCTCATCCAAGTTTGGCTCATATCCTCCATTAGCACATTAACCTTGGAATACTCTTTGTCTAGGAGGGTAGTGCATAGCTTATGATCTCCAGAGAGTATGAATGAGGGACCAATAGTTGCTACATCTCTAATCATTTGTTTAAAGTTAAAGGAACGGGCCACATGAAATGGGATGGCATGAACAAAAAAGAATTTGGCAATGGAAGACTCTGTAGATTCTCGTGCTTGCACATTGAACATAGCTTCAACTGAAGCTCCCTTGTCACTACCACTCATTTTCCTCTTTCCTCTTGTGTCAACTTCACTACTACCAACCATGGATGGTGTAGGCATATATTATTGTGCACTTGCAAGAGAAGGTGCCAACATTGTCACACCTTGAGCCCCCATGTCCACCTCCATTTGCAATCAATGGCACTCTATCTTTTCATGTTCTTTTAAATCTGGACACATTTTAACTGCATGGCCCACAACACCCAAAAAATGAGATCGTACCCTTGTGTAGCTGCCTCTAAAATCTTTATGGCAAACATGACAATTCCACACCCTACTCCCCCCTGAACTCTTTTGCTTTTGATCCATAGGTGTAACATATTGGAGAAAAGGTTTTTTCTTGTTCAAAGGGCCCTTTGCATATGTTTCCATGATTTTTGAAAGGCATTTAAATGGGTTTGGTTGCTGTCGACTACTACCCTCACCACTTCTTCTTGTATTTCTATCAACTATTTGCAGTTCATTCTCGCTTCCACTCTCACTCTCATTGCTGCTCATGTTTTTTTGACTTTGAATGCAAGTTGAAACAGAAAAATCCAAAAAATTAAAAAAAAAGCAGACATTTTATGCTTCAAACTTTGAAAAAAAATTGGAAAAAGGAAAGAAAGAAAGGAAAAGACTTACCTCTTTAAAGGATTTGCAGCCCCACCTGCCCTAGAATCAATCTCTTATCCGGCTATACCCTTTTGTTCCTCCTCTTGCAATGGCTAGCTTGAATCCCTACAACTGCTCCTATTTTTCCTTCTCATACAAATGTTAAAATGACTCAGAATGGTGAGTCTATTCCTCATAAGGGCAAGCTGGGAGGTGGGGGCCCACAAGACAATTAAACTAATGCTTTTTTAAAAAAAAATTTGTATGTGTTTTTTTTTAAATAAAGGTCTGAGGCAGGGGATGGTCTGGGGACGTCCCAGACGTACTTGGCTGACCTTGCCCTAGACCCAAACGTCTGGAGGTTTCTAGGACACTTCTTGCTTTTTATGCAAATTAGGGGACAGCTAGGGGATGTCCCCTAGCTGTCCTCCCATCCCTGCGACGTCCTTGAGACAAGGAAAAGTGTTTTTGGACCAGGAACGTGTCCCTGGGTAACGTTGATTTTAAGTGTTTCTTCTAGGATTCCTTATTATGCTCATTTCATCCACCATTAGGGCTTTGTCCTGAGATTAGGCTGTTGATTCTATCTCCATGACTGTAGCTTGTATCAAATTTGACCATCTTTGGTATTGGAGTCGACACATAAGCATGCATAGTGCTCTTCTATGGTTTTTTCTTGAAATGTTCCTTTCCTTGGGTCTAGGGTTTTCAGGTCAGCCAAATAATTATAAGCAACATAGAGAACTTTGATAACACAATCTGCTGTTAAAACCAGACAATGTTGACACTCAAATAATCCTAGGGTTTGTCTTAGGACTCAATCAAGATCACAATTGTCAATTCACTTTTCAGAACTCTTGCATATGATAGCCAACAAAATCACAGACAAACTAGACCTGTGCATGTAGAAGTGCTCCTGGGTATAACAGTGGCAAATGCCTTTGTCACCTTAAAATAAGAACTTGGTGCATTGGGGATGATGTAAAACAACACTAATGATTGGCAACAAGCTTTGGTACCCTCAAATGTGATGATATCCGTGGTTGGCCAAGTTGCTGAATCGGACATAACCCTCTTGGCTCCTCAAGGTTGCATTGGTTTTTCTTGAATGGACATGACAAAATCTCAGATCAAGTGGATAGTGAACAAAGGGAAATCAATAAGAAACCATAATTAGGGTTTTTTGTCTTGACCTGGGAGATGCAAGAAGGTTGGCGTCCAGCTAACACCACCTGAGAGGACTCTTAGATTTCATACTAATCTCCACATGCCAGCACCCAACCCTTCAATTTGAATTATATACCTACTAGGACAAAGTGCTCGGGCCTAGAGGGTGGCGCTAAAACATAAAATTTAAATTTTATAATATATATAAGTTTTGGTGTTTACAAACATCTTAGGAATTTTATAATATATTAGGAAATGTCGTGTCCCTTCTCTAATTAGTCTCAAACATAAATCTACCTACGCCATATATCATATTTGAATGTATGTGATTCTTGTGTTAAGCAGTGCTTCTCCAAGTTAGTTTGTGTTGAGCTTTACGCTTGTGCAATGGTTATCTGAAATGGTTGGTGTCTCCGTATTTGACAATTTGTAAAAATCAAATCGTAATTGCATCCAAGTCTTGTTTTTGAGTTTTGAGAGTATTATTTCTTGGATATCTATCATAATTTCTAAGATTTTCCTTCTTAGAATGGACATGTTTTGAGAACCATTGATGATATTAGGAATCAATATTCCAAAGCAATTAGTTTATATTGGTCAAGTCTTTTATGTTTTCTTGTTTTATTTCACTTCTTAAATGATAATTTTTAGATCCTCATCCATGAGTGCACAAAACTCCTAGATAAAGAGGGTAGTAAAGATAAATTCACCTTTTTTTATTAAAGAAAAGGCAATAGTGTTTATTTAAGCATTTGTTACTGGTTGCATATATCTATTGTAACATGTGGAAATTAGCTTTAGGTTAGTTTAAAGAATTTGGATTGAGTTTTGACTCTCCTTTTGTTATTATTGCTCTTTAGACTATCTACTAAAGAAATAAGTAGTGTATTTAGACAATTTTTTCAATCTTGATATATTATTTTTTTATTTTTCACTCATGAAAAATAATGTAAGTATTTTGTCTTCATGTCTCCATATCAAAGCAATATTTTCATAACATGTTTGACCTCCCTAATGAACTTGATATGTGCTTAGGCAGGGTCTTTGATTAGGTATTGCTTAGTGACTAAGTGTTCTCAGTTGAGGCCTTCCTCATGGATTTGTACCTACATGTCACACAACTATTGCTATTTGATTATTGTGGCTTTGTCAAGTATATTTCCAAATACCTTCTTATTCGAATTTTTAATAATTGTTACAGGCATTTTTTTTTTGTTTTTTAAGAATATTTTCTTTTTCCTATCCTACCGGAATAATTGTTTGGTCATTTTTATGACCATGTATTTATAAAATCCTTGAAATGTCTTAGGTATAATGCGACTGTATGTAATGACTAGTTGTCACCCTAAGAAACTTTTTGGGGGGGGCAAAACCTAGAAAGTATAGCTCACTCGTTACTATGTGTTAGTAGGATGAATTATTTTTACTCGATTGAAGAATCATAGAAAATTATACTTTTTTTTCATAAAAGTCTCATATGATATGATGATTTCAATCAACGTGAAGAATAAGCCTCTTTGTGTAATGTGCCAAGTATCGATAGTGAACCAAATAGAGATGTGCTGATCGTAAGTTTTGAAACTAACCAATCATTGTGAAATAACAATTATAGGAAACAATAAACGACCACAACGATATACTCATCATAGGTTTGTATACTGAATTAGATTTTGAAGTCCTACAGTCATATACCCAATCTATAGTGCTCAGAAAAATAAACCATTGCTCAATTGCTGACGTAGACTATGTTCTGATTGACACACAACTAGATGACAATACTCAACAATGATAAACTGTTAATTGGAAATATGTATTCGATTTACATTAATACAGCCGCACATGCAAGAGATAATGTGCAAGAGATAACGTTGAATACCATAAACCCATGGGTTTGGCTATAATCTTAGATTGAGCCTCTACAGGGTAAGACCATGCCACTTCAGATCGGTGATGGAGTCCCGAGATGGTGCAATGTGATCAGACGGCAACGGTTCTGTGTGAAGCCTTCAATGTTTGGCGCGATTAGGACCTCGTGATTCTTCTCCTGAGAAATCCCAACACTCCGAAGGGAATCGTCGATGATCATATATGGGCTTATAGCTGCTGCCGAGATCAACACTTGGGCATAGATATCACTGTGTCGTGACTAAATGGAACCTGTAGAATGTAAGGGGTAAGAGTGCCCTGTTGGAGAGGATGTGTGCCGATGCCTGAGTCACGAACTCCCCAGGAATACCAACCTGCAATTGTACCAGACCCCAGAATGAGCGATTGTAGGAGGATGATGATAGAAAATCCATGAATTTCCTAGAAGTGTAGCTACGCTCACCGTGGATGCCTCGCCAGTGAACTACGTCCCCTGCGGTAAAGGCAGAACGATGCGTCCAAATTCGTGATACCCAAATATGGAACGCTATCCAAAATAAATACTTTTCGAAATGAAGTCGGCCTAGACATTAGAAAAATTGAAATATTATTTGAGCGCCGCCTAGGAGAGTTGGCTAGATTAATTTTAAATTTAAATGTTATTTTTCAATAATTTAAATTTATCATTAAATATATAATTATTATTTATTATTATAGTTTTAAATGTAGACTTGGTGTTTAAAAACACCGTTATCATTTTCCCTCCAAATTACTCAAGTAATTTCGTTGACATTATAGTCCTCCCCACTGGAGTGTTGCTTGCCCTCAAGCAACTTCAGAGCTGAATCCTTGCGTGTCCTTGTTCTTGCTTTCGACTCCTCTGGAATGTTCTTAGGCTTTGCCTTGGGCAATCCTCGGAGAATGACTTCTTTGCCATCTGCTTTGAACTTTAACTCCATAGTCTGATAATTGGTTGTGTATTCTCCAAGTGAGTACAACCATTGTACTCGCAAGACCATCTTTTTCTCACCAATGCTGACTATGTAGAAGCCATCTTGCATCCTGTGGCCTCCTATGGTTTGTTCCATCTGTCGAATCTGAGGATTGCATGGAATAGTGTACCCATCTACAATTGCCACATCAAATCCTTCGAAATCTTCCGCCCTTAAGCTTAGCTTAGCTACTAGCTTCTCATCAATAAAATTGTGGGTGGCTCCGCTATTGATTAGTATTGTTACCCACTGTCCGTATAGGTCCCTTCTAATGCGAAGAGAATGATACTTCGGTGCTCCTGAAAGTGATGCGAGGGTGCCTCCCGAATGTCCTCCGTCTAATACCTCTACCTGCGCTTCCACACTAAAGAAGAATTTTCCTTCCCCTTCTTCCGCTTTATCGTTAGAAGTGACCTCAATGTAGTGGATTTGTCCTTTGCCCCTGCACCTGTGACCATCTACATAAGGTCCCTTACAATAGTAGCACAATCCCCTTCTTCGAAGCTCGTTTCTGGACATTTGGGGGGACTGCGGTGGTGGTTTTGTTAGTTGAGGAGTAGTGGCTTCTTTGGTTGTCCCGTTGACATATTCTTGATCATAAGCTTGTTCTTTGTAGAGTCCTCAAGGTTCAAAGCCCTTCGAATAGCTTCCTCCAATGTTGCCGGCTCCAAAGCTTCACCAAACCGCGAAAAGAGTCTGATAGACCTTCAATGAAAAGGAATGTGAGCCTTTTATCTGAGACATCTGGTACGATCACAACTAGCCTTTGAAATTTTGAAACATATTCATCCATGGTGCTTGTTTGCTTCAATCTTGTCACCTCCTAGGAGTATGCTTCGGGATCTTTCCTATCAAACCTCTCCATTAGCTTATGCGTGAAGTCCTCATATGTAGTCACCAATCCAAACCCTTGAGTTATGATGCCATGGTGCCACCATTCATGAGCTAAACCCTCCAAGTGTAAGATGGCGAATTTGATAGCTTCATCCTTGGTCATGGGGTTGACAGATAAGTATGTATCCAATTTTTGCACCCATGTATGTGTAGTCATTGTCCCCGAACTGTCGAAAGTAGGGAGTGAAAGCTTGCTGACTTTGTGCTGAAGATCTTTATTTCCTCGGTATTGTCTCCCCTCACTTCTTCTGGCTTTGTAAATTTGATCAAAGGGAATTGCTGCTTGAGCTTCAACGTCCAACTTCATATAATCTTGTACAATGCTACCATAGCTCGGTTGATCTTCTTCTTCATGCGGTGCCTCTGTCCGAGGAAGGAACTTAGGCTGAGAAGGTTTGTAAGTGGATCCCTTTGAGGTTCTGCTATGTTCTTCTACTCCTGAGCGTTCCAGATGGCCTTCTTCAGCATTGTTGGATCTGATACCAATGTAATGTGACAAGTACCAATAGTGAACCAAATAGAGATGTGCTGATTGTAAGCTCTAAACCTAACCAATCATTGTGAAATAACAACTACAGGAAACAATAAACTACCACAATGATATACTCATCATAGGTTTGTATACTAAATCAGATCTTGAACTCCTACAGTCATATACCCAATCTATAGTGCTCAGAAAAATAAACCATTGCTGAATTGTTGACACAGACTATGTTCCAATTGACACACAACTAGATGACAATGCTTAGCAATGATAAACTGTTAATTGGAAATATGCATTCGATTTACATTAATACAGCCGCACATGCAAGAGATAACTTTGAATACCATAAACCCACGGGTTTGGCTATAATCTTGGATTGAGCATCTACAGGGTAGTACCATGCCACTTTAGATCGGTGATGAAGGAGTCTCGAGATGGTGTGATGTGATCAGATGACAACGGTTCTGTGTGAAGCCTTCAATGTTTGGCGCGATCAGGACCCTGCGATTCTTCTCCTGAGAAAGCCCGACACTTTGAAGGGAATCGTCGATGATGAGTGTGCTGTTGGAGAGGATGTGCGCCGATGCTTGAGTCGCGAACTCCCCGGGAATACCAACCTGCAATTGTACCAGACCCCAGAATGAGTGATTGTAGGAGGATGATGATAGCTAATCCACAAATTTCCCAGAAGTGTAGCTACGCTCACCCTGGATGCCTCGCTAGTGAACTACACTCCCTGCGGTAAAGGCATAATGATGTGTCCAAATTCGTGATACCCAAATATGGAACACCATCCAAAATAAATACTTCTCCAAATGAAGACGACCCAGGCATTAGAAAAATTGAAATATTATTTGAGCGTCGCCCAAGAGAGGTCGGCCAGATTAATTTCTAATTTAAATGTTATTTTTCAATAATTTAAATTTATCATTAAATATTTAATTATTAGTTATTATTATAGTTTTAAATGCAAACTTGGTGTTTAAAAATACCCATATCATTTTCCCTCCAAATTACTCAAGCAATTTCGGGGACATTACACTTTGGCTGTTCACACTTTTTGCATGAAGAGAATAGCCATTTTTTTTGATACCTAGCTTTATTACTCAAGTCTAACACATGTTGCATTGTGGACCCATAACCCATAGGTTGTAGAGTCATTTTCACATCTTTAACTTTAGAAAATGGGATATTTAAATGAGTTGAATGTTTTTTAGGATTAGAAATGCGGACATGTCAACTTTACAGGGGTGAGAGACAACCTCTAAATTTATTTATTTATTTATGTTTGAATAAATCGTAAGTATTGAATTAAAATTAAAATTATAATACCTTAGTTACTTAAGAAAATGAAAGATTAGATCATCATCCTTGAATTAAAAGTCAAATTTTAAATACCTTAGTTAAATAAAAGAATCAACAAAACTATCATTTTTTATGAAGTGCTCTATGGGTTGTCATAGTTTATTGTTCATAGAATTTTATCTCAATATGCTAAATGAGATCTTTTTTGCACTTTCTTTATATAATGCACTTTGTTATTAGACTTGATCAACCCAATAACCTTGTACATATGTTTTATTGTATAGGACTAAGACTAAGTTACTGGTACACCCCTTGGGGGTCTCGGTCTTGTTGGACCTGGGTCTGTGTTTCAACCTTGCCGAACTTGGGCAGACTTGAAGTAAATTTTAGCTCCTCACACACCCATGCGACGTATTTTGAATTTTTTTCTGACTTAAAAATCTAAAATAAAGCCCTGCAACGCTAAATTGATGTCCGCCATGAAGGTTTGTGTGGCTTTGAAGGTCTTAATTTGGGTCTTATTGGGAATGCAAAATGATGTACACCATGAAGGTTTGTGTGGTTTTGGAGGTCTTAATTTGGGCTTGCTGCCCCTAGACCCTGCGAGGGGCATTGCCCCTGAACCACGATGGGTGCGTTGCCCCCAGACCCCCATGAGGGGTGTTGCCCCTTGACCCTGTTGAGGGTGTTGCCCCTTGACCTCGTTGGTGGGACTGCCCCCAGACCCCTCCGAGGGGCATTGCCTACAAACTCTGGTTGAATTCATTTGATTTTCCATGTACTCTCCAAGTCCAAGTTTCCAAGTTTTCCTATAAGTTTTCATCTATAATATCGTCATCTAATTGGACAATCTTCCCTAATGGTTACCTGCAAGGAGAAATGCAGCAATGTAGTTAATTTTAATAATAATATATATCATGACATTTGAGTTTTAGTAATTGACATTCTAATGTTTTTTATTTTTATGGTGGTTTTGTTTATTATACTATATATGATGCTGTGTGGTATTTTGAACTCAACTACTGTTGTATATATGTATGTATGTATATGTATGTATGTGTATGTATGCATATGTATCTATGTTCATATATATATGTACATATATTGTGAAGAGCGGTGCAAAATTTGATTCCAAAATTTCTGTTTTGACCAGTGTTCCACGGGCCTGGGGGACGGGGAAACGGGGGGACGGGGAAACGCGTTTCGGAGACGGGGGGACAAAGGGCCTAAGTTTGGGGACGGCGGGGAGACGGCGGGGGACGGCGGCGGCGGGGTGGTGGGGTGGTGGTGCTGATATAGTTATAAATATACTTATAGTACTTGAAAAACTAGTTTTGAAAGGATGTATAACAGTATAACAATATAAGAATTACATTTCAAATGAAACTATAGGAAATTACTCAAATTACTAATTAGTAAAATTATAACATAGCAAAATTTGAAATACTAAATCTAAATACGAAGATATCTTGAATGCTAATTGCTAAATAAAATTTGACAAATGAAATTGTTTTTGTAAAATTGAAGGTAACTAGTGGAGAGTACCTAGAAAATCAAATGAATTCAATGGGAGTTTGTGGGCAATGCCCCTAATGGGTTTGAGGGTTAGCGCCCTTAGTGGGGTCAAGGGGCAGTGCCCCTTGCGGGGGTCTGGGGGCAACTCAAGGGGCAGCGCCCCTTGCGGGGGTCTGGGGGCAGCGCCCCCAGCGGGGTCAAGGGGCAGCGCCCCTTGCAGGGGTCTGGGGGCAGCGCCCCCAGTGGGGTCAAGGGGCAACGCCCCTTGCGGGGGTCTGGGGGCAGCGCCCCCAGCGGGGTCGAGGGGCAGCGCCCCTCGCAGGGTCCCGGGGCAGTGCCCTGGGCGCGCTCCCTGTCGCGATACAGGGCGGGGTCGAGGGGCGGAGCCCCCGCCGCCAAGCCCAAATTAAGACCTCCAAACCCACACAAACCTTCATGGTGTACATCATTTTGCATTAACAATAAAACCCAAATTAAGACCATCAAAGCCAGACAAACCTTCATGGAACACATCTCCTAGTCTCCCAGGAAACTCCTGGGCGTCTCCCAAGAAACTCCTGGGCGTCTCCTAGTCTCCCAGGAAACTCCTGGGTGTCTCCCAAGAAACTCCTGGGCGTCTCCTAGTCTCCCAGGAAACTCCTGGGCGTCTCCCAAGGAGACTTGGAGACTTGGAGACGTCTCCTAAGGAAACTTGGAGACTTGGAGACGTCTCCTAAGGAAACTTGGAGACGTCTCCCCGTCTCCCCGTCTCCGCCCGTCTCCGGCGGCGCTTTGGTGGCGGTGGCGGGACGGCGGGGGACGCCAAGTACCCGTCCCCCCGTCCCCGGGACGTCCCCGTTTCCGAAACGGGTCATATTTTGGGGGGAAACGCGTCCCCGTGGTTCACTGGTTTTGACCCCTTTGTAACTTTGACAACAGCTGATGTGTGAGTTGATATTACGCTGTTATAAATCTCTGATTGTTTGTTTGATTTGAAGGGAGCTCGTTTGTATTTTGTGCTGTATTTTCCTTTGGACTGATAACTTCTTTCTTGTCTCAAGAAAACAGGGATTATGCATTCAAGAGTAATTATAAATGCTGATATTTTCCATATGCACAATTTCCATGTTGTTGCATCATATCTCCATTAGAATCTAAATATGAAATACGTCATAATACTACCCAAAAAGACTACTGAGAAATGCATACAGGAAACTAATAATCCTATATCAGGACGTAGGTGAGGCTGCGAGTTAAGGACAGCAATGAGAATATTTGATTAGCGTCAATACACGGCTGTTACAACAGAAATAGACACGATTTCCCTGAGTTTACATTAACTGAGACTTCATTCAACTCCATGAATTTAGCAACCAGACAATCCCCTTCTTAACAAGTAGCTATATCACATCCAAGCTACAAACATTACATTAAAGGATGCTCAAATCAGGTTAGGCCAGTTGGTACTCAGCTAAAATCAGCATTAAACATTTCCTTTCCACCCTGAATACAGATGACTGTCTTCATCTAACATACAAAACACAGACCACCATTGGAAAATTTCAAAATTGCATATCAATATTGTTTTGGACTGTATGAGCAGTCTGTAATACAACTTCTGAGTGTGAAACAAATTAAGAACACATACAGCAGTTATTAAAGGTGCTTGCAGCAAATGGTATATAGTCTCTGAGTGAGATTCCTTCAAACTAATGACAACAGTTTGTGTTTAGGTTAACATCACACAGAAAATAATAAGCAAAGTGCTTGACCCGACCTGGAGATGTCTTCAATGCCTTGGTGCAGCTCCCAGCCTCCTATGAAAAGCCACGAATCAACTTCTCCAACTCACGTTTTGCCTTCAGCTGTCCACAAAACCCTTTCAGCAACCACGTTTTTGCTTCTATTTGGCTCGCCTGTGTTTCTTGGTGCCAAATGACCCTCTTAGCTCTGTCAAAGGCCCACGAACCAGCTTACAGAAGCTTCAAAATTGCGTATGCAGCAACTCGCGTTTTCCTTTGTTTTGTTCAGTTCTTCCAAGAGAAAACCTCGAACTCCAATCTGAACTCATATTCCCAACTCGACTCTCAAAGTTGTGATAGCTCAGTTCGTGATTACTTCAAAAAAATCAGCTAGGGGTGATAGTTTCACACCTGAAACTGAAGTTGCAGGTTCTCAAACCCTAACTCAGAGAGCACGTATCAAGAAGAATGTTCATTGAACAAAAAAGTGTCTTCAAAATATGCGCTTCCACCATATATTTCCTTCATGCCTGCAAGAGACTCCTTTTCTTTTAATTTGCATGCCAAAATAAAGTGACTTGTTTTTACAAGGTATGATTTTAAATATCTTAAGTCACTTTTTTTTTCAACATCACATAAAGTGACTTTTATAAAGTCCACTTTAAATTAAATAATTCATCGACTCATTTTTGTCCCATTTTACTTAGTCACTTTATATGAAGATAATTTAATTAATTATTTAATATCACATTAAAAGAGTAATTTTGAACCCATGTGATAATTAAACAATTAAATAAATGATTCCCCTTGTCTTTGACACTTGCCCTTGGGAATTAGGAAGGCAAGGCAACACCTTGCTTAGCTGGCGAGAAGGGGAGATTACATATATACATATGCATTTACATGTATACATTTATACATATTTATATATATACTTATATGTGTGTGTGTGTGTGGACGAACCCAAATTGAACCCAACCGGCAACCCCGATTTTTTTTTGATTGAATCCGCAAATTGAACCCTGGAACCTGAACCCGAACCCAAACCGGTAACTTAGGACTAAGATATCAGTGTTGTTTACTTCTGTCCTTGATGTTATTTGTGACCAAGTTAGGTATTATAAACACGTTGACTATAATAATAATCCAATTTACGTTACATCCTTGTTGGATTCATTCTTGCCTGAAACCTTTGTTTCAACAAATAGATGAAATGGTATGAACTTTGTTTAAAGATAATTGTGTATTCGTTTTCTTTCAAGTTTCAACTGTATTTGGTATATGAAAATAGGATATGCATCTAGTTCGGAATGCATGATTATCATCTTGGAATATATTTCAAGTATATATTATATGGTATTCAATGATGAATACTTGCATAGTATGGGAAATGCATGCCATTCACTAGGTAAGTGTTAAGTGAACACATGATAATACTTTTTACAAATTTTATATTGAAGTTACATGCAATACATTAGAACATCTATGTTAAACAAAATGAGCTACGTGGGTTAGAAATGATAAAATTAAAAGATATGAGATGAAACATATAGAATAGCATTAGCTCTTCAGTTTTTCATTTATCAATGTCAATATTGATCACATAGATATGCATATACATATATATGTACATACAGACATATAGGATGAGCATCATGTTAAATGACAAACAGAGACGCTGCTGTAGAAAGTGATATGAATTTGTGAGTATTTTTTTGTTTGCAAATTATGAGGTATTTTGTTTATTGGCATTATGAGAGCTAATGTTTATTGTAAGTGTCATATTAGCATACCCAAACCCCAAGCCTGTTCCTGTACGAGGACCACAAATTAGTTTAGTGAACCATGGTTTGACAATAGGTTGCAGCTTCTACATCAAGGAGTCATTAAATTGAATTTGGATGGGGCTGCTAAAGGGAAACCAGGAAGAGTGATATGAGGTTGTGTGATTCAGCATGCAATAAACTCAACATTGTGCATGTAAGATAATCTTGCATATGAAAAACTACACCACGAAACAAACAGACACACACACACACAAGTTAGGCTTGTGCACAAACTCTACTAAAGAAAAATACAAATATTTTTGGGTGATGCAAGAATGTGCGGACCCCAAGGTTGCTTCTGCATCAGGATGATTTGATTAATTAGATATGACCTACTAAAGACAATGATTTACCTCTCCATATTGGTAGTTTACTTTGAATTCTATCTAGTAGCTTTTCAATCCTTAACAGATGATTTCTATGTCAATAATGATACCTTAGGTAGCAGCTAGGCAGGATTCCAATCACAAATTCTAAAATTCTTGAAAACTCCTGAAATTCTGTCATTAATAAAGAAAATCTTTGAATTTTTTACATTAATCCTTAGCTCTGCTGCCTTCCTGTACCAGTCTAAATCATTTTATATCCGCAGGCTTCTTTGATTGTTACTTCCTTATATAGCAGTCTATCATCTGTGAGTTGAAGATGTGTAATGCTATCAACCTTTGAGGTGATCTTCAAGGCTATAAACATTTTCATTTTTACTTCATATGTGATTACTGGGGATTAGTAATGGATTTTCTTAGCGTAATGCTACTATGTTACAAATTACATCCAGAAATAAACCATCATATATGAGTTTCAGTTGTGTACACAATTATTATGTGAGGTGTATTAAACAATTTGAAAACCACATTATATAAGTAGATGAATCTCAACCTTTGAAGAGATGTAGCTTAGGTTAATAACAATTCTTTTAAGAAAAGGGATATTCTGTGTCAAAACCTGCTAGCAGAGAAAATTTCATAAAATAGGACATCGCACTTCATTCTATTGGTCCATTGTATCAATAATTTATTTATTTGCAAACATCTAACGTACTTCATACATACTATAGACAGGCTAGTGTGCATGAAGCAGTGATAGTGTTTTCTTAGTTTGCTTAATTTCTTTACGTTATTTGTCATTTCATTACTTTGGAATTAGCTTTTCTCTATTATGACAGTGATCTGAAAAATAATTAAATTCTAATACTTTAGCCATGTAAATATTTGAACTATGGTGCGTTTTTTCAGCTCTTTCTTTTGGAAGAAGGGGTTAACAACTTAAACCTACTATTTCTATGCAATTCAAATGAAAAATTTATTTTTACTTCAGGCATAACTTTTATAATTCTGATTAAGCAGATGCATGATGAAACACCTGCTCTAGCAAAGGGGGCTGTGACAGCCATGCAAGATCTTTATGATGTAGTCATCCATGATTTGCTGTCAAACAGTCTAAGGTATTATCAGAAATTTTTGATTACAGTTGAGCATTTTCCTTTACTACCAAGGTCAAGGTATCCGTATACAAGTGTTTTACCTTAATTTTCAATGTATTTCATATTCTTGGTACAATGATTTTTCTTATTGAATGTTAGAGAGTCATATGATACTTGGGGAATTGTCACAAAAGCAAGGAACGAAGGGCGTCTCTTCTCAAGGATGGAGTGGCCTAAAGATATGGAAATTGTATGTGATCTAGCAAACTTGAATAAGAATGAGTGTGTTTTGAGCACATGTTATAGTAAGAATTTCATTGTTCGGTTTTCTTTTTGGCCTTTCCTTAGATACTTTTTACTGGGCTTTGCCTTTTGTTTTATTAGGTATGGAAGCTGCTTTTCTACTAGTTTGCTCTGTAACATGACTGCATACATTAAGTCTCAGTGGCCTATTATTTGTGGACATCCCCTACATATTTTTTCTTGTCTCTCTCAAGTGTGTTATATATCCTTATGGATTACAAATTACAAATTATAACTGATTCATATCATTTCTATCAAACAATAGCAAAGAGGAAAGAGAATGTATTAAGTGCAATTTTCTATTAATCCATTGTGTTGGTGGCAAAAAATGATGATATTTGTGAAAATAAGTATTACAAACATAACCGTACTTTTATTTATTTATTTATTTCTGTTCATCTATTTGGTGTGAGTTGGGATATAGAAAGGTCATTTTTCCTTTCACATGGAGTCAGATATTCCATACTCTTTACTGTTTTGTTAGAAAAGTTAACAGACCCATAAACAATTTTGTCTTCCTGTTGTCAGTTTTGTTTTCCTCTTTTCTTCAAGAGAATCTCCTTGTTAGTTGATGGTATGAAACATATAGGATTGCCAGATGTGCATGAATTTGCATCCTTTGCTTTAATTTTTTGTTGATTGCATATTTTGCAAGTGCATTAATCCAATGATTTGAATTTTCGTTTTGAGTGTTAAATGCAGAAAGAGCAGATCAAGAGGTTGCACTTGCTATTGACAATCAAGGACTATGCTGTCAACATACCGAAAAATCTAGAGGCAAGACGTCGCCTAGAATTTTTTGCAAACTCGTTATTCATGGACATGGCACCTGCAAAACCTGTGCGAGAAATCTTATCTTTTAGGTGAATAAAACTGTACTTACATCTTTAGTGGCAATGACTAAATCTACTAATTGTGTGCCTCTGCAATAACATTATTTAATATATTATTGCAGTGTCTTTACTCCATACTACAGTGAGACTGTGCTCTACAACGTGTCTGAATTAGAGAAGGAGAATGAAGATGGAATTACTATTCTCTTTTATCTTCAAAAGATTTTCCCAGGTACTATAATTTTTGTTTCTGAATAGTAGACAGATTTATTGTCAGGGTTTTGTATAATTCCGTAATACCTCATTCTTGTGTATGACCATCTTTGTTTAATACACATACATGCATGACAACAGGTAGACAAACCCATGCACACAATCATATATATAGCAAAGTATTTCTAGTATTCTAATTGTTTGATAAAATGTCAACTTTATGGAAGGAACATACACAGAGCTGAAACTTTGTTGTTGAGTCTGGAGAGAATAAGATGCTAGGGTCAATTCAAGGAGTATTAAAATCCTGCTAGGTTGCTAGTACTAGTGTAGTGAATTCTCCAAATAGTAAATCCTTATTTGTTTGAAGAATTTATTTGCTGGCCAATATCTTTGACTAAGATTATTATTCAGTTGTTGGCAACTAGCTCACTGTCTATTTGAATGAAACTATCGATCATGTTGGCTCATATAACAGGGGAGAAACACAAACTCAAACATTGAATAAATTGAACTTTCTCTGGAACATGATATTTGCTATAGACATAAATAACTCTTCACATGACAACTCTTTACTTTCACCATTGAGATGTTCCAAATCTAAATTCTTGCAATTTTCTAGCTTCTCTGAATTTTTATGTTTTTTCTAGGTGCTATCAAACTGAAACAAATTAAAATATCAACCAATATAGTAACTTAGGACCAACCACAATAAAATTGGAAGAAGAGTTTAGCGATTGCAGTTTATTCAATTTCATAGCAGTTCCAAAACAAATACAATAAGCTGATCTGGAAATGTATATCTCAGAATTACATAGACAGTCATTAACTCATTTAATAACCCTTGAATTTTGATGCTGATTGACTGCAATTGGTCTCCCGAGACCCTTCAGTCGATCGATATGTTGACACCCCAAATATGCCGTGTTCTTTTATGGCAGTGATCCAAATGCTGCGCTAGGGATTCTTTCTGAATGCTGTTATGACAGTAGTTATTCACCAAGTGTGAAGATCTGAATTGCACTGAAATATGATGCTGCCTCCTGATTGGTGTCACACTCCAATCTGCTGTGTGGTAATCTTATAGAAGAATGTGGCACACTGATATTTGGATCTGCAGCAGCAAGATGTGGAAGGATACGGCTGGCTGGGACTGACTGATTCTACTCATGTGTGACTGATGCAATCTATGGATGGTACTGTCAACCCTAAACACCGACCAGATGGTTGTATTTGATACTGGCTCTCTGAGTTGAAAATCAGGTTACAAGAGCTATAATGTGCCTGGTTGAGTCTAGCAATGGTGTGCAGTTCATAAGACCTACCTTGTAATCCCAAGGGCCTCCCTTCTAATCCCAAGCCTAAAATGATGATGCCAATTAGATTTTCCTTGCAAACTGTAATTGGTGATTGTAGCAGGCTGTCAAAGGTGGGGACAGGGGACAACAATGAAGGATCTCCCAACAGAGAGCCATGTCAACAATCCTCTCAACTGCGCTTAGGCTTACAGGTGTTGTGGATGTCTTCTTGAACTGGTGCAGCTCACTTTAGTGAATGGTATGTTTTGAATTGGTGATTGAGCAGAATTACATGCAATTCCAACCACCAGAATCCTGAAAATGACAAACTCACTCTGATTTAGTTCACCATGCAACTCTTAATTTAAAATTGCCAAGTATGAGGTGAGGGGTTTTTTCCTAACCTCAGACACTGCAGTCAAGGGGTTTTCGTTCCTGAATGCACATTCAGATTCGAGCTCAAGTGACAATGCAAACTGGAAATTAGATGATGCCGAGAATGAATGCTAGGTCTTATAAGTATACCTTACTTGATTTGGACCCTTGGGTACCAATTTCCTGCCAAACACTTTTACTTGAATTTTATTTATGTATTTTACTTTACTTTATTATTATATACTTATTTATTTATTATTACTTACTACTGTTTGTAAACACTTTTTTAATTTTAATACTTTTTATTTGGGAAAAGGGACATTAAAACCACATGCTCATCATATTATACCTACATTTTTGAATCTTGTTTTGGTGGATATACAAATTTGTGCCCTCACATATTTGAATCCACTCACCAACTTGGTTGCTCCATTTTGTCTCTGTTTAGAGATGTTTTATGACATGTCATAAGCTGCTCAACAAGTGTAACTCCTTACATCTTTCTTATGTGTCATTAATGCTTTTTCATTTTTGACGTGTGAGGCCTAATTTCTAAAGTCCGTAACTCTTGTTTTGGGATATTGATGGAACCCTAATTTCAACATTTTTTGGGGCTGAGAAGACTTCTAGAGCCCTTAAAATTGCATTTTTAGTTCTTAACAATAGGATGCAAGATTGAGACACCTTTCCCTAACATGAACGCTGCTTGGACCAAGGGCAGTGTTCTCTGTCCAGCAACATAGAGGTAAGGGTAAAATGATTGTTGAATTAAGGCTAAAAACTTATAAAAGCATTTTGTTTGTACTAGATTGAGTTTATTGTTCGATGAATCAAGCCTGTTGAAAGGATGAGTATTAAAATGAATGTTTATGGTTGCTTGGGAGAGTTCGATTCTTGGCTACCACTAAAATAAAAGTTATCCATTATCTGTTATTGGGGTGGTTTTACATTTTCTTGGGCTTGTTCTTTGTGATAAGATATGCTGAGAAATTTTAATTATTTATTATTTTAAGTTGGAAAAATTGCTAGATGAATGGAGTAATTTTCTGGAACGCATTGGTCGACATGAAAATACACTTGATTTTGAACTTAAGGAGAATCCCAATGATCTTTTGGAATTGCGTTTATGGGCATCTTACCGAGGGCAGACTTTAGCAAGAACTGGTATATTGCTTTCTTGGTTGGACAATCAATACCTCTAATTTTAAGCAGAATTATCAAATACTTTTTATTTGAGAAGCCAGCCTATTTTGTGTGGTTTTTCTAATTGAACTAATCAATATGCAGTTAGAGGAATGATGTACTACAGAAAAGCTCTTATGCTACAGAGTTACTTAGAAAATCCATTACATGGTGGTAATATTTCTCTTTATATCTATATAATATATTGTATATTTTTTGAGATTTACTATTTGGTTTTCCTTTAATATCTTTCTCACCATTTAAATTTTTAGACATTGAGGATGGCATTTCTGGAGCTGACATGACAAATGCACAAGGATATGAGCTATCTCGTAAATCACGGGCTCAAGCAGATATAAAATTTACATATGTTGTAACATGTCAAATTTATGGACAACAGAAACAAAAACATGCATCAGAAGCTGCTGATATTGCTCTATTAATGCAGAGGTAGAATCTGAATTGATATAAACTTTTTGTTTTTACATTATGTACTCTGGAATCATGTGTTGCAGTATGTTTTAGCTTTTGTTCTTATGATGGATACCTTGCTTTAAAATATATTGAGGTCAAAGTACCTTTTGTTGTCCATCAGAAATGAGGCCCTTAGGGTGGCCTATATTGATATTGTTGAGAGCCTTAAAGATGAGAAAACACACAAGGAGTTCATTTCAAAACTCGTCAAAGCTGATGCTGATGGAAAAGAGCAGGTATATTTGATTACTAGTTAGCATTTTGATGTCAGACAAAGAGTTATTCTAGATTTTGAAACAATCAGATAACTACACAATTATAATGTACCAACAAAAAAAGAATTTTGTGTTCATAAAGGGAGGAAATCATCTACATGGTTGTTAGTTCTGTTAATAACTGTCTTTGACAGAATAATGTAGGAAAGCGTTTGGATAATGAAACATGATAATACTTGTTGATATTGTTGAATTGAAATTTTGTAATGCCATTTGAAAAAAATCAAATGGATAGCCTACTTACAAAAGAAAACAGTTTTAATATGAACATTGCCAGTCATTGTTAAGGTTTGTGAATGCATCTATATGGTATTAAATTTTTTATAGTAAGTTGCAATTCTTCTGGGGCTTTAATCCAGTATATGATAGTAATGATTCTACTGTTGTTCCCTAAAGACTCAATTATTGATGGACTTTCAGACATAACTAGAATAGGACATATTATTTAGAATATGAGTTCTGCCGTTGAGTATATTCTAAATAAATTACACAAATGCCATTCAGGGAACTGGCAAGTACATAACTTCCAACGGCACATGTAGTGACCTTTTAACTGTACAAAAATTCTCTTAACTTGCTTGAGGCCATAATCTTTTCTGCACAGATTTGAAATCAGTAACCATTGTTTTTGAAAGTGCATAACTCTCAAGAGGAATCTATATAGGCAATAAAAATTCACCTTGGATTTGATCCATTTATTGGTTTTGCTTCTCTTCAGAACCCCTGAACTGTTGTTCTCGGCACAAAAGAGCTTTTCAAAGTGTTTCAAGTTACATTGTCTTATTTGAGTGTAGAGTTCTCATTAGTTTATTTTTCCAACATTTAATGATTTGATTCAAATAACTTCCAGCCATAGACGACAAATGAAAAGGTAAAATTATTTTGTGTAAAAAGGGAAAATGACTTATTTGCTTAGTTGTGTCTTAGATTATAGTGGATCATACATCAAAGTCTGTTTTTTCTGTGTTCTACACAAATTAATGGAGAATTTTGGGCAAGTTTCTGATACTTTTGCCCCAATGTTCAGTATCTGCAGACAGAGAACAGTTTTATCCAGATGTTGCTGATTCCTGTCAAAACTATTTTTTGTTCTTTTCTTTTCCTTCTCTTGAATGTTGTTTACAAATATTCTGCTCATGCAAGCTAAATGTGAGACCGATAAAAGCTCTTGTGAGTCTTATTAAACACTTATACGAGCACCTTATGGGCACACACACTAGAAATCACATATGGAAGAGCAAAAGTCAGTATTGAGAAATCCTTTTTAATTTAGAAACCACATCCACTTTAGAAGTCAGCTATGGAAGACCATTAGTGACCACTTAGAATTCAACACGAGATGTCCCTATGGGCATTTGAACATTGGGTTTCCACAATGAAAACTGAATCTGCTAACCAGTTAAACTCAATGGCTTGAACAATAAAACCAAATTTACACAAGAACTAGTTCATATAATAAAGATGAGTTTGTAGATGTGACTAAAAATGCTGTTTGTTCAGATGCTAATTCATGGATTTCAAAGATATACATGTTGGCGTAAGAACTAACACCTCTGGAGTGCAAGTTGGTACGAACAGCTATGCACACTATGTGATGAGTGCTCTTCAAATTAGGAGGGAAGCTCCTTCGTTGTGCGGACAAAATGCTTGAAAGAGTAAACTAAACTAATTCCTATCTTTTTGTCTCAGCTGAAAGAGGCACAAGGTTTGCAATAAACTTCAAACATTGCAGCCAAGGATTTTCTGGTTTCACAAGACTTAACTACAACTCAAAACTAACTTATACTATCCAATGCCCTCAAGAAATTAGAGCATTAGGAAACGGAGCAGGAATGATTATACGATAACTTCTAAGACAGGATTTCCAAGGAGGTGACGACGCCTTTCTGAGGCGTAGGCTGAAAGAAAAGTTATTGGCAACAACATCAGACGATGAACTCCACTTCTGAATTCCCAAGGAGGTGACGACACCTTTCCGAGGTGTAGACATGAAATAAGCTCATTAACACAATAACAACGAATAATAAGCCTTGATTCTAAATTCCCAAGGAGGTGACGACACCTTTCTGAGGTGTAGATATGAAAGAAAGCTTATAAACACAAGAACATGAAACAATGATCATTCAACCAAAGTGAACATATACAAAATAGCAATATTACAGGCAAATCTGGCTCAACATATATTACTATCGCGTGCAAAAGTTATGTACAAATGAGCAAAAACTCTTATTTATAGACATCAAAAGGTGTAGCGAACCCTAAAATCACCTTGAGTCAACTACAGTCTTGCAATGCATGCAAGATTATTGCTAAACCCTAATAAAGCAAACTATATAGTTAACTGGAAAGCTACCATCAGTTAATGGGTACATCTATTCTAAAGGGACAATGTGCAAGCATGCATGTCCTTATTGAAAGCAAGTTAATTGGAACACTACCATCAGTTAACGAAAACCCTAAATGAAACTCCAAGTGAACATAGGTAATCCCATAATAGACATGCATGAGATGTGACAACGAGTTAACTTGAAAAGGTAACGCCAAGTTTAACTCCTGTGTTTAATGTCAATCCTGAGAGGTGGAAACTGAAGTTTACTGGCTATGATCTCGAGCAACCAACCCCTCCACAAGGTTGTTGACTGTATCACTGTCTGGAGCACTGATACTCTGTCGAAGTATACTGTGTCTGTGCAGCATATCCTCACCAGCTGTGATCTGACATTGAAGTTCACCTCCGCTCCTGGTTGCTTCATCGAGCAACACTTACATGACTGTAAGCTGATCCATCTTACAGCCAACGGTTTCCCCACTGAAAATACTATGAATGAGTGCCTGGAGCTCTGACTGTATGTCGGAAAGCTCAACATATGCACCACCCTGAATCTGATATCGACATGGTATGCGAGAAACGAGAATTCTCACGTACCAGAGTGCACTAGTGACGTGCTCTCTACTCTCAACCAAATCTAATGCCATCGTTTCCTCTATCTTTGCCTTGAAAACTAACTATGTCTTCCAAGCGTAGATAGCCTCTTTATCTTCTGCATCTATGATTGATTCATATGCCACACTCAGGTGAGCAATCATTATGTCATCTCGGGGTCTGTCCATCGCCATGTCTCGCTCCTCATCTTGGAGACGTAGATGGAGTTCGCGTGCATTGTACCATAACTGGTATAACTCTGCAAGCACAAAGCAGCCTCTAGTAACAAACTCCTCCTCTCAATTGTAATGTCCCCTTTTTCAGCGTGATCTTGTTTTGCGATGGTTAGCCTATTTCTTGGACCCTTGTGGGCTAGCCAGATTGGTTTGAGGGTCAGTGGTACTTTCTGGAGAGGTTGATTGTTCTTGTTTTCAGAGGCCAGTGATTGGATCACAGCGAGCGTTGGCATTTCAGGAGTCCACAGCTTCTGACGGCACAGGAATATTCTGAGTTTTGAGCGAGTTATGAATTTTTAAGTGATTAAGTTAATTAATTAATTTAATGTCTTTTATTAAAGTCACATCGACTTTAATATATTTTATATCACTTAAATTATTCAAAAGGGTGATTTAATATTTTAAATGACTTAAAATATTAAAAGTGCGCTCAAGTATTAAGTCTTAACTATGGAGAAAGACTTAATTAAATATTAAAAGATTTAAATGATGCAAAAAGGGCGTACTTTCTTGAAATGCGTGCCATTTAGGTATAAAGCATTTCTCTGGCAAATGAAACTCATCTTTTGACCATTTCACTTTGCCTTGAGCATTTTTCCTGTGCATTCTCCTGTGATCAGCTTTGAACAAACTGCCATTGAAGAACGATACCTCTTTAGTGTGAGCACTCTTGAGATTGTGAAAGATCAGTCGAATCAGTGCATGTTGAGAGCTTCAGCCAGAGGTTCTACAGATTCATACAGAGATTATTCATATTGAGATTGTTTGTCGTTTGCTAATAAATGAGGGTTTCTACTCTTGGCGCATCCTTCTTCACAGACAGAGGTTTCCAGCAGAGTTTACTTGCATTCTTTTCATAGCCGTACGACCTACATTGGGATTTCTGTCTAGAGAGAGGCGTGTGAAGGAGAAAGCTGAAACGCCTCCCTTTGGTTTGATTTTGGTCTTCCATCATGGGCGTCCAGTATTTCTAGAGCATTGTATCCAGTTTCTGAGCAGGAGAAATGAGTTCTGGAGATTTGGCGTGCCTATATGCTTGTTTTCACCATTTCCGGCTGTAGATCTGGCAACTTCTTTATTTAAATAATCTGGAGCTATTTTGGTATGTGTATCACTTGCATTCGATTTGTCTCAATAAAATAATGCAATCTACACTCTCTTTCTGAAGCAAATAGTGTTTATTTTCATTTTATGAGCAATTATGATGTGCGCCCCTTCTCTTCTGTCTCTCAAACATTCTCTTAAAAATTAAATAACACATAAAGACTTAAGAAAATAAGGGTTTTGAGTTGAGAGCCAGCAGGGCTCATCACAGTGGTATCAGAGCTCACATCCTGCCAGCTTGTGGGGTTTGAGAAATTTATTAAGTCACACAAAGAGGGTTTTGGCAAATTCTATTCCAGAGGGGGTCCTAGAAATCAGAGAGGTGATCAAAATCCTTTCCCACCGTTTCCGTTTGCAGATCAGGAAGAGGAATTAGATTGGGACAATATGGCGAACAGGGCTGGAGAAAGTTCTCACAGGAATCCTTGGGAGGATGAGGACAGAGAAGCTAAAGACGTGCTCAGAGGTATGGTTGCAAGGCAAGAACAGGTGGCGACTATTCTTCAACAACTCAGCACGAATGTTCAAAATTTGACAATGAACAGGGCTCATAGTTTGGATCCAGATCGTGATGGCAGTATCCACAGAGAGCTTCATAGAGTCATAGCTCCAGCACGTACCTATGAGAGAGCTACATGTCCTACGTTCACCAGAGATGATGCTGAGGAAGTGGACGAAGTTGAACAGGGTGGAGAGATTAATTTTGCAGATAACATTATGGTTATGCATGATGAGTGGGATGCATTGCCACCAAGAGTTAAGGAGCACCTTAACTTCGACAGATTCATAAGCCAGAAGAGAGAACACACTAGAAGCAGGAATGACAGGAGGCCTAGACACAAGCAAAATGATCTCAAACAGGCTACCAACAAACTAACCTTAGTTCACTATGATGGCAGTGGTAGAGTTACAGCACGTGCCTGGGTGAGTAAGTTGGATACATTCCTGACACTACGTCCTATGCCAGAGGAAGATGCTATACGATTTGCAGCTCTCCACCTTGATGGCATAGCACATGACTGGTGGATTCATGGCATGGCTACACTACACCATGATAGGATTACCTCGTACCAGGAGTTTACTGATAGACTGGTAGAGAGGTTTGATAGACGTGATCCTGAGCTATTCTTCAGAGACCTTGCTCAGTTGAAGCAGTTGGGTAGCTTGGAGTCTTATATTGGTGAGTTCCAGAAGCTCTCGGTTATGGTTACCGGAATCTCAGAGAGGAGACTTGTCATTCTATTTGTAGAAGGTCTCCATGAGCCAATGAAAGGTTGGATCAAGGCATTCGATCCACCTACCTTGCACGAAGCTATGAGAAAGGCTCGTAGCATGGAACTTACAGCTTCACGTGGTAAGTTCACTTCAAATGCAGAAGCATCTTCATCCTATAGTGATAGCAAATCAGAACCTAAGGAATCAGAAAAGATTGATGAAAAGAGGAAGTTTGCAGCTCCTTTGGACCGAGAGACAATAAATGATTTGCGTAGGAGGAAGCTATGTTTCTATTGCAAAGCTCCTTATGACCAAAACCACAATTGTCCTCTTAAGCCTAAGGGTTCAAATAGACAAATGGAGTGGTTTTATGAGGGTGATGACCTTGCTGATTTAACGGACCAGCAAGCTGGTTTTAAGGATGGGAGTATGCGATCTATCATTCTCGTCAACGCAAAAGGTGAGAAGATAGAACCGAAGATTCTAGAGGAGGAGCATGAGATGATTCAGGAGGATTATCATTTTGATTCGAGTCCCATGGGATCAGAGGGGTTTGATTGGTATCAGTACAGTTATGAGGCTCAGTTGGTACAAAATCCTCTTTATGAGGCGGATGCTACATCTTCTCGTGATAATCCGCTCTTTGAGGTGGATGCTGATTCTACTTTTGACCCTGATTTAGGCAAGAGCGTTGATCATAGTATTGGAGATTCCGTCAGTGCATCGAGATTTCAGACAGAGCTCGTTGAGGAGATTTCCAGTGTGTACATGGTCAGGAGTTTACATAGTTTCACTTTCAGTCATCATGTACATGACCTGTTTCAGATGCACAATTCTGGTATGCACGTGTTAGACATGTTGGATGATAGCATATCTCGTGCGGTTTTAGGGAGCAAGTGTTGTCAGTGGTTTGACTTGCTTTCTTATGAGTTCCTTTCTCCTATGACAGATGGTGTTGAGATTGACAGGGTACAGCATGATGATCCAGTTGATCAGATTTGGGAGTTACAGGAGACAGTTGATGACAGTAGGGACATTTCACGGCACTATCCTTGGGATCCTGGTGGAGTGGTTGATTCTTTGCTGTTGAGATTGCTTGCGGACAAGCAATTTCCGGGAGGGCGGACTGTAATGTCCCCTTTTTCAGCGTGATCTTGTTTTGCGATGGTTAGCCTATTTCTTGGACCCTTGTGGGCTAGCCAGATTGGTTAGAGGGTCAGTGGTACTTTCTGGAGAGGTTGATTGTTCTTGTTTTCAGAGGCCAGTGATTGGATCACAACGAGCGTTCGCATTTTAGGAGTCCACAGCTTCTGACGGCACAGGAATATTCTGAGTTTTGAGCGAGTTATGAATTTTTAAGTGATGAAGTTAATTAATTAATTTAATGTCTTTTATTAAAGTCACATCGACTTTAATATATTTTATATCACTTAAATTATTCAAAAGCGTGATTTAATATTTTAAATGACTTAAAATATTAAAAGTGCGCTCAAGTATTAAGTCTTAACTATGGAGAAAGACTTAATTAAATATTAAAAGATTTAAATGATGCAAAAAGGGCGTACTTTCTTGAAATGCGTGCCATTTAGGTATAAAGCATTTCTCTGGCAAATGAAACTCATCTTTTGACCATTTCACTTTGCCTTGAGCATTTTTCCTGTGCATTCTCCTGTGATCAGGGTTTGAACAAACTGCCATTGAAGAACGATACCTCTTCAGTGTGAGCACTCTTGAGATTGTGAAAGATCAGTCGAATCAGTGCATGTTGAGAGCTTCAGCCAGAGGTTCTACAGATTCATACAGAGATTATTCATATTGAGATTGTTTGTTGTTTGCAAATAAATGAGGGTTTCTACTGGTGGCGCATCCTTCTTCACAGACAGAGGTTTCCAGCAGAGTTTACTTGCATTCTTTTCATAGCCGTACGGCCTACATTGGGATTTGTGCCTAGAGAGAGGCGTGTGAAGGAGAAAGCTGAAACGCCTCCCTTTGGTTTGATTTTGGTCTTCCATCATGGGCGTCCAGTATTTCTAGAGCATTGTATCCAGTTTCTGAGCAGGAGAAATGAGTTCTGGAGATTTGGCGTGCCTATATGCTTGTTTTCACCATTTCCGGCTGTAGATCTGGCGACTTCTTTATTTAAATAATCTGGAGGAGCTATTTTGGTATGTGTATCACTTGCATTCTATTTGTCTCAATAAAATAATGCAATCTACACTCTCTTTCTGAAGCAAATAGTGTTTATTTTCATTTTATGAGCAATTATGATGTGCGCCCCTTCTCTTCTGTCTATCAAACATTCTCTTAAAAATTAAATAACACATAAAGACTTAAGAAAATAAGGGTTTTGAGTTGAGAGCCAGCAGGGCTCATCACAGTGGTATCAGAGCTCACATCCTGCTAGCTTGTGGGGTTTGAGAAATTTATGAAGTCACACAAAGAGGGTTTTGGCAAATTCTATTCCAGAGGGGGTCCTAGAAATCAGAGAGGTGATCAAAATCCTTTCCCACCGTTTCCGTTTGCAGATCAGGAAGAGGAATTAGATTGGGACAATATGGCGAACAGGGCTGGAGAAAGTTCTCACAGGAATCCTTGGGAGGATGAGGACAGAGAAGCTAAAGACGTGCTCAGAGGTATGGTTGCAAGGCAAGAACAGGTGGCGACTATTCTTCAACAACTCAGCACGAATGTTCAAAATTTGACAATGAACAGGGCTCATAGTTTGGATCCAGATCGTGATGGCAGTATCCACAGAGAGCTTCATAGAGTCATAGCTGCAGCACGAACCTATGAGAGAGCTACATGTCCTTCGTTCACCAGAGATGATGCTGAGGAAGTGGACGAAGTTGAACAGGGCGGAGAGATTAATTTTGCAGATAACATTATGGTTATGCATGATGAGTGGGATGCATTGCCACCAAGAGTTAAGGAGCACCTTAACTTCGACAGATTCATAAGCCTGAAGAGAGAACACACTAGAAGTAGGAATGACAGGAGGCCTAGACACAAGCAGAATGATCTCAAACAGGCTACCAACAAACTAACCTTAGTTCACTATGATGGCAGTGGTAGAGTTACAGCACGTGCTTGGGTGAGTAAGTTGGATACATTCCTGACACTACGTCCTATGCCAGAGGAAGATGCTATACGATTTGCAGCTCTCCACCTTGATGGCGTAGCACATGACTGGTGGATTCATGGCATGGCTACACTACACCATGATAGGATTACCTCGTACCAGGAGTTTACTGATAGACTGGTAGAGAGGTTTGATAGACGTGATCCTGAGCTATTCTTCAGAGACCTTGCTCAGTTGAAGCAGTTGGGTAGCTTGGAGTCTTATATTGGTGAGTTCCAGAAGCTCTCGGTTATGGTTACCGGAATCTCAGAGAGGAGACTTGTCATTCTATTTGTAGAAGGTCTCCATGAGCCAATGAAAGGTTGGATCAAGGCATTCGATCCACCTACCTTGCACGAAGCTATGAGAAAGGCTCGTAGCATGGAACTTACAGCTTCACGTGGTAAGTTCACTTCAAATGCAGAAGCATCTTCATCCTATAGTGATAGCAAATCAGAACCTAAGGAATCAGAAAAGATTGATGAAAAGAGGAAGTTTGCAGCTCCTTTGGACCGAGAGACAATAAATGATTTGCGTAGGAGGAAGCTATGTTTCTATTGCAAAGCTCCTTATGACCAAAACCACAATTGTCCTCTTCAAGCCTAAGGGTTCAAATAGACAAATGGAGTGGTTTTATGAGGGTGATGACCTTGCTGATTTAACGGACCAGCAAGCTGGTTTTAAGGATGGGAGTATGCGATCTATCATTCTCGTCAACGCAAAAGGTGAGAAGATAGAACCGAAGATTCTAGAGGAGGAGCATGAGATGATTCAGGAGGATTATCATTTTGATTCGAGTCCCATGGGATCAGAGGGGTTTGATTGGTATCAGTACAGTTATGAGGCTCAGTTGGTACAAAATCCTCTTTATGAGGCGGATGCTACATCTTCTCGTGATAATCCGCTCTTTGAGGTGGATGCTGATTCTACTTTTGACCCTGATTTAGGCAAGAGCGTTGATCATAGTATTGGAGATTCCGTCAGTGCATCGAGATTTCAGACAGAGCTCGTTGAGGAGATTTCCAGTGTGTACATGGTCAGGAGTTTACATAGTTTCACTTTCAGTCATCATGTACATGACCTGTTTCAGATGCACAATTCTGGTATGCACGTGTTAGACATGTTGGATGATAGCATATCTCGTGCAGTTTTAGGGAGGAAGTGTTGTCAGTGGTTTGACTTGCTTTCTTATGAGTTCCTTTCTCCTATGACAGATGGTGTTGAGATTGATAGGGTACAGCATGATGATCCAGTTGATCAGATTTGGGAGTTACAGGAGACAGTTGATGACAGTAGGGACATTTCACGGCACTATCCTTGGGATCCTGGTGGAGTGGTTGATTCTTTGCTGTTGAGATTGCTTGCGGACAAGCAATTTCCGGGAGGGCGGACTGTAATGTCCCCTTTTTCAGCGTGATCTTGTTTTGCGATGGTTAGCCTATTTCTTGGACCCTTGTGGGCTAGCCAGATTGGTTAGAGGGTCAGTGGTACTTTCTGGAGAGGTTGATTGTTCTTGTTTTCAGAGGCCAGTGATTGGATCACAACGAGCGTTGGCATTTCAGGAGTCCACAGCTTCTGACGGCACAGGAATATTCTGAGTTTTGAGCGAGTTATGAATTTTTAAGTGATGAAGTTAATTAATTAATTTAATGTCTTTTATTAAAGTCACATCGACTTTAATATATTTTATATCACTTAAATTATTCAAAAGCGTGATTTAATATTTTAAATGACTTAAAATATTAAAAGTGCGCTCAAGTATTAAGTCTTAACTATGGAGAAAGACTTAATTAAATATTAAAAGATTTAAATGATGCAAAAAGGGCGTACTTTCTTGAAATGCGTGCCATTTAGGTATAAAGCATTTCTCTGGCAAATGAAACTCATCTTTTGACCATTTCACTTTGCCTTGAGCATTTTTCCTGTGCATTCTCCTGTGATCAGGGTTTGAACAAACTGCCATTGAAGAACGATACCTCTTCAGTGTGAGCACTCTTGAGATTGTGAAAGATCAGTCGAATCAGTGCATGTTGAGAGCTTCAGCCAGAGGTTCTACAGATTCATACAGAGATTATTCATATTGAGATTGTTTGTCGTTTGCTAATAAATGAGGGTTTCTACTGGTGGCGCATCCTTCTTCACAGACAGAGGTTTCCAGCAGAGTTTACTTGCATTCTTTTCATAGCCGTACGACCTACATTGGGATTTGTGCCTAGAGAGAGGCGTGTGAAGGAGAAAGCTGAAACGCCTCCCTTTGGTTTGATTTTGGTCTTCCATCATGGGCGTCCAGTATTTCTAGAGCATTGTATCCAGTTTCTGAGCAGGAGAAATGAGTTCTGGAGATTTGGCGTGCCTATATGCTTGTTTTCACCATTTCCGGCTGTAGATCTGGCGACTTCTTTATTTAAATAATCTGGAGCTATTTTGGTATGTGTATCACTTGCATTCTATTTGTCTCAATAAAATAATGCAATCTACACTCTCTTTCTGAAGCAAATAGTGTTTATTTTCATTTTATGAGCAATTATGATGTGCGCCCCTTCTCTTCTGTCTACCAAACATTCTCTTAAAAATTAAATAACACATAAAGACTTAAGAAAATAAGGGTTTTGTGTTGAGAGCCAGCAGGGCTCATCCCATCAATCCTCCAAACGCTTGCCGTATGCGACCAGGTGATTAAGCTGGCCTTGTTTTGCTTGTGGCTCTAGCATTGGCGGGAGTGTAGCGGTGACATCTGACCTCTGTACAAGGCCCAAAATGTACTGACGAAGCTGTTTGATTTTAGCCTTGAGGGCTGCCTTGTCTTCTTCGTGCTTTAGTATTCTATCCATGGCGCTGTTTGTAGCAACCTGAAGGAGATCAACCTGTGTCTGGCGAGTGCTTCGACCAAGGTTGACTGGGATCACCTCAAAGTCTTGAACTTCAATCTCATCCAAACTCTTTCCCTCTGGAGGTATGGCAGTCTCAACTGCGATCTCCATATCAACATTCCTCTGCACATGGACCTGTTTCTTGATCCTCTTGTCTGGCACATCTTGGTAAGCCTGATCAAAATCAGAATGATCAAGGATGTAAGATGGTTTCCTTCTCTTCCTTCCCAATTGAGCCTCAATGCAAGACTGCTCTCAACTAATGCCACTGGAAGGATCTGTACTAGCAATGAGAGGCTCTGACGAGAGTGAATATGTAGAGGAGTTGCTGCGAGGTGGCGAGTTATGTCCAATTTGATGTGAATTGGGACTGGAGACTGTACTGGTGTCGGTGATGGAACACGATGTTGAACCTCAGGCTCTGGAAAACTCTGAACTGGCTACATGGGTGTATCAATGGCAAGTGCCTTCCCTTTTGAATTGTTAGGCACTTGAGTTTTCTTAGGAGGGTTACTCCTTTTCTTCTATTTGGGTTTAGATGAGGAAGTTAGTGAAGCATCCACCGGTGGCGGCTCTGTTCTAGGCACGACTACCCTTCTAGTCTTCTTGCTGTCAAGGTAAAGTATACTGTTCTGGATAACTCTACTAGACCTCTCTTTTATTGATGTGTACTCCTTGGCCTACCAATCTACTGTCGGCAACAGTTGTGTGTCAACCTGCTCTCTGAAAAATTGAGGAAGTATATCTCCCTCATCATCTGATAAACCTCCCACATCTTCTCCCAAGAAGACAAAAATCTGCGGGAGAGAGAAGCGGCCATAGCTGTGTCTACACACGTGAAAATCGTCATCACAATTCACCCAATAGTCCTCCATAGTAGGCTTATGGTATGCGCTACCATCGAGGTGTGTTGTGCAATGACCCCAAGGATTATAGGCGTGTGCATCGACAAGGTACTTGAGACGAAACTTCTCTAACTCCTGTCCTACAGCTTTGGCATCAACTGCCGTTTTGCACCAATAGATTCCAAACTGCATGGGAAAGTTGGTAGCCTGTTTATGCTTGGGGCGCAAATGACGATAAACATCATGTAACTGCCTCAGGAACTCCATGAAAATTGTCCTATCCGAAGGATAGCGTGGAAGCATGGCTGGATTTCCTGTAAATCCATATATGCGGATGTAGGTATATGTAGGGAACCGAATGAACCAGTTTGCCCAATCAACCATCGCTGCTCTAGCAACTGTCGATATACGAATGTGCAACTCCTAGTCCAAATTTCTCATTGCGTAAGTGAAGAAAGCCTCGCGAACATGCTTGAAGTGACGTTCAGCCTTAGTGAACATGCTTGCAATGAACTGAGATAGGTATGGAGGCGGCCTGAAGTAACTCAGACTGTTGGATGATCTGGAGTATCGAATCTCTTATCTTGACAGGATCTAAGACTGCTTCTGGAAGCACCTTGTGTAGATTCGTATCAACCGTCCCGATGAAGTCGTGGGTCAAGACTGACTTGGTCTTGAATTCGAGCTGAGTGTATTGGATTTTGAAAAACTCGCCTGTTGACTGTTAGAAACCAAGATCAGATTTGCAAACCGAAAAGACCTTCCACAGAAGAGAAAATTAGAAAAAGCAGAGAGGTTGCAAAAGAATGTGCAACATAATATTATTCGAGAATTCAATAATTACAAGATAATGATTTGCTTTATAAAAGCAAAGATGCAAACCCTAATCTTATCTTGAGCAACAAGATAGCTCAACAAGACAAGGATGACAACTAATTAACCTAGGAATTAAATAATTACTTAAGAAAACTTATGTAAAGTGTAATTAAATATTAATTACACCAACATTGACTGTGAACACGACTATATTTTGACAAGTTTTCTGGAAAGCTAAAAATACCCTGCTGAGGCTAAAAATAGCCTATTGGAGGGCAATTTTCGGCAAAAAATCTGAGATATGGGTTTTGTCCAGAAAAAGATTCTAAGACAACCCAAAACATTAGAAATGCGAAAATTTGACTTCTACTCGGCCATGCAAGGAATTTTCAGTTGAGAAAATTAGAGCCTTGAGAATTGTCAGCTTTGTAGTAAATTTTCCTGAAAAATTCTAGCACATGGTTTTTCTCGAGGAAGCTATTCTGAATGAACCTAGAAGATTTGTTTTTCCAAAATTTGCCTATTTCTCGAACATGCGAATGGAATCTGATAGAATTTGGAAGAATTTAAGAAGAAAGACATTTTTTTTATTGCTCTCCTCTGTCAAAATTGCCACTTTAATCTTCAAATTTGCTGATAATTCTGAACTTGCACCTGCAAAAGGAATATTTTGATGTCTCTGAAATTGATTGCTGATGAAATTGCCCAATTCTGGAAGAAAATTCGCCTCTTCCTTGAAGAATTATGAATTTCTGAAGCTGGATGAATGAATTATGATAGGCGCCATGATTAAATAGAGTAAAATCGCGCCATAAAGGACCCTAACTGTGAAAGAATGTTTCTGATTGGACCCCGTCCAGTTGAACTGATACTGACTTGGAGTTCGGATTACAAAATAATAATAAAATATTTGTTATCACGAAATCTAGCAGCGCTAGTTCCACGGATAAGCCCCCTACGAAATTTGTCTGTTTCCTAGGTTAGTGAAGTTCAAGCACGCAAAATGAGGTGATTTTCAATCCACCTCGAAGTGTGTTCCAAAGCTTCAAACAGTCAGTTTGAGCATCCCCCTACGTTCGCCTCGCGAAGACCTTCGAAACGAGTACCTTCGCGGGCTCTCACTGTTGATATTTAGTAAAATTGTGAAAAGTGCAGTTGTCTGGAAAAATAGCGCTCTACTTCTTTTTGGAAAATTGACTAAGTTTTAAAAGTGTAAGGACGCCAAAAATCAGCGCCCCTTCACTTAAGTGATTTTTATTTTGGTGCAATGGCACTGATTTTTAGCGCCCTTGTACTTTTCTTCTAGACTTGGCCAATTTTTGACTATGGCATTATTTTTAGCACCTTTGCACTTTTTCCAAACTTAGTTTTTTTTTTTTTGGTGCAATGGTGCTGAATTTTAGCACCTTTGCACTTTTCTTCTAGACTTAGCCAATTTTTGACTATGGCATTATTTTTAGCACCTTTGCACTTTTTCCAGACTTAGTCATTTTTTGTGCAATGGTGTTGAATTTTAGCTCCCTTGCACTTTTCTTCTAGACTTAGCCAATTTTTGACTATGGCATTATTTTTAGCATTGTTTGCACATTGCCAGACTTTGTCATTTTTTTGTGCAATGGTGCTGAATTTTAGCACCTTTGCACTTTTCTTCTAGACTTAGCCAATTTTTTACTATGGCATTAATTTTAGCACCTTTGCACTTTTTCTAGACTTAGTCATTTTCTGTGCAATGGCGTTGAATTTTATCACTTTTACACTTTTGGCAATTTTTAACTTAGTCTCTTCAAACTTGCTCTATTTCCATTCCGAACCCTGTTTCTTCGCTCCTGCATTGTTTTCCATGCCTAGTTGCTCGTTTCGCGCTTGCTCAACATCGTTTCTCGCTTCACGCTTCCCAATGCTACTTTTTCTGCTAACGCCTATTGATTCACCATCCTTGCAGTTTCTCTCTAGATCTCGTCAAGTGATCCCGAGGCTGATGTCCTTTGATCTTGGTTCTTCCAGATGACACATTCATGCAGGAGACCAGGAAGAAATATGAAGACTTCCGCGCCCAAGCAAGGAACCATGAAGATTCTTGATCTCCAGTGTTAGACTTTCTGATGCGTCCTTTGTGCATCTTGTAAATAGTTTTTGACATCTTAAATGTCATTTTGCAAAATGTAATTACACTAATATCCGAGATGTAGTTTCATGAAAACAAATTACATTTTGACTTTAGTCAAAGTTAGGTGAGATTTTCCTAAATTAGCTCACCTAACTTTCCTAGATTTACTCTTCCCTCTCTTTTATAAATATGAGGGATTTCTATTGTAATAGGGGCCTTTAGTTTTTGCAACGAAGCGCTGCTCAATTTGCAACAAATTGTGAAACTTTGTGTTCATGTTTTGTGAACCTAAATCTGATCAATAAAGGAAGAAATTGCATACCAGACTTTGCGTTGGATCGATTGTCTCTTGAATTTGATTGAGATTGGTGGTGATTAGTTTATGAAATCTGAAGGACTTCAAGTGATTCTTGTGGACTTTGTGCCATATTTCTAACTTGAATTTGTGTTTATGTTTTAATGTTTTGGTTGAAAGATCTACAAGACTTTGAGCTTGTAATCTCCCATGCTGTTCGAATGAATTGCTGCATCTAAGAAGACTTTGTGCTTCTAATGCGACAAACTATATTGTTCTCACAGATCTGCAGTTGAAAAGACTACGAAACGACTTTGCGCCTTCGTGAGCCTTACTTGTTTCCATTTTTATTTTGTTATAATCTTATCTAATACCTCTAAACTCTGCTTTGCCAAGATAGGGAATCAGTTGTACTGCTTTTGGTAAGTTTCTAGTACTTTGAATTAAGAACGTTTTCAGTTGTGAAGCATTATACACATGTTCTCTGAAAAAAGAGAGAATGATGAATGCGACCTGCACCCCCCACTTCGTAAATACTGTAAATATTTTGTAAATACTCTAGCTGGTTTCTAATTGGAAGAAGGGCGCCTCCCCTTGCTGAGAGGAGAGATTGAATCTCACATAGCTGTGGCTGAAGTCCTAGTTGTGTAATCTATTGAAAAAGCTAATTACATAGTTTTCACCCAACAATATTCAGTTTGCTTTTTACATGCGAATTTAATATTTAATATTAAAAAGGGCGTCATTAATGAAGAAAATTGCCACTTTTGGTGTTGGCATGCAAAAGTCGAATTTTAATATTAGTTTGGTAAATTAGGAAGAATTTCAGCATACTAATTCCGAAAAGTCAAAAATTAACTCTCTAGGTGTCCGTTTGCACAAGTTATGAGATTTTTCGTTAACTTCCTACTTTATAGTTGACTGCAAAGTTATAGTTGACCATGTTCAGCTCTAATTTCCGGGTGACTGAGTGAGGCTGTGACTGAGCTGAGATATCCATTGCGAAGCCTGCAGAGCAAGGATGAAATGTCTGCTAGGAGCTGCAACTGCTAAGATCAACGTTTGACACCTCAAAAAATTAGGCGCCTTTGATTAAATTGATGCTGTCTCCAGACTTAGTCATTTCTCTGTTCTGCCATCTGACACTTTAAACTGCCGTTGACGATGAACAATGAACCCTGTTGACTGGATGGTAGGCCTACTGCGTGATTGGAAGTATTCTGCATCCAATGACTGTATGTAAGGCACCTGAAAGCTGTATTAGGGACCCCAAAAGCAAGGGCGCCCCTAGCTTCTGAAGGCTCAAACACCATTTTGTAAAAAGTGTAACTTTCAACTGGATACCTTACTTTGACCCTCGATACCAGGAGCTGGAGTGCTCCGATTCACGCACCTTCTGTTTATCTGTGTAGCTGGATCCACTTGGAAGAGATGTCTCTGGAGGCGACGAAGCAAGAAAACTGCTTCTAAGACCTCAAAGAGAAGGGCGCCTTTCCAAGGTGAAATGTACGCTCCATACTAGGCCATTTTCCAGACATCTTCACTTTCAGCATTCTACAAAGACCTCGCACGTACGAGTGTTTGCCAAATCCCGGAGGCTGACGGCTAGGCTCGCTGGATAGCTGGAGTAATTGTGCACAAGTCTTGTGAAGACTACGAAAGCTAAAAACCCCATCTGACAAGCCTAAAGGCTGGGGGCCCCTGGCTTACAAAGGTACAGGTGTGTAATAGTACATTTCTCCACCCTCTGATTTACGTGTCTAGTAGAATCTCTGCTATGATCACTTAGAATGTCGGATTGACTGGTTGATTGGTGCGTTGTGAAGCTAGACTAGATTAGAAAAGATCTCAGGAAGATGACATTTGCAAATACCATCATTTGATGGGCCAAATTCAAGGGTGCCCTTGGGCTACAGGGGTGTAGAAAGCTGTGAACTGACCATCCTTTGTGACATGCATCCTCTCTTACCGTCAGCTTTTGACGTCGACTGCCGGAGTTCTACAACTCGGATGACTTCGCCGGATAGCTCGTTGGATAACCAGACTAATTTTGAAGAGACTGAATACATTCACAAGAAAAAGCAACAAAATCTGGACCTTCAAAGAGAAGGGCGCCCTTGGGCTACAGGGGTGCAGATTTGCTTTTTGCAAAAAATCTTCATTTATTTGATCTCTGAAATCACCATTCTGGTGACTGAATTGACCATGCAGGAGTATAATTTCATCGTGAAATGCTTCTCCATCATCACATATCTTGCTCTGAGTCCCAGGTTCAGGTTCTGAGCTCCAGGTACTAACCAATTGCTGCTGACGACTGACATGACATTGACCAAAGTCCATGCTTGACTTGCCCAAAAACTGTATTTTGACATCATTTTAGCAAGGTTTAGACTCTTTTAAGCAAAATGCCTTAATGAAGCAATTTTTTTTTGGTTTGGGTACAACAATACATACAGAGTTTATTGCAAAAATTAATAAAACACAATATTTTAATATTCTATTAATTAAAAAGATAATATTACAAAGAGGTTCATCTCTTTATGTGGAGATTGGAGAAGAAACCACCCAAATGGATAAACATTACATGACTCGCTTAAAGCTAAAATATGAATCTAGAAAAAACAGAGAGAAATCACTTGCCACTAAGGTGGCTTTATTACAACTGAAAGCCTTATCTTTTAATAATTTAATATTATTGCAATGCAGTTATTCTATGACTTTGGAAATATTTTATAGAAGAGCAGGTATTCCTTCTATCTGCATAAACAAACCTTGAACAAGTCAGGGAATTTCAGAAAATGTAGAACAAAATACAAAAATTAATACTATGAAGGGCATCGTTTTAAGCATAGAAATTCAAAATACAACTCCAATTGATGCATAAAACTTTTTGGGAATTAGTTGTTGGAAATGCTGTCATTGATGTCATACATAGACAATTGGAAGTTGTCATTGATGTCATGATGCTTTGACGTAAGGTTTGAAGATAGAAGATTATGGATTTTTATGATGCAAGGATTGATGTGAGAGACGATTGTGATGTCAAAGAAATCGTTGTCAAAAGATCGATTGAAGAAGATATTTTTGCTGAAGGAAATATTGGACCAAAGGCCACAAGTCGTACATCTCAAGATTATATAATTATGTTGGCCGACCATAGTTGGAGTTTTCAAACATGCTGCCAGCCGACCACACATGAAGTGCAACAATTGTAATATAATGAATAGTGATCAATATAGCAGCAATTACCATTAAGTTTGGACAACGATTTATTAAGAAGAGATTCTCGTTAAAAAGACGAGGATTAATATTAGTTAAGGTAGCGATTAAAAGCAATGGTTAAAGGTTGTTAATGCTGAAAGGTGGCGCCCAAATTGAAGATAAAATGAGCAGTGATTAAATTATCAATTTGCAGCAGTTACATTATGAATATTATAGTATTTATGAAGATATTCTAAATAACAGCGATTAACATGTAAGGAGCAGCAGATATAAAGGATTAAAAAGCAACAATGAAAGATTAATATGCAGCGATTTGTATTAATAAACAAAGACAAATGAAATGCGACAAATAGGACAAAATAAGAATAAAACAATAAGTCATATAAGACAAAATAAGACAAATAAAAGTCAGCGGAAGAAATTAAAGAGTGTTAGTAAGCAGCAATTCATGTTTTTAAGGAAAAGACAAAAGATCACATAAAGGCAAAGTCAGAAAAAGACAAAAACCAAAGATTAAAAGTGGCGATTATAGTCTTTAAAGGGTGCGAATAAGGAGGCAGTGGTTCATAATAAAGATCACCATTTAGAAAAGTGACACTTATCTTATGTGATTAAAGAGCGACAACGACTACCTTGTTGAAGATAATTAAAATGCATAAAGAGCCGCAGTTCATTATGGGGGCAACGATGATTTTATGAAGACAATAATTTAACTTAAATATATGTTATGAAGAGGTGGATATCATTGTTGAAAAGCAGCAATCTGATTTATTAATGTTATTATGTTGTTATGAAAAGACATGTTTTAAGCAATAGTTGTGTCTATTTGAAGAGTTGCCTCGCTTTTTGAAGGCATAATACATATAAGGAGGAGATTGTAATTTGAGGGGGATAGTGTGAGTGTTGTGTGGAGAATTAGAACATTTATGATACATACACCAGCCAAAAGACTTTGAAGAGAAAATTTTGAGAAAGATATATATAAAAGTAAAATATATTGGAGAGAATAATTAAGCTGATTTATGAGCAGACTTGTCAAGTCCTTATGAGCAGATCTATAAAGAGTTCATATGCAAATTATGAGGAAATTGTGTGTGAGTTTATGGAGATTTATGAGCAGAGTTAAAAGAAGATTTATGAGCAAAGTAAATAGAGACTTGTGAGCAGAATAATGAGACTTATGAGGATATTCATGAGAGATTTCAAGGAAGAATTGTGAAGAGTAATTTAGAGAGGAGTTTTGAGCAGACTTGTGAAGGAGTTTTTCAAGAAGACAAAGACTTTATTGTGTTGAGGTTGGCGCCTCATATTGGAGAGATTGGTGCCTACGACTTGAGGGAATTGGTGTCTCCTAGAGGTTGGTGCCTCTAGTAGGTTGGTGCCTACAAATTGGAGATATTGAGTTTTTTAGGGGTTGGTGCTTCAAGTAGGTTGGTGCCTACAAAGTTGTAAGAAGATTTTATGTGTAAAGCAATATTTTGCCGTGGTTTTCTCCCATAAGGGTTTCCATGTAAATATCGTGTGTTAATGTCTTTTTCTCGTGTGCATAATTATTGATGTTGAGTAAATGATGTTATCGTGGTTAATAACATTTTAATTGGTAAAAGTTGCATTATTTTGATTCACCCCCGCTCTTCCCCTCCGCCCCTCTCAGTATAATTGTGTGCTCATCATTAGTTAATCAAATTATTAAAATGTTGATTATTTGGCTCAAAATATGAGATTTGGAATTTCAATCTCCTTGATTTATTGAAAAATTGAAAGAAACTTGAGATGAATAAAATAATTATATTTGGTTTCAAGCACATAATGCAAATTTCTTTTAAAAAAGCTAATACGAACAATAAGAGAAGTTAACAAGGAAGAATGGATGCATTGCAATTACAATGGTAAACTAGACATAAAGCCTGGAGTTGCAAGGGTAGAGCAACATATATTCTCAAACAAAAGATGATGAAAATTAGAATAATGCTTTGCTTTTCCTGTTTAGTAGAGGTGTTCAAATTATACAAGACAATATATTCTCGTTTATGGGCTCTATTAAGTGTTAACGAACCAACATTTGAAGTCAGCGTGTTAACACTATGTAAATCATTGAAGTTTGTTAGGTACCCAACTTAGAAGCATTTGTAGATAACATTGTTCACATATCTGATGACTAAAAATAATAGTATTTTATTGATTTGGTATAGCACAGTGTTCGATGGGGATGGATTCCCCCCCGAAAAACATACCACCCGAGATGGGGACGTCCTCGAGATGCGGGGATGCTTGGGGAACGTTGTCCCTCCGTTGCCTCCACATCCCCCTGCCTTTTACTTCCTCTGGGGGATCTTTCCTTGTTGTTTCTTCTAGGGAGACGCCAAAAGGGGACTTCTGGATGTCCCCAAGACTCCTAGACATCCCTAGACCCTTAGGAAAGTCCTAGGCGTTACCTATGACCTAGCAAAAAAAATAATGATTTTTTTTAAAGTTGGTAACCCTAACTATGTCTTATTCGTCTGATTTGACATAAATTTGGCTTAGAGATCAAAGAGTTTGGATTTATACCTTTAGGATTCAAGATAAGCATGTGGAACAAGACAAAAGTCACTTAGCCACATCTTTATGGAGAATGGATACAATAGTAAGCAGATGAAGAGCGCATTCAAAAGGGCAGAAAGGTCACATGTGCAACTGCAGGACCCTACAAATCAACCACAAGTTTTCCTCCCTTAAAGTGAAGGGATTTCAAACAAAATTGCTAGTGTTCTTAAGTGCCACAATATAAAAGATGACATGAATTTCTCAGAACAAACTCAGGAGTTCCATCAAATCAACTAAAGATGAGGTTGAATCCAAATCAGATAGAAAAGCCTCCCAGATTAAATATTCTTTCTGAATAACTTACATAGGAGAAACAAGCAAGAACTATATAGAAGAATTAGAGAGCACTTTGAGCACATTAGACTCAATAACAGATAATATTATTCCTTTTGGGATGAAGTTGCGATTTTTGCTATTGAAGGAAATTCAAATAATCTTTGTATACGGTCTTTAACTTTGAAGTTAGTGATGTTATCCCATTTGAGCTAGAGCATATAATATTATTCCTTTTGACTCAAACTAGATGATATTATTCCTTTTAGGATGAAGTTGTGATTTTTGCTATTATAGGAATTAATCTGTCTTTGATCTCTAAGCCAATGATATCATCCCTTGTTCCGTAGGATTCTACAGTTATACATCTTTTTATAACTAATTTTTCAAGTACTATATGTATTTCAGCACCACTCCCCCACGACCCCCGCCGTTGCTGTCCCCCCGCCAACCCCAAACTTAGGCCACCTGTCCCCCCGTTCCACCGTCTCCGTGTTAGGAAACTCTGTGGAACATTGGTATAACATGCTAATTTCTTGGGGCAAAAGTTAAAATTGAATACAATAGCCAACACAATATAATTTGTTTATGTAAATAATTTTAAGAGAAATAACATTTGAATAAATACATAAATCAACGTTTATGTTATAGAATTCAATATGAAAAAAAATAGCAAAAGTTTATATGTATTATTATCAACTTTGAAAACTTATAATTCAAATCAAATATCAATTAATGTTTATTAGAGACAACTCTAAAAATGACAATGGTTTAGACCATCTTAAGTATGACACTCTAGAAGGGATATGTGTGATAACACACAGTATGTGGCCATGAATCATGGCCCTTGCTAGTACAATCCTAATTCTACATTGTACCCCAAGTTGGATGGACATAGCACATGACTTCTCGTATGCCCATAGTGTACCAAACCATTTGATGGCAGTGGCCAGAATGCAAATCGAAACTATTCTTTATATACTTGGTTTCAAATTTCAAACTAGGCACATTCAGATAAGTTAATGTAGAAACAAGAACAGAGTTGAGACTCTGGTTCACACAATGGAAAGAGGAATTTCTAATTCTTCACCAATGGACGAAGCAATAATAAGTTTGCTATTCAACAATAAAAATTATTATCCCATCATTAGAATGTTGATTGGCAACATGAAAACAAAATGATCAATAGGCTGCAACTTAATTGGTATCAATAAAAAGTAAAACCAATGAAAACAGGAACCAAAATAAGCTGTAGCTAGCTGGAAGTGATTCCAAACCAATGCTCTTTTGAATCAGCAAGATTATGTGCCCCTCTAGCTGTCCAAACTCCATGCCATTCTCTACTTTTCCCTTCCTATGCTTGCCAACAACTACTTTTTCTTGCGCCCAAGAACTCTCCTTTCTTTCACCACTCTAAAATAGCCAGCCACTCTCCTTTCCACCCTCAACTCAGTGCCTCCCTTAACAACCCCCAATTCTCCATGTTGAGAGGAAAAACTTGTTTTTAAAACTGAAAAATGAGAACTTTTATTACCTGTGCCACTTCCCATTCGCTCCCCACGTTGAAATCTGCCTTAGATAACTGCAAGTAACTGTTTTTTTTTTAAACTGAATTATGATACTGCCTTCTTTATCTAGCCACGTGAGGTGCTCGCTAAAGAGGTTTTGGTTTATTTGTAAATATCATATAACTGCCTTCATTTCCTCAAGCCACAGGTAAGCAAGCCAAAATTGCAATCAAACTAAAACACCAAACAATAATTAAAGGCAGACCAAAATTTAAAAAAAAAGTTCTTGTGTTAGGCTCCCTGGGTGAGTTGTTTGTGAGCATAGCTTACAAAGGGAGTTGGGTAGTAGGATTACCCTTTCAAGTTGTAAGCACTTGCAGTGTATCCCCTTATGCTTAAATGACAACCTATAACCATTACATCTTTCTTTTCTTCTAGCATATGGGTGGAACAGTTCATCCATTACATAGTGAGATGAATCTCGTAGCTTCATGGTGATTTGTGGGTTCATGTCCACCATACATCGAACTCCTCTTCACAAATACTCCATTCTCTTTCCACTTGTTGGCTTCATCTTATTCCAAACCATTGAGAGAATTAGTTCCTCTTGATTTATTGTCCTCCAGTTAAAATTGCTGTTTTCACACCCCATCTCATCATCTTCAACATTTTTTGGGCATTCTACAGAGAGGCTCTGATCTCTGCACCTTTCACATTCTTTTCACATTTTCCACAAACTATAATTAGCTCCAACCTTAGTATGAACAAAATTCAAGAAATTTATGATGGTGTATAAAATGTTTCTTGTCTCCTCTGTTGCACTATGTTGTTTGGCTTCCGCATACCTCTCCATTGCAATCATTGCATTTTCATGAAAATGATCTTCAATTGTATCCAAGGGGTTTGAAAACTGAAATATTACCTCACCATTGGCTGCTACAATGTTTTTTGCACCTCCTGTCAATTCAAACCACTCTTTCTCAACTGCCTGAATTTGACGTGACAAGTCATCTTCCACATTCTGTTTTGTTGTCTTCGTGCTCTGTCCATGCAGATTCTTGCCCATTTATTCATGTTGGCACTGCTGTTTTGAACTTTCCTATATTTCTGTATCCTTCATAAGACCAATCTCTACTGCTACCCCAACATTTGCTTCTTGCTTGTCTACTGCAATTTTGTTGTCCTCTTGTTCTAATATCTCCCTTTCACTCAACAATGCCAATTTCTTCCACTTCTATATGTCCTTCGAAAGACCAATATCCGCCCCAACTACACATTCATTTGTGTCAACAAATGTTGGCTGTCCTACCTGCAAATCAGCACTGTTTACAGCTTTGCAACATTTAGGAAAATGATGGATCACCTCCTTGGTTGCTGCTGGAACTTCCTTTGCTTCCCTTCCATTTATAAACTCTTTTCCTCTTACTAACATCAACTTACTACTTCTATTATGACTATCCTCTTTTGGTTCTTGTAAAGGCAACAAGGTATGTTTGAGACCATCCTTCTCAAAAGTGTAAGTATTGTTTCCTCCATCCTGTATGGCGTTTCGGCCAAATTGCCAAGGTCTACCAAGTAGCAAGTGACACACATCCGTAGGCATGATATCACACACAACACTATCCTTATAGCTTCCTATTTGAAATTCTACTAAGGGCTGTTCATCTACCAACAACTGATGCCCCTTCTATAGCCAAGAAACTCTATAAGGTGTAGGATGTTTAGTTCTCTTAAGGCCTAATTTATCCACCATTTCAACAACCACTAGATTATTAGTACTGCCACTGTCAATAATCAATTTGCAACACTTACCTCTAGCCTTGCACTTTGTCTTGAATACAACTCTTCTTTGTTCCGATTCTTTACTCTCCTTTGGTGGCTTCAATAACACTCTCTTGAACAACAAAGACTCTCCAGTCTTGGGTTCCTCATTGTGATGGACAAGTGATCCCACACTTTCTTGATCCGCTTGCACGATTTGGTTGCTCCTTTCTGGCCTTGTGTGACCTTCTCTTGAGAATTCCTGACACTCCCAACTCTTATGACCAACATATTGATTGCATTTGAAACATTTACCAATAAAGCCTCTTCCTTTATCTTGATAACCATCGCTTCCAAATGATCTTTCTGTATCTTGATAACCTCCTCTTTTTCAGTTGATTTGCTCAATTGAACTACTTGCCTCTCCATCTCGATGGTGCTGCTGTCCTCTTTCTCCATAGCCTCACCCTCTACCTCGTCCTTGCTGATTCTACTTCCTCATAAGCTTCTCTTCTGCCTTAATGGCTAACTGATAGGCTTCCTCAAGAGTTCTAGGGGACACTAGACTCAGTTCATCTTGCAAACAATATTTCAAGCCATTAAGGTATCTTGCTACTTTTTCCATATCCTATTCACTATGGCCTGACCGAATCACCAACTTATAGGACTCTTCCGTATATTCCTTTATTGACATATCCTTTTGCTTGAGGTTCTACAATATTTTGAAAAGATTGATTTGGTAGTTTTCCGAAAGGAATTTAGCCTTCAATTTGGCAAGCATTCGATCCCAAGAAGTTATCTTCTCCTTGTTTTTCTTTCATCTTTCAAATTGTATGTAATCCCACCACAACAATGTGGCCTTTGAGTCTCGTGCATGCGAACTTGGCTCGTTTGTCTTTTGCCACTTCGTCGTATTCGAAATACTTATCAAGATCATTTATCCAATCAATAAGTTCTTCTCCATTGAGACTTCTTGAGTAGATGGGAACCTCTATCTTGGGCTTGGTTCCAACCCCCATGACTACTCTCAGTATTCTTGCTTCAACCCGATCAGGGTCTTCTCCTTCTCCATGAACCACCTCTTCTCTAGCTGGCTGCTCCTCTTCTTCATTATTGCTTATATCACTCACAGGAAACCTCTCCTCTGGGCTTGCTCCATAGCCTCCATTCTTGCCGTGAGATTCTGCAACATTTCAAGAACTCCTTCCTCCATGCCTATCTTGGCACCTCCTCATGAACCTCCTCTTGGCATTCTCCTCGGTGGCATGTTATTGCTCAACTTCACCCTTCCAGGTCACTTATGGCTCTGATACCAAAAACTGATGGCAGTGGCTAGAATGCAAACCGGAGCTATTCTTTATTTGCTTGGTTTCAAACTTCAAACTAGGCAAATTCAGATAAATTAATGTAGAAACAAGAACAGAGTTGAGACCCTGGTTCACACAATGGAAAGAAGAATTTCTAATTCTTCACCAATGGACAAAGCAATATAAGTTTGCTATTTAACAATATTAATTATTATCCCATCATTAGAATGTTGATTGGCAACTTAAAAACAAAATGAACAAGAAGCTGCAATTTAATTGGTATCAATAAAAAGTAAAACCAATGAAAACAGGAACCAAAATAAGCTGTAGCTAGCTGGAAGAGTTTCCAAATCAATGGTCTTTTGAATCAGCAACATTATGCGCCCCTGTAGCTGTCCAAACTCGATGCCATTCTCTACTTTTCCCTTCCTCTGCTTGCCAGCAACTACTTCTTTTTCTTGCGCTCAAGAACTCTCCTTTCTTTCACCACTCTAAAATAGCTAGCCACTCTCCTTTCCACCCTCAACTCAGCGCCTCCGTTAACAGCCCCCAATTCTCCACGTTGAGAAGAAAAAACTGTTTTTAAAACTGAAAAATGAGAACTTTTATTACTTGTGCCACTTCCCACACATTCCCCACGTTGAAATCTGCCTTAGATAACTCTAAGTAACTGTTTTTTTTAACTGAATTATGATACTGCCTTCTTTATCCAGCCACGTGAGGTGCTCCCTAAAGAGTTTCTGGTTATTTGTATATATCATATAACTGCCTTCATTTCCTCAAGCCACGGGTAAGCAAGCCAAAATTGCAATCAAACTAAAACACCAAACAATAATTAAAAGCAAACCAAAAATTAAAAAAAAAGCTCCTGCGTCACCATTTAATTCCTTGATTGATTTCCTTGTCATCTCTAGGTCTCACTTATATTGTTTATATTATATTTTAAGGGGTGTTTTTTCAAACCATCACACACTTTGGTAGGGAATTAAATTAATTATTTTGTGTTGTTTTTTTCTTAAGAGTATTAATTGTTTATTTTTCACTCAATAATCATTCACTTTCCAAACCTTTTCGAAAGGGTTTTAAACATTTTCATTTACAATTCTTTTAACTTAATAACCTATCTCCCTTTTAACTATGTTCCACGGCCTTTTGGGGACGGGGACGGGGGGACGGCTGGGGACGTGTTTCCGGGACGTTTCCTAGGGGCCCATTTTTAGGGGACGGTAGGGGACGGCGACATACAAAATACATATATATATGATTTTTTCAAAATTTATTAATATGTTATAGATAGAGAGAGGGAAAGAGAGAGATACATGTCAATAAATTAATAATTGCTAACAACAATATCAATATATAAATAAATCGCGAGAGTAGTAGCATAACAACATAATAAATGTCATTAAAGCATTATAAAATTTATCATAGCAATATCAAACATCAATAAAACCATGGTCTATCAATATCAATAAATCACGAGAGTGGTAGGAAATGGAACTAAGTAAGTGCAGCTCCCAGCTCCTCAAGGCATCCCAAACACAAACAAAATGCAGCTTGAGTGAAGAAAAAAACACAGTCAAGTAGAGCCCAGCCACAACTTTACTCTAGGCGTTAGAAACAAAAACTTGAAGAAATTTGTTTCATGCCTCTTTAAAATGCAAAAACGTCTCTGTTAAATGCCCAAACGTAGGAGCAAAATGCCAAAAAAATGTTTAGACTGAGCTGAGGCTGAGATTTTCCCGTGCTTTACTGTGTGAAGTCGTCGCCCCTGCCGTCGCTTGCCGTGAGAGCCAAATAATATCATTGAATCTTATGAAACTTTATTAAGTTTCATTTAAATTTTTGTTTTTAGACTTTACACAAACGCATTATGTTGTTGTGGGCCCACAAAACATTTAATAGCAATATAAAATGTTTTAAAAAACAAAATTTTATGTTCTTTAATTTTCTGGAGCTCCATATACACAGGGGGGCGGGGACATTGAGGGACGTTCCCAACGTCCCCTACCGTCCCCGGGGACGGGGGACCGTTCCCAGACAAGAGGAAACGTTCCCCGCCGTTTCCTATGAATTTTCCTAATTCGGGGATGGCCGGGGATTGTCCCCGATGTGTCCCCCCGTCCCCGGGACGGATGGGGACAGGTACAGGGGGTTTTGGGGCAGGGGACGCGTCCCCGTGTAACACAGCCTTTTAACCATAGGGAGAAATAATTTATTTTAGTCTCCTTTTTTTTTTATCAAAAGGCCATAATAATAATAATAATCATTTTTCACATTGGGTGAATGTCACATAACATTTCTCCACTAATTATTAAAGTAAATATTAAATAGTTATTAAAGTAAATATTAAATAGTAATGGTCAATTAGTTATTAGTCATAGGCTTTAATAAAGTTGTTTTTGATGCTAGGATATGCTTCGCTTTAGAAATTATTTCCCTTTAGCATGTTCTTTTTATTATCCCACATTCATAATGTGAATTCTCTTGTACTTGTAATCCTTATAATAAGGCTCTCTCATCTCATGTATTTAATGAATATTTTGTTTAACTTTCTGTGCTTGCTTTTTGTAATATGTTATAATAGCTCAGCTAAAACCAAGGAGTTTGTGAGTATGCGAAGACATATGGTTGTTGTCAATAGAGACTGATTCAGGGGTGGCTTGCTTAACATAATAAAGACTGAAAAGAAAGATTCATATGACCTCATAACACTAGAAATCGTGTCATACATCAGCTTTACGCTGAATTGCTAGTAGAGAAGTATGAAATTGTGGATGTTCTTTGTGGTAAACATTGCAGCAGTTTTTAATATTGAAAATCACAATTTCCTTTTATGAGATTTGCGAGGGTTTTTGTTTTCAAAATCCCACTGATTTGTTCATAAAAAATTGTGTATTTTTATTGAACATAACAGGGGCAGTTTGATTTCATTTAAAAAATGCATGGGTTTTATTTGTTGCTTCCCGGGGTTTTTAGACATAAGTTGTGCCATTCTACATTTGTGAAATGGCAGAAAGTTTTTTTTTTTTTTTGAGTAGCTAGGGTACAGTTGCAAATTTCAAGGTTGTATAGCAATTGCTGTTTTTTGTTGTGAAAAATAAATTCTTAGGGTTGAGCAACATCTATGACATTGATTATTTTGCAAAAGAACTTGTAACTAGGGCATGAATTTTATTAGTATTTTTTTATTGATATTTTTTTGTTGTCAGGTTTGTAGCTGAGGGGTATTTTGTCTTACTCCAAAATTGTAGATTGATGGAGGTAAGAATGGTACAAATGGCCTCTTTACCAATTGTCATGGATGAAGGTAGTTAAAGATTCTTTGGTAAAATCTATAGTACATGGAAGCAACTTATGTTAACCATTTTTGAGTATAGATTCCTTGTGGGCATTGTTCTCGGTAAAGATCCTTGTCTAGCAATTACAGGTAAGGCCTAGGATAAATTCGATGAACTTGATAGAGAATTAGTAATGTTGATTAAATTGTCCATGATGGCTGAAATGCATCTTGAAGTCTAAATCAAGAAGAATTCAATTGAATTTTTCGAAGGATTCAGGTGTTCATCTTCATGTAGCTTCACTTATATAGGGGAGGATTCTGAGCATATGGAATTTCCTAGGCTGACAATATTGCTAGACGATAATGATGACAACCTAAATTATCATGCATATAAGACAAGTAAAGGTAGCTGAAGACATGGTGACAACATTGATGTGGATGAAGAGGATCCCAAGAAGAGACCAAAGTGGTGGCACAACACCATGGGAGATGTGCAACTAAATGAAATGATTGAAGGATGATCATCAAGAGGTAAGAACACGAGGAACACGACCGACCTTGATCTAGTGCCCATTATTTAGAGACTTTATCAGTCATAGGTGATTTAGGAGGCAAAAGGAAAAATTGAGTCGAAAAGGGCCATTGCAATTGAATACGAGTCTTATGAACAACAAGAGTTGGGATGTCATAGGTCTTCGACTAGGAAAGAAACCCTTTGGCTCCAAATGTGTACATGAAATCAAGTACAAGGCAAATGGCACACTAGAAAAGTACAAGGGCATCGACTATGAGGAAACTTTTGCTCCTACAACGAAGATGAGCACCATTTGAGTAGTCGTAGCCATGGCAAGTTAGTTTGGCTTGACTGACCATCAAATGGATACGAAGACTGCCTTCCTTAGTGGGAGATTTGAAGGAAGAAGTTTGCGTTGTAACGAACATAGGGTTTTCAAGTTTTAGGGAAGGAGTGTTTTGTGTGTCAATTGAAGAAAACTCTATATGGACTGATTCAAGCAGTTAGGGAATGGTACATCAAAATTGACGATACTTGGATGAACATGGGTTGTAGCGAAGCCCTTTGGATTCTAACCTATATGTTAAAATCATAGGTGATAAGATCATTCTACTTGTGATTTACGTAGATGACATTATAAATATATAGTGAAGAATGTGCTGTTGAATAGATGAAATCTTATATGAGTACAACTTTTGACATTATTGATTTAAGCCTCCTAAATCATTGTCTAGGTGTAGAAGCTTGGCAAACAAGTGGTAACCTTTTTTGTCTCACAAATCAAATATCCCAAGATTTTTATTGATAGTTTTAGAATGATAGATTGCGAAATTTGATCTACACATATGGAGAAAACTTTGAGGTTTTGAACTTACATTGGCTCTATGATTGCTAATAAGTCAACCTATAGGCACCTAGTGGGGAGCTTAATATATCTTACAAACAAAAGTCCTAATTTGAGCTATGCTTTGAGTATCATTTTTAGATTCATGACAAAACCATATATGGAACATTGGCCTTTAATGAAGCGGGTGTTGAGATATGTGAAAGGGGCACTTGACATTGACCTTCTGTACAACTGAAGCAAAGATGCTTGTTTTTATGGGTTTATAGATTCTGATTTGGTAGGTTTTGTAGATGATTGATTCCATGTTTAGATATGTTTTCAGCCTTGGCACGAGTGCAACCACATGGACCAGCTAGAAGCAACATACAATAGCTCTTTTCTTGATTGAAGCAAAATATCAAGGAACAATGAAAGGAGCAAGTGAGGTAGTTTAGCCCAGGAGGATGCTTACAACATGAAGACGCTATAAATAGAGCCTACATCTCTGTTCTATGACAATCAAGGTGTGCTTATTCTTGCCATGTATTTAGTCTTCTACGAGCATATCATGCATCTTGAAATATATTGTCACTTCATTAGGCAACTTGTAGAAGATAGATCTATTATGCTATAGTATTATGCAACTAAGGACCAAATTGCAAATATTCGTACCGACAAATTTGTAATCATTAGGGATAAGCTTTGTGTAGTTAGTGGATTAACCATTAAGAGAGGGTGATAAAGTAAATATTGAATAGTAACATTCAATTAATTAGTAGTCATCTAAGTTACCGGTTCGGGTTCGGGGACGGGTGCGGGTACGAGAACCCGGTACGTGGGTACGTGAAATTTTTTTTTAGGGGTTTGGGTACGTATGGGTGCGTGTGTATATATATATATATATATAAATATTTATTATATATACAAAAAAATAAGAGAAATATACAGAATTGTAAAACTAAATCATTTCATAGTATGATACTTGATCATTGATCAATGCCAAATGCTAAAGATAAATATTCACGATCATTGATTATTGATCGAGCAAGATTCATCATACATTTACCCTGGCAAACACATTCCCAGGTCTGAGATATTTACAAACTCATTGTATTACTTGTAACTGCTGTTCATTCTATTATCTGCTGTTATAAATCAATGTATTTGCTGCTACAAACAGACTGTAAGAAGTTGTAAAAGATTATAACCTTGTCTCAGATTGAGTACAGACTTTCTTCTATCTGCTGTTAATTTTCTGAGGAATAACTTCATACATCAGCTCTAAACAGAACACAGGAAGTTCTTGCAATAAGTCTGAATATGTATTTCTGAATATGCTTGGTAAACTCAGTCCAATATTGAGTAGTACGTTTCAGATTTGGGTTATCAGATTTACTGTTAGTACTGTCACGTCAAGTCTATGGAGTGGAGAGTAATGTTGTAATGCTGATTATCTGTCATACTGTTATCTACTGCAAATTTTTGAGGTTGTTGTCAATTCTGGTCGTTGTATGTAATGTTTCTGCTGCAAATATAAGCTCAGTTTGTATCGCTGTGGTCTGGCATAGTTTTGGAATACTGTGATCTGCTCTTTGTTGGTTATTCTGAGTATGTACAGGTCTGATATTAATTTCTGAGCAGTTATCTATTGTGTATCATATTTGAAAGTTGGAATGGCTCAGTATTGATTCCCAGATTTGCTTCTGCATTACACATTGAATTATCACAATGGAAATCATCACTATGAAATGATCAATGATCAAGTACATACTATAATCAATGCCATTTTAGGGTTAGGGGGAAATTTTTTTAAAAAAAATGTTTTGTTTTTTTTTTTTTTTTTTTTATTGTTTGCTCCGGTTGTCTCAGCGGTGGTGGTGCAAGTCAGGCTTTGAGGGTTCATGCACCCACGAACCCTGGCGAACCCACAGTGCTGGGCACGCACCCTGTGCGTACCCAGCACGAACCCACAGACGAACCCGAACCGGGTGCGTACCCGAACCGGGTTTGAGGCCTGTGGGTACGAATCCGGTAACTTAGGTAGTCATTGGTTTTAATAAAGTCGTTTTGACTTTAGGATATACTTAATGTTTTATTTCCCTTTAGTATGTTATTCTTATTTATCCCACATTCACAACATGGTTGTTTCTTGTACATGTTATGTATTTTGGTTATCTTTATGCGCTTGATTTTTCAGATTACTGACTTGAACAAACAAGAGGAATTTGCATCACAACTTAGAAATTGCTTAATTAATAAATGAAGATATTGATTATGAAGACATTCATTCTTTTCACATGTAGCACAATTAACATCACAATGACTCCATTTTGCTTTTACTTTGTTCATGATTCTATATTTTTCAAGTTGTAAATCTTCTTTGTAACACATTTTTTTTGGTTCAATTTAAAATTTATAATTAGGTTGTATAGAAATATTTTTCCAGGAAATAACATGATCAAAAGTATATATATTTTTTGTTAGCTTACATGAAACACATCATGAATTTGCAGTTTAATAGCTAATGCAAGCTTAGATGCTTAATTTCTAGTCTTTTAAATTATCGGTATGGTCACTCATGGATCCCCATTATCTTTATAAGTGTTTTATTCTTTTCCAATAATTTTGTCATAAAAATATTATCTTGTGATTACATAGTTCTTATTGAGCGAATAACATGCATATCCCATACTATGCTGTCAGCTAGTATTCAATATTGTATATTTTATGGCTCTAGAATCAATGCACATCCTCCATTCTCCTCCCTTCTTGGGTGCCAGGACAGTGGGAGCTGTGCAAGGACTAAGACTTTCTCTTATCAACCCTTTATCAAGCAATTCTTGCACTTGCTTCTTGATCTCCTCATTCTGCTGTGGTGTCATTTTGTATGCTGCTTTATTAGGCAAACCATAGTTGGAAGACTTTGCTAGACTCGCCACGGACTTCGCGGACTCGAGAGTCTGCAAGCTGGCCGAGTCGACTCGCCATGGACTCTCGAGCCGAGTCTTTGGCTTGGACTCTCGAGTCCTGTGCCTGGACTCTTGCCGCGGCTGGAGGCTGCTTTCTCAACTTTAAAACATGATATTTTTCATTTTTTGTTTGCCGAGTCCTAGTCGAGTTTTTTGCCGAGTTTGTGCCGAGTCCCGAGTCCGAGTCCTATTTTGGGCTGCCGAGTCCGAGTTTTCAAACTTTGAGGCAAACTAGCCCTTGGAATGAAGTCAATGTGATGACTTATATCCATGATTGGAGGGAATGAGTTTGGGATCTCATCTACCACTATATCAGCATGTTTCTTGAGCAAATCTTGGATCACCAAAGGCAACTCATCCATCTTAACTGCTGTCACAACAGTTGTAGGTCTGGTTATGATTGCAAAGCCCATTTCCTCTTCTTTTATGGTCTTAATGAACTCTTTCTCTCCTACCACCATCACACTAGATCCCAGTTGTTGTTCTTGGCTTTCTTCTTTCAAAGGTGTTAAAGTGTAAGAGACCCCATCCTTCTCTATGACATAGGTGGTTTTCCTACCATCATGGACTACCTTCCTATCATATTGCCATGGTCTACCTAGCAACATATCGCAAACATCCATGGGAATGATGTCACACAAAACTTTTTCCTTATATCTCCATATTTGGAATTCTACCTAACTTTGCTCATTTACTAACACTTGTTGCCCTTTATTTAGCCATGAGACCTTATATGGAGTGGGATGGGGTAATCTTTTCAATTTTAACTTTTCTACCATTTCCACAAAAACTAAGTTATCAGTGTTACCAAAATCATTGACAACCTGACAACATTTACCTTGGCATTTGCAAGTGGTCCTAAAGAGTGATTTTCTTTGGGGTGGTTCCTTCTGCATGGGCACTTTGATTAAGGTTCTCCTCATTAGCAAAGACTCTCCAACTTTTGGTTCTTCAAATTGTGGTGAAGAATTTACACTTTCAACATCTCCACCTTGTACTACTTGATTCCTCCTTTCACTCCCAAAACAAGTAGATGACTGTTCTTCAGGGCATTGCCATGCTTGATGGCCTACAAATTTATTACATTTATAACATTTTCCAGTGAAGCCACTTGATTCTCCTCTACTCCCAAATCTGCCCCTAAAATTTGATCTTCTTCCCCTAAAGCTGCCCCTTGAACCTAAGGTTTGTTTTTGAGAATTACTTGTCTCTCCTTGAGACCTTTGGGACTGTCCTCTCCTAGCAAATGATCCTCTTCCTCTAAAAGTCCTTCCCCTACCTCTGCTTTGTTTCTCTTGTCTTCTTTTCTACTTTGCTTCTCTCGTCCTAGATATGTAGAAAATGAAATACACGTTATATAAGAAAAGATAAATATGCTAGAATGACATGCTAACTGAGTTAAATGATAATGCAATAAATAAATCACAGTTACCCTCCTTTAGCAAGATGAGAATGTCGAAAGGAAGAGATTGCAATCTCCAAGCTTGAAAGAACAACATGAAGTGCCTTGGGAGAGCAGGAGAATGTGATAAAGATGGGAGAATGAAGCTGTTGTGATGGTGAAAGTGCAAGAGAGATTGAGAGAAGAGTGAATGAGAATGAGAGATTGATAGATTGAATGAGATTGAGTCAATAGAATTGCCAAAATGGAGTTTTTCGGAAGGTATAAGCATACAAGGCTTGTCCAAACGCGCTTGCGAGCTAGCAGAGGTGTTATGTTCGCTAGCAGCTAGGAAACGTAATGTCTCAACGACTACTGCAGTTAGGAATCTATTTGGGATGTTTGTGCGGCGTGCATACGCCGTATGGTATGTGTTCGTCTGAGACATAAATTCACCTTAACAGCCAGGAACGAATGGGTTAAGGATTAAATTAATGTTGGAGAAAAAGGGACATTACATTATCGAATTTAATTTGTCTCAAGGGGAGGTTTTTGGAATGTGAAATTGCATAGGGTGCAATTCTCGACATTACACTACTTTAATATACACATAGTTTCTTGTTTCAATATGTTTGGTTTTTTGTTTCAATATACACACAGTTTCTTGCTTCAATATACCTACTTTAATATGTTTGTTTTAATATGCCTTGTTTCAATATGCATTAATTGTCATCTCAAAAGAGACAAGCTGTAAAGATACTGTGAAATATTTGACCCTCATATGTTATAGTTATATGTTATAGTTTGGATTGTGTGATGTCATTTAAACTTGGCAGCCTATGTGTGTGGGTGTGTAACTTTATAGATGTGCATGCAAACTTGGCATCCTGTGTACGTGTGTATATATATGTATGTGTCCAGTGTGTGTATAGGTATGTTATGTATGTGTGTGTATAGTTATGTTATGTGTGTGCATGTATAGCATGTGTGACAGTGTGTGTATGTGTGTGTACACACCTATACATATATACACACACAGACATACATACATACAGACATCATACTTACACACGTACATACATATACCTACATATATGTAAACATATATTATAAGTTACCATATTCGGCCAAATATCAACATGAAATTCAAAATTTGTCGAATTTCAAAAAAAGGTTGAAATTTGTTCATATTCGAACAAATTCGTACGGTCAAACATTTGCGTTGAAAAATCTCATAAAGTGTTTGTTTTATTAGGGTTTTTTCGTTATAAAACTGATGGCAATGTTTGAGATTGAACCACCTGTTCTTTCACACGATTTTTATGCAACTGCGTTTTGCTTTTGCAAATAAATATGTTATTTTGTTTGGTGTCTGCAACTCGTCTCTGTGACATCTCTCAACTGCTGCCGGCGACATCACTCTCTGCTTCGGCATCTTAAGACTCACCTGTGGCCGACAACGTCACTCTCTGCTTCGACATCTCAAGTCCTGCAGACGGTGTCTCGAGTCTCTGCAATTCCCGCAAAATCACCCAACTCTCAGCTTTGTTGTCGTAGGCTGCAAGTCTTCCGTCGTTGTCGAAGGAGGTAGGGAGCTTGTTTTTATTTATTTTTAAATTTTAGGGTTCAATTTGTTTATTATAAGCCTGTAGAAAAATAGTAGGAATGATTTTTAATATTATATTATTAAGTAATAGTATTTAATATTTTTTATTTCATTTAGTATTTAATATTTTATTATTTTATTTAGTATTTAATATTTTTATTAAAATGTTAGTAATATTAAGTAACAAGTAAACTGTATTTAATATTATTTATTTGATTTAGTATTTAATATTTTATTATTTTATTTAGTATTTAGTATTTTTATTATTTAGTATCTTGTTTACTTATTATTTATTAATGTTTACAGTTTACACTTTAATGTAAATTATATTAATATATTTATAAAATTATAGACTTTCAGTTTATAATTTTATTGATATTTAGTATTTTTATTAATATTTAGGGTTTATTAATATCTAGTATTTTTATTATTTAGTATTTTATAGATTTCAGCTGACTGTAAATTATATTAATATATTTATAGAATTATAGATTTCCAGTTTATTTATTAATATTTAGTGTTTTCATTTTATTTTTTAAGTTAATAAAAATATGTTAAAGATTTTTTATGTTTATTAAAATAAAATTTAGTATTTTTTATTTTGTTTTTTAAGATTTAAATTAAGAAATCAATATATTTTGTCTCAATGTTGTTTGAAATAAAAATTTGTGGATGTTTTAACTTTTAAATATTAAATATTATTTTGTCATTCAAACATATAGATTATGGCTCCCCAAAAATCAATTGTAGAGGCATGGAAATATATCACTCGCAATGGTACTGAACTCAAATGCACCAAGTGTTAGAAGCCTTTTTTTGGCGGTTTGACAAGGGCAATGGACCATTTACTTGGTATTACAAATAGTGCAGGAGGAGGTGTTACAACATGTCCTGCAGTTACCCCAGAAATGAGAGTTGCTTTAGAGAAAGAACAGTCCTCTTCAATTGTAGGAAAGATGAAGAAAGCACAAAAAAAACAGAGAATTGAAGAGGATATGTGTCAGTCTAGATTCACAACATCTATTATGTCTTCCTCTTCTGGTTTATCCAAATCGGTGAGGGTATCAAAAGAGAGTGGAACATTTAAAAGATTTTGGAAACCAATAGAGAAACAAGAGGTGGATGATGCAGTAGCTGATTTGTTTTACACAAGTGCTACTCCATTCAATGTTGTGAGAAATCCACATTTTCATAATGTAGTTCACAAAATTGCACAGTTTGGCAAAGTGTACACACCCCCAGGTTCAGAGGCTATTAGGACAACTCTTTTGCAGAGGTCAAAAGATAGAGTGACTAGTGTCCTTTTACATACAAATGAAATTATTGGATGTAGATCCAGTGCAAGCTGACTTGATGTTTTTGCTGACACACAATCTTTACTGGGAGTAGTAGTGGGGCTGCTTGTGGTTTTAATCTACCTAGATCAACTAATGTTAATGATGATGACGATGCTGGTCTGAACGAAGACGCATGTGATGCTAATTTCTTATTCTATTATTTTAATATGAACAATGACTATCTATTGTGATTTGTGACATTTGAGTTCGAGAAATTGATATCAAATTAGTATATTGTATTTGTAATATTTATGCTATTTTGTGAATAATTTTAATATGAACAATGACTATCTATCGTGACATTTGAGTTCGACAAATTGATATCAAATTAGTATATTGTATTTGTAATATTTATGCTATTTTGTTTAGCATATGCATGATATGCAGTATTTTGAATGTAATTCCTATTTTGAGGCTGCATATATATATATATATATATATATATATATTATATATATATATATATTTATGATCTTTATATGTTTTTTGTATGAATTTACCCAAAACATAGCCACCCCTATTACATTTGCTGTGCAGTATTCTTAATTTTTCATGATTTCTATTTGGTTTCATGATTTCTATTTGGCAACTTAGTTAATAGATATGGTAAATTTTACAAAGAAAGGTATCTGCTTGAGGAATGGGCATGCTATACTGCAGAAACTAACATGTGCTGAATTTTCAATAAATGAAATTGAAATTTATAATTACTGATATCCTTATTAAATGGTAAGAAGTGTCAATTATTGGTCAAAATTACATAAAATTGAGGGTCATTTTCTGTATTAATGCTTACCTATTATGGTGTAATCTTGAGTTTCTCTAGCATAATGACTAGTCCATAATTGTTATGGTTTCTTTTTTGTGATGTTTGGTAGGTATTAGTTTACATAATTGTGGTTGATAATTTTATGTGTTTTAAATGGTATGATGGTTATAGTACTGTGCTTATGATTTTTTAATTACTTTATCAACTCTATTATACACAGGAAATTTATTCAATCAAATTGCCTGGGGATCCTAAGCTTGGAGAGGGGAAGCCCGAAAATCAAAATCATGCTGTGATTTTCACTCGTGGAGATGCTATTCAAACTATTGACATGAATCAAGTAAGCCTTCATTTGCCCTTTTTATGTAAAAATGATATTTATGGAATATGTTAAAGTTAGTTTTCTTCTGTTAAAAGTGCTAGTTGCAATATATGAAATAACTTGTATACTTTGGAGTAGATCTCTTTGTCAATGTTTCAACAGAAACAAGTCTGTTTGAAGATGTAAGCTTGTTTAATAGTTCAATTCAACAATGATTAGAAGTTTGATTGATGGCTTTTGTTTAGTTTCCTCTCTAGCACAGGAATTGTGGTGAAGCCTTGAAAGAAGGCATAAAGGTATTTCAATATGTGCATGAAAGAAATTTTGATATATACCACAAGCACTGCAGTTTTTGGTGGAAATTATGAAGAATATGTAATGTCCCGATCTAGAATTTCTGGAAATATATGGTTTTTTGTATTTTTGTGTATTTTGGAACAAAGTAAAGATCAAAGTAAACTGGAAAATGAAAACAAGTACTCAAAAACGCTCAAGAACTTCTCAAACAACCTCCTTGATTAGATCTGGATGGCATCTTATCAAAACAAGGGTCGATTTGCAAACCCTAGATGCTAAAACATACAAATATCAGAATTAGCAATGGAGGAAAATATTTTTGTTTTTGGTTCACAATATGAAAAATGAGTTTGCTTTTCCCTTTTGGATGATTTGTATGCCACATTTTAGGGTTAGGGGGGAAAATGACACTCTAGAGTAAAAAAAAATGTCAAAATAAGGTGAAATTCGCCAGCTTCAGGTGTGACAGGCCCAAATTTTGCCCGGGTTCAGCCGGGCCGGACCCTGTCCAAACCAACAAGGGACTGGACCCTGACCCTGAATCTGGGTTGGACCGGACCGGGACCCAGGGTTGCCTAGCTGCGAAGCGGTATCTTAGAGAATTATATATGACAAATATCTGACACACTGAAGATCACACTGCAGATCTGATGAAATGTTGACCGCTTGTTGAGGGGTGCTGTGATGAATGGATCTACTCCCATGAAATGATGAGTGGCTGATGGTAGCAATCAGATCCAGCTGCAGTGAAGATGTGGCTCCTTGGTATTGATGTTTAACTTACATTTCTGGTATTGGACAGGTCTGCGATTAGCCTCAAATATTCATGAAATTTCTGATTGTTCAAAATCCTGCTGTCAGATCTGGAAGTGCAACCAACCCAAAACTGTATAGTGGTAGTTTCTGGAGAAGGCTGGTAGGTGGTGGCTGCAGGGACAGCAAATAGGCAGCTGGAAGACAGTTTCAAACAGCAATTTACAGTGATCAAACCCTCCTTTAATAGCTGCAATCCTCAACTGCCCCTCCTCAATGGTGTGTGGCTGATCACAAGGCTGTTATTGGGCAGTTGACTGCTATGATTCACACAATGAATATCAACCTCAGGAAATAACATCAACAACCTACAAATAATTTTTGAAGTTCAATGATGAATATGGTGATCAGCATCAAGAGCTGGAAATGATGATGTAGCAACAGCAGTCAATGTGAAATCTTCTTCTCTAAAGCTGGTGCACTCAAAGATGCCTGGAAAATGCAGTTTTGCCACAAATAATCAACACATGGTCACCTGCAAAGAATGGTATGGCCTCCCGCAATGTGGCATTGAGAAATTCACATGAAAATGATGATGAATAGTGCCTAGCAACTTTGGAAAAACAGTGGTGAAACCCTTCCAAATGATAAACAACAAATTTTCTTTCAAATCAAATCACACAATCTGGAAACTTGACACAAACTCTCTAAAAGTCAGCTCCAATGCAGCCCCAGTGTGAGGATGCCTTAGACGGAAATGGGGGTTTTGTCCTCAAGACCTTTGAAGAGCAAAGGGTTTTGGTTCTTGGTTGTGAATTCGAATATGAATACTCCAAGATGAAAAAAAATCAAGGGCAAAATGAAGTGAAGCGCCACCCTTGTAGACCCTTTTAGACATTTCCAAAATGGGTTTATGGATTAAAATTTTCCGCCTAAGTTTTTAAGAACTCTTTTGAAATTAGTTATAATAATATTATTAAGTTGCCCCTGTAATATAAAATTGCCGGGCCCAGCTTAAAATGATATTATTGATTCTTTAGCTTTGGAAAGGGGATGCGACATAGTGTATTTGGAGCTTTTCTAGTGTCAGATTTGAGACTCGTTTATGCAAGTGTTCAATAGTCTTAAGAGTTTCTGTCTGAGTTGGATCAAATTGTCTTGGTCAAGGATTGTTTACATTTCGGAATAATGTAGAACAAACGTATATGAATTCTTGGGGAAGGTTGTTGGGAGAGAAGGGTGCATGCATTAGATTCAAAATGTGCTGGTTAATTTTAGGAGACAACAGAAATGTTGTTGCTTGACAGATAGAACTGGTATTTTGAAGAATAATTATATTATGCCATGTTATCAATTCTTTAGTTCTGTGGAATGTGTAAGTTGTAAAAGTTAGTTGGTGTTGTGAATGGGGTGTGTATTAACTGTTGATTTTGACAATATTTGATGAAATCCACAAGGTTTCTATCACCATCTGTAGGCTGCAATGTGAATGTAATTGGAAAATGGGGAATGTAGTGTAGTGCCTTTCTATGACAGTTTTGGTGTACAGGATATCCATTAGACGTGACAACTAAATCAATGAATGTACTTTATGGGGAAGTGTCTTTAGGTGTAATTCTTGAAGTATCCATCAACAATGAAAAGTTGGATATAATTATGCTCCAGCGAGTTTTTGGGATGTGGATGGCAGGGAATGGCAGGCAACAGGAGAACATATTTCTGATATGGCTTTTCTAGGAGGCCATATTTAAGAGGATGGCAATTCAAAAAATAGGGAAAATTTAGAAATATAGCAAATTTCAAATATTCATATGATAAGTCATCCACTGTATCCATTATATAATCACAGTAAAAGGTGTGACATGCCTAAACTAAGCAAAATTGTGACCCTTCTTCAACCTCGAATCTGTAGAATCAGCCTTAAAACAGTAATTAAATTTTGGATAATGAAAAATCCCAGTTCCTTTTGTCATTTTTGTTTAATTTGATCCATCGTGTTTTGGCATTGCCTTAATCATCTCATTTACTGCCATTTTGAGGAATGCAAAAAGTGTTGTTTTGTTTGTAGTCATCTCATGAACTGGGGCCTTCTTGCCCATTTGTGCATCTTTTTGTCTGCTTATTTAAAATAAAGCAGGGGACTTTTTCACATGTTCTCAATGATCAAGCAGAACTAGCATACTGTATTTCATGGATATATATGTGTAGCAGATAACAATATATTTTAGTAATCTCACACAAGGAACTCTGCATGTCCTTGTTAGTTACTTAGAATTCACTTTCACTGTGTATATTCATGAAGAACCTTAACACTTTTTGATAGAATGTCCAAAACCTTTCCGAACTCTTCTTCTGAAAGAATACGAGGCAGAGCAAGGGTAATGGTGTTAACTTTACCAGTAGTTAGAACCAGGACACCAGCATGCAGACTAGAATCAGGTTGAGGTGAAGCAGGAACATCAAAGTCAATACCTAGAAGAAGGCCTGAACATGGATTTCTTTCACATGAACATTGTTTGCCAGAGTTTTGGTTAGCTAGCCTTTTTAATACTGCCTTTCCAGGAACCCAGTTTCTTGAATTCTATCCAACACTGCAAGAGCTGCATGTCTAACAAGAGGCCCACCAGAAAAAGTGCTTCCATTATCCCCAGGACATATAGCTGCAGTCACTTGGTTTTTAATTTTTTAATTTTTTAACTTTTTTTAATGAGAGCAGCACCAATGGGCAAAGCTCCTGCCAATGGTCGCCTAACCCACTTTGAACGTGAAAATTTATCAATCAGAGACTTTGCTTTTCTTTTTCCCCTCATCTTTGTGTTTAAAAATGAAGAAGGAAAGATTGGTTTAAAAAATTCTGGGCTAGCTATCCCAGGGACAGTAAAGGGATGTCTATGTGTCTCTTGGCCATCCTCGGAATGACTACCTGATCCCTGGCATTCACTACAACTTCTGCTTCTGATTTTTTTCCCTGTACTAGTGACACTTCCAAATTCTCCAGGGGATAGGGGATGGCAGGGGGATGTTTCCTACCTGTCCTCTGGTCCTTGAAAAGTGAAATGTTTCTGGTGGGGGATGGAGGCAACAAACACAGGGGATCTGTCCCCAGTGTACATATGATATAATTTGTTGCTGACATGGAGGCATAGACTACACGCATTTTGATTTTTGAGTTTGTCTTCATGCTTGGCTATGTTGAGTTATCTATATCAACACAAATTTATTGATTTTATGTCAAATTATGTAATATCTCTTGATTTAATATTGTGAGGGTCATGTTATTATTCAAATGAATTTATCATGCAAAATAAGTGCTTGGTAATAACATTCAGAACTATGAAATTTGCATCGGCTCCATTGTAATAGACTAATAGTAAGCTATAGTAAGAGAATGTCGAATAGAGGTGTTGAATAATGTATGCTTTGATTTTGTGAAAAAGTGGCTGGGTGGAGTCTATTTAAAAAGAAGAATTTTTAAATGATCTGTTATTTCTCTAGGGTTGCATTTCAATAAAGTCTAAGTCACCTAGTTTTCTTCAGTGTATCATTCACCATAATATATATTGGGCTCAGAAATGGGATTTATGAGCAGATTTAATATTTAGGGGATTATTCTCTTGAGTATGTTTTATAATATTTATCTGTTTATCAGGACAACTACTTTGAGGAGGCTCTCAAAATGCGTAATCTGCTTGAGGAGTTTCACAGTGATCATCATGGACTCCGACGCCCAACAATTCTCGGTGTTCGTGAGCATGTCTTCACTGGAAGGTATTCTTCAGGATGAAATTCTTAAATATGACGAAGCTTTTTGCAAAAGCCGTTGTGTATTATTTTTTAGATTGAATATAGAAGGGTTGATATATGGTCATTAATTGACATTGAATAAACATTTCTGCAGTGTATCATCTTTAGCTTGGTTCATGTCTAACCAAGAAACAAGTTTTGTGACTATGGGTCAACGTGTCTTGTCAAATCCTTTGAAGTAAGTAAATATTGGACAATGGCAATTTTTTCCATCAATGATTACATTTTTTTTCTTGTTTGTGTTTGTGTGTGTCTCTATAAGATGGAAAATTTCACACAACTATTATTATGTTTCAGAGTCCGTATGCATTATGGCCATCCAGATGTTTTTGATAGGGTTTTTCATATCTCAAGAGGGGGCATAAGCAAGGCATCTCGTGTAATTAATATCAGTGAGGATATCTATGCTGGTAATGTTATTTTCTCTAAATCAACTTTTTTTGAAATTCTTGCTTTTATGCTTTCAAATTGCAAATCTTCTTTCTGCTGCCTTCGATTTAGAAGTAAAATTCAAGTGTTTGTTGCCCTTTAGTAATCTTTAATATATTCTAAGGTATTAAGTTGGCAAACGTCAAATTAATATCTCATAGGTGGAGATAACTGATCAGTAATATTATCTGTATTTCCTGCTTTCATGAATGTCCCCTTTCCCAGCAATAAACCTTTAATGTATTTTAATGTGCTAGGTTGGCAAACCTGAAATTAATAGCTCATAACTGGGATGTAACTGATCAGCAATGTTATCTATATTTTCTGCCTTCATACAAGTCTTCTTTCCCTTCGATAAACCTTCAACGTGTTTTAAGGCATTATGTTGGCAAACTTGGCTTAATTGATAGGTAATCTCTGATTTGTTGCAGGCTTTCATATATTATGACAGAGTATCTCAAATCGTAGATGTTCCACTCTTGTTTGTTTGTAAATATATAGTTACTGGTGTTGATAAATGGGGTAAACTACTACTTTAAAAACTTGTTTTCCTAGTATGCAAATCTGAAATTATCTATTATAGAATCTTTTGATTACTATAAATTAGATATGCGAGCTTAAATTGGTGAACACACAAGAGCAAACTTAGACCACTAGATACATGTGGAAAAGCCCTTCTGAGAAAAAAACTCTATCATCAAAGAGAGGAGAAGTTTGTATTAATCTAGTAAGAGCTATAAAAGTAGATTAACTATCTCTCTTCAACAAAATAGCATTCCCGGAGCATAACAATGCTTCACTGCAAAAGACTTGAGGCATTTGATTTATAGAGAATGGAAGGGAGAAAACCATAAATGGTTTCCCAAAACCAAAACCAATAAAACCCATGGTATGATAAAAAAACACAACACCCCCAATGCCCAAATATTCAATGCCCCATGAATAGCCACCCCACATTCAACATAGTAAACACCACTCCCATGGTTAGTGTTCCAAAATTATACCACTATCTCAAATGGGCCCCACCGAACAATGAGAAGATACTCTACTCTCCCACCTAACACATAAGAATAGGAAAGTGCTGTAATTGAACTCAAGTCAATTTGTAACTGCCACTATCATAATGAACCCTCTTTAATGCTACTGCAGTTAATATTCCAATCAATCAAGAGAATAATAATAAATAAATAATCCCTCAACTACCTACATGGGTGTTAAAGTACCCATTCCAAAGGTGTTGGAACCCAACATTTGTACATTAGAATTGCAACTAAATATCAGACTATCCTAACATTGTCCCTCTTGATATTGTACATTATAATGCGAACAAGAAAAATAAAGTGAATCAAGTATCAGATGCAAGGCTTGTGGCCTCCCTACACCAATAGAACTTGCCGATGTTCATGGTTTTTGTAAGGGAATGTACAACATTTTTGTGAGTACCAACTTTTTCAACCATTACTTTACCACCCTAAACCATCTTGTAGATAAAGTGATACTAAATATTAATGTGTTTTGTATGAGCATGGTACATGGGATTCCTAGCCAAACAAATAGGACTTTGACTATCACATCTAATTTGATCCACCTTGCAATAAAAAAAAACTCTTGAACATAATCTTTGTTATCATACTTCCTCTTTACCAACATTTGTAGTAGCCATAGACATTGCTTTGGTAGTGGAGAAAACAAAAATGGGCTAGCTTTTCTTCATTTAATCGATAGCACTGCCAAACAAAGGAAAGACGTAGCCACTAGCGGACCTCTGACCATTTAAGTCACTTTGGCAATTTTCATCAACAAAGTTCTTTGTGTCTAAAATCTTGCGAACATCATAAGAACCATAATAACATAAATGATAATAAGAAGTTCCTTGCAAATATATACATACTCTCCTAACACAAGTATAGTTCTCTCTATAAGGTTTAGACACAAACTTGTTAAGAACTCCCATTGCTTGGGCAATATCTGGTCTAGTACATACCATTGGATACATTAGCCTACCAACTAAACTAACATAAGACCCATTATTCATATCCCTTAAATTACTTTTCAACTTAGGACACATCCAATGAAAGCTTAGTGCGAAGAGGTTAAGAAATACTTGCATTTTTTGCAATTGTGTAAGGAAACCATTAGAATATGGTGTTAACATACTTATTCTAACTAATCCAAAACTTTCTGTGAATTTGATCCTTGTTGATTTGTATTTCCAAAATGTATTTTTCCTCCTTAAATTATTCATGCCAAACACACTAGAGAATTGAGTTTTAAGCTCCCCAATCTTCCCCTTGTTACTAAAAAATAACATGTCATCCACATACAAGACAATGACTAGAATTTGATCATTAGTACATTTAATGTAGGCATAATGATCTTTTTCACTACTAATGGAATCCAGTTCAATGTAAAATCATGAAACTTGAAATACCTCATAGAAAGTGCTTGTTTCAAACCATATAATGACTATTTTGACTTGCAAATTAAGTGTTGATTTTACCCAAAAACCATCAAGTTTTCACACATAAGTTTCTTCTTCAAGATCTTCATACAATAAAGTAGTTTTAACATCTGTTTGTTCAATTTAAAATCACAGTTAAGAACAATAGATAGTAGGACTCTCTCTAATGGAAGATAATTTAGTGAAATGAGAGAATTTCATTGAAACCAACTCCCTCTCTCTAGGAGTAGACTTTGGCCACCAGTTTGGTCTTGTACCTATCTATTGACTATCTACACGATTTTTTTTAAGCATCCAACTGCAACCAATGAGCTTCCTTACCTTGGGCAAACTCAAAAGATGTTAGGCGTTACATTTGTTCAAAGCCATCATCTCCTTTTGCATAGCTTCATTGAACACTCACTATTTTTTGAATAGTGTTAGTAAACAAATTGGTCACTGCAATTTGATGTGATAAATGACTTTCTATTGCCCCACTGAGCAGTGACACAATGAACTAACAGCTCCTGAGATCGCTATTGAATTAGAGATCTTCCTCTGAATTTTAGAGGTACATCTCCCTCTTATGATCTTCAATGAATTGGAGAAACTGAAAACAAAACAAAGGTGTGCTTTTAACCAAAAAACAGTAAAGGCAAACGGACATCTGCACATAAAAATGACACAAATTGGAGAGCGATTTGGAATAAAATATCAAAGCAAATGACACAAAGATCATTCACTCAAACCAGTAAATGATAAAGAGGAGGAAAGAAAATAATTCTCAGAAAATACATGAACAAAACATGACACAAAGATCCTGCAGTGAACACATCCTTAATCTGTTATAACAAAGAAAATACAAATGAATAATTGGGGATTCGCAAAGGAAATCAACAATTTAAAAGAAGACAATCAAACACAGAGTAGAAATGTCTCCTTTATTCAAGAACACAAAACAAATCTCCAAGACTCTATCTCCCTGGACAAAGATTAAGTTCAAAAAATAATCCCCCTTTCCCTAGATGAACAGTATAAGATCTGATAACTAAGCTACCCCAACCTTCATAGAGGCTCTCGTGTCATAGCCAAAAGATGCTTCCTCGATGAAAATTTCAGAATAAGTAACTTCGTGGGAGACTTTTCAGTTACCATAACTGCCTCTTGAAAATAAAAATAAAAATCCCTTCACCTTCCCATCAGAATAATGTTTCACTCGTTAAAACATTATTCACTGAAATGTTTATTATGAAATAATATACCCATAGTCTACAAATTGACAGATAAATGGCTGTCGTTTCATTATGAGGGAAAGGGTCACATTTATGAAGGCTTGACTTTTACACAAGCAGGCGATAGGGACTCTACCGTTTTGATATCACCCCCCGAATTTCTAATGGAGTGTTGCCAATTGAAGATATCTTCAGCTTTGCTCTGCAGAACTATCCCTCAACTTTCGTGAACTATGGTGCTACTCTCATTAATTACACATCCCTGATTTAATAAATACACACCTTTGAAACGCCCCAAGCTGTAAACAAGTATTCCACTCCAAATTATGCCCTCTTTGGATCCAAACCAAAGCTTGCAATTCAGACAATCGATTTCCTTGCTTTTAGGATCGTTAGCATGGTGCTTCAGTTTATTCAGCTTGGTTTGTATTTACATTTTCCTCAACAATTCTTTAACCTTCAATGAAGACAATGATACCAAGGTTGGTTTATCATGAAACGCCAATTTTTATCTGTATTCCAATGTGGCGGGTAGCAATGGTCGGCCACTGTGCCTTGATGATGGTTATTTGTAGTTAACCCACTGTTTTTTGAAGATTATCCTTAGCTTTCTCATAAATACAAGTTCACGGTGACTTGTATTCGATATAATGTGTGTCGAAAAACATTCAAAGACCCACTATACAGCTTCATTGCATCGATATTTCTCCAGGTTGCGGACTTAGTTTTCTCCAAATTTACATTCATGTCTAGGCGCGACCATACCTCTCTTTCATTTCTGTAGGTGAAATGAACAAGTTTCATAATTACCACACATTGCCAACAAGCTTGATTTAAACTGTCTACCTTTTTAAAATGCCAATGGTCTTTAATTTTCACTTTTAGTGATGTGGCGGACTTTTCAAAATTTTTTATAACCATAGCGGGCACCGCTGGCACTCTTTACACAAACTTAAAATATGCTTGGGCAGCATTTTACGAGGTTATAGAAACCTTGAAAATCTCCACCCGTGGTTTGCGAACTACATGCTAATACTGCCCAATTTAATATGCCCGCCGATCTTGTAATTTCTGAGCTCTTCTTGGATAATAGTCCTCGTTCCAAGGCACTTGCCTTATCTCGAACAAGCCTTTGATTGAAAGTGGCTATTGAAGACACAATGTTCATCAACAATTACACCTTGAAATGCTATATCTCCATGTACTAAGCTGATGCTGCCTACCTGAACTATTAGAAAGTTGGCATAACTGACTGAAAACATATGCTATCCCCTGTGCACCTATGCCGATAGAAACACAGACACAATCACATAATCTTATGTGAGTATCAGTTTCAATCATTATGTTTGTATGATATGTTGATTTCTCTCTTAATGGGAGCATAACTTCAGCCATTCCCTTTGGATATTCTTCTATCGATGCCTGATAGGTGCTGTCGAATGCCTTAATTAACAATTTCTGTATTTTGAAATCCATATTATGATTTAATATAAATTACTCGAGCTCCCTTGTACCTGCTGCATTTTCCTGACACTAGCTTTCAGTAGCTAAGGAGTACATAGAAATTGTTACTTTAATTTCAAGTTGTTAATTCACATCTTCCCAAAATTCAACACAATTTGGAATTAGGATTGAGTCTTATATCCTTTTTGGGCCGGTAGTAAATTATTTGGAATAACAAGCATAAATAGGAGCAGAGGGAAACATAATCCATATGATGACTGTTGCAACAACGCAATGATCAGGTGCATAGCCACTCCTTATGTCGCCTAGTATTGAACAAAAGACTATTAGAGCTTGAGTTTTTGAGTTGTTGAAGTTGTGTAGGGAAGTGTTAAAATAGAAACTTGAACTGTGCTGTTGCCTATGCTTGTAAGGTCAGTTTGTACTCTGCAGCTCATTTTTTAAAATTCAGTGAATTGATATTCAGGAAATTGTTATTTTTTTAATAGCATTCGCAATTTTGTACATTTTTCTTCCTGTCATTGGTATATTTGGCATTCAAACTACAAAACTACAAAGAAAAAATACACAAGCCTTAATTATAAACTCACTAATCCTTTTATGAGTGAAAAGGTTCAGTTCACTTTGGGGTAGCCCATTTTATTGGTATCCTGCCATCCTGGTGGGTCACATGATAGAAAACAACAGTTTATGAGTGACGCATAGTCAACATCAATATTACTGGAGGAGAAACAGGTCAAATCTGAATATTGAAGAAACTGCTATAATACCTTCTGTTGGTGAAGAAAGAATAGAAACAAGTATGGGTGATAGATACAGGGATAACAGGGATAACAGGGGTCATGAGGAATAGAGTACCCATGACATGCTTAATGATTGGATGAGAGGGCAGCGTGAGTTTCAACAAGGGTTACAATAGACATTGGCACAAATGGCAGCCCTTTTGATGCAACATTTAATGGGAAACAATAACAATCAAAATAAAAATGGTCGGAATGATGGGAATGATGATGGATCGGTGAATAATAGGACTGATAATCAGTGTAATATGACCAGGACAGCGAACACCAAACCTTTGATGCCTTGTTTCCCTCCAAGAAATAACCCTCAGATTGAAGTGGAACCTACTGAAATGGAGCTCCAAGATCGAATCCTTCAAGATTGGAGAAAGTCAGATATAGAATTCCAAGCTGAAATGTCTTTTCATGATTATGTGGATGTTAGGATGAGACATAGACCACATAGGGGTGGAATGGCCCATAATCATGATTTGCAAAGGAAAGTTGGCAAGTTAACCATTCCTTATTTTGATGGTTTTGGAAAAACTACAGCAAGAGCGTGGGTGCAAAGACTTGATACATACTTTCAGCTTAATCCAATGCCTTAAGATGAAGCCATCAAGTATGCTGCAATACATTTGGATGGGTGTGCACATGAGTGGTGGCACCATGGAATGGTGACATTGGGCCATGATCAGATTGATTCTTATGTAGTGTTCACGAAAAGGTTGATTGACAGGTTCTATAAGAAAGATCCAAAACTCCATTTTAAGGAGTTAGCTAAGCTGAAGCAGTGGGGGTTAGTGGACACTTATATAGCAGATTTTCAAAGACTTTTAGTGCTTGTGAAAGATATTCAGAGAGGAGGTTGATTGTGTTGTTCATGGATGGTTTAGCAGATCTGTTAAGGGGGTTGGATAAAGGCACTTAGCCCACCCACATTACAATAGGCAATTAAGAAAGTAGGGGATATGGAGTCATCTACTTCGAAGGGTAAATTTCAGTCTAAAGGGATTATATCTAAGAAGGAAAAAGACAAAAGACATATTCAGAAAGATTCCAATTAGTCAAAAAATATGCCTCCTAGATTGGATAATGAACTTAGAAGGAAAGGTTTGTGCTACCTATTATCACCTGGAATATGCACCCTGCTGAATCTTGAATCCAGCTATCCTTTGAAACATGGGATGACCTCTTGAGTTGTGGGACTCGCGAAACTCGAGGTCAATCTCGGATTAAAGGGTGGCTTCCCCTTGGTAAATCACCCAAAAAACTAACTCTAAGTAAAGAACCTTGTTAGGAAAAGAGATGAGAAAGATTTGATAATCTGAAGCTAAAATGGAAAATGAAGGTGATACACCAAATATAGCTGATTTCTACTTCATTTCAGCAAAACCTATGAATCTCAATCTAAAGCTTCACACAGTAATTTGCAACAATAATTCAGAGGTAAACTTAGAACAACAACAATCAAGGAGTCATAGAACTCACAATAATACCTGCTTTTCTTTCATATACATAGAAAATTGAAACAAATAGAGGCAAAAATACTGATCTTTGAATCACTGAAGGCTGCTACAATGGCTGTTTTTTGGAAAAACAGTAAAATATTGTTGAAAACTAAAGATAAATTTAATGCACAGAGAATGAATTCAGATCAGACAATAACACAGTAGATACCCTGGGAAAACCCTCCACTTGAGGGAGAAAAACCCAGCAACAAAGATCCTCTTGTATATATAATAATGGCAACAATTCTCTTTACAATGAGGCCAATCACAAGGCCAATATCCAGCATCAACTCTAGAAGCAATAACAGATGATAATCTGCTCTTCCTTGTGATCTAAATCTGCACTTAGAGAGATTTGCAATCTGCTCTTGAAGGAATTCGCACTTGAATGAAGGAATAATTCGAACTTGCTTGATAGATCACAAGGAGAGAGGTGGTCTCTTATAAATACATGACTATAAGAGACCTCACAAGGTCGGCCCCAACCATAAATTACAATTGAACAAGTCGGCCAAGATACAATGATAAATAATAAATACAAGTCATAAAGAAAGTCGGCCAGAATAATATTATTTACAAAGAGATGCGCCCATACTCATAAATAGATAGCCAATAGGCTACATTTATTTATGACTTTACTCGAGGCTGGAAGGATGAACCCGAAGCTGCTCAGTATCATTAACACTCCCTCTCAGCTAGGGAGAGAACTTCCAGCTTCACAACACGAATCATCTCAGTATGAAGTCCATCAGCCATCATTGCCTGCAATTAGATATAAAGAGAAGGATATCACCTCAATGTGATGACGAACATCATGGCTACATCCATGTGTGAAATAATATATCACCTCATTGTGATATTGACCACCATGGCTACACCCATGTATGGAAAGGAGCTAATCACCTCATCGTGAAAGCATATCACCTCAATGTGATATCAACCATCACATGGTTAAGTACTGGTGTTCATCGTGATGGTGTTACCTCAATGTGACTTTCACCATGGCTCTCCCAGAGGGTGAAACATAAGTACAGAAGGATCATCACGGACTCTCTCACGTGATGTTGTCATGGAGTCACACACATGACATCCACCATGACTCAGCTCAGAGGGTGGAAATGAGGGCTTTCACCTCAAATTCTTCCGTCACAGAAGAAAGTGCAATAGTAAGTACAAGTGTTCATCACTTGCGTGATGTTGTCACCTCAATGTGACTTTCACCATGGCTCTCCCAGAGGGTGAAACACAAGTACAACATATGTCATGGAGTCGCACACATGACATCCACCATGACTCTCTCAGAGGGTGGAAACAAGGGCTTTCACCTCAAGTTCTTCCATCACAGAAGAAAATGCATTAACAAGGGATTTCACCTCGAACTTCTCTCACAGAGAAGAACTCATTAAGCAAGGCTTACTGATTACTGAGACTCATACTTAGTCAAGGCTGGATTCTCCACCATACCAAGCTTGTCTCGAAAGTACACGAACTTTACCCTGGCGAGAGGCTTGGTGAGAATATCTGCCGTCTGTTTATCAGTGCTAATGTACCTCAACTGTACAGCCTTTCGCAATACCATAGTGGTACTTGATCTCAACATGCTTGGTTCTGTCACAGGATTGACACAACTCGCAATGAATAATAGTAGACTCCATTGATTGTCCAAACAATCCTGCTAGGAGCTTACGAAGCCACACTACTTCTCGAGCTGCCACACAAGCTGCAATGTACTCGGCCTCTGCTGTGCTAAGTGCCACAGATGATTGTTTCTTGTTACACTAGAAAATCATAGTGGAATTCAAGCTGAAGCAGCCGCTAGAGGTGCCCTTCTGATCTGCAACACAACCATCTTCTATAGGTTCAGTAGGCTCCCTCTGAATCTTTAAGTACTTGGTCTTGCAATGCTGCAACCTTCACTTCTTCTCAGTAAGTTACAGGACTCCCTCTTGATCCCTGCTTTAGAACTCGCAAAGAAGTCTTCTGGAAGTGAACTCCCTCTAGCCACCAACTCAGTCTCATGGCTGCAAATTGTGACTTCATGCTTGATCATTTCTTAGGTTGGCATGATTTCCTCATAAGATGCCTCAAGCTTTTCATCGCTAAGCGATCTCTCATCGCCTTCCTGCTTCTAGCTCTTCACAAGGCATTTAGAGAGAGATTACTAACAGTTTATTCAAAGAAATATCAAGACTAGAATCACACAAGGTTTACAATATTAGGTTGTAGCATGAACACATAAGAATTTATGCACAATGTTAGGACATGAATAAATAAATCAGCCTATAAGAGAAATATATCAAAAGATTAGGATGACGGGATAAAAAAAACTTATCTTTATTGTATTCTGATATATCTTTCTTCCATCTTTGGCTCCTCTTGAGAGTACAACAAAAGACAATCTACACAACACACGTTATGCAGCCAGCATATTCAATATAGGGCCAACCTTCTCAAGGCACTATTGCAATCCATGCACATCGATGTGACCATCTTATCACAACGAATTTGCATTTCTCTTTTCATCTTAGAGTCACACTCAAAGATCTTTACAATGAAATGCAATGACTGATTGACATCTCCAAGGGATATTATGCCAGTGATCACTCTCATGATCTTTACCAATCACATATGATTCAATTAAACAAAGTTAGACTTGCACAACTCAACAGACTAAGAAATTCAGCCTAGAGAAAAATTATTGTAAGAGTACAATCAACAAATACTTATCTCTTTCTGTTGGTACACCACAAAAAAAATTGTTTCTCTTGTTAAAGGCTCAGAATCTGTAGTAGTGGCTGATTAAATTTGAATATGGTCTTGGACCATTCAAATTTATCGATGCACTCCAGCAACAATCTACCTAGAAATTGTTCCAGAAGGCACAGGCCCAATGTTCTCATGACAGAGATAAACTCAGAGTCATTTATTTGTATTATGCCTTATCCTCAGGGAAACATATCTCTTGAAGGTCCAACTCAGTTCTACCTAGTCACTCATGACTCGAATGTAACAACAGTCAACATCACTAGTCACACTGCAGTGATCTCCCAGAGTTCATCGTGCAGCCGGTACAAGCTTCACTTCAACAGAACTGAATTCTTGACTGTGAAACATTGGGCAAATTGTCCAGCTCCCCGAGCAGCATTTTTTAATGCCTCTGCACTTTCTGCCACAAAGATTATTTGAACGACCACTGGAAGAAGTATAAGTGATGCCACCAAAAGAAATCTCCAGATTTATCTCAGACTCAAATCAACCACGATGCATATGAATCTTAAAAAAATCATAAAATAATAGTTGACCCGAGAATGAAACACGCATTGCGGGACATAGAAAAAGTTATAGTAATCACTGTCATGAACGAAACTCGTCAAGACTCAATATTAACTCATCATCCGTAAAGTCAAATTTGACACCACCAATATACTCAGGATTTTGAAACATAGATCGCCTGCTATGAAGAGATGCGAACTAAATCTCGTTTTTACTGGAAAGGCATAAAGATAGATCGAGCTAGAACTCCCTTACAATCATATATCGAATCATGCTCAAAAAAATAAACTGTTGCCAAACCTTTCCATTCAATAGCACAACAGCTGACACATATATGTTCCAATCGACACTTTGTGGATCCCACGATGAGATGAAATCTTCGACAATATAGAATGCTCTCAGGCTAAGGCTCCGAATGAATAAATAATTACTTCCAGAATCTGCTTGAGATGAAGGGGGACCAGTAGTGTTCGGCGCCGCTAGATGATGCATGCAGCTATTCGTGTGGTGTTCCATGTCTCCCAGGTAGCAACGGGAGGGCCAAATTATGGACGCGGCTAAATAGATACCTGACAATCGATCTTAAGTGATCTGAGTTCTCACCTTGTATAGACCCTGAGAAGCGCTCTCTGCTAGAGTCGTGTGAAGTCAGCCAAAGCCAAAGGCTCTGCCAGATCGCTCCAAAGGTATCGCTGCTCCAAATGACCTGGACTGGTACTCAGCCGTGACCCACAAATGATAATTTTTGTGCCCTCATTTGTTGAATGATTCCATCCAAATGCAATCCCGACAAATAGTCCTATCTATCTCGGCTATGGAGATTCAGGTCCGACGCCAATAGATATTCACAGGAAGGTTACAAAGCCGTTGATAAGCTAGATGCTCCACAGATTAGCAAACACAAGCGGCATTCATAGGCGACAGCAACAACAATGATAAGTAGCTTAGGAAATGCACCAATGATCGACCAAACAGATATACACTCCAGTACTATGTTATATGCAACAATAAATCTGGACTCGGATATTCTTCTATAATCTCTTAACACCAAATGTCTGAAAAAATCTGATCAAGATCTTCTTTACACCCGCTCTGATACCATGTTGAAAACTAAAGATCAGATTTAATGCATAGAGAATGAATTCAGATCAGACAATAACACAGTAGATACCCTGGGAAAACCCTCCACTTGAGGGAGAAAAACCCAGCAACAAAGATCCTCTTGTATATATAATAATGGCAACAATTCTCTTTACAATGTGGCCAATCACAAGGCCAATATCCAGCATCAACTCTAGAAGCAATAACAGATGATAATCTGCTCTTCCTTGTGATCTAAATCTGCACTTAGAGAGATTTGCAATCTGCTCTTGAAGGAATTCGCACTTGAATGAAGGAATAATTCGAACTTGCTTGATAGATCACAAGGAGAGAGGTGGTCTCTTATAAATACATGACTATAAGAGACCTCACAAGGTCGGCCCCAACCATAAATTACAATTGAACAAGTCGGCCAAGATACAATGATAAATAATAAATACAAGTCATAAAGAAAGTCGGCCAGAATAATATTATTTACAAAGAGATGCGCCCATACTCATAAATAGATAGCCAATAGGCTACATTTATTTATGACTTTACTCGAGGCTGGAAGGATGAACCCGAAGCTGCTCAGTATCATTAACAAATATTACATCACAAGCATACAACAAACTATTATTTCAAATGAAACAAGGTTGGAGATGCAATCAATGAAGAAGATTACAAAAGTAGAGACCTGATTTTGATTGAAAAAATTGAAGGACTGAATGTCACTTTGTCACAATAAACTTTTCCAATACTTTGCAACAAATATAGGCCTCTTATTTATAAATTTTTGAGAGCCTAAAATCAAAAATTCATGTCGACTTTAGATGTTTTTCCTATGAGTTGTCATCCTTATCCTCTTTAGATAAGATATTTTTCAATCCTTATCCCTTGACTTCATTTGACTTTCTTTTGCAGAAAATATTTTTCGTTTTCTTCTTTTGTTTTGATTTTTCATAAAAGATCAGGTAACACTGCCATTGTAGGGAATCATGAGACAAAACACTTAAGTGTGCTATTATAGCTGAATCGAGTTCAAAAAATTCAGATCAACAAGCTGGTTCAAAGGAAAGTGATAGTGAAAGTTCTTCTGATGAGTCTGAAAAGGAACAAGGGACCAAAGGAACGATAGCACAACTATCTAGCTTGCAGAATATTGGTTCTTTTAGAGTTAGAGAAGTGTTATGCGGGCAGCGTATAGTGACTCTCATTGATATGGGTGCACTCACAATTTTATCGATGGAGGAGTGGTTGCTAGAAGAGGTGTCAAAAGTGAAGATTGTGAGGGTTTCAAGGTAATGGTAGTAGATGGTTTCACACTTACTTGTACTAGGAAAATATCTAATCTAAGAATTCAGTTGGGAGAGTATGAGCTTAGGGATGATTTCAATGTGGTAAGCATAGGGGACATGGATATGGTTCTTGGTATACAGTGGCTACGCTCTATTGCTGAGTTCACTATGAATCTGAAAACTATGGAGATGAAGTTTGATTCAGGTAGTAAAAAGATTACACTTAGGGGAATGACTAATGGTGGACCACGTATAGTCTCATTCAAGAGGATGGAGAGGCTTATTAGATAGGATTAGGTGGAGTGGACAACAAAATGCATTATTATGCCTATAGATACAGATACATGACAACTTAAGAGGATCTATCACCACGATGTTGAGATTTTGATGACTAAGCATAAAACAGTTTTTGGGAGCATACCTCCAGGGATCCCACCTGATAGAGGAATGGAGCTTGTGATATAGCTTGAGGAGGGGACAAAACCGGTGAATACTACACCTTATAGACATACAAATTGCCACAAGGATGAAATAGAAAAAGGCCATTAAGGAGCTGATTGAGATGGGGCATATTAGAACTAGTAACAGTCCTTTCCCCTCTTCGGTGGTGCTAGCCAAGAATGAAGATGGTACGATTCGTATGTGTATTGATTACAGGGCATTGAATAAGAGAACCATAAAAAACAAGTATCCAATCCCTTGCATAAGTGAGGTGATTTGATGAATTACATGGGGCTCACTATTTTTCTAAAATTGATTTGAGATCAAGATACCATCAGATATGGGTTAGAGAAGAGGATGTGGAGAAGACGACATTTAGATGCCATTATGGACATTTTGAATTTTGGGTGATGCCCTTTGGCTTAACCAATGCTCTAGCTACATTTCAGTCCTGTATGAACAAGGTGTTTCGTAATCAGCTCAAGAAGTATGTTCTTATATTTTTTGATGACATCTTAATCAGCTCAGGAAGTATGTTCTTATGTTCTTATATTTTTAAAGTTGGAATTTGTTGGCGTCTGCTTGATTGGAAACACGGTTAAGAAGGGTAATCATAACCGCATATTCATCTTTGAATTCTCCACGACCCACATTCTTTGGAAAGTTAACTTTCTTCTGTTTAAGCCATCTCCCTGCCATTCTCCTCTGACATTTTTCTTTATCAGCATTGAACGCCTTCTCACATTGTTCCATGGTAATGACCAAATTATTTGGATTCAGAGGAATATTGAAGCACTTCTCGATGTCCTTGGGCCATATCACTTGTCCATCCATTGATTGAATTTCTCGTGTAGTATAGTTGTAATGTTTTACACAAGCCATTACGAATTCTATACATTGTACTGTGATGGGAAGTGAGGCCACCTCTAGCAACCCAGATTCTTCGATGTTTTGAAATGTGATCTGGCTCATTTATGAAGCGTTCAAGTCAACCTCTGGATTCCCCTAATGCAAATCTGTGTCAGTCGTTCTAATGAAATAATGAACTAAGACCGATTTTGTCTTGAATTCAATCTGAGTGAACTGCATTATGAAAAACTAGCTTGTTGATTGTAAACACGGATATGACCTGACAACTTTTCCGATGAAGCTAAAATAGCTCATGATGAGGCTAAAAATACCCTGTCAAGGGGCAATTTTCATGAAAAATTCTGAGACATGGGTTTTGTAGAGAAAATGATTCTAAGTAAACCCACAACGTCAAAAATTCGAAAACATGCCTTTTCGCCTCACATGCAAAAACTTTTTGGAAAAAAAGCAACAAGGGCAGTAGGGGTTGCAGGGGCAAATTTTTTCGAAAAATTCTAGAATATGGGTTTTGTGGCCGCCAATGTGTTGATTAACTCCAGATTCTTCGTTTTTCAAAATATTGACTTTTCCTCTACCATGCAAAGGAATCTCCAAAAAAAATCAAAGCTTCAAAAAGTGAAGCTACGAGGCAATTTTTCCTGAAAAATTCTAGCACATGGGTTTCGTAGAGAAAGCCATGCACAACATACCTAGATGATCAGAACTGTGAAAAATTGTCGGTTACTTTGACATGTGAGAGAAAACCTAAGACAAGGATAAAAGAAATAGAGAGAGAAAATAGAAGTTATATTTTGCCGCAGTAAAAATGACGCGTTTCCTTGAATGAAGTCTGCTAAGCAATCTGGACCTGTATCTGCAAAGAACACTGAAAAGAATATCACCTGTAGCACCTTCAGATCTTGCTTGCACAAGAAAATATGTGTTTGCCTTCAACTTGTTGTGAAAATAATGGACGCCTCTATGCATATTTAAACAAATTTTTGAGGGTTTAGGTGTCACATGTAGGGGAAAACCCTAAATTTAGGACGCAATTATCTCATTGGGCCACATTTAGTTAACAAAAATGAAGCCCGAGCCTTCAAAAGGGCGCCACCCAACATGCAAAGCATAAATACGTCACATGCAAGTAAAACTGGCATTTAAAACTAAAATTTTAATATTATTTTAATTCAGTTAACTGACTCCACCTATATAGGGCGGCCAGAGCATGTACTTCAATTTTGAAAGTCAAAATTTGACTTTTGGGCGCCATTACTTATAAACTTTTCAACTTTTTAACCCTTGCAAATGTCATCAAGGCCTCTGTTTGATCTTGAATTCCGGATGCCCAGTTGATCCTGAAGCTGAGTTGACGGATTCATCATGTAGCTGGAGCAAGTCTGACGAGATGTTGCTGGGAGCTGCAAGTGCTAAAAATTGAGTCCGATGCCTCAAAAACTAGGGCACCTTTATCAAAAAGGGTGCATATGACACCAGACTTAGCCATTTTTCCTCTTTTGACTCTCCGTGCTTCAATCTGCCGTTGCTGGTGAATGATGTCTCTCGTCGACTGGATGTTGGATCCATTGCGTAATTGGAAGAATTCCGCAAAGGGTGACTATAGATGTAACTTTTGAAAGTTGGTTTAAGGACCTCAAATGCAAGGGCGCCCTTGGCCTGCAGGGGCACAATTGAGCTTTTGAGAATGATTTTGCAATTTGTAACTTTCAACCGAACACTCCACTTTGACCTTTGCTACCGGGAGCTGGATTGCTCCGATGTCTGCATCGATGATCTCATCACGGAGATGGAACAACTTAGAAGAGATGTTCCGGGGAGTGACAAAGCTAAAAAACTGCTTCTAAGACCTCTAGTAGAAGGGCGCTTTTCTCAAGGAAGGTGCATTTTTCCATACTTAGCCATTTTTTTGCTTGCCTTTATCTTTTAGCATTTTTCGTTGATTCTTCATCTACAACTTTTGACGGATCTCAAGGGTCGTCGGTTGAGTTCACTGCATAGCTAGGATGATTGTGAACAGATCTCGTGAAGACGACAATTGTCGAAAACCTCAACTAGTTGGCCAAAAGTGTAGGCACCCTTGGCCTGTAGAGGTACAATTTGATATTTTCACCTTTATTTTCCCTCCATTTTACGTGCTTGCTGGATCAACTGCCACGATTGCTGAATATGTCTTATAGATTGGCGAACGGGTTCATTGCGGAGGTGGATTGAACCTAAAGAGATCCTCCAGAAATGGTTTCTGCAAATTTTAACATCTGGATAGGCTTTATTCAAGGGCGCCCTTGGGCTACAGGGGCACAGATTTTGTATTTTGACTGCTGTCTTTGATGCGTAAATTTCCCATTTCTTCTGCCTCTACTGTCGTTTGCTGGAGCTTCGCGAATCTGATGAATTCGCTTTACGACTCACTGGAAAGCTGACAGAATTCCGAAGACAATGATTGTACTTGTAAGCATCAACAATTGCATTTAGGCCCTCAATTTCAAGGGCGCCCTTGGCCTCTAGTGGCACAAATTTGCTCCAAAACTGATGATTTTCACCATTTCGCGCTTCACGAACATCGTGCCGCTTGCTGAGTTGACTGTGTTGAAGGATTATTGCCGTTGATTCGTATACGTGACTGTATTTTACCATTTTTATGTGTACGGACACTGCAAAGTTGACTTGCACGTTGATTGCGCAAGTATCTCCCACGTAGCAAGGCATAGTGTTTTGCAAACTTAGAATAGTTTTGCATTTTCCGCCATTTGAAAATCCTCTCCATTGCGAAGCATCTTTTTCAGCATCTTTCTCCGTAGAAACCTTTGTGATGAGTTTGAGGCTTAGATTTCGACACCCGGTACTGGCCAATTGCCATTGATGACCTTGAAGGTCTTAATCTTTCCCTTGAAAAAGTGAAAACAAGCCACCAAACTTAAACTAACTTTTTCTTGATTTTGACTTCACTAATGTGATCATGATAGGAAATAAGCCAATCGATATAAATTTCAGCCAATTCTGGAAAGATCCTATTTTTTCGGGTTTTTAGGGTTTTCCCAAAAATAGGGGCCCGAAAACCCTAGTTTTCAAAATTTTCAATTTTTCCCAATATCTTCTAGACATTAAACCCACAAAAAGCCCATGCTTGGTTTGACCAAAAACTGACTTTTGACGACAATTTTATAGGATTTAAACTATTTTAATCAAAATGCCTTAATGAAGCAAAAACTTCGTTTTGGGTACAACAGTGAGCAAAGTGAGTTTGATAAATTTGATTTAACATTGCAAGAATTGATGGATCAATTTATGATTGTGCATACACCCTCTAGACCAGCAATTGAAGAGGAGCATGAATCTACTTGTGTTTTGACACCCTACTCTTATGATTCCTCTATTGTGCATGATGATGATGATGTTGACCTATGTGAAGAAGATGATTCTACTCACTACTATGATAATGATGCCTTGATTAAATTTTATGTTGACCTAGCCTCAAAACATGAGTTTTGCGAAAAAGATGTCATAGAGGTAGCTGATTTTGGGAAGTGTGGTTGTGAATATTTGTATGAAGATGATAGGCCCCATGGGTCCCATCATTTGGCAACACAATTGCAGGTCAATGAAGACATGATTATTGCAGCCCTAACACATTTTGATAATACTCATAAATTGATGGCAGATTATTGTTGGAGGGCTCCATGTACACACAAGAACTTTGAAGGAGAACTATCTCTTGCAAACTTATAGGTACTCAAAGAAGCCTTGGTGGTAATGAAATCAAATTACCTACACCTACTTTCAGATAGAGATCATCTTCATCAAGCTTGATGAGATATATTTTGTTGCACTAAGAGGGAAAGACGAGGAAGTTGATAAGCTTACGAATGAGCTTAAGGTTACTATGGATTCCTTGAAGAGCACTCAAATGGCCCTTTAAGAATCAGAAATTCAGGTTGATGAACTTTGTTTGGAGTTGAGCTTGGCACATTCTTCATCACCCACAGCAGAAATTCAGTCCTCTATGGCAGCCACATCCAACAAACAACAATCCTATACGAAGAGTGTGAAGGCTGGACAAAGAGATGAAGAATTTGAGGTGCCCTATTGTGAAATCTTAAGGATGGAAGAGACATGTACACATGGTGATCTAACTTGCAGGCATGTGGCAAAAATTATGACAAATGATACACTTGATTTTCAGTTGGACACATCCACTAGATTAACACTTGATATAGAGCATAAAACAATGAAGGAAGATGAACTTGAGTTCTATGAAGACACCACAAAAGGTATGATGACAGTTCTGATTTTCTGATAACGAACAGCAATCCTTTATCTTCACATAATCATGAGGTGATAGACAAATCATATAAGGATGGTAGTGGTAAGAAACCCTACCTTGTTGATACTAAAGATTTGATGGCTAAGCATGAGGTAACAGTTGTGGATACAAGCCACAAACAATCTGAATTTGTGCATGAGAGCGTAGGAGATGTAAAGAGGACTCAAAGCATGTGTGATGAGTGGCTAAGAGGGCTAGGGAAGCCAAGTCGCTGGCTGCTCAAGCAAAACAACACCTACAAAATATCAGGGAACAATTCAGTCACATGGATCATTTGAGGCAGCAGCGAGATACACTTCTTTGTCAATCTCTAATACTTCCAAGGGAAGAAACTATGATGGTAGAAAATGAAGACCAATCAGATTCACATGAACTTGTTGAGAGGTATGATTTTGAAAACAAATCAGAAAATTTATTTTGTACAAATGATTTTAATCATAGGGATCATGAAACACATCATTTGGGGAGCCAATTGAAGACTCAAGTCAAGGTTAAGGAGGTGGAAGTTGTGTATATACCTTGTGGACCAGCCAATAATGATTGTTATGCATATGTAGAGAAGAACAATTGTAATTCAGATTTGGTTAAGAGTTTTACCATTCTTGGAGAGCTTGATGAGCCTACTTATATTTTGACACCATGCTATCATGATGATGATCCTTGGAGTGAACACAATGTTGTCCTAGCTTCAAAACTTGTAGGAAATGTCATGTAGGTATCCAATTTGGAGTTGTATGTTCGTGTGGATGTTGAGTTTCAGTTGGACTATAGTCCAAGACATGGAAAATAGCATGAGAGCAGAAAATTTTCAGATCCAATCTATTGATTTTCAGCTCACTCCTTGATGATTGATGGCTTTTTTATATTGCTGATCATGGAGTTTTCAGATTGCCCATTGATGTTTGCAGCTATTTGGATGGATTGGTATGCATGGGATTGTCACTACAATGTTGGGAGGTTGCATGATGATGAAATCCTATCATCTTATGGCAGTAAAAGCATTCGTGGCATCATCATAGGTCCGATTTTTAGTTTTCACAGTGTTATCCTGATTTGCACTAGCAGCCTAGAGCAGAATTGCATGCTTGGTGATGCACATATGATGGACACTTTTCACATTCATATGAGACAATTTCGATCTAGGAGGATAGTTTGTTATGATGGCATGATTAAAGACACTTATCTATTCATTTTCAGTTGGTGTGATGGTGTAATAACTTGGGATCCCGGTGTTGGTGTGATTGATATAATACTTCACAAGGATCTTGGTTAGTTGCTTCACAATTTTTGGTCAAGTGATATTGTATCGTAGTGGAGCAGCAAAAGGTTTGGTGCAGGTGGTTGTGCTTTAGAGGTCATGATATCACCTATCACATGTTGGTAGGCATGACATTCTTTAAGGCTTTGGATATGTATGATGCTTTGTCTTTAATAGACTTAGCATTTTTGGACAAAGAAGCTTTTGAAGGAAGAGAGTTGATGACACTTGAGGTTGATGATTTGGTATTCTTGTGCCTACAACTACACAGATAGGTTAAATGGACGAGGAGCAGAATTTTAGAGGTTGAGGGATGGAGCAAACTTGAGTTTGAGTGTGTATGGACAGTTGTGTTTCATTTTGGCCACCAAAACTCACTTTGCATACTATTCTTTGGATTCACTATAGGAGAAGTAGCCACAAGTTGAGGAGTAGGGTGACCATGGAGTAGTTGACTAGTTGGAGAGATTTGCCACTTCAGGTTGTTTTGGCAGTATCTAGTCTTTCAATTGCTCGTGGGCAAGCAATTCCAGGAAGGGAGGATTGTAATATCCCCTTTTCCTACCCTAAATCCACCCTATTTTAATAGTGTTTTTACACACTATTATATATATTATATAATATTAAAATATAAATAATATAATTAAATAAAATAAATAAGTAAATAAATTGCACTTTTCTGCTCTGCTTTTTTTCGCTACCTATGCTGTCTGCATCTTTGCCTAACCCTAATTTGCGCCCTCCCAAATCTCCGGACTTGCGTTTATGTGCGAAGGGAGAATTGAAGACCTCGGGCACGAACTTATGGCCTCGCATGGGCAATCCTCTGGCTGCGTCTGAAATGGGCGACTCAAAAAACCTATCCTTGTTCTGCTCCAACACTCCTGTGCATCGATCTGAGGGGCTTGGCGTTCGGTGGTTTGCAACAGAGTTTGGGAGTTTCAAGGAGGCGTTGTTGAAAGGCGCATCAAAGATTGGCAGCAATGATTCTTTTGTCTGCTCGCCTAAACTATGAAACACAAATTTGGAGACCGAAGGCGTGTAGATACCCTCTTTCTGTGCCATTGTCGCCCAAGGAGATAGGGGCTCTAGTGATAGATCTGAGGCATGGGATGCAAGACTAGCAAACTGGGGTTCGGCCTTTGACTTACTAATGGCCTCCAAGTTTTGCTCGAAGTTCCCCATCAAAAAGGTAGCGAAATCCCCAACATTTGTCTTCTCTGAGGATCTTAAAAAGGATGTCCTCAAAGGAGAAAAATTCTCTTCCTCCAATGGCTTGATTGGCCAATTCAGCCGTCTTTGGCCAAGGCTTGTAGACCTGCACCAATGGATTTCTATTGCGTGGAAACCCCAGCTTAGGGGGAAAGTGGAATTCTATCCTTGTGCATAGGGTTTTTTTTTTGGTGGTGTTTGATTGCAAACAAGATTGGGATGACATCCTCAAGGAGTGATGGGTCTGGGGGCAAAGTTTGCTTCTTCTCGAACCCTGGTATATAGATTTCAATCCTCTTAAAGAACCTTTCACAGTGTTTCTTGTTTGGGTTCGTCTCCCAAATCTGTTGCTTCAATTTTAGTTTGAGGATTGCCTCGAAGCAGTTGGCGACTCTTTGGGTAATTTCTTGACTATAGACTCATATATCTCCAATTTCACTCACCACATTTGCATGCATCCTTGTGGAATTGGATGTCTCAAAAGATCTCCCTAGTGACATCACTCTTAAGGTTGCAAATCGCTATTGGTCTCAACCTCTAGATTATGAAGGCCTGCCCTTTCGGTGCAGAAGATGCTTTGAAATTGGCCACATGGCCAATAGCTGCCCAAAACCAAGAATAAAGTTGAGCAACTATCCTGGTGGATTGACACCCAGCCACAACTCTACATTGTGAATGCTCCCTCGAGTGGTCTCAAAAGGATTCAGATTCCCCAGAGTCCAAGAAGTTCAGCTCTTCACAAGTTTTGTTGGGGTCGGATGGGTGCAATATGCAAACTTTGGCTGAGGATACTTCTTCACAACTTCATGTAACTTCGAAATCCACACAAGAGAAGTTCCACTTTGAGAAGGAAGGAAATGTTGCAGCCTCTTTTAATCTTTTGAATCTTCTTGAGAATGCAATCTCGGGGAAATTTGATGCCAGTGAAAATGGTGTAGTAGAACAAAACTTTGTAGTTACAGGAGGAAAGAGCCCTCCTGCGAAAGTGGACCAAAGCACTTTGGCCCCCTATTCACAATGTGTAGGGTTGGACAAAGGTTAGAAGGAAGAAATCTCCCCCGGTAAAGCATCAAATGCACAACTCAGATCAGCCACAAAAGGGGGTGCCTGTGGGAAGGCTGAATGCTACAGAGATGGGGCATAATGCGAGTGCATCAATCTTAGGACTGCTGTAATTTGGCTGCAAGGGTCTTTGGTCTTCTGTATACAACAAATCATGCTGGAATTTATGATCGACACATGGTGTCTAGATGAAGGATGTAATCTTTTTGGACTATTAACACAAATTCTTATTTACGTACCAAAAAAATAAAAATAAAAAAATAAAGAAATAATAAAATAAAGTAAAGGAGGTCGGTGTTGTTAAGGGTTTTTATTTTGGGAGGGCTATAAAATAATGTAAAGTGCAAGTCATTTGGCATCGATTTCCATATCTAATTTCATTTCGGAGATTCTTCTCTTTGGCTGCAACTTTGGTTGGGCTTTATTCCAAGGATAAAAACCCTTGTGAATACGGTGAGTTGGATGAAAACCTAGCTCATCTTGTGGAGAACTCATGGTGGAGTTCTAATTGCACTTCATTAGAGACAATTGGAGGTTTAGAGTATCATTGCATAATCAGATTTGGAGCAGAATTATCGTGGCCTTTTGTGAGCAGATTGGATTAGGGTTTTACCCTAATTTGGAGCAGACCTGAGCGCCCACTTTTGAAGGGCAATTTTGCATATTTGGAGCAGCAAACCCTAAGCACTTGCCATGGAGGAATTTCGCCCATCTAGGGTTTTTTGATATTTGAGGACTGTTTTGCATATGTTTTGTATGTATAATTATATTTTTAGATCTGATTTATAGTGCAGAATTTCTGGGCATTGTTTTGCATGTTGTGCCCTAGAATCCATTGTAAAATTCAGATTAGAACTTTCAGTTTGTAGCAGCAGGGTTTAATTCAGAAAATCAGATTTGTTGTTTCAATTTGGTTGTGCTATATTGTGTATTTCATGGTGGATTGCATGCTTGTAATGATTATCAACTTGCAGTATCACGTGCCATCATTATTTGTCATGTTTGGGCATGTTTATGTTTGTTGTAATTATTTGTTTAAGAGCAGAAAATAAAATCAGAAATTTGGGTTTTGAGCAGAAATCTATGGCAGAAATGAGAAATGAGAAATTTAATTCCAAAATCTTAGGGCAGATCCCATTGGGGATATTACAGAAAAAAAATAATTTTTTTGTTTTGTTTTTGTTTTAAGCAAGTTTTAAGGTTGGCAGCTCATGGGTCCACTTGGGCTGAACCTTGGTCATACCCCAGGCCATCCCGACCCAAAATCAAGAGTTGAATCATATTTCCTTAATTTGTTAGGGAAAAGTAAAGGACCTGATACTGTAGGTTTCTAGTAGAAGAGACAAGTTCTGAGGGTGACGGAAAGAGTCTCCATGTAAATATGTTTGAAATTTATTAGTTATGGTTTATGCAAATATGCTTACAGTTTCATAAATATCCTGTTAGATACAGATTGCATATTTTCAGCATAACCTTGTAAAGTGTCTTCAAATATTTGTTAGCATAAGTTTTAGATTGTTTGTCTTTGAAAAGAAGGCTAAGGATGGAAAGGTTTTTTTATTTTATTTTTATTTTTTTTGTGTTGAACATAAATTGTCGAATGTGTTGAAGAGAAATAGTACTGATAAACCAATGCAAACAGAAGAAGTGTTAATAAATCTCAAATTCAATAGAAGGAAATAAGGACAATATGACATTATAAGAAGAGATTTTACTGTGCCGGAAACCCTTTCATTGAAATATGTAGAAAAATTGAGACACACATATTGTATAATCTCAATTGTTCAGATACAATAATATATATATCACTTGAGCTTAACCGTAATCTTTATGTGAGTAGAGATAGGAACATTACTATAAGAAACCACTAGTTGATACTGTATTACGAAGGATATAAAACAACAAATAGAAAAAATCAACTATAACAGCTCAAATTATTTAAATACTTTGTGGTTCTGTATTCCTTCTGGCTGGGTTGCTGCTCTAGGCAATAATTATGGTGGGTTATAGATCATGCAAAATATATTCCACATGTTGAATACTTTGTGAGTTTGTACTGTAGTAGCAAAATTGGTTCTTAGGAATAAATTAGAAAACCAAAAGATCAATATTTTTTCAAAAAATGTGATTTAGTTGGGAAAAAAACTGGGATAAGGTTTTTGCAAAAATAGAAGAGAGGAATAGTTTTAGGGTCTTAGAAAACCAGAAAGAATTGGCAGCAAGCATTGGAAATATATCAGCAAAATGGAAATATGTGATGTTTTGTCAAGTTAATTGTGAAAAGATGGTGGCTTAATCAGTTTGAGTTGCAATTAATCATTTGTGCCAAGTTTATTAGAAAATTGGAAATTTATCATTAGATATGTCATTAACCAGCCTGAGTCCCAAGAAATTCAAATTTTTCATGATTTATGGTACAATTCTTTGTATAGAGTGCCATAGATACATACATGCACAAGAAATCTCCACCTTGTTGAATACTTTGCATAGGGGGCCATGCATGTATGGTTCAAATTCTGAAGGCAGCAATAGCTATCAATTTCCTGCGCCAGTAAAAGTTCCCAGTATTAACTGACTCCATTCCTTTTTGTCTTCCACTGTCTATAACAATATGATACTGCATATCAATATGCTTTGTCTGAGCATGGTAAGTGGGGCTCTTTGCCAAAAAGATTTCACTTTGACTAGTGTAGTATTAAGTATACTAGATTCGTACATCTTTCCTTAAATACAAACTTGTGAAAGCATTTTTGATAAAAAAGAAGATAGGAAAGATATGGTGTCTAAATATGTATTTATGCAGGGTTCAATTCTACACTGCGACAGGGAAATGTTACCCATCATGAATACATCCAGGTAGTTTTTTATCTGTAAAGTTTCTCCATTCTTCCAAATAGATGACTTGTTATTTTCTTAGATATCAACATGCAAATGGAACATAACAGGTTGGAAAGGGCCGAGATGTTGGACTTAACCAGATTGCATTATTTGAGGGTAAAGTTGCTGGTGGCAATGGAGAACAGGTCTTGAGCAGAGATGTATATAGGCTTGGACAGCTTTTTGACTTCTTCAGGATGTTGTCATTCTACTTTACTACTGTTGGCTTTTATGTTTGCACAATGGTCAGTATCATTGTATCACTACCTAGTTATATTTTCTTTGTTGGTCTTTGTAATGCTACATTGGTGTTCCAGGTACTATTTTGTTTTAAAGATTTGTGAAGAGCAACTTATAAACTTTACACACTGTTTTCTGATGCAGATGACAGTCTTGACCGTTTACATTTTTCTTTATGGAAAAGCATACCTGGTGGGTATATTTGGTGATGAACAATGAAATCCTGGACATTTGTCACTGTTAAAACGATAGAATTGTCAGTTCTAATGACAATCAATTTTCCCTGGAAGCAAATATAAGAAACTAATCCCCAAGTCTAATTCTAGCGAAGCCTGAAATGGGCTGATTTTCAAACATCAATACCTCCTTTTATAACACATTGGTCCGTTTTTTTAGTATTTTAATAGTGATCTGTATGAATCAATTGAATACTTTGGCAGGCTCTCTCTGGCTTGGATGAGGCTATTGCAAAAGAAGCTGGAAAACTGGATGATACGGCTCTAGAGGCAGCACTCAATGCTCAATTCTTGTTTCAAATCGGTGTATTTACAGCAGTGCCAATGATAATGGGGTTCATCTTGGAGCAGGGACTCTTAAAGGTTAGTGATGTTTTATATATTTTTTCCTTCTCATTATTCAAAATAGCTAGTATTTGGTGATGATGACTCACGTAGAGGAGAGTTACTTTCTATGCAAGATAGTACAACTAAGCAGTCCATAGTGAATGTGATATACTTGAAAGAAAGATAACAAAATGAACTCATGGAATAGACAAATGGTATAATCTTATTTCATGTGTTCATCTGCACTGATATATGTATATATGCATGTATATCATGATTTAGAAGAGAAGGAATATAGCACAGGCAGTTGGACAATGATTTTCTAGGACATAGTGGAGGGTCTTGTAGCACAAATCTCTGCAGCATAATGCTTGGCCATCACATCTAAGGATACATAGAGGAGCTTTACGTAATTAGATTATCTTTGAAACATATAAGGATGCTCACTACAGCCCTAAGATTTCCCAGTTTCATCAATCTTCTTTGAAGTTAATAGTTTTAATCCTAAGTAGCTGGTTCTTCAGGGGGCATGCTTGAAATTGGGTTCGATTCATATCCAGTCCAGATCTGAGTCTGGGAGGCTAGGTGATTCAGCCAGGGTGTGGTCAGATCCCTGTAGGTTCATCCCAGACAAGCTCATGATGAATCTGCCAGAATCCACCCAGCAAATTGAAAGGAAGGAACCTTGTGTATCTCACTGTTTCTATATTAACAAAATCAGGGGACTCATCTATAGAGCTATGATAAAACAAAAGCAAGAAAGGAAATCTGTGCAAAGTGAAAATAGGAGCAAAGGGCAGGGTGGAAGGAAGAGGGCAGGCTCCTGCACAAAGTCTCTGACCAGGTCATTGAGGGTGGGCCTCTGGTTTCCTATTGTCCACATTGGCTGATATCTGAAGGAGGGCCAGTATGCGAAGTGAGTGGGCATGGGGACTGCTGTCTACTGGTCTCCATCATTCAAGTTTGTGCATGAAAATGACGGAGTTTTGGAGATGGTACTATTATTTGACACTGCTGTTTTAAATCCATCCTCCAGTTATTTGAGCCTCTTTAGGGAGTTTTTATGGAGTATTACCCACTGCATTTATTTTATACACAAATAACTACTGCCTTCATGTGTTCAACAACAATCTATCTTTATTTTATTTGAAGTGTCCAGCACTTTTTTTTTTTGGCCAAAAACAAAGTTTTATTCAATAAGTCTTAAATTTAGATTCAATAGAAGGATTTCCAGATGATTATCACCATCAGAAGATGCAAATAGAAAGGATCGCCCACAGGATCCTACAAAACCATAAGTCAGTATCCATAGAAAAGTGACAGCTTCTTCCAATCCACTTCCAACCCAGACTCAGTGAGTTACAATTACTCTCTTTGATCATCATAAATAAGCTTGAGGATCTGCTGAAATTTTTCCTGGTCTAAATCATCCCAATCAGTGGCATTCTAGTTACTTGTCCCATCAAAGGCCCATTTGGCTAAACAATCATCCACCCTATTCCATTATCTAGGAACATGGATTCAAAATTGATAGCCAAACAAAAAATCTGCTTGATGATCAAGGTCAGTCTCTAGGAGGCCTCTTGTAAATTCCTTAAATTCAGTATGGAAAGAAGAATCATGGAGTTGGTTTCACAAATCACCCTTCTCCAACCCTTTTCATAGGTTTTTCCCATATCCTTTAGAGTTGCCCAAGCTTCCATATAATTATTTGAATGAACACCCAAATAAGAAGAAAATAAAAAATTGACCAAGCCCACATTATCTCAACCAACATCACCAATCCTTGCAGCACACACATTGCCGCAAGAGGAACCATTAGTGTTAATTTTAAGAACACCATCAGCAGTTGGTTGCCATTTTCCAGATTTGCTTACCTTTATGGGAATCTGAATCCTAGTTCGAGGCCGATCTTATGAGGAAGGATAAAGAGAAAGTTCCAAGAGATTAACCAAGCATAGATCAGAGGAAGTAAAAGATCCATCCAAACAGAATTTTGCCTCAATAGTCTCTTTAATCATCCTTTTGATTTTAAGCCAAACTTGCAAGAGTTGGTTGTGACAATCCTGAAAATAATGTTGATTCCTCTATAACCAAGTTTGCCAAAGAATAAAGGCCGGCCCAATATCCCAGGCAGTCAGAAGGAAGGACATTGAGCCAAGGGGGTGACCCAAATTGTTCCAAAAGTTAGATGAGGAAATAGAACAAATAAAGGGACTATTCCAGAGCTTACACCATAAGTTCCAAATCTTCTTAGGAAAGGGTCATTGAAAAAATAGGTGACTAGTGTCTTCATTATTGCCACAAAGAAAACAAAAGTAAGGTCCTTGAAAACCCCTCTTCTTGATATTGTCCTAGGTTAAACATTTGTTAGGTGTTAGAAGCCAAAGAAAAAAATGCTTTTGGGCCAGCCATACTTCTTCATAATTCTTTTCTACCAAGGGAACTCCACATTCCCTTTTCTTTGTGATTCGAGAGCCTGATACCCAAGACCCATTGTATAAATTCCTTTTTGGTCATGGCCCCAAGCAAGGATATCTAATTCCTCCACGGAGTTGTAAGGGTTCTCAACTAAAATTGAAGCTAGCATATCACGATCATCCAAGAAGCTTGCACTGGACCAAGTCCAAGGCTCTTTTCATTGCTAGATTAGGAACCCCCCTACAAAAATGGAGCACTTAAAATCAAAAACCTTGGACCAACTCGTCTCTAGAAAAATTTTCCAGAGTAGTTGAAGCTAGGGAAAGGATAGGAGAAAAGGGGAAGGATTATCCTAGGAGTCATCCCAAAACATGGCATTATTTCCTTTGTTAGCTATCTAGAAAAGCCCTTGCTTTATAAGTGAAGTCCCTTTCTTTATAGTGTTCCAAATCATGGATCCGTTCCCACTCTACTCCATCTGTCGAATATCTTCACCAACTACTCCAAAATATTTATAGTTAATAATTGTTGCCCATGGCAACTAAAGCATGGCAGGTAAGTTTAGAGTGTTTGAGACAAGGTCCATTGGCCGCCATGGGATTACAAAATAAGTCCTTATTCACAAGTCTCAATTTATGATTTTCTAGATTTCTAGCCCATAAGAACTTTCTAAAGAGCATCAAATTAAGTCAATAAATAGGTGGAGATTGTAAAACAAATTTTAGAGGAACCTACCGCCCAACAAAAGATAGCCCATCAAAAAGTCCAGTGCTAACCCTCAACCAAAATCTATCCATAATCTTCTTGCATTGGTCTCTTCTATGGCCTCCAACTAAAAGGGGCATACCTAGACACTCCACCAGTAATGTCCCAATTTGAAAATGGAGAATATTTGCAATTCTATGTTGAATAGGCTCAAGAGTATTGAAAAATATGCTAGATCTGTCTTCATTGAGTTGTTGGCTGGAAGCCAATAGCCTCCTTAATTTTGGCTAACCCCATCACAATAGTGTCATACATGAACTGAAGATGAGCATAAGAGCTAATATTGCCATCCATAGAGCAACCTTGGATGAGTCCTCTCCCCTAAAACTGCTTTATTAGATGGCATTAACCTTCTACCAATAAACTAAACAAATAAGGTGATAATGGATCCTCTTGTTTGAGACCTATGGAAACTAAAAAGAGAGTCGAGGGGATACCGTTGATTAACATGGAAAAGGAGGTTGACATCATACAACTCATAACTCAGTTGATCTATTCTAAATAGAATTTGAATGCCTCATAAGACCTTACGAAGAAAACACCATCTCTATCATAGGCCTTAGACTTATCTAGCTTATTGAACATGGCCTTCGCCTTCAAAGTGGATATAGAGTGAATAACTTCTGTTACCATTGCAACACCATCCAAAATTTGGCCCCTTGCTCAATGGAAATTAGGGATATCATACACTTCTTCAATTGCTCTACAATAATTTTAGTGATTATTTTGTAGATGACATTCTAGAGTGGAATAAGGTGAAATAGGTCCAAGGAAAAGGCTTATGGGAATTAGAGAAAGAAAGGTAGAATTGATGGCTTTGAGCATCCACTTATTATTTTGGGATTAACAAATCACTTCTAATAGGTCAAATTTTAAAATTTCCCAAAATTCTTGAAAAAACTCTATTGGAAAACCATTAGGTCTAAGAGACTTGCCATTATTTGTTTAGAAATCAACAACCATGAATTCGTCCATTGAGATGATTTCTAAGAGCATTTTATTCATATCTTCAGAAACCAAGGAAGTGACACACTCAAGAATGAGTCTCTCATTGCCCACGTTTTGAATTTCTTTCTTTATTTGTTTGGAAAACAACAACCATCAATTCGTCCATTTAGATGGGTTCTAAGAGCATTTTATTCATATCTTTAGAAACCAGAGAAGTGATACACTCAAGAATGAGTCTCTCATTGCCCACCTTTTGGATTTCTTTCTTAGTAAATAATGAAGAAAAATTCCTAACAGCTTCTTTGGAAATATGTTGAAAAGAAGATAATTGACCCCCTTGAGTCGAAGTGAGAGAGACTAAAACATTACCGCTTTTGCACAGTTGCACTGAATTCGAGATTTTTGTTTCCAATAGATCTCTCAAAGTTCCCATAAAGAGAGTTCTTAGTATAAATACATTCTTCTCACAATAACTCCTCGCTAATGCCTTCATCCTTAATGTGAAAGGCTATTCTCTCTAACTAATTTTGAAGAAACACTTTATTTTGAAAAATATTTGCAATTGAGAATTTGTTCCAATTATTAAGTTTATACTTGACAAATTGAAGTCGCTTGAAGAATGTGTACATGGCTGTCCCAAACATAGGCTTTCCTTCCATCTACCATCCCTTCATAAGCTTATGCAACTCCGATTCACAATGCCACTTCAATTGAAATTTAAAGGGAGGGTTCTTTAGTATTAAGAGTCATAAGTAATGGAATAAGATAGCCAATGGTTAGACCCTTTCCACCCCATAATTTCTGAGAATGAGGACCAACTATTACCAATCCAAAATTCAGAGACAAGAAGTTTGTCTAGCCTTTTTGAGATAAAGTCGATTTCACATCTAGAATTATTCCATGGGAAAATTCCATTTCTTCGGATTACATCCACTAGATTAAAAAGGAAATATTATCCCCCAACAAGGCTGACGATGAGCTAAGGTGTTGTTGTACCCAAAACCAATTTTTTTTGCTTCATCAAGGCATTTTGTTTAAAGAGTCTAAATCTTGCTAAAATGATGTCAAGTACAGTTTTTGGGCAATATCAAGCATGGAGTTTTGTCAGTAGTTTGTCAGTCAAAGGCAGTTTCATTGATCAGAACTTGAATCAGAGACTCAGAACGAAGCATTTCACGATGGAGGAGCGTCCCACGACAACATTTCACGTTGCACATGGTCATTTCAGTGGTCAAGACGGAGTTTTTAGTGATTAATTTATGAGGATTTCTCGGAGAAAAGCAAGAAAGCGCCCCTGTAGCCCAGGGGCGCCCTTCTTTTTGAAGGTCAAGATCTTGTTGAAAATGCTCATAAATACAGTTAATCTCTGTGATGTCCCGATGCGGGCCCCTATCGGAAAGTGACGTAGGTCTCATCCGAGCGGTTTGCCCAGCCCATGTGTCGGGGTCTTCGGCGAGTACCTATCCTGGGATGCCCCTTAACTAAGAGGGGTGCCGTTCACTACCCCGGGCTTTTGGTGCATCGGTTAGTTAGTGCACCAAAAAGCCCGGAAGCTCCCTCTTAGCGAGACAGATAGGTACTCCCAAGACCCCCGGACACATGTGGCAGGCTCGGCGTCAATAATCTACCCCACGCCCGCGAGTTCCCTCGAGACCTCCCTCGATACCAAGTTGGTGTTGTGCACCAGCCCTGGTAGTGAACGACACCCCTCTTAGCGTTAAGGGGCATCCCTAGGGCGGCATCGGATAGGGGGCGCCGAAGACCTCCGGACCGGTGGCTGGCGTTAAGGGGGCATCCCCAGGATAGGTACTCTCGCCGAAGACCCCGGACACATGGCTGGGCAAACCGCTCGGATAGACCTATGTCACCTTTCGATAGGGGCCCGCATCGGGACATCACAATCTCTTCAGAATTAGTCTACCTATCCAATGAGCTATCCAGCGAAGCGTTTTGAGACTCGAAACTCTGGCAACTGGCGACAGAAGTTGAAATTTCCAAAGTTTCACATTGCAGAAACTTGTCTTTCTCCAGCAAAAGCGTGCCTGTAGCTTGAGGGCGCCCTTCTAGAAGGAGGTTTTGGTTTTGGCTTTTCTGATGACTGATGCAGTCAATCTTTTCACGACTAGTCTGCTCGTCCAACGAGCTATCAAACGCAGTCATCCGAGTTCCAGAGCTCCGGCAGCCGACATCTGAAGATGAGCTTATAATGGAGTTTTCACGTCTTTGAGCTTCTTCGTTGTGTTTCCAGCGCAACTATAGCTCAGGGGCGCTAGTTAAAATGACCCTTGAAATGGTCAAATTTGCAGATAAGGTCTTCCTGACATCAGTACTACGCTAGTCCAACTTCGCGTTGCACCAAGTTGCCTGTTGATTCGACATTCTGGGTGATCGTGGCAGAGTTTCTACCAAGCACATGATTTTACGGGCGGACTGGCATATCATTTTTATTTAATCTCGAACTCCGAGTCAGTGGCAGTGAAACTAAGAAGGGTCCAATTAGAAGGCATCTATTTCAGTCAGTGTTTTAAATCTTGCTGTTCACAAGTTGGTGCGAATTCCTTCCTATTTAAACATGGTGCCCTCATTTATTATTCACCAAGCTTTGAGAAATTCGTATTTCTTAAGAAGAAATTCATATCTTAAGAGAAATTCGTAGTTTTCAAAGCAAATTCAATTCTTCAATTTACAAAGGCGAATTCTTAAGCTTCAATAGAAATTCATAATTTCTCAAGAGCAAAGTTCGTATTTCCTCAAGAACAAAGGCGCAAACTTCAAAGGAAATTTGCGATTCTTCATATCAAAGGCGATTTTTCCACATCAAAGGCAGATTTCTCATCTACAATCAAAGGCGATTTTATCTAACATATCTTTTTGTAGGTTAAAAGTTCATATTTATCAGCAATTTGAAGAATTCAAGGGCGATTTTCACTGAAGAAGAACATACAAAAACGTCTTTTTCGTCCTTGTTTCTCAGATTTCTCTCAGATTTTGATTCACATGTTCCTGAAATTGGCAAATTCGACAAGTCTAAACATCTGGATCATTTCTATGTAACTTCCTCGAATTAAAATTGTGCGTTTGATTTTTCAGGAATTTTTAACTTCAGAACATTCGTTCTCGAGTTACTAATTTTCTCAACTGAAAAGTCTTTGCATGATTAAGTAGAGGTTAGATTTTCGCTTTTCTGACGTTCTGGGTTGTCTTAGAATCTTTTTCTGGACAAAACCCATATCTTAGATTTTCGCTGAAAATAACTCTTCGAAAGGCTATTTTTAGTTATCCAGAAATCTTGTCAGAACATAGTCGAGTTCACAGTCAACAGGCAAGTTTTCCAGAATGCAGTACACTCAGCTCGAATACAGGACCAAATCAGTCCTTACTCACGACTTCCTCGGGATAGTTGAGACAGATCTTCACAAAGTGCTGCCAGAAGCAGTCTTAGATCCAGTCAAGATCAGAAGTTCGATTATTCAGAGCATTCAGCAGTCCGGGTTATTGGAGGCCGCTTCCAGACCTATCTCCGTTCATTGTGTTGAGTTCGTAATGTCTTGTATTAAGCATTACAACTCTACTACTCGTGAGATAGTGTCAGTTGATGGATGAGTTATTTGCAGTCTCAAGCCTGAGGACATCGAAAAAAGTTTCAGTATACCTCAACACTCAAACAGTCTTGTTATTTCTATGGAGCAGTGTGAGCAGGCATTCAATGCTGATATGGACAAATGTCAGAAAAAGATGGCAGAAAGATGGTTAAAACAAGCAAAGAACAGATTGCCAAACAATGTGGGTCGTGGTGAGTACAAGGATGAATACGCGATTCTAATTACATTCCTGAATCGTGTCTCAGGTCAGCCACATGCTAATATTTTTCAGCCTTGGATGTATTACATTATTGGTCGCATCATATATGGGCAGGGACATTATGACTGGGCATCCTTCATCAGCGATGTTATCCACAAGCAGATCACCGGTTTCCTAGTTGCTCATGAATTTCACGTGTTCGTATCTCATGTACTTGATCGCTTATCAGGGTCAGTTCCGAGGACTAAACACTGTGGGAATTCTCAGTGTTCAGAAAGTCTATCAGTATTATGATCAGCTTGAGTTCACTAAGGCTGAACGTCATTTCAAGCGTGTTCATGAGGCTTTCCTGACTTATACAGTGAGAAATTTAGACCGGGAGTTGCACGTTCGTATCTCGGCAGTTGCTAGGGCAGCGATGGATAGTTGGGCAGATTGGTTTATTGAGTTCCCGACATATACCTACATCCGAGTATACGGATTTACAGGAAATCCAACTATGCTTCCACGTTATCCTTCGGATAAGACAATCTTTATGGAGTTCCTGAGACAGATGCATGATGTTCATCGTCTTTTACGCCCTAGGCACAGATCATCTATCAATTTTCCTCTTCAATTTGGAATGTATTGGTGCAAGACGGCGGTTGATGCCAAAATTGCAGGGCAGGAGCTTGAGAAATATCATCTCAAATATCTTGTTGAAGCACGTGCCTATGATCTTTCAGGTCATTATACAACTCGCCTTGCTGGAAGCATATTTCATGAGCCTTCTATGGAGGATTACTGGGCAAACTGTGCAGATGACTTCGAGGTTCGCAGACGCAGCTATGGCCGTTTCTCTCTCTCACAGATTTCTGTTTTCTTATCAGAAGATGTGGGAGGTTTATCAAATGATGAGGGAGAAGTCCTTCCTTAGTTTTTCAGAGAACAGGTTGATACACAACCGTTGCCAGTAGTTGATTGGTACGCCAAGGAGTACGCAACGGTGAAGGAGAGGTCAAGTAGAGTTATTCAAAACAGTATACTTTACCTCGATAGCAAGAAGACCAGGAGGGTAAGTGTGCCCAGAGCAGAGCTGCCAGTAGTGGTGAATCTTTCGCTACCTTCCTCGCCAAAACCCAAACAGAAGAAAAGGAGTAACCCTCCTAAGAAAGGTCAAGTGCCAAACAATTCAAAAGGCAAGGCGCTTGCTATTAATACACACACAGAGCCTGATCGACAGCCTATCACAGAGCCAGTTCAGTGCCCAGTTCAGAGTCCGCCAGTGCCTGAGGTTCAGCCTCAAGTTCCTATACCAGTTCCAGAGCAGTCACCAGCCCCAATTCACATCGAATTGGATTTAGACTCTCCACCTCGCAGTGGGTCCTCTACACATTCACTTTCGTCGCAACCTCCTGTTGCTAGTACAAACCCTTCCAATAGTATTAGCCGAGATCAATCTTGGATCGAAGCTTAGCTAGGAAGGAAGAGGAGGCAGCCATCCTATGTTCTTAATCATTCTGATTTTGATGAGATTTATCAGGATGCGCCAGACAAGAGGGTCAAGAACATGGTTCACGTGGAGAGGAATACTGACATGGAGATCGTAGTCGAGATTGCTGTACCTCCACAGGGGAAGAGCTTGGCTGAGTTGGAATCTCAGGACTTCGAGGTTATCACAGTCAACCTTGGTCGTAGCACACGTCAGACTCAGGTTGATCTACTACAGGTTGCTACAAACAGTGCTAGAGATAGAATACTGAAGGACGGAGAGGATAAGGCAGCCCTCAAGGCTTAAATCGGACAACTTCGTCAATACATTTCTGGTCTTGTTCACAAGACAAATGCCATTACCACACTCCCACCGATGCTTGAGCCTCCAACAAAACTAGAACAACTTAATCATTTAGTTGCATATGGCAAGCGTTTGGATGAGTGGGAAGAGGAGTTCGTTGCCAGAGGCCGTTCTATGCTCATAGAGTTATATCAGTTATGGTACAATGCACGAGAGCTCCGTCTTCGTCTCCAGGATGAGGAGCAAGAAATGACAATTAATAGACCCCGGGATGAGATTATGATTGCTCACCTGAGTATGGCATATGAATCAGTCACAGATGCAGAGGATAGAGAAGCTATCTATTCTTGGAAAACACAATTGGTTTTCAAGGCAAAGATAGAGGAGACTATGGTGTCAGAATTGGCTAAGAGTAGAGAGCACGTTACTAGTGCACTCCGGTTTGTGAGGACTTTAGTATCTCGCTTACCGTGTCGATATCAGATTGAGGGTGGTGCCTATGTTGAGCTTACTAATGTTCAGTTAGAGCTCCAGGCACTCATTCATGCTATTTTCAGTGGGGAGACCATTGGCTGTAAGATTAATCAGCTTACAGTCTTGTCAGCATTGTTCGATGAGGCAACCAGGAGTAGGGGCGAACTTCAGTCCCATATCACAGCTGGTGAAGACATGCTGCGCAGGCATAGCATTCTTCGACAGAGTATCAGAGCTCCAGATAGTGATTCAGTCAACGATCTCGTTGAGGGATTGGTTGCTCGAGATCACGGCCAGTAGACTTCAGTTCCTACCTCTCAGAATAGTCTTTACACACAGGAGTTAACTTGGCGTTACCCTTTCAAGTTAACTCGTTGTGTCATTACATGCATATCTATTTTGAGATCAGCTTTATTCACTTGGAGTTTCATGTAGGGTTTTTCGTTAACTGATGGTAGTCTTCCAGTTAACTCGGTTTCAATAAGGACGTGCATGCTTGCACAATTGTCCGTTTTTAGATTAGATGTTTCGGTTAACTGATGGTAGTTTTCCAGTTAACTGTAGAGTTTGCTTAATTAGGGTTTAGCAATAAATCTTGCATGCATTGCAAGACTGTAGTTGACTCAAGGTGATTTTAGGGTTCCCTACACCTTTCGATGTCTATAAATAAGAGCTTTTGCTCATTTGTACATAACTTTTGCACGAGAGAGAAATATATGCTGTGCCTACCTTGCCCTCAATATTACTCTTTTTGTATCTGTTCATGTGTTTTTACTATTATGATGAATTGTTATGCCACATAGGGTTTCATGCAATTATAATGGTGAATTCTTTCCTTAGTTAGATAAAATCTGTTTTGTGCTCAATAAACTTGTTCAAATTGAGATAATAGTTGTGCCGCCTTGCCTTCAAGTAGAGAATCTGCACTTGGTTATCGTGTGTTGTTGTGAACAATAAACTTATTCGGATTGAGCTGATAGTCGTGCCACCTTGCCTTCAAGTTGAGAATCCGTATTCAGTTTATCGTGTGATGTTGTTACCAATAAACGTGTTTAGATTGAGCTGATAGATGTGCCACCTTGCCTTCAAGTTGAGAATCTATACTCGTTTATCGTTTGATAGTCAAACCTTGCTCCATTTCCTCATGCTCTGTTTTTCTTGAGGAAACTAGATAGATTTTAATTAATTGGCATAGTTGTAGTTAGTAGTCTGCAAAACAAGAAAATACTCAGCTGCAACGTATATAGTTTTCGAGAAAGCCTTGTACCTCTACAGCTGAAACAAAAAGACAGGATATAGTTTAGTTTATTTTCCTTTGCAAGTACTTTTGTCAAGCACAACGAGGGAGCTTCCCCTCCTAATTTGAAGAGCACTCATTGCGTAGTGTGCATAGCTATCCGTACCAACTCTTACTCCAGAGGTGCTAGTTGTTACGCCAACAGGTGTCTGGCCCCCCTCTTTTCTCATCTAGGCTAGCAATTGCATTAATGTTACATGCTAGAATCTAAGGAAGAATAGGAATAATAGAATGTACATATCTAATATGTGACCAAATCACCACCATACTTGGGAAGTTAGTGGGAGCATAAGCATTCATAATTTGAATAGATTATCTAGAGTCAAAACATGTAGCAATCATAAAGATTGGGCTTCTATTTCCAACTGACTAGGACTGAATTTGCGAGGATTCCAAAGACAAGTCACCCTTTTAGAAGAATCCTATGCTCCGATACAAATGCCATGCTCGCCTTTCCAAGTCTTTGAAGATATACTAGACATATCTTCATTTGAGAGCTTTGTTTCTTGGATAAAAAACAATGTCTGATTTGTGATTTGAAATGAGATCTTTAGTAGTTTTTGTCGAGGGTTGCTACTCAAACCCCTTGCATTCCAAGAGATCATTATCATTTTGGGGAATTAAAGAAGTGAGTATCCTGTGTCTTAATGACACCAAATTCCACTAGTGACTCCCCTATCAATTTTGTTTTCTCTTGATCTTTTTTCCTCCCTACCTATGCTACCTTATCAATGCCTCCCTCCCTAATATTCTTCTATTGGAGCCCTAGCACAAGAGGAGCCTTCTTTTTACCATCTTCCTTTTCACCTATTTCTTGTATGGGATTTGACAAAACATTGACATCATTCAACTCTATTTGACCTTCTGAAAAAGGGATAGAAGCCACACCTTCTAAATGTGTCTCTAATCCCACCCACAGACTATCAATTTTCTCAAGAAGAGCAGGGTTGGGATCTCTCCCTTGTTTTAGTGACATTTGTTTTTCTAAAGAAGGCTTTGGAAGAGGATTGTTAGTTAATTCTAGGAAATGAAGATCTTTGCTAGTCATATTGATGTTGTGATCCCAACTGTCCATGCCCTCAAAACTTTCAAGAACATCAAATCTATTACGAGAAATCCCTTTGTATTGGCGATTAGAAGGTTTCGTCCTTGAATGAGATTTTACAATAATTAATCCATCTAAATGTTGCCCCTTGTTGTGAATTTGGATTTGTACTTTGCATGTCAAGAATAGGAATAGAAGGTTTAGGGCCTATTTTTGTGCAATTTCTTTGTAATTGTCCATACTAATGACATGGATTACAACAAAATGGAAGTGCTTCATAATTGATTTGTTGGATCTAGTTCATATTGCTTAACTTGATCTCTAAGGATTCAGGGAATGGATTGTTCAGATTTATTTCAACACAAAGATGGGTAAAGGTGGCTATCTTCTTGTCAAGGATTTGGTGGGAAGGACCTAAGGGTTTCCTAATGATTGCTGCTATAGATTGCAAAATATTAGGTCCTCAAAACTTCATTGGAAGCCTTGGAAGCCAAATCCAATTATGAATTTTAGAGGGTAACTCCACAAGATCAAACCCATGGTAGGGTTTGATGAAAAAACCTGCTTGGTTGTGGAAATAGAGGTCTCCTTCAAAAATCTTATTTCGATTTGCCATCCAAGAGAATACTACAAAGAAATAACAATTTATAGGTAGGATGATTTGCATATCACCTTGAGGATTCTAGTTCTTCTTGATCCATGATTCCAAAAATGGCATAGAAATCCTAAGGCCCACGAATTTATAGATAATAGCATGCTTTGACAAATACAAAACATCGTCAGCAATTACTTCTGGGTTGATGATCGAAATAGGGTGATTTGGACTTTTCTCTAGGCAACAATAGGGTCGTGGACGAAACCTCAAAGACTGAGTAAATTCGGGCTCTTGATTTGTATGCATTAAAAAATTCATTGCAGTTGCATGATTAGAAGAACAAGTCTCAAACCTGTTAAGCACATCTTTAAAGGAAAGATTTTGGGGGCCCCTTGGACCAGAATGGTTGCCATATTGACAGCCACCTCAAAACCCAACTAAAAAACAAAAAAAAAAAAGAACAAAAATCATGTGGGGGTCAAAATGTGTCCTACCACATCAATCCTTACTTCCACGAACATGCAAATTGAAGAAGAAAAGGCCAAAATGCCTTGTGGAAGGCCCACAATCCAGAACTGCTGCTACAGAGGCAAACATGAGCTGCCAAAAAAGTTGTCAGTCTCCCTATGTGCCCTTGGCTCAAATCCTCACTCTAGACCAGTATCAGCTATAAGACTTTCTACTCCTAAAATGTCTCTTTACTATCAATGGATAGAATGAATTCCCCTTGCAACTTATTGAGGATTACATGCTTTGTTTTCTGTCCAACACATTAGTATCGGTTTTTGTTTTTAATTTTTATGCTCTTCTTGGAGTCCACACAAAGGGAGCTTTTAATATTAGCCACATATGAATTTATAAAAAAATTATGCTTGTTTTGTTCATTAAATGTATATTATGTGGTTATCCCCATTTTTTAGGTTATTTCTTTTATTAGTTTATATATTTACAATTCAGGATTCCATCATTTTTAGGATTGCTTTTGCAGTTAAACCCCAAAGCAGCTATCTCATTTCATTCTTGCTCAATCATCTCTTCCACTCTATTTATTGGAAGAACTCTTCTCAAAGGCTTATTACCTCAAACGGAAGACAAATAACTCAAGACCCTAATTTGGAAGTTCGGACATTACACTTTGGATAGCAAATTTCTCCCCAAACTATTTTTTTTTGGAATACGATTTTGGTGCCTCTCTCTCACAACTCTTTGCAATTATAGGACTTCTTACACCCCCAAGACTCCTCCCAGAAAGAAAGCCACTCATACCAACAACAAAACACCCGTCCTGCAGAAGCCAAAACAATGTAATCTTCATTAACTTAATTTAAATTTTCCTCAATAGCCATATATATATGCAAAGGAAAATGCCTTATCTATTACACAAACAAAAATGGACACAAGGTTGATCTATGCTTGAGGATAAATATCCCTCTATATCTAGTTCTCAAATTTCCCCTGATTTTTCCCTGATCTGCTCCAACGGGACAAACTCCTTGGCTCTCAACCTTCTCTTTTCTCTTTCAACATTCCCCAGCTTTTGGACAAGAAATATGACCTTTCAAGTTTTTCTTATTTTTTGAAACCACCATAGAAACTACACCATCAGTTTTTTTTTTCTTTTGCTCATATATACTAATTTTTTGAACAATTTAGGGTACTGTTCTTGTCCATGAACAACTTGCCCAAATTTCTGTTCATATCCCATGAGTGTGCAAGAGATTGTCTTCATCTTATTGGCCCTAAAAGCCAAATGGATGAGAAAAGAATGATATGAATCATTTAAACTCAGATTTGACAGCTTCCAAAACAAAACTGATTTCTCGTTGGGCCGTTAGAACAAGATCTGCATCTCCATGAAACTTCCAATCTATTCTTCTTTATTCCTACATGCAACCAAGGAAAACATGCAACTCAAAATGATAAACTAGAGACATAAAAACTGGTCAATTTGCTGAAGACAATGCCAAGTGTCTTTTGGGATCCACATTGCCATTAATCCTCTTTGCCAATGGTCATTCACACCTAGTTGAAGTCAACTCAATTGCTATTCAAGTGAATTTGTGATGCTGCTGAAGATGACAATGTTGTTGATGATGCTGTAGGTTGTTGCCAAAGATGCACTGTATGTTTCTCTTGCTGTTAAAGTCAGTTGGAATGTTCCTTTGATCTCATTGATTCATCCAAACATGTCATTTCTTGAAAATACATTGCGAAACCAAAATCATTCTCAACCTACCTTTATTTTGGTTTTACGCGTTGTAGGATTTCTTGTGAACCTGGATGGTTCTACATCAAGTCACTTATGGATCAATGAAGTACGAAATTGTGATGAGACTGCAAGTTTGAGAAGAGCCTACCAACAATAAAAAAATAGATGAATCAACAGCCTTAAAAGTTTTGATTTGCTGGTGCAACTAGAATAGAAAATATTTGAAAACAAGGGCAGCCTCAAAACTAGCTAAAAAGATAAGTTCAATAAAGAAATGCACCAGTGGAAGAAGAGGGCCAGAAGAAAAGAAGTTAGGGACAGTTAGTTGAGATTCAAGCATTAAAGATAAAAGGTAAAAATGCCTGGCAGCAAAATCTTAACATATAAAAAATGAAGCCAATTAATATATTATTCTAATTAACGTTTTACGAGCTGTATGCACAACAAATAGCTTACAAAGAAAATGCACCAAGGAGCAGAGAAAGAAAGATAGAGTTAGGGATAGTCAGTTGAGATTCCAGCGTCAAAATAAAAGGAAAAATGCTTGGCAGAAAAATCACAACATATAAAGAATGGAGCCAATTAATCTATTATAGCAATTGATATTTCCCTCTCAGAATGCACAACAAATGGCTTACAATGAAAATGCACTTGTGAGGAGAGAGAAAGATTGATAGCAGCCTAAAGTGAGAAAGCACTCGAGAAAGTGCAAAGCAAATACAAAGCACTTGCTGTTGTGTGTTTGATGAATTAGACCAAGCACAAATAAAAAATCTGAATGTGAAGTTTAAAAGCTGAAATATAATTACATAAATATTTACTTGAGTTAAGCTCATAAGAATCTCACGTTATTTGAACAAGATTCAAAAGATATTCCAGATGAAAATAGTTTAAGATTGTAGTTAGGGTATTTTGTCTCGGTTATGTTATACTCGTTTGGTTATTGCTAAATATGTGCTAATCATAAGAATTTTTTGTGAATAAAGATATATTTTAGCGCTTTCTCCAGCAGTGTGCATTGTTATTTCTATTCATATTTGAAGTATTAGTTATATCAAATAAAAGAATTAATATTTGTGATGTTGCCTAAAAAAGTTGGTTTCAATTTAATAAATTCATGTCTTTATACCCTAATAAAGACAGAAGAGACCACAACGTGGTCAGACTGAGAGATTAGATCGTCTCTAAGATAGGTATAGAAAAGAGAACGCAGAAGAAGACTATAGAGGTAGGCAGAGAGGCTCAAATAGTGCAAATTCAAAACAGAAGTTCATCCTGTAGTGTTAGTTTTTATTATCAGATATAAAAGCAGAAATTTAATTCAAAATCAGACACAATAACACAGCATATACCCTGGGAAAACCCTCGTCTTGAGGGAGAAAAACCCCGCAACAATATATCACTTATATATTGAATGATAAACAATACTCTCCTTTACAATGAGGCCAATTATGAGGCCAAGTAATGACACCACAATCTGATGCTAACACAGAAATAATATAATGCCTTTGCTGATGATAAACTCAGCCTTCTTCAATGCTTCGATCTGAACTTGATGTATTTGCACTTATCTAGAACTTGAACTATGATGGATATGAAATGAATGATTTACAATGAAGTAGCATCGAACATATATACAAGAGAGGAGGGAACGCATCTCTCCAAGTCTTCATGTCAGCCATCACCAAAAATCGTGTCTCTAAGATACATGAAGTCGGCCTCAACACATCGTACCTCTTCAAGAATTTGCACCTTCATGATGTCGGCCTTATAAATAATAATTAAATATTAATTAATGTATAATGATGAAGCGCCTCTTCATCAATTGTTGTCTTGCAATTTAAATAGCCGTTAGGCTATCATTTGAATTGTTCTTTATCGCATGATCTGGGCTGGAAGTAGAAGCCCAATGCTGCCTCCAACATCAACACTCCCTCTTAGCTAGGGAGGATACTTCCAGCTACAAAAGACATATCACCTCATTGTGATGTCAACCACAATGGCTACTCCCATATATGGAAAAAGAAACATATCACCTCATCGTGATATCAACCATCATGGCCACTCCCATGTATCGTAAATGTGCACAAGTGGGCATCATGGAATCAATCAACGTGATGTCATCACCTCATTGTGATGTTCACCATAGCTACTCCCAGAGGGTGAAAAGCACAAATACAAGAAAATCGTCATGGACTCTCTCATGTGATGTTGTCATGGAGTCACACACATGACATCCACCATGGCTACTCCCAGAGGGTGGAAACAAGGGCTTTCACCTCAAATCTCTCTCGCAGAGAGAAATGTATTAAACAAGGGCTTGCACCTCAAATCTCTCTCACAGAGAGAAATGCATTAAAGCAAATCACAAAAGATCATTGAATCTGAGTCTTCCTCTCAGCTAGGGCTTCATTCTCCACAATTCCAAGCTTGTCTCAAAAGTACACAAACTTTACTCTGGCAAGAGGCCTTGTGAGAATGTCTGCCGTCTGCTCATCAGTGCTGATGTACTTCAACTGAATTGCTTTGCTCAATACCATATCTCTGATATAGTGGTATTTGATCTCAACATGTTTAGTTCTGTCATGAAACATTGGGTTGACAAAAAGCTTCACATAGCTTTGATTATCACAATGAATGACAGTCGGCTCCAATTATTGTCCAAATAATCCTGCAAGGAGCTTCCGAAGCCACACTGCTTCTCGAGCTTCCACACAAGCTGCAATATACTCAGCCTCTGCGGTGCTTAGTGCCATTGAAGACTGCTTCCTACTACACCAGGAGATCATCACAAACCCCAAACTGAAACAACATCCAAAGGTGCTCTTCCTATCAGTGACACACCCTGCCCAATCAGAATCGGTATATCCATCTAGCGTCAAGTCCACACCAGAAGAATATCTCAAGCTATACCCAATTGTGCCACACAAGTATCTCAGGATATGCTTCGCTGCAACTAGATGTATTTGCCTAGGTTCACACATGAACTGACTAAGTGCACTCACTGCATAGTAAATATCTGGTCTAGTATTGAATAGATACATCAACGATCGAATCAACTGTCTGTACATAGTAGGATCCACCAGATCTGAACTAGCTGCAGCCTCCTTAAGATTTTGAAAATTGGTTTCCATAGGTGTAGACATGGATTTGCAATCCATCATACCAAATCTCTTCAAGATGTCTATTGTATACTTGCCTTGACTCAGAATGAACTCATCCGGCTTTTGCCATACTTCTAAGCCAAGAAAGTAGTGCATGAGACCAAGATCCTTCATTTCAAATTCAGAAGCGAGCTCCTTCTTGCATTTGATAATGAGGTGATCTTCTCCACTAAGAATTAGATCATCAACATAGAGAACCAAGAGCAATGCTTCGCAATCAATTACCTTGAAGTAAAGGTTTGAATCAACATCATTCTTGGAGGAGCCCAAACTCATCAGGTATCGGTGAATTCTTTCATACCAAGCACGAGGAGCCTGCTTAAGGCCATACAAAGCCTTCTTCAGCCTGCAAACGTGAGACTCATTCCCATGAACCTCAAAGCCATCGGGTTGCTCAATATATACCTCTTCCCCGATTACACCATTTAGAAATCTTGTCTTCACATCCATTTGGTGTATCTTCCATCCCTTAGATGCTACAATAGCAATGATGGTCCTGATAGATGTATAACGAGCAACTGGAGCAAAGGCTTGCTCATAGTCTACTCCCTCTTTCTGAGAGAATCCTCTAGCCATGAACCTAGTTTTGTACTTCTCGATGCTCCCATCAGCCGCATGCTTGATCTTGAAGAGCCACTTAGAAGAAACAACTGATTTTCCTTCAGGTCTTGGTACGATGTCCCAAACATCATTCTTGAGGATGGATTGATACTCCTCAGTCATAGCATCTTTCCATACATGCTTACTAGTAGCTTCCTCAACACTAGAAGGCTCAAACTCAATGATTTGACTCATCAATGCAACATAGCTTGAAAACTTGTGAGGTCTTTTGCTTTCTTTGAATGTTCCTCTCGGGGCTGCAAACCTTTCTGCCTCTTGCATTGTTTGCCTTGCCCAAAGAGGTTGCTTTTGACCAATCACAATGTCTATAGGCCCATCAGTAGGTTCCAAAGGTTCAACTGGATCATCATCTTCTTTAGGATCAATAGCCTCCCTCTGAATCTCAGGAGTATGGTCAACTTCCATATCTTGAGGAGACTTGTGGTCTTCATTGTCTATCTCCATGTGGATGCCCTTAGACCTCTTGAATGCAACATCTTCTTCAAATGTAACATCCCTACTGATCTCAATCAATTTCTGACTTGGAATGTACACTCTGTAGGCTTTTGAAGATTCACTGTAGCCCACAAATATTCCCTTCTTTCCAGACGGTTCCAGCTTTGTCCTTTTGTCTTTAGGTACATGAACATACATTGGACAACTAAAGATCCTCAAATGACTTACTTCCGGCTTCACCCCTGTGAATGCTTCTTCGGGAGTCATGTTCTCCAAAATGCGGTGAGGGCTTCTATTTTGAACATAAACAACTGTCCTAGATGCTTCAGCCCAAAGGAAGGTTTGCAGATCTTGGTCATGAATCATGGCTTTGGTTGCTTCTACAATAGATTTGTTCTTCCTTTCTGCAACACCATTCTGTTGAGGATTGTAAGCGACACAAAACCCCCTCTTAATCCCTGCTACAAGGCAAAAGTTGCAGAAGCTTCCAGAGATGTACTCTCCTCTGTTGTCGGATCTCAGAACTTTGATCCTCTTCTTGGATAAGTTCTCTACTTGAGCTTTAAACTCTTTGAACCTCTCAAGTACTTCCTCAGATTCTTTAGATTTCAAGAAATAAATCCAAGTCTTTCTAAAGTAGTCATCAATAAAAATAATGTAATACAAGAAACCACTCAAAGAAGCAACAAACATTGGACCACACAAATTAGAGTGCATAAGATCTAGAATACATTTGGATCTACTTTCACTGCTATGAAATGGACCTTTAGTATTCTTACCCAATGCACAACCTTTGCAAGTGCCTTCATGCTCCTGGTTGAATTTAGGAAAGCCCGTGACCATCTTCTCCATGGTTGGTAGTGCTCGAAAGTGAAGGTGAGCAAGTCTTCTATGCCACAGTTCACACAAACTTGAAGAATCATGCAACAAAGCCTGAAGTGGAGTGCAAAGTTTGTAGAGACACTCATGTCGAACTCCAATCACCCGAGCAGTCTTGATACATGAGTTCTTTTGCCATGGAATAACTTTACCTTTGGAGAATGCAACTTGATACCCCTTGTCCTCTAAGGCTGAGATAGAGACAAGGTTCCGCTTGATACCAGGAACAAATAGAACATCACTCAACTGTAAGGAGATGCCGAAATCTAGGTGAAGAGAGGAGGTCCCAACTCCTTTCACAGAATAACTTGCATCATCACCAATAATGACTTGAACACTAGAATCTTGCTCCACCAAATCAAATATATGCTCTCTAAATCCAGTGATGCGGCGAGAGGCACCACTATCAATCAACCAAGTGTTGTTGTTGGTAGGCACATTGCTTGACAAAGCAGAATAGAATAGAAATTCACTTGAATCCTTCTGCGGAGAGATCTCACCCACATCTGCAAATGAAGTCTACTGCTTAGGTCTGGTTGGACAATCCTTAGCATAGTGACCAAACTTGTCACATCTAAAACATTGAATGCGAGAGAGGTCCTTCTTCTTAAATGCAGGAGTAGCATTTAATCCTTTATCTCTATTCCTCTTGAAGTACCCTTTCTTTCCTTCTTTTCCTTTCTTCTTCGAGGAATGAGTGGCAAGAACATGAATGTGTTCATTTGTAGAGCTTTGACCCATGCCTCTCACTGCCAACCTTGATTCTTCTTGAATACAATCCACCCTCAACCGATCAAACTTAGGAAGTTTTGATCTCGCACTGATTCCTTTAATGAATGACTCCCAAGATGGAGGAAGACCATTAAGAGCCAACATAGTCAAATCCTTGTTATCAACAATATGCCCAATGGTAGAGAGCTGATCTCTCAACTTGGTGATCTTCATGAAGAATGAGATGACAGATTCTCCTTTTGCCATCTTGATATGATGAAGCTGTTGCTTTAATGCAAGAGCTCGACTTGTGTTGTTGATCTCATACATCTCCTCCAAGGTCTTGAACATGTCTCTTGCTGTTTTCAACTTGGAGATGATTGGCACAATATGATCTTTCACAGAATCAACAAACATCTTTTTCGCCTTAGTGCGATTTCTCTTCCATTGTGGCTTCTCATTCTCATCAGTTGGTTCGGGAATTTTTCCCTCCCCGAACTCAGCTAACTCATTTTCTTCCAAAGCGAGCATGACTCTAAACTTCCAAGATGTGAAGTTTGATGCACCCTAAAGTCTATCTTCTATCTTGAGCCCGTTCACCATCTTGACGATAAGATAGATGCAATCAAAGATGAGAATAAGAATGGAGGATAATGCTACTTGAAGAAATCTGATCACGATCTTTCTTATACCCGCTCTGATACCATGTTAGTTTTTATGATCAGATATAAAAGCAGAAATTTAATTCAAATTCAGACACAATAACACAACATATACCCTGGGAAAACCCTCCTCTTGAGGGAGAAAAACCCAACAACAATATATCACTTATATATTGAATGATAAACAATACTCGCCTTTACAAGGAGGCCAATTATGAGGCCAAGTAATGACACCACAATCTGATGCTAACACAGAAATAATATAATGCCTTTGCTGATGATAAACTCAGCCTTCTACAATGCTTCAATTTGAACTTGAAGTATTCACACTTATATAGAACTCGAACTATGGTGGATATGAAATGAATGATTTACAATGAAGTAGCATCGAACATATATACAAGAGAGAAGGAGGGGACGTATCTCTCCAAGTCTAAATGTCAGCCATCACCGAAAATCGTCTCTCTAAGATACATGAATTTGGCCTCAACAAATCGTACCTCTTCAAATTTGCGCCTTAATGATGTCGGCCTTATAAACAATAATTAAATATTAATTAATGTGTAATGATGAAGCACCTCTTTATCAACCGTTGTCTTGCAATTTAAATAGCCGTTAGGCTATCATTTAAATTGTTCTTTATCGCATGATCTGGGCTGGAAGTAGAAGCCTGATGTTGCCTCCAACATCAACATGTAGAAGAAACTAGGGTTGAATCATTGGTTGAAGTCGTAGTCGAGAGAAAAGAGATTAAAACATTCAATGCACTATGAACAACCATGCAAGGGAAGAATAGGTGGAAAAAGCAAGACATCTTCCTTTATTGCACAATGCGTGGGTCCACCTTACAAACCAAGCTTTGTATGAAGAATCAATACAACCTCCACCAAATGAGGAAAGTCTTTTTTGGGAGATGATCTCCTTGACAAGCGGAGAAAAGGAAGAACTTGAGAGCAGCCATTGAAGCATTGAGGATTTGGTAATAGAAGAAGTATTCGAGCCAAAATGCTAGGGCTAAGGGTTGGAGCATACAAAATATAATCTAATGGTGAAAGAAGTGTGCAAAACTCTAAAGTTGTAGGAAGAGTAGAGGATTCCCACAGGTTTGAGAGTGCTAGAAGAGCACCAAAGTATTCAAATTAGAATTGCATGAGGAGCAAGTTCTAGGCACTAAGTTTGCATCAGGGTAAAACTACAGTGACTTTACCATCAAGTCCCAATATAAAAGGGCAGAAGTTGCCTAATTTTTCAAGAAATGGATCGAGGGATGCAGTAAGGAATTGTAAAACCTATAAAACTATTTGGGTAGCAAATGGAAAAGATGACAAAGCATATTATGTAAGGTCTTTGTTGACCACCTTCAGATTTGAAGGTAGAAGAAAAAACTAATATTAAGCTGAAAAGATTGTGGTGTAGTGATTGCAAAAGTGAAGGTCATACCAAAGCTAATTGCCCCATGAAAAAGTTTTGTGATATTTGTGAGGTTTTTGGTCATTCAATAAAAGAGTGTACAATTTGAAGATTAGGAGCACACAAGTGGTCATCACAAAAGCAAAGTAGTCCACTCCATTGAAGCTACAAAATAAAATGAATTCATCTCTAGAGGACTATCAAAATCAAATAGGGGGATGTTGGAGTTGGATATAGTACGACTTGATAAGGCGCCCCATTTTACAATGCCAACAATGCGTTGAATGTGGACATTTCACAAGAGACTACCATGGGAACTAGAATAATACATAATTGTTGTGAAATTGGTGTGGACCTAGAGATCATGAAGATGCCAAATGAAGTATTGGCTATTACTTGATCAAGTAATTGCCAATACATAATTGTTAAGTACATGATAGCAAAGGAATGCCAATGCTCCAATGAACATGCAATTCGTATGGGTAGGTTCAAGTCAAAGAAAAATATCGCATGACAATTATTACAAACTACTGTACCCATTAAGGTGGTAGATTTACAACAAAGCATCCTAGAACTTAGCGCTGCAATTGCCACCACAAGAATAAAGAGGGGCATAATATAATGAAAATAGGTCTAAGAGGAGAATGCATATTTAATAGTAGAACCTCTAGTATGCTCATATTTTTACTACTAGTTCTTTTAGATAGAAGAATAAACACAGTTAGACACAATTTGCTCAACTAATTCATTCATAGCTATTGGCATTTAAATTCGCACCTCTGGAATGCGGATTTGAAATGGACAGCTATGCACAAATAAACTGCTCTTCAAATTAGGAGGGGAAGCTCCCTCTTGCTGATGGTGTTTAGGAAAGTAAACTAAAACTAAGTTGCCTATCTTTTTGATCAGCTAAAAGCACAAGGTTTATAAAACTCAAGTGCCGTAGCTGAGATTTTCTGATTTAGAACTTCAACTACGACTAACTTACGCTAATGACGTTTCTAATTTCTCAAGTAAACGCAGAGCAAGAGAATTAGAAATGGACAAGGTTTGATTCTCTGACAAAATACCTAAATAAACTCTCCTTCCAACGCACATCTACTTACTTTCAATGCAAGTTGAAATTAAAGATCATATAAGTATAACACAAATAACAAAAATTTGAGACATTATATCAAGGCAAAATAGGCTCAATACTTTATTTGTCAAATCTCAGGAACAAAGATTACACTAAACACATGCACGAAACAAGAACTTGCAGCTAAAAGAGACTTGCAAACTTGTTCTTACACAAAGAGGACAGCAACTACAGCAACAACTTGCTGGCTAAAAGAGTCTCAACAATTTGCTGTCATAAGCACAATTGAACAACACTGAATAACAATAGAAGACACCATAGGCTCAACGTTTGTTATCACAATCATGGTTAAAAATAAATAAGCAAGATTGCTCTTATTGATAGGCAAGTAGAGGAGTAGGGAACCCTAAAATCTCCTTGCTTTTACAACTAGGGCTTGCTCAGCAAGCAAGCTTTATTTCTGAAACTACAAGAAGATAACATCTAACCACCTAATAAAGCAGGAAAAGCAGGAAATGCCAACTATTACATTTTATCTTCTTTCTCTTCTTGAAAGAATAGATAATAATTGTAGAGAGAAAGCTGTTTTAAATCTCGATAACATCCGCGAAAAAGCTGGAAACTGTGTCTCTGTCAGGTGCATCTATACCATCAATAGCAAAGTTGCGCTTTTCCAAGATTTCTTCACCATCCGCGATTGATCTCAGGAAATCTTCAACCTCATTGGCCGCTTTCTCGAAGTTTGCTGACATCATGGATATGTGAATTGGCAGAGTCTTATGTTTTTCTTTCATCCACTTCTATGCAATCTTCTTGCTGTATTTTTCTTTGTGCATCTTCCATATCCTTTCACATTCTTCTTTAGAAATAGTCACACTTTTAGGCCAAGGAGGAATTGAGAAGCATTTCTCAATCATGTCAGGTTTCAAGCTGCAGATCACTATGCCATCTACTGACTGGATCTCCCATGTCGCCGGATTGTAATGCTTGATGCAAGTGATTACAAATTCGAGACTCTAAACTGAAATAGGAATTGATGCTGCTGCGAGGAGTCCAAAGTGTCCTAGGTTTCTGATTGTAGTGTTCCCTGTGCTCTCCAAACCATGTAGATCAAACACTGGCTTGATGTGATGCAAGTCCGTCTTAGCTATTTTGATGAAGTCATGGTAGAGAGCTGATTTGGTCTTGAAATCATTCGGAGTGTATTCCATTTTTAAAACCTTGAAGAATGATTGTAAACTCGCCTATGCTCAGACAAGTTTTGAGCAACTTACTAGTTTTAGAATGCTGGTTTTGCTTCTTCAAACGAACACAATTTTCAAAATTTTTCTAAGATATGTGTTTTGCTCAAAATTTTGTTGCAAGAAGACCCAGATTGCACGTTTTTGAAAATTTTTAGTGTAGACTGAAAAAGCAGCAAACCCTAATTTCTTCAATTTTTCACAAAAAAAGCTGGCACCTGGGTTTTGTTCAGAAAACAATTTGGAATGAACCTAGTTGATCAGATTTGAAAAACACTGAGGGCTGATTGAAAGAGCAGCAAACCCTAGAATTGAAATTTTCTTGAAAAAAAGTTGTGATATGGGTTTCTTCATAAGAACGTTTCAAGAGGACCCAAATGATCAAAATTTGCGAACTCTGATGATTTCACTAACATGCAAGGAAAAAGAAGCTGCTGTAACTTGGGAAATTTCTTCAAAATTTCTTTAGAATGATGAGATGAGAAGACACACATGGCTAAAAATTGAAAATCTTGACCACCTTCAAAATTTTGATGTTCTAGATGAAAAAAACATGAAAAACAAAGGTCTTATGTTGCTGGTCTGAAAATTAATGGAGAACTTCTTGAAAATCAGCAACCTTAGCTCTTGAATCTTGAAATAAAAACTTCAAAGTTGCTGCTCGTTTTCAACTTGGACGCCACCTGCAAAGAATAATGAATTTTGAATGATAAAAGCCTCTTAAATAAGCCTTAGGCTTCGGATAACTCTGCTTTCTTTTTGCTTTTATCCTCCAAACCCCAAAATCTTCTTGTGCATTGAACTTGGTCATTCATTCTTCATATTGCAATTTTGAAATTTTGACTAAAGCAAGACAACTTGGGCGCCCTGCTTGGCTAGAGGCGCCAATTTCTCCCAGACTTACCATTTTCTGAGTTTTCAACTTTTCTCAACTTTGAAACACTACTTTGATTTTGATCTTCGGCTTCCAGGTTGATCGGATGGACGAGCTGATTGTTTCATCGCGAAGTCTGAGTGATTCTGAGAAGATCATCTTGGAGGCACCTTCAGCTAAAAACTTCGTTTGATCCTTCAAAATGATGAGTGCCCATCTCCTTCTGGTGCACCGAACCTTCACAGTGTTGGCCATTTTTTTATGATTTTCAAGTTCATCTCCCTTTGATCTTCTGATGAAATCTCGATTCCTGGAGCTACATTGATCAGATTGACTGACTGTCTGATTCGTTGGATAGCTTGGCTGAATCTGAAGAGATGATCTTGGAGACTATATCTGCAAATTCTATCATTTCAAGCTTCAAAATCTTGGGTGCCTTTTCTCTGCAGGGGCGCCCATGTTCACCAGACTTAGCCATTTTTAGGTTTCTTCATCAACTCTTCTCCTTCAGATGATCTTGTCATTTCTGATGATCCGAAGCTCAAATAGACTGACGACTGGACTCATTGCGGAGCTGAGAAGATTCTGAGAGGGGTCTCCTGGGAGCTGCATCCCTTGAAAGTTGAATCTGAGGCATCAAAAGCTTGGGCGCCCCTGGCAAGTTGGGGCGCTCAACTTCACCAGAGTTAGAATATTTTTCATAAATTTCACCTTTGCTTTTGACTTTGACGTTTAGCTCTTGTTTTTCCCCCTGTTCAGCCCTCAGGATCTGTCGATTGCCAACTCAGATTGACAAGTTGAAGGTTGCGTTGGAAAGCTGGCTCGAATCAGAAGAAGACAAACTAGGGGCATCTCTGGCAAATTCATCTAGTTAAGCCCTCAAAATCTTGGGTGCCTTTCTCCTTCTAGGGCATCCAACTCCTCTAGGCTTAGCCATTTTTCATCAAATTTCATCTTCAAACTTGAACTTTCATTTTACACCTTCAGCTTGATCTGGATTTGCCAGAGACTAACCAGTCTGATGATTTGACGAGGACATCCGTTGTGAAGCCGACTGAATTCAAAAGAGATTGAGCTCATCTGCAAACCCTAATTGCTGAATTTGACCTCTCAAAACGCTGGGCACCTGGGGCATCGAAAGTTCCCAGACTTAGAATATTTTCAGTGATTTTCCATGATTTGCATTCTGTCTTTTGAGAATATTTTTAGTGATTTTCCATGATTTGCATTCTGTCTTCTGGTGGAAACCTCTTCGTTTGATCTCAAATTTTAGGTGACTGGATGATTTGATGATTGTGCCATCAGACTCACTGCGGAGCTGGGAGGAATTTGAACAACTTTTCCTGGAAGCACAAACCTTGATTTCATCATTTGATGCCTTGAAAAGATGGGCACCTATCTCCGTCTAGGGCACCCATGTCTGGCAGACTTAGTCATTTTTTCTGCAGATTTCAACTTCCTTCTTCGTTCTTTGTGCATGTTCACCATCCCATCTTCTGTTCAGTGCTTGCGTGTTGAATCTAATGCCTGGCAGCTGATTGGCCTCCATTGATGACTTTTGAAGCTCCCAAAATGCTTTCTGAAATTCAAAAAGCAAAATAGACCCACTTGGGCAAAACTGATCGTTTTGTGATTTTGACTGCACCAGCCTGATGAGGAAGTATTTTGAGCCAATCAAAATCAGTTTGAACCCTGGTGTAGAAAATTTTGCCTGTATCTGTTTCGAAGGAAAGCCAGGAAAACCCAAAAAAAGTTAGTATTTTTAGAAAGTTTCTAAAAATAGCAATTTTCCTAAAAATAGGGATGAAAAATTGAGATCTGGGTTTGTAGTTTAGGGCGCTCTGAGTAGACCCAAATTGTCAGATTTTGGAAATTTCAAGTTTTTACCCCTCATGGAAGACATGCAAACCCAAATTTTGACCTTTTTGACAAATAACAAGACTTTTACTTATTTCTTCAAAATGACTAAGAATATGGAAAACAAGGTTGTTTGTACATAAACCATGAGGAGATTCATCTATAAGGGTTAGACTATTTTTTGAAACTTTTATTCACTTTACATGTTAAATTCCTTGCATTTTTATCATTTTAGTATTGAAATCATCTTAATTCGTTTATATAAAGAAAACAGTCATTTAGGAAAATTGAATTCTTTGAATGAGATCAAATAATTTAATTTAATGTGAAATTATTGGTTAGATGTACCTAAATCCTTTATGGCATTAGCAATATTAAATTATATTAGAGGAAAGTTAGAAACATTTTATGGATCTAAATATTTGTATATATTGTCATGGCAATTATTGCCAATGTTTTTAGTAATTAATCCCAAAATATGTTATGGTATCTTTACTAAAAGAAAATTCTATATTTGAAGCAAGATATCTGGTTAAGAAATTGTAATACTTTTAGCAATAATATTAGGAAATATTTCCAATAGAATTGATATCTAGATTATACAAGGAGTGGCATTCATAAAAATGGTTCTATATGGAAAAATATTGTGTTACATGGGAACACGTCCCCACTCCTCAAACCCTTGACCCCGTCCTTGTCCCCTAAGGTGTTTTGGGGATGTCCCCCTCCAACTGAGAAAATGTGGGAACGTCTTGGAACACATCCCTAAAATGGGGAACATCAGGAAATGCATAGGGGACGCTTTGTCGTCCTTGAGGTGGCTGGGAACATCTCACACGGCCCTTGATGTCTTGGGGATGGTCAAGCGTCCCTTGTTGAAAAACAATTTTAATAAAAATTGTTCATAACATTAAAAAAACGAACTGTTAAATATATCATGACAGAAGTGACAGCAACAACTGTAATATAATAGCAATAAATATAGCATGATTCAGATTCATAGTTAATGATATAAGTTATATTACAATTAATATTAACAGCATTTGGATTCTGATTCATTGTTCAAAAAAGCATCAAACTTCAAAATTCTTGATATGTATTAAAGTCAATTATCATGGTATGGTATAGTGTGGTATTGTGTGAGAACAAACAATTTCTTTTCGGAATATATATATTGCCGTCCCTCTGGAATCCCCAAAAATTGGCTTTCGTATTTCTGTTCCCAAAACATGCCCCTGCCATCCCACTGTCCCCATCCTGAAAATGCTGTGGAACATAGGAAAAATGTATTCTAATTTGGTCCTAATGGCCTGCTAAGCTATTGGAGTGATTTTTTTTCTTAGAATATTTGTAATATCTTTTCTAGCATGATGCCTTTTTAATATTTAGCTTTGCTTTCTGTGATCTTATGTTTCCAGCCTTTTGTTTGTTTGTTCTTTTAGATACTGGAATTCATTTTTTATCCCTTTGACTATTCATGGACATTAAATGGTTTATTTTTCTTTCTTTCTAGTGGAATGCAATTTTTTGTTAGAAATAGGCAAGCAAAAATATATAGAACATGAGATACAACAATATTTTTTACTTAAATTTCACTTTCTTTGTTGTTGGAAAAATAATTTACTGTTTATAGTAGGCAAGTTATCTAGCTTCTGGTTGAAAAAAAATTCAAACTTGATATGTAACATGATTTGATATTTATTGTTTTTTCCTTTGTAAACAAGATACAGTTTTTACCCTTTTCCTGTTTGTAAAATTAGAACAAGTTAAAGGGACCTAATTGGTGTATGATTCTTTTCTCTCTTTTTTTTAAAAAAAAAATCTGCTTGAATTCAGGATTTAGAGTTCTGTTGTAGCATAAGTATCTCATTTGACATCTTATTTTGCAGGCTATTGTCAGTTTTGTAACTATGCAACTTCAATTATGCTCTGTATTTTTTACATTTTCCCTTGGAACAAGAACTCATTATTTTGGCCGCACTCTTCTGCATGGAGGTGCCAAGGTAAGATAAACGTTTTGTCTTGGATATACGTCAATTTCTATCTATTTTTATTTCATTGGCTGATTTCTTTTCCTTATGACTATTAAATTACAGTACAGAGCAACCGGAAGAGGATTTGTTGTTCGTCATATCAAATTTGCAGAGAATTACAGGCTTTACTCTCGCAGCCATTTTGTAAAAGGGTGAGTTGAGTTTTATATGATGTTACTTTTCCTTCTGACAAGTCACATGCTTCCTACCCAGTAATTTGTTCTATGAATATGCAGACTGGAAGTGGTGTTGCTTCTTATAGTTTATGTGGGATATGGTTACGCCAAAGGTGGTGCAGTGGCCTATGTCCTCCTCACTATAAGTAGTTGGTTTCTTGCTGTTTCGTGGCTATTTGCCCCATATATCTTTAATCCAGCTGGCTTTGAGTGGCAGAAGTAAGTTTCAAAATTCCTTTTATGTTATCAATTATGTTAATGATGGTAACAAAATTCTTGAGAGAATCACTTTCATTTAGAATCTAATAATATCTGACTGCAAATATGAGATTCCAGAAGTTTACATTAGCTGATTCCCTCTTAACGTACATCTTTTACAGAACTGTGCAGGACTTTGATGATTGGACTAGCTGGCTTTTATACAAAGGTGGTGTTGGGGTTAAAGCAGAAGAGAGCTGGGAAGCATGGTGGGATGAGGAGCAAGTAAGCTTCCTACTGGTTGATTTTATCTTTTATTACATTGCCTCAAATTCAGGACTTGGTCATCACCCATCATACTAGAGAAAGAATAAAATTTTAATCACAATTGTAGAAATAGAAAGCAGGTTTCAAGGGATTAATTTATCTAATTTACTAGCATTTTCATTTGATAAATTCTTCAATAAAATGGCTTAAATATAACCCACTGTTGAAATCTAAGTCACTGTTAAAAGAAATAGGCTATTGGTTAAAAAACTTTCACTGGTAAATATTATGTTAGTTGACACCCTCCAATGCAAATGTTGCCAGTACAAAGTAAATATTTCACTGCTTACTAAGTAGCATCACCATTGAACTCATCACCAAAAGAAAAAAGGAGCATAATTATAGGAGTTTTTGGGCATGTGTTATTATGTGGAATGACTATCCTAATTTAGAAATGGTTGTAAATAAGGTAGAATGCCATTGCTGTACAAAATTTAGATTTGTTGTTTTAAATGATTTAATTTGGACAAATGGTTTAGATAAAGGTTCAAAGCTGTGTTTACAAGATGACTGACTTGGATCATTTAATCAAGCTGAAGTACTCTGTGTGTTTGGTTGTTTAGTAGACTGTAATGGCTACCCCCAAATTTTTAACTTTTCCCAACTGGATAGATACACATTTTTTTTGAACAGTTTACAAACAATACAAATTATGGGAAAGTCTGTTACTGCTGCTGCAGCCTTGTAACAAGGTTATCAATACTATTCATAGTTTCGTTTACATTCACAATTGATTTGCTATGAAGCATTACATCAAGTACTTTAATAAATATGAAATATGCCCCTTAGTTTTTTCTTGAATTTTTGGAGTACCAAACCAGCACAACACTAAAGATTAGCGTTAGATCCCAAAAGATATACAACTTAAAAGTAACCTTCACCAAGAAAGTTTACCAAGATCCTTTTGAAGGCGAGGTGATAGCTTATGGTGATGAGATCGTTAGTAGAAATCTGAACTGAATTAAAAAGCTGAAAATGAAATGTAGGTGGTGATCCGACGATGAGCAATCCACGCTACCACTTGTTCAGTGGGGGGAAGATAATTACAATAAAATACAATTCATCTACTATTAGCAAGCATCCACATAGCAGTGGGTGAGAGTTGAGAGATTCAAATGTTTATTCCTCCACACTGGCGGTAAACCATCCAGGGGTTACAATGTTTGCTTAAACACAAAGTAAATGCAGAAATATAAATGACTGGAATAGTACTACTAATTCTTAGCAACTCAAATACAAGTCGTAAACTGAGCTACAAGAAATCTGACAATGATAACCAGCAAACAGAAATATAACCCAACAATTTCTCAACACCCCAAAAATGCTTATTGTTGATGTTTACAGCCGCGGGCCTGTACTTCCAGTAGCTATCAAACAATAAACTCATATAGCCGTTGGCTATTCATTTATTGTAAATAATTTAATTGCAATGTAATTTATATATCTCTTATTGATGTCGACTTGTGAAGAGGCGCTTCACTTGATTAGTAAATAATATTTTATTATGGCCGACTTCACCTTCATATCCGCCACCTTTCATGGGTCATAATTCTTCATTGAAGGCCGACATTGCATCTAGAAGAGATGCGTTGGTTTGGAGATCTCCCTATCGAATTGTATATAACGAGGCACTAGTCTCTCGTTCATAATTATCTTACAATTATACAAAGAAAGTGCGAATTCACCTACAACAAAGTTCGATATTGGAGTGCATCATTATTCTTCATAGAGATCGAAGTAATTCTTGAAGAAGGCCGAAATTGTCATCAAGGAAGTGCGATATTATTATCTAGAGTTTGCATCAAGTGTGGTGTTGATATTTGGCCTTGTGATTGGCCTCATTGTAAAGAGAATTGCTGATTATTATTCAATATATAAGTGATATATTGTTGTTGGGTTTTTCTCCTTCAAGTTGGAGGGTTTTCCCAGGGTATATGCTGTGTCTATTTGTTTGAAATTGCATTAAATCTTCTTATTTAATTTCTGATCCTAAAACTAACATGGTATTAGAGCGGGTTTAAGCAAGATCGTGATTAGATTTCTATAAGCAGCGTTATCTTCCACTCTCATTCTCATCTTTGTGTGTCTATCTTATCTATGAAAATGGTGAATGGACTTAAGGTTGAAGATAGACTCGATGGTGCTTCCAACTTTACCTCTTGGAAGTTTAGAGTGCTTATTGCATTAGAAGAAAATGAGATTATTGAGTTCGTGGAGAAAGAGGTACCTGAACCTTCCGATGAGACTGAGCAGACACAATGGAAGAAGAATGGCACAAAGGCCAAGAAGATTTTGATTGATTCTGTAAGGATCACCTTGTGCCTGTTATCTCCAAGTTGAAGACAGCGAGAGAGATGTGTAAGACTTTGGAGGGATTGTATGAGATTAATAACACCAACCGAGCTCTTGCATTGAGGCAACAACTACATCACATCAAGTTGGCGAAAGGAGATTCAGTCATCTCCTTCTTCATGAAGATCACTGAGTTGAGAGATCAACTTTGTACCATTGGTAATATGGTTGATGATAAGGACTTATTCATGTTGGCACTCAACGGTCTTTCTCAATCTTGGGAGCCATTTATCCAAGGTATTAGTGGAAGATCGAAGCTACCTAAGTTTGATCGACTTAGGGCAGATTGGCAGCAAGAGGTAATGGGCGAAGTTCTAACAATGAAGAAAATCATGTACTTGCTGCTAAAACATCAAAGAGGAAAGGAAGAGAAGGAAGGAAAGGCAATTTCAAGAGGAACAAAGATAGAAGATTGGATGGTGCTCCTGGATCTAAGAAGAAGAAGGATCTCTCCCATATACAATGCTTTAGATGTGACAAGTTTGGTCACTATGTGAGAGATTGTGCAACTCTTCCAAAATAGCATGCTTCTACTGCAGATGTGAATGATGTCTCTCCTCAAAAGGATTCAAGAGACAATTCAAATGAGTTCCTATTTATCTCAGCCCTATCAAGCAGTGTTCCAACCAATAGTAGCACTTGGTTGATTGATAGTGGCGCCTCTCGTCACATTACTGGATTTAGAGAACATCTTTCAGATTTGGTGGAGAGAGATACCAACATTCAAGTCATAATTGGAGATGATGCATGCTATTCAGTGAAAGGTGCTGGATCCTCCTCTCTTCACCTAGATTCTGGCATCTCTCTTCATTTGGGCAATGTGTTGTCCGTACTAGGTATCAAGAGGAACCTTGTATCAATTTCAGCCTTGGAGGACAAAGGATATCAAGTTGCTTTTTTAGAGGGAAAGATTCTTGCTTGGCCGAAGAACTCTACCATCAAGACAATTCGAGTGATTGGGGTTCGGCATGAGAGTCTTTATAGATTTCCATAACTTTTGTATCGAGGCAGGGATTAAGAGGGAGTTTTGTGTCCCTTACAATCCACAGTAGAACGGTGTTGTAGGAAGGAAGAATAGATCCATTGTTGAGGCAGCTAAAGCTATGATCCATGATCAAGACTTGCAAACCTTCGTTTGGGCAGAAGCATCTAGAACTGCAGTGTATGTTCAGAATCAGAGCTCTCATCGTATTTTGGAGAACATGACTCTTGAAGAAGCCTTCACAGGTGTGAAGCCTGAGGTTAGTCACTTGAGAATCTTTGGTTGTCCTGTGTATGTTCATGTGCCTAAAGATAAAAGGACTAAGTTGGAACCATCTGGCAAGAAAGGAATATTTGTGGGCTACAGAGAATCTTCAAACGCATACAGGATCTACATTCCAGGTCATGTCACTTTTGAAGAAGATGTTGCATTCGAGAGATCTAAAGGTTCATACATGGAAAGAGATAATGAAGACCAGGGGACTCCTCAGGATATGGATGTTGATCATACTCCTGAGATTCAAAGGGAGTCGACTGAACCAGAAGAGGATGGTGATCTAATTGAGCCTTCAGAACCAACTAATGGGCCAAGAGATATTGTCATAGGTCGAAAGAGACCTCTATGGGCTAGACAAACAATGTAGGAGGCAGAAAAGTTTGCAGGTCCTAGAGGAACATTCAGAGAAAGCAAAAGACCTCAAAAGTTTCCAAGCTATGTTGCATTAATGAGTCATATCATTGAATCTAAGCCTTCCAGTGTTGAGGAAGCTTCAAGTTAGCAAGTATGGACAGATGCTTTGGCTGAAGAATATCAATCTATCATCAAGAATGATGTTTGGGATATTGTTCCAAGACCATAAGGGAAATCAGTTGTATCTTCTAAATGGCTTTTCAAGATCAAGCATGCGGCTGATGGAAGCATTGAGAAGTACAAGGCTAGATTTGTGGCTAGAGGATTCTCTCATAAAGAGGGAATAGATTATGAAGAAACCTTTGCTCCGGTTGCTCGTTATACATCCATTAGGACTATCATTGCTATTGAAGTAGCTAAAGGATGGAAGTTACATTAGATGGACATGAAGACATCATTCCTTAATGGTGTAATTGAAGAAGAGGTATACATTGAGCAACCTGATGGCTTTGAAATTCATGGGAAGGAGTCTCATGTTTGTAAATTGAAGAAGGCTTTGTATGGCCTTAAGCAGGGTCCTTGCGCTTGGTATGAGAGGATTGATCGATACCTGATGAGCTTGGGTTTCTCCAAGAATGATGCTGATTCAAATTTGTACTTCAAGGTAGTTGATGGTGAGGCATTAATCCTGGTTCTGTATGTTGATGATCTATTTCTTACAGGAGCAGAATATCTTGTTATAAAATGCAAGGAGTTAGCTTTTGAATTCGAGATGAAAGATCTTGGATAAATGCATTACTTCCTAGGATTAGAAGTGTGGCAGAGGCCTAATGAGATCATTTTGAGTCAAGGGAAGTATCCTATAGACATCTTGAAGAGATTTGGTATGATGGATTGCAAATCCATGTCTACACCGATGGAAACCAATTCGAAGAAGTTGAGTGAGTCTGCAGCTAGTTCAGATTTGGTGGATCCCACAATGTACAGGCAGTTGATTGGATCGTTGATGTATCTAGTCAATACTAGACCAGATATTTGCTATGCAATGAGTGCACTTAGTCAGTTCATGTGTGAACCAAGACAAATACATCTAGTTGTAGCTATAAGCATATCTTGAGATACTTGCGTGTCACAGTTGGATATGGGTTGAGATACTCTTCCAGTGTGGACCTATAGTTGCAAGGATATTTTGATTCTGATTGGGCAGGGAGTGTAGCTGATCGGAAGAGCACCTTTGGATGTTGCTTTAGTTTGGGGTCTGCGATGATTTCTTGGTGCAGCAAGAAGTAGTCTTCAGTAGCACTAAGCACTGCAGAGGTAGAGTATATTGCAACTTGTGTAGTGGCTCGAGAAGCAATGTGGCTTCAGAAGCTCCTTGCAGGATTGCTTGGACAATCATTGGAGCTGACTATTATTGATTGTGATAATCAAAGCTGTGTGAAGCTATCTGCCAATCCAGTGTTTCATGACAGAACAAAACATGTTGAGATGAAATACCACTATATTAGAGATATGGTATTGAGGAAAGCTATCCAATTGAGATACATTTGTACTGATGAGCAGATGGTTGGTATTCCCACCAAGCCTCTCTCCAGAGTGAAGTTTGTGCACTTTCAAGACAAGCTTGGAGTTGTGGAGAATGAAGCCCTAGCTGAGAGGTGTTGATGTTACATGGCAGCGTCGGGCTTCTTCTTCCAGCCCAGTTCGTTTCATGAAGGACAAATTAAATGATACCCTAACGGCAATTTAATTTGTCTAAGTGACTTTTGATGACGAGGCTACGGGCTTTCGAAAATAGGCTATCAGTCACCGAAGAGCATATGGCTAAAATAGGGACATTACAAAATAGTATTGAAAGGAAAGATATATGAACTATAACTTGCTACTCATATACAAATTTGAGTCTAACAATAGTTTAATAAATTATGACCTGCCAAAGCAAACTCCAATATCATCGTTGAGGCATCTCTTTCAAATTTCTACTCTATAGTTTGTGCCTTCTCACGTCAGTTCTCTTACTCCATAAGTTACCGATTCGTTTTTGGATTCGGGTACGGTTACGAGAATTTGGTACGGGATTCTGCAAAAAAATTTTTTGGGGTTGGGTACGGCAATACAAAAATCATATAAAAAACAGAAATATATACATAGTTGCAGCAGTAATTAAGTTCAAAATATACCACCATATTAATAGTATAATAACATAGCAAAAATACATCACCACTTTCATAGTCACTAAGTCAAATATTAAAATATTAGTGATTACTTTGTGATGTCCCCACTCTAGTCAGTTCTCGGGAACAGTGTGTTAGCCTATTTCTTGGACCCTTGTGGGCTAACTGGAGTGGTTAGAGGGTTAGTGGTGTTTTTGGAGGAGTTTTGTCGTTCTCATTTTCAGAGCTCAGTGATTGGTTCACAGCAGGCCTTGGCAGTTCAGGGGTTGACAGCTTCTGACGGCACGGGAATATATGGAGTTTTGAGAGAGTTATGGATTTTTAAGTGATTTGAGTTAATTATTTAACTTAATGCTTTAGTATAAAGTCAAATTGACTTTATACATATTATATCACTTAAATATTTCATAAAAGTGATTTAAAATTAAATCACTTATGCATAGAAGTGGGCGCCTAAGTATTTAACTTGAAACTATTGAAAAGTGATTTAAATATGATATAAAATATTTAAATGATTGCAAGTGGCATCACTTTCTTGAAAGTCATGCCTTTTGGGATATAAGGCAATTTTGGCAATGAGAAACTCAAGTCTTGATTATTTTGACTTTGCCTTTGGTTTTCTTCTGTGCTATCCTCTGTGATTAGGGTTTGAGCAAATCTTCCATTGGAGAATGAGATCTCTTCAATGTTGAGCATTGTTGAGACTGTGAGAGACTAGTCAAATTAGTGCAACTGTGAGGGCTTCATTCAGAGGTTCAACATGCTACAATCAGAGTTTTATTATTCAGTTTTTACTTGTTTGCAATAAGGAAGGGGGTTTCTTCACTAGAGACGTCATCTTCAACAGATCTCAGCTTTCAGCTTTGTTCCTTTGGTTTCTTCCTTTGGCTGTACCATTTTCCTTGGGATTTGTGCCTTCCTGGAGGTTTGGCGTGTGAAGCTTGTAGCTAAAACGCCTTCTCTTTGGTTCCTGTTTGTGCTTCATTCTTGGCGGCTACTGCTATTAGCCCTCTGTATCTTGTTTTAGAGTGGGATAAGTCATTTCTGGAGGCCAGGCATCCATATTTGCCAGTTTTCTCCATTCTTGGCTAGCGAGTTGACTCATTTTCTTAATAAAATAATCTGGAGCATTTTGGTTACGTTCATGAGTTGTAAATTCATTGTTGAGGTTGTTTATTACTTTCTGTAATTTCAATTCACCAAAAATAGCTCAGATTTATATTTTATGAGCTTTTATATGATGCGCCCCTTCTCTTCTGTCTACAAACTTTCTTTAAAAAACTAAAAAACACAAGAAGATTTAAGAAAAATACAGGGGTTTGAGTTGTGAGCCAGCAGGGCTCATCACATACTCGAATGTCATGATATAAAACTATAAATTTAAGTTCAAACATAAAATGTCAAACGTTTACAATCAGCCATTATTGATCATTGATCAATCTGAATCATATGGGTCATCAAATAAAATATTATTATTAGATGCTACATTTTGTGTAGAACTACAAATAGCATTCGTGGCACTCGCACAAGCACTGCCACTAGCAGTAGCAGTAGCACTGACACTACCACTCTCATGATCAGTAGCTGCTTCAGGCTCACAATCATCATCAATATCAAGTGCAGCTAAGTGACTAGTGGAAGCATCCAAATCAAGCTGCTCTGGCTCAATATCCCACCTCCTTGTGTCTCCTTCTTTGTAGGAACTTTGCTTGTGTGTAAGGAGGTGCAAGTTTGAATGCACATACACCAAGTCCTCTGCCTTTTTTGAATGTAGCCTATTGCGTTTTATTGAGTGGATGAAGGAGTATGTGCTCCAATTCCTCTCAGAAGAAGATGAACTAGCAACCTATTAAGACCAATTTAAATAGTTAAGAGTTACAAAATTTAACTAAACAAAATTATTAATTCATATAAAATTATAAATTAAAATTAAAATTACAAAATATTAAACATACTTTGGATAAGATTTTTATTGCAATTGGTTGGAGGTGCATGTATTCTTGCCCATGGAAGTACCACCAACTATGAGCATTCACCCTGTACTTGTCTCGAAGAGTATCAAGATTTTGATCAACACTACCGGAGCGTGCAAAAGCCATGAACTCAGCCCTCACTCGATCACGTCGGTCATGATCAGTGAAGAGTCTTAGAAGTGCTGCCTTGTACCCTTGAGCCACTTCAACATCCCTATATGGAGCAACTCTTGATGAACCAAAAAGAATCTCAGGACTATAATATTTGGGACCTTTTCATTAGGATCTTCCTCTTTTGCATTGATGATGCTTTTCATCTTCTCAATCATTGAGTCGATACCATCATATACTTCTCCCAAACAAGGTCTATCCATGTTTGTGTAACGGATCATGCTCAATATAGGCTCAGTAAAACTGACCAGGTACTCAACACGATCCTACCAACAATCATCTAGGATCCTTTGCCTGACCCTATTTGCCTTTTCACTGCTAGATTGCCTCCATATGGCCCAATTAGGGCTGATTACTGTGCGAACCTTTATAAGTTGTCTCAACACAATTGTGTTGGAGGCAAAATGGGTCTCTGCAACCTGTTTGGAAATCAAAATAAAAATTAAAATGTAATTTAAATTTACAAAATCAAAATTTAAAATTAAAAGAAAACTAAAAATTTAAGAATATTGAGAATTAACTTACCTTCAACAATTCCAATTTTGAGAATTGTCTAAATATTCCTTGTGTCATATGGTGGTTGGTGACAAACATTTGGATGTCTTTTCCCTCTGCATACACCTGTTTGATCCACTCAATTTTGGATCCAATTTTTTTGGAGCATTAGATTGAGGGAGTGGACAGCACAAGGTGTCCAAAAAATGTGTGGATACGTCTCCTCAATCAATAACCCAGCAGCCCTACAATTTCTTGCATTGTCGGTTACAACTTGCACAACATTTTGATGGCCCACTTCTTCAATAGCTTGGCAAAGGATGTTAGCAATAAATGGACCATCTTTCATCTGTCCCTCACAATCCACTGCTCTCAAAAACATTGCCCCTTTAAGGGACATGGCAATAACATTGATCAATGGGCGAGTTTTTGCATCTTTCCATCCATCAGAAACGATGGTCACCCCTGTTTCGATCCATAAATCCCTTATGGGCTTCAAAGAGTCTGCTACATGTTTCACCTCTTTCTGCAATAAGGTGCAACACACCTTCTCAAAACCTGGGCCCTTATACCCCTTTGGAGCCTCATTAATAGATTTCACCATGTTTTGCCAATATGGTGAACGAACAACATTGAATGCCAATCCATTGGCATAGACACATTTTGCTATGTCTTGATCAACAATCTCTCTTGCCTCATTTTGAAATGAAGCTTCCAACGGTCCCTTAGATCTTTTATTTGATGAGGGCACGGTTTGCTCTTGAGGGATGTTCATAAATGGATGGCTTTCTGTAGGTGGAATATAAGTAGGTGGTGTAGGGGGTTTCATGGATCGAGATCCTTTCCTCAAAGGATGGCTTGTTTTAAGACTAACAACTTTTTGCTCTGCTTTTTCTTGCTCAGCAATATATTTCAACACTACGTCATCTGGAAGGCCTTTGCCATCACCTTCTGGAGATCCCGGACAAGGTTTGATGCCAATATCAGAGATCCTACACAAGTGGGCTTTCACTCGACTGTATGAGCTCGTATATCGAACTTTGCAATGACTACAAATCCAAATAAATACTCCACCACCTGGACATTGTTGAACCATTTCTACATATTTCCAAAGGGGAGAGGTTGCATTTATTTTGAAACAGATTGGCCTGAGTTAGAAGCGATGCCATTGTAATACCTAAGGCACAACAGATTGAAATAATTTTGGTATTGAAATTTGAAACTAAAAAACTTAAAAGAATGAGAACAATCAACAAAATAAAACAATAAAAACAAAACAAAATAGTTCATTTGTTAAAAAAAATGTAAGAAAAAAAAAAAAAAACTTCAAAGAAACCTACCTCTTTTGAACAAATCTTGCTCTACGATCTTCTTGGCAATTAACAGAGACTTGCAAGTGCTTAGGAATAGCACAACAATCAACTTTGGACAACCAACGATCAACCTTCAAGTCTAATCAAGCTTGTGCAAGCAAGAGAGAAAGTTCAGCAATGGAGTCAAAAAAACTTGTTTTTCATTCACAAATTGTTAAATGAGATTGTTTTTACCTATTTAGTGTGTTTGGAGGCCGAAATTAGGGTTGCGATGAATATTAAATTATTAAGAAGTCAACATTTGGTCAAGAAAATGATTAAAAAATGCTTAAAAACCACTTTATTATGCGGACTAGGTGTTTTGACGTCAAAATAAGTCGCGGATTCGCCTTGGATTCGTCGCGTTGTATCCTGGTTGAATCCATAGTCAACCACTGAATTTTCATCGAATCCGTAGGCGAAAACACATACCCTGGTCGAATCCAAGCCGTACCGAATCTGTATTTCATACCTGGTATGAATCGTATCGTATCCAGGGCCTTTTCCAGGCGAATCGGTAACTTGGCTTACTCCAAATGCGGGTCTGAGTGATTTATGGAAGGCGTAGTCAACATTACAAGGTCCACGACTTTCTTACAGCGTCCTCCACATCCAACAAAATTCCCACGCAGCTGCTGATGGTCTTATACCAGTTCACATCCCCTTTCAACAATATAATTATGAATGCTCTTTGCAGATTTAAATCTTAATACCAACTACAGCCTTAGTCTTTCATCGGCCAGCTACAAGAAGAGGCGACTGCCCAAATGAAAGGAATGGCATGTCCATAGAACCCATGACCTACCCAAAACCTCATGTCTTTTCCCTAAACTGGTCATGCCCAGCTAATATGAACCATGGCAATAACTAGTGAAACTCACTCGCCCAACATAGTATATTGGTTGACCAACTGAAGATGTCTATAACACCCCCGTTTGGTGAACAAAATTACTCAAATAAACCTCTAAAAATCCAATGCTTGGCTAGGATAGATTCAATCAAACTTGTAATAACTTCATTTCTTGGCACCACAAATCAAAACTCAACAATTTTGTTTTGCCTAGGAAGACTTCACAAAATTGAAATAAATCCTTTTGTTCAATATCAAAATTCCAAACAATAAAACCTATGCGTAGTTCTTGAGTGAAACCACCTGCAAACCAATTAGGAAGGGTCTTTCACTCCGCAATTGATGCCTTCTATGAGGGTTTTCGTCCTCGCAAAGCCTTTGGATGAACACAGTTTAACCCAACAATAACATTTCTCTAGCCTGTTAGTTTTAGATCAGAAATGTAAGCAATAAATAATGCAACACATAAGACAAATGAACACAACAGTTTACCCTGGGAAAACCCTCCTCGAGGGAGAAAAACCCAGCAAAAAACATCTCTTATATATAGGATGAATAAGAGCAGAAATCTGCTTTACAAATCAGACCCTTCTCAAGGGCGAACTTGATACAATAAATGATGAAAATCTCTTCTTGATACAACTGAATATAAATCTTCTTGAAATCTGATCTACTTCTAAAGATGGCGATTTTCTGCTAAGTGTGAATTCCTTGAGAAAATGCGAATGAATTGAAGATTGAATGAATAATCATCATCTTGTATATATACTAAACTAGGCGACTCTTCATCTAGGTCAGCCTCTTTGATAAATAAAAATAAAAAATATAATTTGTAATAGGAAGGCTGACCTGCCTTAAACTAGGGGAAAATAGCTCCCGAAGCTATAAAACACTAACACTCCCTCTTAGCTAGGGAGGTATTTTCCAGATATCCTTGTCATGGAGTCTCTCAACATGACGCTCATAATGGCTACACCCACATCTTAGTCTCAGGGATGTACAAGAGTCCATCACGAAGTTTCTCAACATGATGTCATCATGGAGTCTCTCAGCATGACGTCTCATATTAGTCTCAGAGATGAACAAGGGCCTGCACCTCATATTTCTCTGTCTCAAAGAAATATACACTACAAGGTCTTTCACCTCATATTTCTCCATCTCAGAGAAATATACGCTACAAGGGCTTTCACCTCATATTTCTTCGTCTCAGAGAAATATACATTACAACAAGTCTTCATGATGATGTGACTCCCTCTGAAGCTCTAAGTATGACATCAACCTCCTGACCTCCTTGTCCAAGGTTGCCTCTGTTGGTTTGTTAGACTCCCTCTGAATGTTAATTCCTCCTCTTGATTGACTTTAGAATAAGAAACGTTTTGAATTGACTTTAGAGCTTGGCTCCTTCTAAGTTGTCCCTATGCCAATTTCCGTAGAAGAAACATGTTGTGTATACCTTAATTTGCAATCTCGAGCAAAGTGACCGTACTTGTCACACCTGAAACATTGAATGTGAGAAAGATCCTTCTTATTCGGTTCTGGGGCAGAATCTGATTCTCTATCTCTATTCCTCTTTCTTCCTTTGCCTCTTTCTCTAGAAGTATGTGTAGCAAGAACTTGATTTTCTACATCATGATAGTTTCGCCCAACTCCTCTTGCTGCCAACTTGGACTCTTCTTGAATACAATGAGCTCGAAGACGATCAAACTTGGGCAACTTGGATCTCCCACTAATGCTCTGAATAAAGGGTTCCCAAGATTGAGGAAGACCATTTAGTGCCAGCATAGCAAGATCTCTGTCTGCAATTATATCCCCAATAGCGCTCAACTGATCTCTCAAATCAGCAATCTTCATAAAGAATGAGATGATTGAATCATCTTTAGCCATTTTTACATGGTGAAGTTGTTGTCTCAAAGCAAGGGCTTTGCTAGTGTTGTTGATCTCATACAATCCTTTTAGAGTATCAAACATTTCTTTAGCTGCCTTCAACTTGGAGATGATCGGTACTAGGTGATTCATCATAGAGTCTATCATGATCTTTCTAGCCTTCGTGCCATTTTTCTTCCACTAGATTTTCTCAGTATTATTGGAAGGCTCGGGCATATCACTTTCCATGAAATCAAGAAGATCATTCTCCTCTAATGCAATGAGTACCTTGGGTTTCCAAGAGTTGAAATTTGAAGCTCCATCAAGCCTATCTTCTACCTTGACACCGCTCACCATCTTCTTTTTCCGCACAAACTCACCTTCAAAGATTTGCCCTTAGGTCTGTAATAATTTGCAACCTCAGATTTGCAATACTTCAAGATCTGCCCTAGATGAAAAGTTGACTTGACTGCTTAAGCAAATTTGATTAGATCTTTTCTTTGACCCGCTTTGATACCATGTTAGGTTTAGATCAGAAATGTAAGCAATAAATAATGCAACACATAAGACAAATAAACACAGCAGTTTACCTTGGGAAAACCCTCCTTGAAGGAGAAAAACCCAGCAAAATATATCTCTTATATATAGAACGAATAAGAGCAGAAATCTGCTTTACAAATCAGGCCCTTCTCAAGGGCGAACTTGACACAATAAATGATGAAAATCTCTTCTTCATACAACTGAATATAAATCTTCTTGAAATCTGATCTGCTTCTAAAGATGGCGATCTGCTGCTAAGTGCGAACGCCTTGAGAAAATGCGAATGAAAATGAGAATGAATTGATGATTGAATGAATGATCATCATCTTGTATATATACCAAACTAGGCGACTCTTCATCTAGGTCGACCTCTTTGATAAATAAAAAATAAAAAATATAATTTGTAACAGGAAGGCCGACTTGCCTTAAACAAGGGGACAATAGCTCTGAAAGCTATAAACACTAACATAGCCTAGTATGCAAACATGAGCCCAAAACACTCTTATTAATTTCCTCCGAAACATCACGCCCTCCTTGGGAATTAAAACATTTATTTTAATTTTTAAAAGATATCCCTTATAACTCCCATTTGGATGCCAACTTTTAAAAAGACATTAACTTCAGCTTTTAATATTTACTTTATGTCCCTTATATGCCCTTATAAAGTTACCTTGTAGCATTAAATAAATGCTTAAGTGAAACATTATAAAATATATTATATTATAAGCATTTATTTAAAATCACCTGCTTAATTTATGGAACTCACAATATAGCATCAGACACCGAATTTGGATGTGTTGGGGTGATAGTGAAGAAGAATAGGCATGATTGAAGTTGAAACTATGAGTTACTATAAATAGACATGGGCTCCAGGAAATGTGGAGCTCAAGTCGGGTGGCGGAAAATACTTTCAAAAGCATCGCTGCAAAACATACTAAACAGTGGGCTCAAAGCCAATGCCGAATGAACAAAATTGCAACGATTCCAAGAATCGAGGAGTTTCCCTAACCAACTACATTAGCCTATGGGAACCTGATAGATAGGCTAACAGTCACCAATTGGCTAGGCATAGAAAGGGGACATTACAAACTAGTCCAAACATACCTTTTTTGGTTTCGATTTTCATGGTTTTGTCTGCCTTGCTTCATGCAACTCCTACTCTATAATATACATTGTGGAGATGGTAGATACAATGTAGAGAGGATATACAACTTAAAGTATGTTTAAGAGATTCCCTAGATATATCTACCTGTCTTCTTGGGGGACATGCAGATACATAGAGTAACCATTAAAAAGTATCATGCCCAACAACTACATACATTATGAGATCCACTCACATTCTCTCAAACTCATCAATAATTCAAAACCAAGCCGTAAACATTTCTTCTTTTTCAATAGTAGCTGATTGGTACACAATGTGATTCTTAAAAGAAAGGATTACAGATTTATTTGAAGGAATTGTAGGGATTTTGGTGTGGGGAAATTGCAACCCTTACATTTATAATGCTGTCAGATATGCTCACACAGCTAGACAAAGTTTACCCTATATTCATATTGGTTTCTCAAAAATAGGTTTTACTTGTTTTCATACCTATAGGCTATACCCAAGTACCCTTTTGAGTATGCATACTACCCATTAAGATGCAAATTTTATTTCTCAAAATTAGGAATGGCTTAGAACATAGTTGGCATACTCAGACTTGATAGACCAAAAAAAAATCGTGATAGCAAAATATTAGCAACTTAAAAATTTCTTAATTTTCTTTAAAAGTCAAAATTTTTATGCAAAATTCAGTTAGAAAATGTATCAAATGAGTGTATAAAATGTTTTGGATGTGTTTTCTATTGGATTTGAATAGAAATAGAGTAGAAACTTGTATTGTCATGCAAATATAATAGCTATTTGATAACTATTATGAATTTAGATGTTTGTTGTTGAAAATCATTATAAATTGCATATCTAGGTAAGTTACAAATTACAAGATTTTACGGTTTCCTCTTCCTCATTTTAGTGAAAAATTGGGGGAAGGGTCTAGTGCTTGCACTAGTTTGTGCCTCCTCGCTTGGCCTAGAAGGTTGCACATGTGGCTCCACTTTGTTATTACTTGATGGCAATGACTCCTCTATCTCATTAATGCCATCCAATCCAATCTCTCTTGTTTCTATGGCATACAGATCCTCCATAGATTGCCTTTTGAAATCAACAAGCTCAACCTCTATAAATAACTAGTAAGGGTGTGGTTCAATCATTATAGGGGTCAATCTCATCCAAATCAGTAAGCTCCTATGGTTTGCCCTCCATCTTATGTGTGTAGAGCCGAAGGTTGTATTGCACAAAATCTAGGTTATTGAGCCTTATTGTCCTCCATCCTATGATTTGTCAAGATGGCTAGTTTTGGGGCTGCTAGGAAAGCTCAAGCTTTCCAGCTATCTTGGTAGATACCTTATAACAAGGCTAGTAGTGCTATTTTGAATTAAGTTACAATTCTTGTAAGGTTTTACTTTCCTGTGATGAAGAGCCCAGCTGGTAAAGTGAAAAATTATCTCCACAAATGGAAGGACTTATGGTAAGTTCCATGTTCCTGTGCTTACTCTAAAGCAAATGCTGCATATGTTACGGGAAGCAAATAGATAGGAGACAGTGTTGTCTCAAAAGGGTTCAGATTGTCTCGAGATGGAATTAATCAAAAACCTTTGGTTTTTTGAAGAATTTGCAGGCATTTTTTTGAGACATTTTTCCTCATAAATTTTCATGCCATTATGATTATTTAAACCCTTTTTCTTGTATTTGTATGTTCTTTTGGAAGATTAAAAAGTTCATTCTTAATAAGTTATCATTCTCTTAAATTATCTTCTGTTTGTATGGTTCTCAATTCCTGCAGTTTTGGATTACTAAACACTAAAATATGAACTTACCTATTAATTTGTTATATGCAGTTTAGTACTGTGGATACTAGCATTCCATTGAGTAGGTTTCTGAAGTTGTGCTTTTGGCTAACATTTTCAATCTCGAAACTTAAACATTGCAGGTACACATACGGACATTGAGGGGAAGAATTTTTGAGACAATTCTAAGTTTACGATTTTTTCTCTTTCAATATGGCATTGTATACAAGTTGCATGTCACTGGAAAAGATACTTCTATTGTGGTAATGTTTCCTTGAATGCTTTCAGATTATTTTGCTCATTTGCTTTGAAAATATGAAGTTAGGTGTGCTTACTAAAAGCATATGTGCATGCTAATTTAGTACAAAATAATAAATGATTTCAAAGAGAAGTGGTTCATGTTTTATTTTCAAGGGTTAGGTAGTTTGACAAGGCCTTGTTACTTCCCAGCTTTATCACAAGGTGAAGGCTCAAGGTATAAATTTGAAAGTACATAAATATTGAAATGAAAAAGTTATCATTCTTGCCAAAGGTTTTTTATTTCCAAATTTGCATGCTGATTAAGCTGGGGAATAAAATTCGGCAAGGGAAAAAATTGGAAAAAAATCCATGATTAAATTCGCCTAATATTAATTTAAAAAAAAACAATATTATGTAAAATTTGAATACATTATAGTAAATTTAGAAACATTGTAATATAAATATGTTTAAAAATTTAATTTAAATATTATTAATATATAAAGAATAAATATATAATTTTTTTTTATTACATATTAAATTTATTCTAATTAAAAATCTTATTTAAGTATTTTAAAATATTAAATTTTATTTAAAAAACAGAGAACTTCAAATAAAAGCAAAACCTAAACTTCTTCTCGACAATGGCTGGTTGGCTAGGGAAGTTTTCCATAACGGAGAAAGGGGTGGCGGGTTAGCAAATCATTGATTGAATGAAGATGCTTTCAATATTGGAGTCATGAGAGAGGGATGCCCATGATTCACAAACATGTTTAGTAGTCGAGCATGTTTGGCTAGTGGAACATGTCTGGTCAGTGGTGATATTCAGAAACAGGGTATTCTGCAACATCCGATTTTGTAGTTTTAGTTGCTTGAACTTAGACTCCCGAGCTCATCTGTATCATCCGAATCTACAGTGGTCACCACATTGGCCAATGAATTCAACACAAACATCACAGATTATAAACACCCAAAGACTCCTTTGTAAAAAATATATTTTAATAGGAAAACCTAAGACCTTTTTTGTATGAATTTTTGGGTGAACTACAACAATTTTTTAAGTTTGCAGAAATTTGAACTTCATGGCTGAAATTTGGAAAACCTTGTGACTTAGCATACACCTTAGCTTGGAGTATCAAATGTCATCCATCATATTCCAATAGCACTCATTATGGACGTCTCCATAGGACTTCCTCATGAGGTTTCTTGCTGGAACAGATTGAAACTATAGAATTGTGATGAGCCCTGCTGGCTCTCAACTCAAAACCCCAATTTTTCTTAAGTCTTTAGGTGTTATTTAGTTTTTTAGAGAATTTTTGATAGACAGAAGAGAAGGGGCGCACATCATAAATGCTCATAAAATGAAAATTAACACTATTTGCTTCAGAATGGAAGTGTAGATTGCATTATTTTATTGAGACAAATAGAATGCAAATGATACACATACCAGAATAGCTCCAGATTATTTAATTAAAGAAATTGCTCATTTGACAGCCGGAAATGGTGAGAATAAGCAAATAGGCACGCCACATCTCCAGATCTGACTTCTCCCACTCCAGAATGAGGTACAATGCTCTGGTAGGGGTAGACGCCAATGTTGAAGCACAAAAATGAGCAAAGAAGAAGGCGTTTCACTAATTCCTTTCACACGCCTTTTCCAGAGAAGCACAAAAACCAAGGCAAAAGTACGGCCCAAGTCAACTACTGAAAAAACAAAGATAAAAGCATGAAGAGTTGCTGGAGAGGACGCCTCATGATGAAGAAACCCTCTTTTGAACTGAAAACCCAAATAATAATCCTCTGAATGAAACCTGTAGAACCTCTGAATGAAGTTCTCAACTGCACTGATTCAGCTGATCTTTCACAGCCTCAAAAGCACTCAACACTGAAGAGTTATCGTTCCTCAATGGAAAAAAATGTTCAAACCCTGGTCACAGGAGAATGCACAGGAGAAATAGCACAAGGCAAAGTGAAATTGTCAAAAGATGAGTTTCTATTGCTAGAAATGCCCTTTTATGCAAAGGCACGAATCCCAAGAAAGATACGCCACTTTTAGGTTTTAAAATATTTTTAAATAATATTTAATTCATCTCAATAGTTCATGAATTAAATACTTGGCGCACTTTATTCATTTAAGTGATTTAAAATATTAAATCACTTTTAGAGAATATTTAAGTGATTTAAAAATATAAAGTCAATTTGGCTTTATAATTAAATATTAAATCAATTAATATTTAAATCACTTAAAAACCCATAACTCACTCAAAACACCATATAATCCTATGCTGTCAGAAGCTGTCGACTCCTGCACTACCAACGCCTGCTGTGAACCAGTCACTGGGCTCTAAAAACTAGAACGATCAAACTCTCCAGAAAGTACCACTGACCCTCTAACCAATCCAGCTAGCCCACAAGGGTCCAAGAAATAGGCTAACCATCGCAAAACAAGATCACGTTGAAAAAGGGGACATTACAAGAATCAACACCCAATAGAGTCTTACATGCATTTTTGCTTGTGATGGTTGGTTGGCAAGTAAATATCTGCCCTGTGCTCTGTTTCTACAATCCTTGTATCAGTTCTTCACAAAATTCAATATTTGGTAGATAGTGCCATAAATTCCTCAGTCATTTGTGCAAGTAAATTGTCAATTGTGATAGCAAAAAAAATGATGTCCCATCTGTAGGTTTCAGTGATGAATCTGTGAAAGAGTTGTAAGTTTCTAAAACTTTAGCCAATTCAGTTGTTTGGCAACAAATACTTTAGGGTTAGGTTTGTCTGTTCAAAAAGAATATAAAAATCATAAATATATACATATTTGCAGTCTAAAAGCAGGAATTAATTTAGAATACTACATAACATGCATATAATTAAAAAAACTACCATAAAAACTAGAATATTACTTCAATATCAGTTTGTCAAACTCAAATGAGGCCCTAATTTAAAAAAAAAAATATTAAACAATGGATATCTATCATGGCATTCAAGTTTGACAAGTATCAATAAAATAATATTTGCAACCTTCTTGTATTCACTTTAAGATAAGATATTTATTATTCAATATTAAAATAATAAAATGGGTTCCTCATAAAGATAACCATATAAATTAAAATAAATAAATAACTATGTTACTGGGTTCTCCTGAAAAACGTTGGGTTCCGGTTCTGGTTCGCATTGGGTTCGGATCCTGGTTCGATTTCTCTACGGGTTCGGCCAGGGTTCGTGTTTTCTTGGTCTGGTTCGCCCATGCAGAATTCAGGCAAACTCGGGAAGAACCCAGAGCGAACCCAAGGAGAACCCGTGTGATAAGGCAACCAAAAAGTGGTTTTTTTTTAAGTGATAAGGCAACCAAAAAGTGGTTTTTTTTAAGAAAAAAGTAATTTTTGAGGAAAAAAGTAATTTATATTAAACACGCTTATTGCTTTTCATTCAATTACAATATTGTAATTTTGTCTGAAAGGATTCATAAGTAAAATTTCAAGTAACTCAACTATCAACAACAGACATAATGTATGTACAAAAAATCTTTGGAGTTAAATTCATCTCATAACTACATTAGGAATGTAAAATGAAACTCAGTAAAAGGAAATCAAAGAACAAGTACCTTCTCAAATCATAGACCATAAACAGGTGTACAAGTGAAACAACAATCAGAAACTTGGTTATTTGCTTGTGAACTACTGCGATGATGACTTTTTACCATATTAAACTTAGGCAACGAACATCAGTTATGTAATCCTAACATTGGGTAATGAAAATTTTAAAAACCTTTAAAAAATCTCATTTTTTTTAATACAAGGACATACAAGGATTTCATAGATTACAAGACACATGTGCACCTCATCACCACCTGGCAAGCATAGACATCCTCAAATGTCCCCACACTGCAGCCAAAACCCACAAGGTGTAACAATAACAACAATTGCGTGACTCTATTAGTTTGAACTGAAAAGTATTTTATCAATTGCCATGAAATATGACATACAAAAATCTAACCTAATGACAATCGTAGGATGTAACCATGAAGCAAGAGACTTTTATCATGCATGTTTTAAACGATATTCAAGCTTATGGTGGTTTTGATGTTTATACAGTGTTCCACGGAAATGCGTTTCCCCCCCCAATCTGGTTGTGTTTCGGAAACGGGGACGTCTCGGGGACGTCTCGGGGATGGGGAGACGGGTACTTGGCGTTTCCCGCTGTCCCGCCACCGCCGTTGGTGCTCCGCCGGAGACGGGGAGACGTGTCTAGGTCTCCAAGTCTCCTGGGGAGAAGCCCAGGCGTTTCTCGGGAGACTGGGAGATGCCTAGCCATCTCCCATCGAGAGACACGCCAATGGGCCGACATAACACTTGAAAATTAAATAAATTTTGATTTTGATTTGTTTTATTCTTGCCCTAATTTGGCGTGGTCCCCACCCCTTCCTCCAAAACAACACAAAACCTCTTAATTTTATCATTTCAATCACATTTACAAAGACTGATTTTTTTTGCAGCCAGCTGAAGAGGAGGAAAAACAGTGAAGAAGTCTGATTGAAGGAGTGAAAAAAGAGATTGCAAGTGTGATAGGAGTGAGAAGGAGCAAGAAGAGGAGGAAGAGGATTCTACTTCATTTTGGAGAGATTTTTCAAGTACAAGGTAGGGTTTTTGAAGTTTTTTTCAAATTTCTTGTTGTTTTTGTTTTATTTTCTTAGTTTAAACTTTTTTTTTTTTCTTATTCATCTTAAAGACTCAAAATCAGATTTGGTGTTGAATCTTGAGGGAAAAATGATGAAGATGAATGAATCATTCATCATTTTGCCCTCAAGATTCAACATCAAATTTTTTATTTTAATATTTTAATATTAAACTTGCTTTTTTTTCTTATTCATCTCAAAATCAAATTTGATGTTGAATCTTGAGGGCAAAATGATGAATGATTCTTTCATCTTTATCATTTTGCCCTCAAGATTCAATATCAAATCTTATTATTTATTAATTTAATATTTTTATTTAAATTTTTAAACAGTATAAAATTAAAGTAGGCTGATTTTTAAATTATAAATTGTAAATTTTGTTTTCCAAATTAAAATTTCAAATTTGTATTTCATTGTTTCAATTTGTTAAAGTAGGCTGATTTTATTTTAATTTTGTGAAATGCAGTCACTTTCACAATGAGCACCCAAGACGTGAGTGGGGATGACATGGAAATCCATTCTCATAGTGAACATGATTCAGAATTTGAACTTGAGAATGAGGGGGATGATCATGGGGCTGATCCTGCAGCCCAATCTAGTTCCATGGTGAGTGCACCAACTAGTACAGGTTGCCCTTCAGAGTTGTTGGCAGAGTTTGCTAGGGGTGTTTTTGATCCGAAGTCTCCTCTCAAACTGTTTGCTACAAGAATAGAAGGCACATCAGGTTTAGGTGGGGGAGTAAGGAAGTGGAAGTGCAACATTTGTGAGATGGAATGGTTTGGTAGCGCCACTGAAGTGAATGCATATTTTCTTTTTTGGACAGGAAAAGGTGTGGAGCCGTGTAAGTTATTGAAGGATCCTAAAAATATACATTATAGAATGGAGTTTAACAAGCTTTGGGGCATTTCAGAGGACACAAATATTTCAATCCCTACTACTTTGTCTGCTAGGACAGCCCTTCAACAAATCCATCATGCACCACATACTTCTCATGCTTCGTAGACGACAGGAATGATGTTTGGATCTTCATCCACTTCCACTTCTAGTGCCACTAGGGGGACAACCACAAGGAAACGCAAGTTGCAGACATCGCAGAGTAACCCCATAGCTGATATGTTTAATGTGCAGCTGAGAGATGAGATAGATGAATCCATTGGCAAGTTCTTCTTTGCGAATGGCATTCCATTTTATGTTACACGGTCTTCTTATTATAGGGAGATGATGGCTATGGTGGCAAAGGGAGGAACATCATATGTGCCACCGGGTGAGACGAAAATGAGGACCTCAATCTTGGATAAGTGCTATTCCAAGATCAATATTTTGATGGAGAAGATGAAGGCATGTTGGGTGGCATCTGGGTGTAGCATAGTTATGGATGGGTGGATGAACATTAGCCATCGTCCACTCATCAACATCATGGTCACATGTGCAGAGGGCCCATACTTCCTTAGAGAAGTTGATTGTACAGGGCATCGCAAAGATGCTGATTTTCAGTTTCATGTCCTCAGGGAGGCTATTGAGGAGGTTGGGCCACAAAATGTGGTCCAAGTAGTCGCAGATGCAGCCCATGTGTGCAGAGCAGCAGGGAAACTCATTGAGGCAGCCTATAGGCGCATTTGGTGGACCCCATGTTGTGTGCATGCCATGAACAATGCACTCAAGGACATGGGGAAGATTGATTGGATTAGAGGAGTGGTCACCGATGCGAGAGATGTGCAGATGTTTATCTGCAACCACCACACTTCACATGCTCTCTTCAAGACCTTCGCGAAGGAGTTCTTGAAACTGGTGGAGACCCGATATGCATCATATTTCATTCTCTTGGAGAGAATGATTGAGTTGCAAGAGGCATTGCAACTCATGGTTATGACTAATGAGTGGAATAGGTGGGCCGAGGCCAAGATAGTGCAGGGGAGAAGGGTGAAGGAGATAGTGAAGAGTGATGTGTTTTGGACTGATGTGAAATACATTGTCTCCATCATTTCTCCAGTATTCCAGGTTATCAGATATGGGGATGGGGATGCACCTAACCTTGGAGAGGTGTATGAGTGCATCGACTCTATGCTTGACCAGATGAGGGCTGCTGTGCGAGAGAAGGACCCCTCTCTAGCATTCTACAATGAGTACATCCGGCCAATCATTTAGTGCAGATGGGACAAGTTGAACACTCCTTTGCATATGGCTGTCTTTGCCTTGAATCCTAAGTGGTACAAGGCTAGATTGGGTAGAGTGACACCGATTCAGGATGATGAGGTGAAGGCGGGTTCCTTTAGGTGCATAGAGAAGATGTATGATTCTAGAGATGCTGTCACAATTCGCACTGAGTGGACCAAATTTGCCACTCTTAGAGGCTATTCAGATGCGGTAAAGATGGATATAGAATCTATGGCATAGGAGGACCCACTTTTTCATATGACATTAGATATTCATATTTTCGATATAATAGAAATCTCCAATTGGACAATTTCATTTGTCAAATTTTATTTAGCAATTAGCATTCAAGATATCTTCGTATTTAGATTTAGTATTTCAAATTTTGCTATGTTATAATTTTACTAATTTCCTATAGTTTCATTTGAAATGCAATTCTTATACTGTTATATTGTTATACATATTTTCAAAACTAGTTTTTCAAGTACTATAAGTATATGTATAACTATATTAGCACCACCACCCCACCACCATCCCCACCCCCACGCCCCCCCCCTCCCCCCCTCCTGCCGTGTATAACTATATTAGCACCACCACCCCACCACCATCCCCACCCTCACCCCCCTGCCGTCGCCCCGCTGTCCCCAAACTTCAAACTTAGGTCCTATGTCCCCCCATCTCCGAAACTCGTCCCAAACGTCCCGTTTCCCCGTCCCCCAAGCCTGTGGAACATTGTGTTTGTATGATGTTATGTTATATTCTAATCCTAATTCATACTTCTATGCTGCATACATATATATATAATTTTATTTTTATTTTTACATGTTTTTTGTACTAACGAACCCAAAACAAACCGAACCCACCCCCCAAAAAATTTAGCCAAACTGGCGAACCAAACCCTCGAACCTGAACCAGTACCAGAACTGACAACTTAGATAAATAATGAAATTCTTGCAGGTTTTCCCCCATGAAGAGTACCTTGATGTGGTCGATAAGTGGCATGCTAGAACATTGGATGAACCTTGTTAGCAGAAAACTAGAACAACACTGGTCATTTATGTCGGTTTCTTTCTAAGTTGTCGGTTCTGGTAAAGGTTCAAATACGAGTACAACAATACGACAATTCTTTTTTTTCCTTAAGTACATTGTATGGGTACAGGTATATATATATATATATATATATATATATATATATATATATATATATATATATATATATATATAAACATGTTCAAAATTATAAATTTAATTATAAGATTTAAGAACAATGATACTCATAAGACATAAACATGATTACCAATAAATAGAATTTAAAGATCTCATAATCATATTCATAATTTGCAAAAATGTAAATACTCAAGTCTCAAAATGTCATTACACAATGAAAATTCAAATTACAATAAATATTTAGTAGTCTTGATATTCGTCCTCATCAAAAGCAACAAGGTCTTGGTCAACACTTGGTTCAATTTCATTTGAACCACAATCAATTGGATTGCCACTCCCACTAGGTGCATCAAGTGCAACAGTTGCCTCATCTCTAAAAGCTAAGGCAAGTTGTGCAATTGTAGCATCTAAATCAGCACACTCAATGGCTAGATCCCAATTCTTTGTCACACCCTCATTGTATTGAAGTTTCTTATGTGACAAGAGACAAAGGTTGGAGTGTATATAGACCAAATTCTTTCTTTTTTCGCATCCAAACAGTTGCGCTTGATCAAGTGGATGGAGTATGTACTCCATTCCGCTTAGATGAAGAACTTGCAACCTGTTGAGTTTGCATACAACATTTAATATTTAATTTTACTTGCCGAGAATATATAGCATAATAACATTGAATGAAAAACAAAAAAATAAATAAATAAGAAGATACTTGGGAGAGTATTTTAATTGCAATAGGCTGCAAGTAATTGGAGCCTTGACCATGTAGATACCACCACTCATCAACATTTTTCCTATTTTTGTCCAGAAGAGTGGAAACATCATGATGTTTTGAAGATATGAATTGGCCAAACTCACTCAAGACAATACTTTAGATATCTTCATCTGAAAATATCTTTCTAAATGTAGCCTTATAGCCAACAACAACCTCCCCATCCATATATGGTGGCACCCTTCTTGACAATGAAAGAACCTCTTTGATATAATACTTTGGTGACAAAGCAAATGCTAAGAGATGTAGAGCGGTGGCCATCTTGTTCCAATGGTCAACAATAATCTTTTGCATAGTTTTGAAAAATGTTTCCGTTCGGTCATGTTCCTTGGCATCTATTAATGATCTTATTTTCTGCACTATGGAATCCGTGCCATCATACATTTCACCCAAACATGGGTGATCAGTATCAACATACCTAATCATGCTCATGATGGGCTCAGTAAAATTCAAAACATATTCCACACGAGCCCACCACTCATCATCTAATATCATTGCTTTTACTTTTTGGGCTCTTTCTGTGCTTGATTGCCTCCATACACTCCATAGGCTGTTGATGACCATAGAACTCAAGGCCTCTTGCACCTTCACAAGTTGTCTTACGACAATTGTGTGAGATGCAAATAGAGTTTCGACAACCTAACATGGTATAAAAAATATATGCCATAAATCTGTTTGCCTACGGAATGGGATTCTAATCTGACGTACTACTGGCAAACTTGTAATATGCAGAACATAGGATAAAACAGTACACGGAAAGATATCATAGTAAAATGCCAGAAACTTTATTCATTCTCAGGAAATAACATGTACAAGAGAGTATCACAATGCTTACAGTATAACCATTGGCAACAAAACTCATTCATTATTATCTCCCGACTACACCCACCCGACTACTTATAACGCTCGGCGGTGGTTAGACAACCAACCGACACGACGTTTCATAACAACATTACATTAACATTAATCTAAACATATTTTCCCGAAAGTACATGACATTACATGACATTATTATTCTTTACTAACTATTGTTTTATTTGACAATTGGCCGACTACGACCGAGGCCGACTACGACCGACAACAAAGTAAAATATCCGACTAACATCATCCCCCCCAAAAAAGAAGTCGTCTTCCAGACGACATACATACAGCAAGATAAGATTACTGAGAAGTAGGGGGAAGGGAGTGCGTCCTTGGATGCACAGATGACGTCGGAGTGGTGGAAGAATGCTCTGCTCTCAGGCGTCTCAGCTCCTCCGTGCGTGTGCGAAGCTGCCGATCTGCCAGGATCTCCCTCTCCCTCGCCGCCTTTACCATCCGGGCTGCCTCCATCAGTTGGCTCTTTGCCTGCTCTGCTTCGGCCTTCTTGGCCGCCAATTCTACCTCTTTTGCAGCCAACTGGTCCTCCAATGCTCTCATTCTCTGCTGCCATGCTGCCTCTTTCTGCCGTGCCTCCTCCAAGGCTGCCACCCGAGGCTCCAAGATGTCCAATCGGGCTCCCCTGTCACTGGCCAGCTGAGATTGTTCAGTCAAGTTATCTTGAATGCTCTTGATGGTCACAGCAGACTCATCCTTGACCCGTTGAAGGAGTCTATAGGCATCCACTCGGCGAGATACTGCTACCTCGGTGCAAAACCTTTGGCGCTTCATCAGAAGAAAAACATCTCGGAAGGCAAGCTCGATGTAGTATAAACTCTCTAGGACGCCTGCATCCCGTCCTACTAGCCTCGGTGGCCGACCCCGCCAGGCTCTCATCATAGCAGGAGTCTCTCCTGCTGGCCACCCCTCGCCAAATATCCGTGCAAACTCCGCCTCACACCCCATCTGCACAAATCCCCGAATGCGGTGAACCTCCTGGCCTACCAGAGGCGATCGGCCAATCCTCAGGTCCTTGGAAACCTGTCCCACGTGGATCATCAATCTGCCCATGTGCTCGAGCTCCTCCACATATCACTGTACCGTGCCTACTGGGTCCGACGGGTCCGGCTGTGACATTTCCACGACAAAGCCCTCTGTGGAAGCACCCTCCTCGTTCTCCTCATCATCAGAAGGTATACAATGTTCTGTCTCCTCTTGGGGCGGTTCCCCGACTACCGGCTGAGGCTCCTGAATGGCTGTCTCTGGTGCCTCTGCTATGCTCGCCTCCGGGTGTGCAAGTGTGTCTTCGCGATCCTGGCCGTCTCACTCTGCTGGGTGTGAATGATCGGCCCCTCCTCGTCCCCTTGTCCCTCCGAGGGACTCTTCTCCTGCTGGTCTGGCTGCTCGGCCACGTCCAAGGTGAGGCCCATCGATCCCAACCAACTATCGATCTGTGCTACCCCGGGTGCTCCTGGGGCTGGAGTCGTCTCCTCAGTGGCCTCGGTCATTCCCCCAGCTCCTGCTGCCGAGGTTGCCACTCCTGTCGCTGCCGATGCTGACGGTGGTGTAAGAGAACAAACCGCTGGCAGTATCTCAACCGAGGCAGTGGAACCTGCCGCCGATACAGTGAGTGCCCCCTGTGATGTGGTGGCGAGAGGTGCCCACCCTGGAGATGCTCCGGTAGTGAAGCGGCTACCCTCAACATCCGCCCGGCTCCAACTGGCGCAACAGGGAGGGTGAACGTGACTGAGTGTGTACTCTGGCTGGCTGGCGGTGCCGGAAGAGTAAATCCTGCCAGCTGCAATACTGGTATGTCAATCTCGCCTGCCTCCTGACCTCCGATGGCGACAGACACCTCCTCATCGGCCGGTGGACTAGACTCCGATGGCGAGGAAGATAAGTCAATAGGCTCCTCTCTGTCAGATGCATCGCTCTCCTCCGAGGCCTCCTCCTCTGATGTTTCCTCTTCCACCGACGCCTCCTTCCGTTTCCTCTTTTTCCCCGAAGCTGTGCCCTCGCCTGCTTGCTTTACTTCCAGTTCCGACCAGTAGAATACGGTAGGCCATCCCGGGTCCAGGTGAGTGAGTGGCCGCAACCGACCCCAATTGCCCTCGGGCACCTGTGTGTGCACGGCATCCAAAAAGAGAGCTATGGCGTGCTGAGTCATATAGAAGGCCTTATGCCTCTGCGCTAGGAAATCCCTTATCCGCTCTGTGAGTAGCCTCGCCCAGTTGTATACTCGGCCAACGCGAAGTCCGACCATGAAATCCACCTGCCATAAGGCAATGTCCGACGCTCGGCTCGCCCCTGTGAGTCGGCATTTCATTAGGTCAAGCAAACATTTCCATTCTGCCGTTGCTAGGTGGTTCTTCCGGAGGCCTCGATTGCCAGTATTCCATATGATATGCTGTTCTTCGGCTGACAAGTCGCTTCGGCACACTTGCTTGACCAGCAGTTCTTTGTGTTCCTGTGTCATTCTCTTGGGTTTGTTAACCCCTATTCCCGAAGCTGGGACGCCGAACACCCGCTCAAAGTCCTGAGGCCAGAATGAAACGGTCACTCGGCAACCTCTGTAATCAATGACTGACTTGTGTGTATGCCTGCAATAGTTCTCCACCATCGCCTTCAGCCAAGGCTCGAACTCCCGAGAATTGAAAAAGGGCACGAGCACAGCCTTGTCTACCCGAGCGTGTCGAAGCGCAACCTTCAGAGAGTGGTCGTCGGGAGTGCTTCGCCACCATTGCTTGCACTCGTTGCCGGTCAGGTTCTTCCATGCCATCGTTTCATTGTCGGCATCCATCCTTTTTCTTTTCCCAGCCGAGGCTACCTTTGGCTGGTGCTGCATAGCCTTCTTGCCCTTGTCCATCTTTCTCGCTTCGGGCGATTCCAAATTTTATAACTTCGACCAAACTATGAGAACCGGGCTGAACGGGGAAATTGCCGGTGCTAAACTGTGATGGCCGGAATTGCGCCGCAAAACCGCGACCGCCCAACTGCCGTGTCGGAAAGCGCTCCAAATGGCCAAGGGGTGGTTTGGATGAATGGGATGAATGGCCGTACGGCTGTGGAAGGCCGTGGCGTACGGTTTGAAGATACTCTAAACAACTGGAAGTACTGTGGAATTCCGTGTAAGTTCCCCGGTGCTGATGCCGCACGGATTCTCTTGCTGAGGCCGTACGAAATCTCGAGGCAATAATGCCGTGCGGCTGGGACTTGTGCTGAGGCCGCGGATCCAACCCTGGCACCAATTTCAGTCTGGAATAGCCATACGATGCAGGACTTAACAAAGTTTCCCAGTTGCAAAGGCCGTATGGTGCAGAACTTGGCCAATCTTTCAATTTTTACTTGTCCGTACGATGTAAATCCTGGCAACATATCCAACTTGCAGAGGCCGTACGATGTTACCCTTGGCGAAATTTTCAACTTGCATAGGCCGTACGATTTCTACTGGCAAATAGAATGAAAACTGGAAAATGTGAAAATACCGTACGGTTTGAGAGTTCCTTGGATGCCGTACGATGTCAAGCTCTGAATGCCGTACGTCCTCCACAGGCTTCGACCCTTGGCGTGCTATTTGAGAAATGGAACCCCGTACGGCCTTGAAGTCTTTTAGATGCCGTACGACTTCCTTCCCTGGCGAATTGTGCTGAGTATAGAATCTCTGAGGCCGTACGACTTCCTTGTCTGGGCGATTTGTACTGAGTGTAGAACCCCTGATGCCGTACGACTTCCTTCTCTGTGCCCTGTGCGCCTCTGTAACTGATAAATTCGTCAAGTTCTTCCTCCCTTCTTTTCCTCTGTGATCTTGTCTCCGACCTGTCGCTTCTTCAATTGGCCGTACGGTTTTAGGTTTTATATTTATTTTATTTCTTTCCTTACTTGCCTTCACCCTTGGCCGTACGCCTTGCTTCCTCTTCGGGTTTTGACATATTTTAATCTTCTTTCCTTTAATCTTTCGCCTTTTACTCTCCTCAGTTAATTTCCCTTTTGGCCGTACGGTTTTAATGCTCCAGGTATTTATTTTAATCTTCCTTACTTTACTTAATTTAATATTTCTCCAGATGGCCGACTTATTTAATTTATTATTTAATTTATTCTCCCTTCGTTTGCTTTCTTTTCCGACTTCTCTTTCGTTTCTTTTAATTTTCTCTTCTTTTTCTTTTTCTTCCCATACGCCTTGTTTTTCTTCACTTACTCCGTTATTTTCTTTTATTTTCATAGCTTCTTTTCTATTTATTTTTATTTTTTCCAACTTCCGTTCTTTTTCTCTCTCCTCCCTTCTCTCTTCTTTTCCATTTTCCCTTTCATCTCTTTTTTCTCTCTCTTCATCTCTTTTCTTTTTTTCTAATTTTTTAATTTTTTCATACTTTTCATTTTTTAATTCCAACACAATTTTTTCATCTCGTACCTGTTCAAACTTGTGGACTGGCGTATCATCCAGTTTTGCGATACCTTCTTTATATTCTCCATACTCAGGTGGGAATGTTTCACTGGTCAAGCCATTATCTTTTTCTACTTCCCCCTCCTTGACCTGCAGCATGTGGCAATCCGGGTGGAAGACTTCATAATCCTCCATCTGCCAGTGAAACAGTCCGCTCAGTGAACTGGTCTCATCTTCCGAGCAACTGCCGATCTCCAATACCCCTTCTTCATCTGGTTCCATTGTCTTTCTCTCATCATCGTCTGAGTCTCCTCCGGATTCCGATGCCGAAGATGCCAGATCCTCACTGACGGCCTGGTTCTTCAGATCAATGGTGTATTTTCTCCCCGATTTTCTATTGAGAGTGTATTCCGCTTCCAGTTGTGGGTTGCCTTGGCAGCAATCAGCCATCCCCGTCCCAAGAGTGCATCGTACGCTTTTTTCTCCATTGGGATGACTACAAAATTCAACAGAAACAGTTGCGTGCCGATCGAGACCTTCTGCTCCATTAGTATACCCAACGGTCTGATGCCATGTTGATCTGCTCCCACGAGGTGGAATGTCGGGGGCCAAAGAGTCGGCTTACCCAGACACTTCCAAGTCTCTTCTGGCAGTACGTTTACTCCTGAACCACCATCGACGATAGTATTAGATAATCTCATGCCCAAGATTTCCATCTCGACGACGGCTGGTTTCCTCCCGATGCTTACTGCTAGGAGCATTGGATCCGAAGTCTCGGCTACCACTTCTGGCGTACGTTCTGGTGAACTCTTCGGAAGATTTTCTCCAATAGCATTGGTAAGTGCTACTTTGAGAGAAGGCATTGTTTGCAAAAGATCAGTTACCTTAATGGGTACGGTTGTGTGAAGCACCTGCCGTACGATATTCTTCTCCGACTCCGACTGTAGCAACGTACTGGTAGCTTTATAGTTCTTGCCTTCATTCGCCATTGCCTCGGCTACTTTTGTCTTGGCCTCCCGAAATCTTTCTTTCTCCGTACGGGGATCTGGATAATTTGCTCGTTTTGACTGTGCTCTCGTAATCGCCAAGACCTCCTCGTCGCTACCTCCAGCATATTGATACTTCCTTTTTGCTTCGGACAGTCGGTGTCTTCATGATCACCCGGTCCACACCACTTGCACAGTTTTCCCCCGTTGCCTTGGCCGCTCTGACAATCCCTCGCAAAGTGACCCCATTCATTACAGTTCCTGCACTGGATCATCGGTCGTCCTTTGCTGTCGTACTGAATTTTGCTTCTCGGCGTATTTCGCCGATTGTTGCGGTAGCCTCCAGGGGATGCATTGTTGTTCTGTGGCTTCGGTGGCGTGGTTGGAGGTGTTGACTGTTCGCCTTGAGTGAAGAATACTTGCGAACTTTTAGTTTTTAAATTGTATGGGCACTCCTTGACGGAGTGTCCCATGACCTGGCAGATGTCACAGAATAACTTTTTTGGGCAACTTGCCTTTGTGTGACCTTCCGATTTACAGTCCGTACACCATAATTCATTGGCCTCTTTGGATCCTTCCCTGTCGGTCTTCAGTTCTTTCATTATCCGCATCATATCCCGCCGAAGGGCTTGTACGGTTGCCGATTCATCGTCACTGTCCTCGGCACTCTCGTCGTCATCCCTCCTCTTCCCCTTCGAGGAGGTCCTATTTTCACTTTCAATATCCATCGCCCGATTGTAGGCTTCGGTGTACGAGGACGGTGGTACTACTTTCATTTTCCGCCGGAGTGAGGGAATCAGTCCTTCAATGAACCATCTTTTCTTTAACCCATCGGCCGGCTGTGCCTCCAGCTTCCCGATCAAGTCTTTCAACCTCTTGTTGTAGGTCCGTACGTTTTCATGCTTCCCTTGTTTGGTATGATATATTTCTGTGACGATCTCACTATTGTCCCATAGAAGTTTGAACTCTGCTTCAAAGTTTTGCTTCAGGACCCTCCATGTGGCTCTCTGCGCTTGATCCAGTTCTGAGTACCAGTCAATGGCACTGTCCCTGAGTGTTGCTGGAAATGCCTTCAGCCACTGGTCGGGGTCATCCTGCCCGCTGGCTATCCAGATAGTCTCGCATGTCTTGCAATGCCGTACGGGATCCTCAGAGCCATTCACCATGAATTTCAGCAACTTTTGCCGATCCGGTTGAGCCATCTTTACCGGTTGACCTCCTTGTTGACCTCCTTGTGTTTTGGACCCGATTAGACTAGTGGATTCCTCGCTATGTCCCTGTGCATCACCAGCACTCTCGGCCACGTACGAGTCACTGCCACGTCCTCCGTCAGCGTCCGCAACACCGTGGGTCTCCTCAGGATCCCGCCGATGCTCTCTCTGCCCTGGGGTCTTAAGCTCTGCCTTCCCCTCCTTAACTCTGCGTCGTCGTCCGAGAGTGACAACTCTTGAAATCGTCTGATGCTACTATTCAATTCATCTTCATTGTCATAGAGGTTATATTTTTCTGTATATGGAGTGCTGAAGGGGTCTTCGTCCCTTCCTTCTATCAAACTGTGGTGCGTTCGTTCAATGGATGTGTCTATTCTTTGCAAATTTTCATATGTTCTTTTTATGCTCTGATTGATTTCAATTAAGTCCTCATCTAGTTCCTTACCGACTTGCCTTAGTCGTCTTCGCCGACTTTCTTGCTCTTGTAGCCTGAGTGATCGCCGAACTTGTTCTTCCGAAGTCCCGTGCCCGTCAGGTACTCTATTCTTGTCTTTGTTCGGCCGTACGGGCATTTAGTTGTTCAAGCGATCATTGCTGGTTGCCGGAAGTGCGGCGCCGACTAGTATCCCGTTCTTCCTCTTCCCGTTTGTTTCGGTCTTCACAACGTTGCACGATTTGCTGCCTTCGGCGCTCACGGGCTTCTTCCTCTCGCAAGTCTTGCAGAATAATGAAATGTCGGGCCAGCAACTTGGGCATGCGGTTCAGGAGGTGGTTCACCTCGTTGTTCACTTCCAGCCGATCCCAGATGACTTCCTCAGGGATCTCCCGAATGTGGGATTCCCTACGTACGTGGTCACGGAGCGAGATTTTCCACAAATTTACCAAATCTTCTGTCAATGAGTCTTCTCGTTCCTCATTAGCATTTATAGGTTCTTCCGCTGGTTGACCCATTACGCTGCCATGGTGGATGATGCCCTAGTCCGTTCAGGCAACGGTGCCAAATGTTTGCCTACGGAATGGGATTCTAATTTGATGTACTACTGGCAAACTTGTAATATGCAGAACATAGGATAAAACAGTACACGGAAAGATATCATAGTAAAATGCCAGAAACTTTATTCATTCTCAGGAAATAACATGTACAAGAGAGTATCACAATGCTTACAGTATAACCATCGGCAACAAAACTCATTCATTATTATCTCCCAACTACACCCACCCGACTACATATAACGCTCGGCGGTGGTTAGACAACCAACCGACACGACGTTTCATAACAACATTACATTAACATTAATCTAAACATATTTTCCCGAAAGTACATGACATTACATGACATTATTATTCTTTACTAACTATTGTTTTATTTGACAATTGGCCGACTACGACCGAGGCCGACTACGGCCGACAACAAAGTAAAATATCCGACTAAGAAAATCAACAATGAAAATTTAAAATTAAAAAATTAAAAATTATATTAAAAAAAATCAAATTTAAATTACCTTCAACAACTCCAACTTGGAGAAGGTCTTGAAGATGCCTTGTGACATATGATGATTAGTCACAAACATTTGGATCTCGCCCTCTGCGTAGATTTGTTTGACCCACTCAATTTGTGTGCCAATCTTTTGCACATGGTGTCCAAAAAATGTGACAATATGTACCCTCCACTATAGACCCAGCTGCCCTACAATTTTTATCATTGTCCTTTATGACTTCGACAACATTTTCAGACCCCACCATTTTAATGGATCCTATGAGGATATTGGCAATAAAACTTACATCTTTTATTTGCCCCTCACCATCGACTGCCTTCGAAAACATCGCTCCTTTAGGGGACATTGCTATAACATTAATCAGTGGTCTATTAATGCAATCTTTCGATCCATCAAAAATGATTGACACACTTGTTTCGGGCCATGTATCCTTGATTACTCTCAATGATGTCTCTACTGAAGCTTTCTCCTTGGCCAATAAGGTGGTACGCACCTTTTCATACCCAAAACTAACATAATCAAAAGTTGTATTAGAAATGACCATCACCATTTTCTACCAATAAGGTGATCTAACAAGGTTGAAAGGAAGCCCATTGCTGTAAATGCAACGAGCAATGCTCTGATTTGCAATCTCCCTTGCTTCATTTTTGAAGGCATTCTCCAATAGGCCTCTTTTTGTGTAACCGAAACATAATCTCCTTCAAAAGATGGTGACATTTGCATGAAAGGATGTGGGCCAGCCAGTTGTGATAAGCCACTAGGAGGTCTTTGCAAGCTTCTGTTGGCAAGAGGATGTGCCATAGCCTTTGATTTATTACATGCCATGTTAGCCTCCTCTTGATCTTTAATATAAACCAATATTTGGTGTTGTGGCAACCCTTTTTTATTTGGCCCGGGTCAAACTCTTATTCCTTGTAAAGGAATAGTGCATAAATGAGCTTTCACTCGAAAGTACGAGCTCTTATACTGAGTTCCACATTGTCTACAACATCAAACATCACCCCCACCATCAGGAATTTGTTGAATCATTGTCGTATGTCGCCAAAAAGGTGACGATGCATCATATTTCAATTGACTCTCTGCATCTGGACCAATTAAATTAGAATTACCGAATTACCGGCCATTCTGTATGAACCTAAAATAAATAAACAAACATTACAAATTAACAACACAACAACTAATTTTTTAAAGAAAAAATTGGCAATATAACCCCTTATTATGCATAAAAAGTCCTTAAAAAAATTCAAAAATTACCAATTTTTTTTTTTTTTAAATTTAAGATTCACTCACCTTTGAAGGTTAGATCTTCTTGGTGCAGTTATTTCTCTCTTGTTGCTATATGTTTAACTCCTTTGTAGCTCTCACTTTTGAAAAAAAAGACAACATCAAAATCCAACAACGGCAGCTTGGAGGCAAAAAATGGTGTTTTTGGCCTTTTGTGTTTGTGAAATGAGTTCTTTTAGGGTGACCAAGGCAACATAAATATTTTCTTTTGGTTTAAAAATTGTTTTTTTTTTCGTTTTATTCACTTTTACATGGGCTGATTCCACGGGTCCTCCCGGGTACGCCTAGGTATGCCCAAGGTTGCGCCCAGGTGCCCTGGGAACCTTGTGGGCACCTTGGGCGTACTGGGAATGTACCCTGACCCAGACTGAACCCAGCCGGGTACGGGGGCCAATTAGCCGACTGACAACTTAGGTTTCTTTCTATCATGAACGGAACCTCACCCTTCTATCCATAGGCAGCAAGAGGGATATGGATGGGAGAGGAGAGTTTGTTATTACAGACGGTCCACATATGAGCTTGGGGGAATACAGAAACCTTTCCATAGATGAGAGGCCCTGTTCTACCAGGGAGATCTGGGTTCATAATCCTTCCTCCTTCCAAGAGAAATATGGCCCCAATCAATGTCTTGTAGATGCAATTCTCGAAACAAATTTAAAGTTGTCAAAATGTGTGGGTTTGTTTTGGGTTCTGCCAGAACTTTTTCAAATTTGGTCTGGCTTTGCCTGAGTTCATCCTGGGTAAACCGACACACCAAAATGTGCACCCTAGCCAACTTGTCAACCAAATTGTCTCAGAATCTGAACTAGATGTGAACTGGACTCAGATCCAGGTTCTGCAGGAACTCTGGGAGCAAACTGGCAATGTAGCTCTAATATGTATTTGTATTGGGCTAACCCATTGATATAAAGAGATGAAGTGGTACTGGTACTGGTACTGGTACTGATACAGGGATGGGGGTGCTAATAAAATTGGGTTACAAAGTAAATGATTAAGGAGACTGTATATATAAAGGTAGTCACCAGAAATTGTGTGTAGAGGGACAAGTATGCAGTCCGCTTTCCTATAATTGTGTTTTCTTCCAACTATGGTGGCATAACCATTTGCTTCAAAAACCTCCTGACTCCATTTCCTGCCATGATGTCCTCTCCATCCTATTTCCCATTTGTTGATTTTGGCAACTTAGCTGGAGACCATCTAGTAGAACAGATATTTAACATACAAACACATACAATAATTTTCTAATGTCTCATATAACACATATGGACATAGCCTCACTTTGCATGCCGAGGTTTGAGGGTTTGAAATAATTACTCTTTTCACCACTGCACTCTCAAGACCAAGCCGCCATTGGTTATGAGCTTTTCTGATGAGGGTAAGAACTGGATGCTAATTTTTGCTTGCTTAATTAATGTAGTTCCTGCATCTATACAATTACAATTAATTGTTGTAGATACTAGATAGTATTACATGCTACTATGAAAATGATTACTGTCAGGGAATTGCGATGAACCCCAGTACTTTGGCTTGATCGATGTGCACAGTTTTTGAGGTTCAATTATTTTTGCAGATAGAGGAAGGGTCGGATTTTCTTGTATGATTTTTTTTTTTCTACTTGGTGACTTATGCTTTATTGTACGAGGTATTAATGATTTAATATGTGGCTGTAGATCTATGGTCTATCTTGGATTATACTGGTTGGATTCATTCTGATCTTCAAGGTTTGCATCATAATTTTAAACATGCAGATTCTTTCCATAAATTATTAGGCTGTAATAGCTAATGCTTGTACCTGCTACACTATGTAATTTGGCTGTGTAGAAGTCAACTTAAGGAATTAATCATGAGGCCAGTTTATGCTTTCAGATTAAATTAGTGCGACTTATGAAAAGCTTTTTCTCTTAATCTAATGTAATCTAGGAAATTTTCTTCTTGTATGTGCAGGTGTTCACATTTAGCAAAAGAGTTTCTGTGAACTTTCAGTTAATGTTGCGATTTATTCAGGGTGCTACATTCATTGCAGTTGTAGCAGGTCTTGCTGTTGTAGTTGCTGTCACATCATTGACAGTGACAGACCTTTTTGCTAGTGTTTTGGCATTTCTCCCAACTGGTTGGGCTATTCTATCTGTAAGTTATTCAGATTTTCTATTTGGATGAAGATTACAAGTACTTATCAGGGTTCTTGAGAATTGTTCGATCTCATTAAACATGTCTTGACTTGATGCAGCTCGCAATAGCATGGAAGCCCATTGTGAAAAGGCTTGGTTTGTGGAAGTCAGTTTCTGCTATTGCTCGACTGTATGATACAGGCATGGGCATGCTTTTGTTCATTCCCATTGCATTCCTGTCATGGTTTCCTTTCATATCGACATTCCAGACACGACTTCTATTCAATCAAGCTTTTAGTCGTGGCCTTGAGATCTCTCTCATTCTTGCAGGAAACAAGCCAAATACATTAGAGTAGTTGATTGACCCTTGTCTCTGCAAAAGCTGTATTTTTTGTTTATGTGATGATTATGTACTGGTATTGCATTTGTTGACTTCCGGGTATTCATTCTGCTGTATCATAGATTTTATACAATTTTTTTTCAGGTGTAATCATTTAGGACATTCGAGCTTGTGTACAAGAGAAAACTTAGCAATGAATATTTAATGGCTGATAGCCAGTTTTGGCCTCTACAGCAAACTTCAATTAATGATTAGTCATTTTTTATTTGTTCTAAGGTTCTAATTTGACTAATCTCTAGCACCTTGATTTTACTATTATTGTCAAAGATAAGCAATGATTTATAATTTAGCAAATAAATACCAAAGAGTTGAACCAGGTCATCCTATTCAAATAGTTGCTTCACAAATTTTAAAGCTATTTTAGAGAAGAATCATCTTTCATATGGAATTTCAGTCTAAAATAGGGCGAGATCCGGGTTCTATTATTCCTGGTCTCTGTTTGCAGTTCAGTCTGTTGTGGGTGCAGGTTTTGGGCCACAGGGATGTCCATGGTAAATCCAGAGCCCAAAGTTCACACCCAGAGTGAACCCACTGCCAAATCAAAATGTCAGCAAAATCCAAAAGGCTCAGGGGATGGCACCATAATTGAAATTTATGAGGGAGGAGGAACCAGTTGAAGGGAAGGCGCTAAGGATGAAACAAAAGATTGCCACTATGGAATAGCCTTTGTAAATCTGGGGGCCAAAGTTGACACACAAAGCGAACCTGTTGCAAAATCGAAATTTCTGTGAAATCAGAAGGCCTTCGAAAAATCCAAATGTCTTTGGAGACCTTGCCATAATTGAAACAGATGAGAATGGAGGACGTTGAGGGGGTAGTCATTGAGGAAGATATAATAGAGTGACACCATGGAAGAGCCTTTGCTAAACTTAAGAGGCACTTAAAACTAGTGAATCAGCAAACACGATCCTTTTGTTTGTTCCTAGACTCAATCCTAAATTCTATGGTGTAATATATTAATGTAAGACTGGAAACAAGCGTCACCCTTGTATGTTATGAAAATTTCATTACAGTTTGGCCCTTTAATTGCGTTTCAATTAATATTTTATGAAAAATGTAGATTGCTTAAAAACTTATTCAATTTTATCATAATTAATAAAATTGAAATTTTAAATGAAACATTCTATTTATAAAAATATATTATTACAATATTTTTATCTAGTTTTATTGATCATGTAAAAATATAATATTTTATATGAGAAAGTATTACAAGTAATATACTTATTATTTAAAATTCTATTATTATCTATACTTAAAGTTAATAGAATCTATATATGACCATCAATTTTCAAATAAGGATACTGTTTTTCTGAGGATTTTTTTTTAAATCTTACAACTTTTTTCTGAACACCTTAATGATTTATTTTTTTATAAAAATATGCATTAAATTTTAATTTCAATATTTCTAAAAATGATATGATTTAGATCTATCTTTTTTAATTAAAATGGAAGAAAACGAGCTAGAACCTTAAATGTTGATTTCAATGGAATCATATTACAAATTTAATATTAAATTTTGAAAATGGTTACTCTTCCTTTGTGTATGAATGGAACATTTAAGAAACTAGTAAAACAAATTAAAAAAAAAAAAAATCATGTATACGATTGGAAAGTAAAAGTTTGTTATATTATTTACAAGTTAAAATGCAATTTTTGATTATTTATAATTATAAATTTATAATGTTTTTTTTTTAAAATTAAAAAAATTAAAAGATGACAATAAAAAGTAGAATTGTGAAAATGAATAACAATGCTTAACTTTAAAACTTGCACATAAGGTAGATGAATTAAATTTATTATAACAATTAATTTCTAAAATTGTACTAAAAGTAAATTATAAAATATTCAATATCTTATATTTTTAATTTCAAAAAATATTTTAAATTAATATATATTCTATTAATTTTTTAAAACTTAAAAAGGCTTTTTAAAAAATAAAATTACATTTCTTTATGAGAAGCTTAATAGTAGGTGTAGATGTTTTGATAGTGGCTAAGGATGAAAAATGGTACCAAGGGCTCAAAGGACTCTCTCAACCCCCAATTGATGGATGATAATGCAACTAGGGATGAATTTAGCCACTGCCTTAAAGATTATGGAGGATAATGAGGCACCTCCTTGATGTCCAATGGTGCATGTGGTTGCTATTCATTATAGCCTTCAAAAAAATAAAATGAGCTTTAGAAAGATAGGTCTAATGTAATAACAGATAAAGCTATACAGGACTTAGTGTCTCAATACTTATATGAACGGTTCATCAATTTTAGCTTGTTAGGTATTGTAAAAATTAATAGGACATAATATTTTAATATTCTATTAATTAACAAGATAATTACTACCAAGAGACTTATCTCCTTATGTAGAGATTATAAAAGAAACCACCCAAACAGATAAACATTACATGACAGCTAAAAGGAATCTAGAAACAATAGAAAGAAAACACTTGCCACTAAGGTGGCTTTATTATAATTGCAAGCCTTGTCTTTTAATAATTTTTTTATTATTCTCACCCACCCTAAGGTTTATTTGATAGAAAAGAAAAAATAACAAATTGAAGAGATGAAACACTTAGTTTATGCTAGATTTTGTGTTTTGGTTGAAACCGAAAGGCTTCTACCAAACAAAATTATGATTCGTTCCAAGATGGGTGTGTGGGAGTAGAGTATTCTCTTCAATTCTTCCTCTTTGGTGTGCTCTCATTGCCTTAGAGTTGGTCATTTTTCTTGCTCTTGTCAAGACTTCAATCCTGTGAAAACTAGTTATGTTTGGAAGGTTTTGGGCTCCTATATTGTTTTTCCCATTGAAAAGTCAATTTTGGTGAACCCCGTGGCTAAGGAGTTGGAAGTGGAAGATCTTGCTGATGTCCTAAGGGGAAGTCCTCTCATGGATAATATTCTTCTTGTTAGTATGAATGAGTTTGTTTCATCCAAGATTATTGGATTTTGACCCATTGGGATCAAGTTACCCTTATGAGCTCTTTGTTTGGACACAATTTCAAACCTCATTGATTGCCCCATTTGTTGGCCTAGAGCTAGTTGACAATTTTATGTTATGCTGCATAGCTCCATTGTTTTGCCTGCTTTTTGTGAGGGTTTCAGGTGCCCTTCAAAACCTGTTTCTATTGTTTGGTTCCTTTGTTGTTTTGTTGTACTTAGTTCCTTTTTGGCCCTATGAGCTTTTTGTCAAAAGGGTACAACACCCTGTAAATGTTGCTTATATTATAAAAACAAACTAAAAAAAACTAGAACCATGAATATGCCATTCTCAAGTTGCCTCAAACCTTCGTAAAAGTGTAGCTATCGAGTCCTTAGATTACCACCTCATCGAACTTCTAAATCACAGATCACCTGTTCCATTGGACAACAATCCATGTTGAGCTACTTCATTAAGCTCCATCAAGTTGTTGCATAACCCCTGCAAGGGTATAACTCCCAAGATCAGACTGAAGAGCACAAAGATTTACTGAGAGGGGGAGGCGGGGGGTGGAGGGGGGGGGGGGCGGTGAATCAGTAAATCAACACAAACTTTCAATTTTATTCTTTTTGAAACTTATTACAATCAACTTTTGATATGAACCAATTTCCACAAGTTGACACAACTTTATTGAAATGATTTTTTACAAAGTAGGCACTAACCTACAGATTTACAACAAGATGATTTAGTACAATGTAGCCTACAAGGAACACCTAGACCTTTACAAATTTAGTAGGCTCCTACCTACAAGGAGCACCAACCCCTAGTGCAAGGCACCAAACCTTGTCTTGATGGATGTATGACAGCCTTCTATCTGATCTGCACATTCCCAACTCTCCAATATGCTCTATGTGATAAATGATATCACCCTAAGCCCACACAAGGAGATGGGTCTTTAGACTGAACTGCTTATCCTATAACAACCACACCCTCAAAAATGATTTTGATGCCACATATATAAGCTACTCAAAGGTTGCAACACTTAATGAAAGATCATGTTGTTTGTTCTCATAACTTTTTCAATTGACACCTCTCCTTAAAACACCTATTGAATGTTTGTTTCTGATTTATTAAATCTATTCTTAATGAACAGATCATCCCTTTTTGAAAAGTCTGATATCACTTCAATCAAAAAACACATTTTGATTTGTTAAATCTATTCTTAATGAACAGATCGCACCTTCTTGAAAAGGCTGATATTTCTTCAAATGAAAGAACACATCCATTCAAAAAGTTATGATACTTCATGACACTTCAGAAAGTCAAAACACCTTTACAAAGAATGTCATGATACTTCAAAAGGTCCTTTTCTTCTAATCACGTCTTCATTTGGAACCACGTCCTTTCTCTTAATCGTGTCTTTCTCTTAATCACGTCTTTCTCTTAATCGTCTCTTTCCCTTAACAAGTCACTTTTTAAAACATGCTCCATCAAATTTGATTAATCTTTAATTTGTGCTTTGTTAACAAATTTGATTAACTCATGCCTGGCTGGGCAGCGATCTTTTTGATGTAATGAGTTTTAATGAAAGAAACATCCACCAGATTTTAATTAATTTGCAGCTACAGTATGAGACAAAATTCTTCAACATCATTTAGATTTGTAGCCTTAATTTTTATTTGACTACACTCCACTCTTTAATTTCAATCTGGTCTTCATTCTCATATTTCTGAGAGTCGACAATCTGTAGCATCGTATTAGTCAATACACTTCAAGAAATAACGAAATATCAAACTTGGCTGTATAAACAATATCTTGTATCTTTGATCAAAGGATCGAACATTAAACAGATACATAAAATATACTTAAGTTCTCCAATTTCAAGTATCGCACTGCTTGTAGCATTCTTTTCTCCCTTTCTAAGAAACTATTCAGCATTATTGTATGTAACATTTGATAAGTATTATTTTTTCAGTTAAAATGGGACATTACATCCTCAATACTAATGACAATACGAACCATCTGCCTTCACATTTTGACATCAATGACAATATTTCCAACAATCTCCCCCTTTGTCATTGATGGCAACTTCTCCAATGGCAACTTGAACCTCTATTTGCTCCCCCTGTGTCCAATTTCTCCCCCTTTGACATCAATGGCAAGGGGTCTTTTAACAATATTTCAGCTCCATGAAGCTACAAGATTTTGTGCGTAGCTCCCCCTGAATACATGCTTCCATCAATTAATTTGATGGATGTGGAACAACTCTCAATTTGTCCTTTAGATATTCAAATGTATCTCTTGGAAGTGGTTTAGTAAATATATCAGCAGTTTGCTCTTTTGTAGTTATGTATTCTAAACACACTTGTCCTTCTCCTACTTGTTCTCTCAAAAAGTGATACTTAATAGGTATGTGCTTGGTTCTTGAGTGCATCATTGGATTCTTGGAGATTTTGATTGCACTAGTATTATCACAATAGATAGTGCAGGGATGATCATACTCCACCTTGATGTCTCTTAAAGTTTGCCTCATCCACAAAAGTTGAGTGCAACATGCTGCTGCTGCAATATATTCAGCTTCTGCTGTAGATAGAGAGACTGATTCTTGTTTTTTGCTCATCCAAGACACTAGATTTCCTCCAAGAAAAAAGGCTCCTCCACTTGTACTTTTTCTATTATCCACATTGCTAGCCCAATCAGCATCTGTGAATGCTTCAAGAGTGAAATCATTGCTACTAGGGTACCATAGACCATATTCCATTGTGCCTTTCAAATACTTGAATATATGCTTTACTGCATGAACATGTGTTTCTTTTGGTGCTGCTTGAAATCTTGCCACAACTCCAACAGCTTGCATTATGTCTAGTCTTGTAGAAGTTAAATACAACAAACTTCCAATCATTGATCTATAAAGTGTTTGATTCACTTCTTGGGATTCATCATCTTTGCTTAGCTTACAACCTGTAACCTTAGGAGTGCTAACAGGATTGCAATCTTCCATCCTAAACTTTTTTAACATTTCTTTCACATATTTGGCTTGGGAGATGAAAATACCTTTGCTTGATTGTGAAATTTGTAGCCCAAGGAAGAAGGATAATTCTCCCAACATTGACATCTCAAACTCTTTTTGCATACATGAAAATTCTTTGCACATTTTGTCCTTGTCTCCACCAAAAATGATGTCATCTACATACACCACCACAATCAATAAATGTCCATCCTCTTCTTTGATGTATAGATTGCTATCTACATCTCCTCTTTTGAAACCTTGCTCTTTGAGATACTTGTCAAGTCTAGAATACCAAGCTCTAGGAGCTTGTTTAAGCCCATAGAGAGCTTTCTTTAACTTGCACACATAATCCTTGTCTTCTGATAATAGGAAGCCTTCGGGTTGTTCAATATAAACTTCCTCCTCTAGATCTCCATTAAGAAAAGCAGATTTGACGTCCATTTGATACACCTTAAACTTCTTGTGACTTGCATAGGATAAAAACATTCTAATTGCTTCAATCCTTGCAACTGGTGCGAATGTTTCCTCAAAATCTACTCCTTCAACTTGTGCATAGCCCTTGCACACTAACCTTGCTTTGTTCCTTGTGACTTGACCATCTTCATTTAATTTGTTTCTAAAAACCCATTTTGTGCCAATTACATTCTTATCTTTTGGTCTTGGGACAAGTTCCCAAGTTTCATTTTTCTCTATTTGATCCAATTCTTCATTCATTGCACCAATCCAACATTTGTCTTTGCTTGCTTCTTCAAAAGTTTTGGGCTCAACTTGAGATAGGAATGCTGCATGACAATCTTCATTGTAATTCACCATTTTCCTTGTAGATCTACATCTATCTTGAAGAATCAAATCTTCAGGATGGTTCTTTTGAACAAACTTGGAAGGTGTCTTTGGTGTCTTCATGGGAGTCTTTTGTGAAGATTCTTCTTCCTTTGCCTCTTCCTCCTTTTCTTCCTCTTGGGAGTCCTCATCCTCTTTGTCTTCATCATTCATAGTTTGAACATGGTGATCACTTTGTCCAACTTCTTTGAATTGCTTTCCTTCATCAATTCTTACATTAGCACTTTCAACAATTTTGTGAGTTCTTTTGTTGTAGCATTTATATGCCTTACTTTTTGATGAGTAGCCAAGAAAGATTCCCTCATCTGCTCTTGTGTCAAATTTGCTCAAATCTTCTTCATCTCTTCTAATGTAGCAAGTGCTTCCAAAAATTTTGAAGTACTTGACAGTTGCTGGTCTACCTTTCCAAAGTTCATATGGTGTCTTCTCATTGTTCACTCTTATTTGTGCACGATTCAAGATGTAAACTGCTGTATGAATTGCTTCCTTCCAAAAGGAATCTGCTATCTTGGTTTCATTTAGCATTGCCCTTGCCATTTCTTGAACCGTCCTATTTTTTCTTTCTACAACCCCATTTTGTTGAGGGGTTCTTGCTGCAGAAAATTGCCTTTTAATTCCATGCTCTATGCAGAAATTTTCAAATTCCTTTGATGTGAATTCTCCTCCTCGATCTGATCTAAGACATTTTATCTTGATGTTTGCTTCATTTTCAACCAGCTCTTTGAAAGCTTTGAATTTATCAAAAGCTTCAGATTTTTCTTTCAAAAATGCAACCCAAGTCATTCTTGAGAAGTCATCAATCAGCAACATAAAATATCTTTCTCCATTCATGCTCTTGGATTTGGTTGGCCCACAAAGATCTGTATGTATGAGTTCTAATGGCTTTGATGAAGAATGCTCCTTAGACTTAAAGCTTGACCTTGTTTGCTTTCCAAGTTGACACTCTCTACAAATGATATTAGAAGGTTTTGTTATCCTTGGCATATCTCTCACAGCATTTGATTTGCTAACTTTGACAATATTATCAAAGTTGAGATGGCCTAGCCTCTTGTGCCATAACCAACTTTCATCCTCTTGTACTAGGTTGCAACTTTCACAACTTATCTCCTTTAAGATATACAAATTATGTTTCCTTTCAGCTTGAGCAACCAACTTTCCATCTTTCTTGATATCACATGTATTAGAAAGAAATGTGATACTATGTCCTTGATCACAAAGTTGACTAACACTTAGAAGATTTTCTTTTAGGCCCTTAACATACAAAACATTTTCTGTTTTTGTTCTCCCATTATCTAGACTAAGTGTTCCTTTTCCTTTTATTTGTTTTCTTGTATTATCACCAAATCTTACTGTTCCTTCATCAGTAGGTTCAAGAGATGAATTTGCTCTTGTCACCTGTCATGTGCTTTGAGCACCCACTATCAATGTACCATCTATCCTTCTTACTTTCAGCATGTAAGGCGGTTTGAATGAACATTGATTTCTCCTTTTTCCTCCATACTTTGATAGGCATTTCTTTCCTTTTAATGGACTTATCTTCTTTCTTGTTTTGCTTTGGAGAATCATTAGAAATTGTCCTACAAGCTTGTGCTTTGTGCCCAAGATTATTACAATTGTAGCATAGACTATTATAGTCCATTAATGGTGTGAAAGGATTATAATCTCTCCTAAGGTAGCTAGGAATATTTTTCACTTTATTTTTACAATTTAAGGCCTTGTGCCCAAATTTGTTACATAGAAAACAATAGCCATTGAATGTATATGATTTCCTAGTGTTTGATTTTCTTTTAGGATCAGCCCTTATCCATTAATCTTCAACTTGCTTTGAGAAGGTCTTGAAATCTTCTTTGGAGTTAGTAACCTTCTTGGATTGTTCTTCAAAACAGTCCCCTGTTTTGTTTTGAAGAAAATCTTGAGCCTTCATTAGCTCAAACAACTTGCTGGATTCTTCATCAATTTTTGTGTTTGTACCTTTGTTTGCTCCAACTCTATCTTTAGCATTGCTATTTCTTGCTCCAGCTTGTCACATTTCATCTCCGTTGTATTGAGTTTGTTTTTCATTTCTTCTTTATTTCTTTCAACTTCCATGATTTGAGCTCTTAAATCTTCAATGGTTTTGCTTGAATTCTCCAAGTTTTTTGTCATCACTTTGACCTTCAATTTGTACTTGGCAGCCTTCTTCTTCAAATCTTCATTCTTCTTATAAGCATAGTGCAATTCTTCTTCAAGATCCACTTCCTCTTCTTGATTACATTCTTGATCAGTCTCTTCTTCATCAACATCTTGATCAACATTTAGTTCTTCACATTCAGCCATGAACAATATTTCTTCTTCACAATTCCTTGATCAATCTTCACTTTGTTCTTCAGAGGTGCTGCTGTCCTTTTTTGAATAGAAACTCTTCTTATGTTTTTGAAACTTCTTCTTCGAGTTATTGTTGAAATTCTTCTTTCCCTTTTTCTTCTTGTTGATTTCCTTTTCTTCTTCACTGGAGCTGCTTTCATTTTGAGGACATTTTGAGGCATAATGTCCAACTTTTCCACAATTAAAGCATTTGAAAGGAAATTTTCCTTTGTATTTTCCTTTTCCTTTCTTAAGTTTACCCATGAAGTAAGCTTCTGCTTCATCACTTGATTTTTCATCCTTTTCTTCATGCTTGTTCTTGCCCTTTTTGGATGCTTTGAATGAGACTTCCTTTTGTGGTGATCTTCCTTCAATCCTCATCTCATAGGCAGCAAGGATTCCATGTAATTCATCTTTGGTTAGCTGATCCAAGTTTGTTAATTCCTCCAATGCTGCAACCTTGGCTTCAAACTTTGTAGAAAGAGATCTTAGGATTTTTTGAATAATGAAGTCATCCTTGATCTCTTCACCAAGTCCCCTCATGATATTCACTGTTTCATCAACACGAAGGAAATATGAAGCAATATCTTCATCATCCTCCATTTTGAGAGTCTCCAACTTTCTTCTATGAGTTTGCAACTTTGCCTTTTTAACTTTTGCATCTCCTTCATAAATATTTTGAAGTTTGTCCCAAATTTATTTTGCTGATTTGCATCTCATGACTTTTGTAAACTCAGAATCTGTTAGGCTGCAAAGAAGAGCATGCTTAGCCTTTGCATTGTTTTCACTTCTCTTTTTCCCTGCTTGATCTGTTGGAGGGGTAGCTGGAGGTGAATACCCATCAACAAAAGATTTCCACACATCAAACCCAAGTGCATTCAAGTATGCTTCCATCTTGATATTTCAAAAGGCATAATTAGTCCCATCAAAGATGGGTGCTTTCATAGTGTTGTTTTGATTCGCCATAGTGCTCTTAAGGATCTCCTTCAAGCGGTTAGGATTTCAAGAAGAACCTGGCTCTGATACCAATTGAAGAGCACAAAGATTTACTGAGAGGGGGGGGGGGTGAATCAGAAAATCAACACAAACTTTCAATTTTGTTCTTTTTGAAACTTATTACAATCAACTTTTGATATGAACCAATTTCCACAAGTTGACACAACTTTACTAAAATGATTTTTTACAAAGTAGGCACCAACCTACAGATTTACAACCAGATGATTTAGTAGAATGTAGCCTACAAGGAACACCTAGACCTTTACAAATTTAGTAGGCTCCTACCTACAAGGAGCACCAACCCCTAGTGCAAGGCACCAAACCTTGTCTTGATGGATGTATGACAGCCTTCAATCTGATCTGCACATTCCCAACTCTCCAATCTGCTCTATGTGATAAATGATATCACCCTAAGCCCACACAAGGAGATGGGTCTTTAGACTGAACTGCTTATCCTATAACAACCACACCCTCAAAAATGATTTTGATGCCACATATATAAGCTACTCAAAGGTTGCAACACTTAATGAAAGATCATGCTGTTTGTTCTCATAGCTTTTTCAATTGACACCTCTCCTTAAAACACCTATTGAATGTTTGTTTCTGATTTATTAAATCTATTCTTAATGAACAGATCGCCCCTTTTTGAAAAGTCTGATATCACTTCAATCAAAAAACACATTTTGATTTGTTAAATCTATTCTTAATGAACATATCGCACCTTCTTGAAAAGGCCGATATTTCTTCAAATGAAAGAACACATCCATTCAGAAAGTTATGATACTTCATGACACTTCAGAAAGTCAAAACACCTTTACAAAGAACGTCATGATACTTCAAAAGGTCCTTTTCCTCTAATCGCGTCTTCATTTGGAACCACGTCCTTTCTCTTAATCGCGTCTTTCTCTTAATCGTCTCTTTCCCTTAACAAGTCACTTTTTAAAACATGCTCCATCAAATTTGATTAATCTTTAATTTGTGCTTTGTTAACAAATTTGATTAACTCGTGCCTGGCTGGGCAACGATCTTTTTGATGTAATGAGTTTTAATGAAAGAAACATCCACCAAATTTTAATTAATTCGCAGCTACAGTATGAGACAAAATTCTTCAACATCATTTAGATCTGTAGCCTTAATTTTTATTTGACTACACTCCTCTCTTTAATTTCAATCTGGTCTTCATTCTCATATTTCTGAGAGTTGACAATCTGTAGCATCGTATTAGTCAATACACTTAAAGAAATAACAAAATATCAAACTTGGCTGTATAAACAATATCTTGTATCTTTGATCAAAGGATCGAACATTAAACAGATACATAAAATATACTTAAGTTCTCCAATTTCAAGTATCGCACTACCTGTAGCATTCTTTTCTCCCTTTTTAAGAAACTATTTAGCATTATTGTATGTAACATATGATAAGTATTATTTTTTTATTTAAAATGGGACATTACATCCTCAATACTAATGACAATACGAACCGTCTGCCTTCACATTTTGACATCAATGACAATATTTCCAACACAGACTCCCAAGCTAATTGGGTAACCACCCATTTTGAGCTATCCAAATTGGCTTTTTATCTGTCTTCAAAGAACTAATCTTCTTTAAAATTCATAAAAAGCAACTTCTCCTTCACTATTGTCAACATATGAAGGATCTTCAACAATGACTACATTAGTTCCTTTGAGTTTTCCTATTAGAATATCATTTAGTAGATGTGTTGGGGATCGTAATAAGTTCGTGGATGGCAAAAAAGAACTAGATATTTTAGCAAATGATATTCTACATGTATGGCTTTGGAGGACATTATCTTTCAATATACCATGAATAATCACATGTTTACTATGTTCATTATAGTTGTATATAATCTGGAGGACATTATCTTGAGAAGAGTTTGGTGATTTTGCACCTTCAAGTGCTCTTTTGAATATGACTTTGGGTTGTCAGAATATAAATCCTCTTTTGGAATTTCATGAATAGAAATAGGCTCTTAATCAAAACAAGAAAATAGCATAATCATAAAATATATTTTGCCAACTCTATTGTTGAATAATGATATAACCATCAAGTTTATACCCTAACCCTAGGGAAAGACTCTCTTCCTATTTCAAGGAGATATGAGTAATCAATCAAGTAAAGATTATCAATCAAGGTTTGCATAACATCATAACCTAACAATGATGACATTTCTATCATGCCACCTTTTCCATTGTATTACTCACCTCATCGTCCACAAAGGTTTACTTAGCATTATAAGCTAACAACTTAAACACTCATAATCCAATATATAGAGTATATACATATATCACTATAACGAGTTTCACTAACAACTAGACTCATCAAGAATCTTTCATGCTTATCCAAAAATGAAGATAACAAAATTCATAATAAACCAATGGTTGGCCATGTTTTTGACCTAGCCCATTTTAAACTTCTAATGCACCTCTATAAACTTTAGCTTGCGAAATCACCAAAACAATTAATTCTGAAAATCAATAAAAGATGGTGCAAAATCCTTTTGTAGACTTGATCCTAACCTCATTTTGTCCAATGTGGCCAATTTTTGTGTCCAAACTCCTTATCATTTGAGAGATTTTAAAATTCTAAGCTTATAACTGACCTTTCACAAATGATCTCAATTTTGGATTTTTATGCATTTAAAGAAAAAACGGTTTTTGGGTTTTACTCAGCATTGTTCATACTTCTTGTTGGTCAAATTTCACGGAAAACAGAGTTTTTAGTTGAGAGATATGAAATTTTTCATCTCCAAGCTCAAAGAGGTGATTACAAAGTCTTTTTAAGTATAAATTTTTACAAAGTTGCATTTTGGTGGCAATTTTCAAAGTTATCATAACTTCCCGCTAGAGTTATCAGAATCACTCAAAATCCCACCGGTGGAGAGTTAGCATAATTACTCAAAATCCCGCCCGCTATTTCAAAGGTAAGAAAAAGATGAAAAGTAGTCTTGTTGCAACAACTCATAGTTATGCTAACTCCCCAAAAGCCTGCCAAAGTCATTCTCTGCACAAAATCGCATTGGGAATATTGGTTTTAGAAGACCAAAGCCGATACGAATAATGGAGTTTAAAACAAGTTATGAAACTCCATAGTTCCTTCAACTCCAAATACTTAGCAGTAGGGATTTACCAAATTTTGACAGCGCTGAGATCCAATTTTTACGAGATTGAAATGGTTTGGGAAGACACAACATCATTGTTAATTAGAAGAAGTGGTTGAATGGGAAACTGCGATGGTATTCAAACTCACACAGGCTCTTTAAAAGGATATTATTGGAGGTGAATCAAGAAGCTCTTCTTTTCATTCATTACCATTGCCATAAAGTATTTGCATATTGCTTTGACATCAAAGATGAAGGTAATTGGATGGAACGTTTTCAGCCATAGAACACTAGCTGACAAACAAATAAGGAATGGCTTGATTAAGTTTTCTTTTGTTCCTTTACTGATAGACTTGGCAACCTCACATATTTTCTCTATTGATGATATAGTTGTGGCACAGGTATAAAACAGATTTTGTGAAGAGGCAAAATTTTTATAAGTTTTGATAAACCGACAGTCTCCAATGTACTTTCCATAACTCCAGTGGATTTTGGAAAGGTTATGTGAACCATTGAAAGGACCGCTGCATGATTTATAACATGAAAGAGAGTTTGTAAAATGAATGATAAGAGTTTTTGGAGGCTTAAGAAAGAAACGATTCCACTGACAGTGATATTGATAATAGCAAAGGTGGGAGACTTTTTGCATGTCTATAAAAATGTTTTCATAAAGAAAAAAAGGATTCTAGAAGGAAGCGTATATAACTACAAGATGAATAACTCCCAGATAATGAGAGTCGAGAAAGTTTGGAATTTCAAGTGCCCTGCTAGATATACATGTTGATTGCCAAATATAATTAAAGCCCATGATTTGTTTGACAAAACGACTCAAAGGGATGATGACTCATCAAATGCAAGTGTATCAAATTTGAAGTATATACAGAATACAGTGAAATATCATGTAGAGGCTGAGTTGCAATATGGTTGTATACCAAAGTGTCCACATGAAGGATTGAGAAACTTTGCCCCAACTTATAAATATGATTGTAATTGAAGTGAATACTTTGGTGAAACTTCAAAACCAAGAAAAAGAAGGCAGTATGCTTTTGGAAGAATTGAACTCTATACTACAAATGGATCATGTTAACAGTTCGCCACTTATTACACAGTGAATCATTGGCATCAAAGGGACAGTTCTGATTGATATATCACCCACCTTCCTAACTCAATTTTTTTAACCACTCATATTCTATGCATAGGTTACCTCCTTTCCTATGGATTATCCTAACCCCAGGAATAGCTAATTAACAAGCCATGTTTACTATGACATTTCTACTAAGTATCTTAAAATACATAGGTTATCCCCTTTCCCATGGATTATCCTAACCACAAGAATAACCTAGTTATCCACATGGATAAACATAACATCACAACTTTAAATTACTGCCTCAAAAGCATAATCTCAACAATAAAAGTCTCCATTCAAGAGTGCAATCTCAACAATAAATGACTCCCATCAAAAGTATATTCACATCAATAAATGACCTCAATCAAAAGTCTAATATTCAGCAATAAATGACTTCAATCAAGATATAATCCACCATCAAATAGTCAATCAGATCATATAGGTAAATCCCAACCTATTTGCTTCAATGAATAATCGAGTAAACAACCTAATCAAATAGGTTATTCTCTACCTAAGGTTTTAATTAAAAGTGATGTAACGATCAAGTGATCATAAAAAAATCATAAAACCTCTCTTTCAATATACCACAAATAATCACATGTTTACTATGTTCATTATAGTTGTATATAATCTGGAGGACATTATCTTGAAAAGATTTTTTTGCTTCTACACCTTCAAGTCCTCTTCTCAATACGGCTTTGGGTTGTCGGAACATAAATTCTCTTTTGGAATTTCATGAATAGGAATAGGCTCTTAATCAAAACAAGAAAATAACATAATCATAAAATACATTTTGCCAACCCTATTGTTGAATAATGATATAACCATCGAGTTTATACCCTATCCTTAGGGAAAGACTCTTTCTATTTCAAGGAGATATGAGTAATCAATCAAGTAAATATTATCAATCAAGGTTTGCATAACATCGTAACCTAACAATGATGACTTTTCTATCATGCCACCTTTCCCTTTGTAAATTACTCACCTCATCGTCCACAAAGGTTTACTTAGCATTATAAGTTAACAAATTAAACACTTATAATCTACTATATATATATATATATAATGAGGTTCACTAAAAACTAGATTCATCAAGAACCTTTCATGCTTATCCAAAAAAGAAGATAACCAAATTCATAATAAATCAATGTTGGCCATATTTTTGACCTGGCCCAGTTTAAACTTCTAATGCAGCTCTGCACACTTTAGCTTCCTAAATTCCCAAAACAATTAATTCTGAAAATCAATAAAAGCTGGTGCGAGATCCTTTTGCAGACTTGATCCTAACCTCATTTTGTCCAATGTGGCCAATTTTCTTGTCCAAACTCCTTATCATTTGAGAGATTTTAAAATTCTAAGCTTATAACCGACATTTCACAAATGATCTCAATTTTTTATTTTTGTGCATTTGGGTTTTTGGGTTTTACTCAGCAGTGTTCATACTTCATGTTGGTCAAATTTCATGAAAAATGAAGTTTTTAGTTGAGAGATATGAAATTTTTCGTCTCTAGCCTCAAAGAGGTGGTTACAAAGTCTTTTTAAGTTTAAAATTACAAAGTTGCATTTTGGTGGCGATTTTCAAAGTTATCATAACTTCCTGCTAGAGTTATCAGAATCAGTCAAAATCCCGCCGGTGGAGAGTTAGCATAATTACTCAAAATCCTGCCCGATATTTCAAAGATAAGAAAAAGATGAAAAGTATTCTTGTTGCAACAACTCATAGTTATGCTAACTCCCCCAAAAACCCGCTGAAGTCATTCTGTGCACAAACTCGCACTGAGAATATTGGTTTTAGAAGACCAAAGCCGATACGAATAATGGAGTTTAAAACAAGTTATGAAACTCCATAGTTCCTTGGACTCCAAATACTTGCAGTAGCGATACCAAAGTTTGACAACGCTAAGATCTAATTTTTACGAGATTGAAATGGTTTGGGAAGACACAACATCATTGTTAATTAGAAGTGGCTCAATGGGAAATTGCGACGGTATTCAGACTCACACAGACTCTTTAAAAGGATATAATTGGGGGCGAATCAAGAAGCTTTTCTTTTCATTCATTAATGTTGCCACAAAGTATTTGCATATTGCTTTGACATCAAAGATGAAGATAATTAGATGGAACGTTTTGAACCATAGAACACTAGCTGACAAACAAATAAGGAATGGCTCGATTAAGTCTTCTTTGCTCTATTCGATGATATAGTTGTGGCACATGTATAAAACATGTTGATTTTTGTAGCTAGAAAAGTGGGATATGGATTTGCTTTAAAGCAACTCAAGATAAGATTTGCTTTAAATCAATTCGAGTTGGATTTTTAGCAACAACATTTTTTATTCTTTAAATAGAATGTTTCTGAGTTTGTAAGGTTAAGATAAATCCAAGAGTGGGATTTTATTCTTTAATAGAATGTTTCCGAGTTTGTGAGGATAAGATAAATCCTAAAGTGATTTTATGTGTAAGTAAAGCCAAAGAAAGCAAGGAAAGATTCTTTCCTTGCACGCTAAGTAAAGCAGCTAGGCTCTATAAATACAAGATTGCTGTAGCAAACTCATATTGTATTTTCGAAAGAAAAGTTTGCTGTTAGGCTGAATAGAAGATCCAACATTTGCAGGTTTTTCCCCACATTGGGGTTTCCTGGGTATATCTGTGTTATTGTCTTTAGTGATTGGCTTATTGTTATTTTTGCTTCCGCTATTATTAGTTGTTAATTAACCCAGTTGTATTAATTGTTATAAATCAGATTTCTTTCTGTGAATTTATTGTGTAATTAATCTGTTGCTGGGTTATAGAAATTAACATGGTATCAGAGCTCTAAACTCTGAATACGAAGCCAAGATTTGTAACGCAGATTTCAAGAAAAAAAAAAGTCATCAGATTTTCGTCTCCAATTCTTTTGTGGCTATGGCAACCAGTGTTCGATACGAGGACAGGCTCGAGGGTGCGTCTAACTTCTTGCAGTGGAAGGTTCGGATTACATCTGTTCTCAAGGAGAACAGGCTATGGACCTATGCTAGCACAGAAGTGACTCCACCAACAAATGATCCTGTTGCCTTAGATTCGCATGAAGTCAAAGAGGCCAAAGCTCAAAGGATTATCCTGGATGGAGTAAGAGATCATTTAATTCCTCATTTATCGGGGAAAGACACCGCCAAGGAGATGTGGGATACGCTCACAAAACTTTATCAGAGCGACTATCAGAGTCGTAAGATGATGCTCAAGGACAAATTGCATAATACCAAGATGTCCAAAGGCGAGAGTGTGACCTCTTACTTGTCCAAGCTGACACAGGTCAGGGATGAGCTTGCTGCTGTTGGAGAGACGATTAAAGAAGATGAGTTGGTGCGTATAGCCTTGAATGGCTTTTCAAAGCACTGGGAAGTGTTTGTCAAGTGTGTTGTCGGCAGAGATCGGCTACCTGATTGGGCAAGACTTTGGGATGATTTTGTTCAGGAGGAGATCCGTGAAGGTGCTCATCGAGGAGATCAAACAAAGAAGGTCCAAGATGAAGAAAATCTTGCTCTTGCAAGCAAGGGTAAGAAGAAGTCTAATAAAGAGCAATCGGAAGGTTCTTCTTCCAAGAGTGGGAAGAAGAAAGATCTGAGCAAGATTAAATGTTTTTGCTGCCATCAGATGGGTCACTATGCTAGTCAATGTCCGAATAAGAAAAATAAGGACAAGCAGAAGAAGCAATTTGCTGCTACAGCAGAGGTGGACGAGTTTGCATCACGATTTGAAAATGAGTTTTCACTCATTGCTTGTCTCTCAAGTTCAATTGCCAACAGGGTATGGTATATTGACAGTGGGGCTTCTCGCCACATGACGGGAGTCAAAGAATGTTTCACCAAGTTGGAGGAGAAGAAGCTGGATTTCTATATTGAGCTCGGAGATAATGCCAAGTACCATGCAACTGGTATTGGCACCGTCAAGTTTCAGAGGGAGTCTGGCAAACCTTTGTTGGTGGAGGATGTGTTGTATGTCCCTGGAATGACAAAGAATTTAATCTCAGTTTCTGCCTTGGAAGACAAGGGTTACATCGTAACCTTTGAGAGGGGAAAAGTCTATATTCGTCCCAAAGATTCCAAGATTGCAAAAGTGATTGGTGTCAGGCATGGCAGCTTGTTTCGGTTACAGTTTGAACCAGCACATGCATTGGTTAGTAGCTGTAAAGGGATAGGAGAATTGTGGCACAGGAGGATGGCTCACCTTCACTATGGAGCACTTAATATTCTTAAGGAAATAGTGACAGGGCTGCCTGAGATGAAGACAGAAAAGCATGAAGTGTGCAAGGGTTGTGCTCTTGGGAAATATGCCAAGACCAGTTTTCCAAGCAGCGACACTAGATCCGAAGGGATTTTGGATCTTGTACACTCAGATGTGTGTGGACCTATGTCAACAACATCCTTGAATGGATATGAGTATTATGTTACCTTCATTGATGATTTCTCCAGAAGACATGGATATATTTCATGAAGAATAAAGATGAGGTCTTTAGTAGGTTCAAAGAGTTTAAGGCTCTCGTGGAGAACCAAACTGGGAAGAAGATCAAGATACTGAGGTCTGATAATGGAGGCGAGTATACCTCGAATGCCTTCAAAGATTTTTGTGCTCAGGAAGGTATCAAGAAAGAGTTGACAGTTCCGTACAACCCTCAACAGAATGGGGTTGCTGAACGGAAAAATAGGGCTATAGTTGGAGCAGCCAAGGCCATGCTTCATGATCAGGATCTGCCTTGGTTCTTATGGGCAGAAGCTTGCAACACAGCTGTGTATTTGCAGAATAGGAGCCCTCACAAAGTGTTGGGCAAATTGACTCCAGAAGAGGCATTCACTGGTAAGAAACCAGATTTGGGGCACATTCGCATCTTTGGATGCCTTGTGTATTGTCACATTCCTGTTGAGAAGAGAACCAAGTTGGAACCTACTGCAGAGAAGGGTATCCTTGTTGGGTACAGTGAAACTTCTAAGGCTTATAGAGTTTATATTCCTGCTCTCAGGAAAACAGTGGTTCGCAGAGATGTGAAGTTTGAGGAAGAGAGGGCTCTTCAAAAGTCAAGTAACTTGATGAATGAGGAGGAACAATCATCCACAGTTGAGGTAGCACAAATCCCTCAAACTTCAGTAACACAAGCTGGAGAGCAGAACAAGCAGGATGATCAGATAGAGGAACAAATAATTCCTCAGCCTCAGATTCCTATGAGTGAGAAGAGGAGAAATAGGGCAGCTGAGCAGACATTGAGAGAAGCTCAAGAATACGTAGGTGATCCTCAAGATTCAGTCAGACAAAGAAGGGCTCCCAGACGTTATTCAGATTATGTTGCTCTTATGAGTGAATTAATTAAAGTAGAGCCTTCCAGCTTTCAGGAGGCATCCAAGCACCAAGTGTGGAAAGATGCCATGGTGGAAGAGTATTCTTCCATCATGAAGAACAGTGTGTGGGAGGTAGTACCAAGACCAAAAGATAAGTCTGTGGTGGGCTCGAGATGGCTGTATAAGATTAAGCATGCTGCAGATGGTAGTGTGGAAAAATTCAAAGCCCGGTTTGTGGCTAAGGGGTTTTCACAGAAGGAAGGAGTCGACTATGATGAGACTTTTGCTCCAGTAGCCAGATACTCATCCATAAGAGCTATCATTTCTATAGCAGCACAGATGGGTTGGAGGATTCATCAGATGGATGTAAAGACAGCCTTCCTCAACGGGGTGATTGAGGAAGAGATTTACATAGAGCAACCAGAAGGGTTTGAAGCACATGAGAGGGATTCTCATGTATGCAGGTTGAAAAGAGCACTGTATGGACTCAAGCAGGCTCCTAGGGCGTGGTATTCACGTATTGATAGTTACTTGCAGAGTGTGGGCTTCATCAAGAGTGAGGCAGATTCAAACCTGTACTATGTTCAGGTGAAGGGTGAACTTCTCATATTGTTGTTATATGTTGATGACCTATTTCTCACAGGGTCAGAGGAGCTCATAGCACATTGCAAGCGGGATCTTGCAGGAGAGTTTGAGATGAAGGACTTGGGGTTGATGCATTACTTTCTGGGATTGGAGTTGTGGCAGAAAGAGGGAGAGATCTTCCTTGGACAAGGGAAGTACTTAATTGATATCTTGAAGCGATTCAGGATGGAAAACTGTAAGCCTATGTCAACGCCACTTGTGACCAATTGGAAGAAGATTGATGCTTCCAGATCAGAGGCAGTGGACCCTACTTTATACAGACAGTTGATAGGCTCTCTTATGTATTTGGTCAACACCAGGCCAGACATTTGTTTTGCAGTGAACTCACTTAGTCAGTTTATGGTGGAACCTAAACGTGTGCACTGGATAGCTGCGAAGCATGTTTTGAGATATCTCCGAGGCACAGTTGATTATGGGCTGAAGTATGTTCAGCAGGATGGAGTGAAGCTCAAGGGGTTTACTGATGCAGATTGGGCAGGCAGTACAGCTGATCGAAAGAGCACTTCAGGTGCAGTTTCAGTTTGGGATCAGGAGCAGTCTCTTGGTACAAACAAAGTCTGAGTTCTGCAGAGGCCGAGTATATGGCAGCCAGTATGGCTACATGTGGCTATCTGGCTTCGGAAACTTCTAGCTGGGCTCTTTAATCAGGAGTTGGATCCTACAGTCATTTACTGTGATAATCAGAGTTGCATCAAACTCTCTGAGAATCCAATGTTTCATGACAAGTCAAAGCACATTGAGATCAAGTACCACTTCATCAGAGATTGTGTGGAGAAGGGGATAGTGAAGCTCAATTACATTCCTACGGACGAACAGATAGCAGATATCCTGACGAAGGCCTTGATGAAGAGCAAGTTTGAATTCTTCAGGGACAAGTTGGGTGTGGTGCAGAACACTTTCCTCGCTAAGAGGGAGTGTTGATTTTTGTAGCTAGAAAAGTGGGATATGGATTTGCTTTAAAGCAACTCAAGATAAGATTTGCTTTAAATCAATTCGAGTTGGATTTTTAGCAACAGCAGGATTTTTATTCTTTAAATAGAATGTTTCTGAGTTTGTGAGGATAAGATAAATCCAAGAGTGGGATTTTATTCTTTAATAGAATGTTTCCGAGTTTGTGAGGATAAGATAAATCCTAGAGTGATTTTATGTGTAAGTAAAGCCAAAGAAAGCAAGGAAAGATTCTTTCCTTGCACGCTAAGTAAAGCAGCTAGGCTCTATAAATACAAGATTGCTGTAGCAAACTCATATTGTATTTTCGAAAGAAAAGTTTGCTGTTAGGCTGAATAGAAGATCCAACATTTGCAGGTTTTTCCCCACATTGGGGTTTCCTGGGTATATCTGTGTTATTGTCTTTAGTGATTGGCTTATTGTTATTTTTGCTTCCGCTATTATTAGTTGTTAATTAACCCAGTTGTATTAATTGTTATAAATCAGATTTCTTTCTGTGAATTTATTGTGCAATTAATCTGTTGCTGGGTTATAGAAATTAACAAAACATATTTTATGAAGAGGTAGAAATTTTAGAAGTTTTGATAACCCAGTGGTCTCCAATGTACTTTCCATAACTCCAACGCCTTTTGCAAAGGTTACGTGAACCATTAAAAGGACCGCTGCACGATTTATAACATGAAATAGAGTTTGTAAATTGAATGGTAAGTGTTTTTGAAGGCTTAAGAAGGAAACGATTCCACTAACAATGATATTGATAATAGGAAAGGTGGGAGACTTTTGGCATCTCTATAAAAATGTTTTCAAAAAGAAAAAAATGATTCTAGAAGGAAGCGTGTCTGACTACAAGATGAATAACTCCCAGAGAATGAGAGTCGAGAAAGTTTGAAATTTCAAGTGCCCTGCTAGATATACATGTTGATTGCCAAATGTAACTAGAGCCCATGATTTGTTTGACAAATCAACTCAAAGGGATGATGACTCATCAAATGCAAGTGTATCGAATTTGAAGTATATACAGAATACAGTGAAATATCACGTAGAGGTCGAGTTGCAATATGGATGTATACCAAAGTGTCCACATGAAGGATTGACGAACTTTTCCCCAACTTATAAATATGAATGTAATTCAAATGAATACTTTGGTGAAACTCCAAAAGCAAGAAAAATAAGGCAGTATCCTTTTGGCAGAATTGAACTCTATACTGCAAATGGATCATGTTAACACTTCGCTGCTTATTACACAGTGAAGCATTGGCATCAAAGGTATAGCTCTGATTGATATAAAAAGCTTACGAATAAATTACTTTGGAAGAGCTTATACTGAAGACCTTGAAGCTACTTCAAGACGCCATACGAAAGGAGTCGACACGTTGAAATAGATGATGCAAGTTGATATATCAGTGATAAATCGTGTATTTGGTAAACGCAACTCACCAAAGTGGAGTTTCATTCATAATATACATATATGCTGGTGAGCCTCAAAGCTAAGGAAACTTGAGGGTATTGTAACATGACTTATCAACGTATGGAGATAGATTAATGTAACATTGCATGTACATAGGACCTATATAGTCTTCGGGTTACTTTTGAAGGTGTCATGGGCAGTATTCCTAATGATGCTAGATGAAACAATTTACTAAATGCGTGGACAAGTATTGAAATGTAGCAGTTGGTTGTGAAAGGTGGTTTTAAAGGACAAGATACACTAGTGTGGAATGACCTTAAATATTTTAAATGTGACCTGAAAACTATGTCACGCTAATGACCGTAAGTGAAACCATTGAAAGATATGCACACATGAAATTGAAGGGCCAGGTACACCGAAAAGATAAAGGGAGTTACGAAGAGTCTTTTCAAGATAAAAGACGGTTAAAAGATTCAGTTACAAAAAGAAACGGTTACTTCCGGGGAAGAATTATAAAATTAAAACTCATCTTTGTAAAAGGGGGATCTTTTTCTTTGGCTACAAAACAAAGGCTTCTGTGAGAGTCTTCAGAGACTCAATTTCAATTCTAGAGGGAATAGGGGAGCAGTTTAATTTTCCTTTTTCAAATGCAGTTTGTTGTGCAGATATGTTGAGCCTCTCAACTCATATTTTGCATTGGAGGAATAAAAGAGATGTTCTATATATGTGAATTTATCAATATTTCTTTTTGAATGCAAATTTCCTATGTTTCCTTGTAAGCACTCTTCAATGTATTATCTGTTATATCAGATTGCGTAGGTGTTTATTTGAGAATATGTGAATTCTAATTAACTCATCTATTAGAAGGGTCTACCATTCATCTTTACCTGATTATCACTCGTGCATGTGAAGGGGGTGATTTGTGCATCATCTATTTGCATTCTATTTATTCTATGCTTGTCAACCATATCTGTATCATGTTTATGTGTAGATATTAGTTTTCCTTTTCTACTTTTTGGTTAAAAACATACCTAGAAAAACCAATTAAATCATATGAGAGAATTGTACCTCTAAAATTTAGAAGAAAGTCACAAATGAAATTGTGATCTTTCCAGAGCTGTTTGGAACTTTGACACCTTTCAAGCAAAGAATCAGTATTATTGAAACAAAACCTCAAGGTGCCCAATCTATTTGCTAACATATTTTTGACAACTCCGCTAGGGAAAAAATTGAAGTACCAGTGTTTTCCAATGTTTTCTTTTCTTAGAAATATGAAGGTACCTCCCCCAAGATGGAGGTTAGCGACTCTGATATATGGAACTTGCTTAGAAAATATTTTTGGTAGAAGATTCAACCTTTCTTTTTCTAAATTTTCATTATGGCATTGCTTTCACCCTAAGCATGGTGTACTCAGTTTGGACCTTTAGCGTTGCCACAATATTCAGACTTGCTTGTAGATTCAAGAAAGATATTTTTGAAGTTTAATGGAGAAGACTTACAGGTTGGAAATGATCATCTTCGGGCCTTTACTATAGCTTGTGGAGTTGTGGGGGTAAGAGAAGAAAATGTTTTTGTCCAATTTTTTGTTGAATCTCTCATTGGAGCTGCTACAGTTTGGTTTCAATCTTTAGAAGATGGATGCATTATGAATTGGGACAACATGAAGAAGTTTCTTGGAAGATTTAAACTAGCAGTTGATGTGTGCGCACTATCATCTCAATTTCTCATCATTAAAAAGAAAGAGCTCATCAATCTATAAGGGAGTTTGTTGAATGGTTTGATAGATGTTTAAGAAGGATTCCTCATAATCTTCAGCCAAGTAAGGAGCTACAAATGACCACTTTTTCTGGAGCATTACATCCCGATGTCCATTTCCTCTTGTAACAAAGAAAGGTACGTGATCTTGAGATTGCAAAACAAGAAGATGTTAATATTGAAGATGACTTTATTTTATTAGGGGTATGGAAGAAAAATCATGTTGAAAGATGTGTACAAAATTACGTGGTTTAAAAGTATAAAACCATGAAGTTTCAAAATATAAATTCATCAAACCTCTTATGCTCTTCAGATGAGTGTTCCAATCTCACAGTTTTTTATCATAATCATTTCTAGAAAAATGAAGTAATATGGGGATTAAATCTTTTAATGCTGAAATATATAATCTCAACTGTGAGATAGATAAAGATGGTTCTGATTCTTCTAGTGATGAGGAAAATTACTTTTCTTGTGAGCAAAAATTATGTATAACATCTTTTTCTTTAGCTGCAACAAATAACGAAGATGTATCTACTTATATGAATAATATAGAACTAAATAGAAATGACAAAGTGTTGAAGCCTCTACATGCCCCAAAAATTGAAGCCTTCACATTTGAGGGTATTGGTATGAGATTAGATGCAACCAATATGAAGGTGGAAGATCAAGTTTCAGAAAAGGAAGATGACAATAAGGTATCAAAAATGGAGGCTTTCATTTTTGAAGATTCAAGTTGTTCCAGTCAATTATTGAAACTGATATGTGGGGTGGATAAAAATGAAGAAGCTGAATTAATTAAATCAAGGTTTGAGTTTGATGAACTTGTTGATGCATATACAACAAGTTAGGGTCCAAAATTTTTAAACAATGTAGTCACTTCCACACAGTGCTCAAGAAGTGTCATTGTCTCATAATTTTTATGTGGGATGTCCAATTCGAGGGCTAGTTTCTTTTGTTCAGAAAATCAAGTGTAACATGATATTACAACTGATATAATTGCACAAGCAGATTTTGGTGACTTTATGCAAGGTAGTTCTAGTGTGAATCATTTGGTTGCAGAGGCATATAATAAAGAGTAGATTTTTGAGCACTCAATTTTATCTAGAGAATTTTTACAAGATGCTTGTCTTATCTTTTTGATGATAGCAGTCGCAAGTTGGTAGTTGGTTGCGCATGCAATTTTCAGTCACCAAGTATTATTTAACATAGACAGCTATTTCTCCTAGCCCATAAATGGATTTGCTTAATCATATTAGAGCCATCTGAGTTAAAGTCTCCCTACCATGTACATATTAGGAGTTTTTGTTGTGCTGGAAATTTAGTTTCCTTTCCTGCTTTGTTCCATTTTTAGCTTGCTTTTGCTCTATTCCCTCCATGCTCTTTGACTCTGTAGCCCAATGGAATTTAAGCACTGATTCATGCTTATTATTTTGGGTTCCTTGCTTCGTCCTTTGCAATCCTTGTCCCTAGATAGAGCCAATTGTTGGACATGTTTTTTACCTCACCCATTTTAAACTTCTAATGCACCTCTGCACACTTTAGCTTTCTAAATCACCAAAACAATTAATTTGGAAAATCAATAAAAGTTGGTGCAAAATCCTTTTGTAGATCTGATCCTAACCTCATTTTGTCCAATGTGGCCAGTTTTTGTGCCTAGAATCCTTATCATTTGAGAGATTTTAAAATTATAAGCTTATAACCAACATTTCACAAATGATGTCAATTTTGGTTTTTTGTGCATTTGGAGAAAAAACGGTTTCTGGGTTTTACTCAACAGTGTTCATACTTCTTGTTCAAATTTTCTAAAAATTGGAGTTTTCAATTAAGAGATGGAATTTTTCGTCTCCACACTCAAAGAGGTGGTTACAAAGTCTTTTTAAGTTTAAAATTTTACAAAGTTGCATTTTGATGGCAATTTTCAAAGTTATCATAGCTTCTCGCTAGAGTTATCAGAATCACTCAAAATCTAGGTGGTGGAGAGTTAGCATAATTACTCAAAATCCCGTGTGCTATTTCAAAGGTAAGAAAAAGATAAAAATTAGTCTTGTTGCAACAACTCATAGTTATGCTAACTTCCCAAAAGCCTGTTGAAGTCATTTTGTGCACAAAATCACACTGGGAATATTGGTTTTAGAAGACCAAATCTGATACGAATAATGAAGTTTAAAACAAATTATGAAACTCCATAGTTCGTTCGACTCCAAATACTTGTAGTAGGGATTTACCAAAGGTTGACAACATTGAGATCTAATTTTTACGAGACTGAAATTGTTTGGGAAGAAACAACATCATTGTTAATTGGAAGAAGTGGCTCAATGGGAAATTGCGACGGTCTTTAGACTAACATAGGCTCTTTAAAAGGAGATCATTGGAGGCGAATCAAGAAGCTCTTCTTTTCATTCATTATTGTTGCCACAAAGTATTTGCATATTGCTTTGATGCCAAAGATGAAGATAATTGGATGGAACATTTCCATCCATAGAACACTAGCCGACAAACAAATAAGGAATGGCTCGATTAAGTCTTCTTTTGTTCCTTTATCGATAGACTTGGCGGCCTCACATATTTTCTATATTCGATGATATAGTTGTGGCACATATAAAACATATTTTGTGAAGAGGCAAAAATTTTAGAAGTTTTGATAACCCAGTGATCTCCAATGTACTTTACATAACTCCAACGACTTTTTCAAAGGTTACGTGAACCATTAAAAGGACCGCTGGCTAATTTATAATAGGAAATAGAGTTTGTAAATTGAATGATACAAGTTTTTGGAGGCTTAAGAAAGAAATGATTGCACTGATAGTGATATTGATAATAGCAAAGGCAGGAGACTTTTGGCATCTCTATAAAAGTGTTTTCAAAAAGAAAAAAAGGATTCTAGAAGGAAGCGTGTATGACTACAAGATGAATAAATCCTGGACCTATTCGGCTCCAAAAAGGGAATGATTCTTTTCAAACAAACTTTGTAACAAACTTTCAAAGTTGTTACAAAGTGTGTTTGTTTGAATCATTGTGAGCCCTTGATGCTTTCTTTGATCCATACGATCTTTGATTCTCGTCCATTGATGATAATCCTTGATCCATGTTTCACCCTTGATTCCATCCTAACCATTGATGGATCCTTTTCATCTTGATCATTGATTCTTCATTTGCTCTCCTATAAATACTTCCCATTTGGAGAGAAATGGATCCACCCTTTCAAAAAGTTATGCTATTGAAATCCATATTCACTTGCATCCACATTTAGCATTTGTTAGCATTTTAGCTTAATCTTTATCCATATTAGTTTAAGTATACATTAATGGCTTCCATTTTAGCTTAGTTTGCATCCATTTTAACATAAGTTTGCATCCATGACTTGCATCTTTGAACTTTGTTTCCATTTAGTGTAGCTTGCATCCATATCCATCAAGCATTTTAGCATTTCACACTCATTTTCATCATGTTAACCTAGTTTTTCATCCATGTTTCATTCATATTTCATTAGTTTCTTCAATTTTCATCAATAAAATTAATTGGAATAACTCATATTATCCAAGGGATTGGGATCATGGCTTAGGGGATTAAATATAGTTTAAATTCATTTGGATCTTGTGTGTTTAATTCATACTATGATTGTAATCACATTTTGGCGCTAGAAGGAGGGTGGTAGTAATTGAATCTAATGAATTTCTCTTTAGATTCCTATATTTTTAAGTTTGTAGATACTAATCGAATCAAATTTGATGAATTTTTCATGCTTAACAATCAAATCAGCTAGATAAAAGAAAGGTGGCAGATTCAAAAACAATGACTCAAAGAAAATACTCAGCCAACCGCTTTCTCCACAAGACAACAAGAGTATTCACTCATAAATGCAAGGTAAATGGCTTCACAAATCGACTCCTCTCAACTAGCTCTCCATTTGACTTATTCCCATATTAGACTATTCTTTCCTTACGCACTGGAAAAGAAATATAGAACAAACTTTTGAATGTATGTAAAGTCCATATTTTGGCACCGCATAAACCCACGCACCCCTATTCTGGTGTTTGTTGTTTGAACTTAGACTAAGTCAAAATATCATTTACATGTTTTATATTCCATTCTACATTTTTATATTTGACTAAGTCTCATATCACACTAAGTTTGTAGCTTATACACTTAGCTTATATTTAATTGCATGCACTATTCATGCACTAACTTTGATACATAAAAATAACACTTTAAGTTCATATGAAATGATATTAACAATGCACTATGAAGACATATCATGCGCTAGTTTATAATCATTTCTTGCTCTAGTTTATGGGCAAATGCAAAAGTTGGGTCCACAAAAAGCTCAAAAAGTAGAAGTGTTTTTGTTGTTTTTCATAAATTGTCACAATTGGACTAAAAATTTGAGGCACTTACACAATGAATCTTAAAAAAATTAAGTAACATGAAATTTAGAATTATGAATCTAGTTTCTAAATGTATAATTTATTCAAATACCCATATAATAGAAACTGGATTTTGATAGGGATGTATAGAAACCACTTTTTAGAAGTCACTTTTTTTTTTAACCATACCATGCACGTGTATGGACACCACTTTTTGACCCAAATAAAAGTATTTTTCTAATTCCTTTTGGGTAAAGATAGCTAACAACATAAAGATTGATGAGGATATTTTTTGTAATTTTTTTCTGAATATTTTTTTTTGTTGAATTTTAATTGGCCTTAATTGTTGTTTTTAAAAATCAATGTGTACAAACAACATAATTGGACCTAAAATAAACATTTTTTGACTCTTTATTTTGTTAGAATTGGCTATGGATGCCAAGATCTAGAGACCAAATGGAAATCACAAAAGAGAGAGAATAGAATGTGACAAGAATAAACTGTATTCAATGTCAATGATATGAGATGATTGTGATTGATTACAAATGAGAGAATTTCGTTGGTTATATAGCCAAGGTGAGATGCAAGATGTCATAGGATTATGACAAGTGTCTTAATCATATGACATGAGACAACTAATCACACTTACCTAGGTTCACATGTAGTAGTTGTCAAAGGATAAGATAAAAACTAATGAGAACTAACACCTTCTAGAAAGATTCCTTCCTATGACCTAAGTAAACTTAACATGTGTAAATAAGTCTTCTAGTAATGAATGAACTAGGTACAAGACTTTATTTACACAAACACCCCCCCTTAAGTGCAACTTAGGGAGTAGCATATTATTATGCAAATGACATAAAGATGGGTCTCAGATACTAGGCCATGTTAGGTACCCATATACATATGCAATGCAAATGAAATGCAATCTCTCACAAACGAAGAAAATGAGAAAACCCAGTGGGAAAAAACTCCTCCCCAAAAGAGATGAAATACAAAAATAAATGCTCTCAATGAAGAATGAGAAGGTAAAAACCCCATGTGAGGAAAAAAACCCCCCATAAGAGAGAAGTAGAAGAGAGACAAGGTATGCCCCCCTCAATGTTGAGTCTCCTGCAATGATGGTAGAAGCTCGGCATTGAATGCTGAAGATGATCCAATCTCGCCGAACAATGTTCCTCCCTTTAGGAAGAAACAAAACCATGGGTGTATGCATGATGTCATGTAGATGGATTATGGATGATGATTTCTCTGAAGCATGCTCAAGTGTCTCCATGTCAATGCCAAAAGATGACACTCCAAACTGCGTTCTAGGCCACACTGCTGAAGAGGACAATCTAACATCTAGTAGAGATGAATGTAAAACATGATCCAAAGACAAGGACATCCCCTTTTAAGACAAAGAAGCCTCCTCTAAATGTTGTCCAAAAGAATCCACAATCACGCCAAAGCGTGAAGAATGATCATGTAGAGAATGAACAAGAGGGTCAGAGTGTTCCCTCACAACAACTGAAGAAGGAGCATCTTCATCAAAGAGAAGATGAATGCTATCGATGGCGTCCTCCAAATTTGCAAGATGAGACTCCACAAACAAGTCTGAAATACCTGTCAAGAAGTCATCCAAAGTAGCTATATCTGGAAGACTATATATATCCTGCTACATTGAATCACAAGGAACCCAAACTGTGGAATCACAAGCATCATCAACTGCAACAATAGGTGGAGGAGATAGAATGCATGACTCAAGAACTTGATCTGATGTGAGAACTCCTAAGTTCAAGTAGCCAAATGTCTCCTTTGAATCATGGTTCATATGATCAACAGTCGAAGGAACAATTTCACCATCATAAGCAAACTGTGCAAAGGTATACAACCAAGATGAATGATCAACCACCCAAATAGCAATGATCTCTCTAGTCTCCAAGTCTCGAATGATGATAGAATTAGGTGTGAACTCCACAGTTCTCCCATCTCCACCATGTGTAATTTGATATATGGAAAGAAGATTGTTCATCAAATGAGGAACGCACAAGACATCCTGAAAAGTGTTGTCCCCAAAACTAATAGATCCCTTCCCTGTTACACTCATGTATGTATTGTTTCCCATCAAGATAGGAGACATAGTACAAGGCTGAAATGAAGAGAAGATAGTCTGTGAAGATGCCATATGATGAGATGCTCCTGAATCTAGAAGCCATCTCCATGATCCTGGACCTGAAAGAGCACAAAGAGCTTGTCCTTTATATCCTGATGTGGATGCTTTACTTTTGTCCTTTTTAGACTGTTTTGAAGTAGAAGGAGAAGGAGATTCAGACATTCTAGAAGGAAAATCAATGTGATTCTTTCTGAGAAGATTCTTCAACTCATCAGTATACTTCTTATAACAATAATATTCTTCATGTCCATCCTTCTTGCAATATGCACAAAAAAGTATCTCCTTCTTAGACAATTTTCCTTTTAAGGATGAGGATTTTGATTCTTTATGAGGCTTGTTCTTTTTCTTCTTTTGCTTCTTATCAAAATTCCTTGATTCTTTATGTCCCTTTGACTCACTAGCCACCAATTCTTGTGACTTGGAAGACTTTATTAGACCCATGTTCATTAACTTAGCTTCCTCTTGGATTAGGAGATTTGCAAAGTCATCAAACTTAGGATCAACATATGATGCTCCCATAGAAAGTCGATGGGTATGAAAGCCAGAAACAAATACAGAATACTTAGGACCAAGCTTGGATAACACATTCAGAACCAATTGTAAATCCTCTTTTTCAATACTGCATTCTTTCAATTGTGTTCTTAGTTGCTTGATTTTGGAGATGTAGTCTTGGATGTGGTCAAAACATTAAGGATAAAGATTCATCAAATCATTATCAATTTGATAACCCCTAATCCTATCTATTTTACCATATAATTTTTCAAAAGTCTCCCATGCCTCTTTAGGTGTATTACATGATTCAATATGAAATTGCAAATCAAATGAGACTAATGAACATATGCATCCAAGTGTTTTCTCATGATCAATGTCCCACCTTGCTAATTCTTTAGCATCAGTAGGTTTTGGAATTGTGTCCTTTAGATGACCTATTAGACCTTTCATCATGAGATAGTGCCATACTAATTTTCTCCATATAGCATAATTATGTGGAGTTAGGAGTTCAATTTGAGATTTCCCCATTGCAAGAACACAAATCAAGCAAAAGAATGCAACCAACACTGCAAGATTACCCCCCCGCAAATTACTCAATCAAGAAACCCCCCAAGCAATATCTGATTTGGCACTTTATACTTAGTACGTTTACAGTTGCCACTTGCCAAAAATAGCCAAGTGGACTTTTGATCTTAGTGCAGGCAAATGCCAAATTTGGCCACAAAATCAAGTACAATTTTTGGTATACAATGAGATCAATCTAATTATACCATTGAAAATTACATGAAAAACCATGCACTTTAAAAAAAATACACAAAAAAATGTTATCGTAGAAGCAAGATATGAGCTCCCGAAGTTCCTAAAATGAGGACAAAGCAACAACACCTATGAGAATCTGTAAATTCTAGAAAAACCAGGCACCAAAACCAAATTCTAGTTGCACCAATGCAAAGAGCGCAAAAAATTAGCCCAAATAAAAAAAATTTGCTTGAAAAAAAGAGTCAAAATAAGCAAGATATTAGCCTTCAAAGTCAAACTGCAAAATGAAAGAGCCCAACGGTGAGGGGGGAATTTTTTTTTTGAAAATGATGACGCAGGCTGACGTCAGCAATTCCCCTAATTAAATTTGATGATTGTTTAGTCATCACCGTTGCTGTCGCTCTCCTTACCAGAATATTCCATGTAGGGCCGGTATATGGCAAGGAATCTCGATAGAATCCCTTATCCAGAATATTCTAATTTTCTCGACAGAATCTTCTGATTTCACTGGTCGGATTTCTGAATGTGCAGTGGCCGGATTTCTGAATGTACAGTAGCTAGATTTTTTGTAAACGCTTGCCGGTGTGTGAATGGTCACCGAGCTTCGTAAAACTCCGATCGGAATGAATTGCAACGTCAGGTTTCAAGACTTTGCCGATCATCGATGGAAATCCCGATCGATGATTTTGTTGACTGAGGTGAGTGGGGGCCGCAGATTTGATGATGTGGTTGCCGGGTGCAGCGTACCCTGTCGTGGGTACAAGGTACTCTGCGCAAGTAGGGTACGACTTGTATAAATTTGCTTGGCCATCTTTTGATTTTTATTTTTGCAACAATTTTTAATAAAAAACTTAAATTACAAAAGAATTTTAATTGCAAAAATTAATTTTCAAAAAATTTCCGATGAAATAAAATTAGATATTTTTTTTTCAGAAAATCATACCGCCTGTAGTAATGGCGATATGGAGGTCATATGACTCTTTGAGCAAAAAAAAATTGCCTCATCAAACAACTGCTTCGATTTGGATGAATTGACAGTCAATCTTAGGGTTTTTGGCCCTTCTGGACATGATGGAAAGGTCAAATTTGACCCAAAATGCTCCAAGATTGTAGCTACCTTTTGGATCTGGCAACCACACTTCAGCTTCAAACCCTCATAGATTTGGCCTTGTATGTCCGATTTGGACGAAACAAAAGGAAAAATTGACTTTCTCGAATCTCCCGGACACAATGGTGAGCTTAGATTTACACCAACAAGCTCTGATATAAACCTGCAATAAAGAGCCACAAAATGGAACACCCCCAAATCTGTATCTCTTCAGAAAAAGAATCTCCAATGGCACCCAACCTACTCTGATACCATGTTAGAATTGACTATGGATGCCAAGATCTAGAGACCAAATGGAAAGCACAAAAGAGAGAGAATAGAATGTGACAAGAATAAACTATGTCCAATGTCAATGATATGAGATGATTGTGATTGATTACAAATGAGAGAAACCCCTTGGTTATATAGCCAAGGTGAGATGCAAGATGTCATAGGATTACGACAAGTGTCTTAATCATATTACGTGAGACAACTAATCACACTTACCTAGGTTCACATGTAGTAGTTGTCAAAGGATAAGATAACAACTAATGACAACTAACACCTTCTAGAAAGATTCCTTCCTATGACCTAAGTAAACTTAACATACATCTAAATAAGTCCCTTAGTAATTAATGAACTAGGTACAAGATTTTATTTACACCAACATCTTTTGTCATTGTGTAGAGAATTGTTTGAACATTGATGCCATACATTTTTTTAACAACAAAATTAACCAAAAAAAAGTTATTAAAAAACAAAAAAAGTCTGATATTTCAAGTTTATGGACTAATTTGCTTAGAAATTAATTAAAAAATAACAAATATAATTCAATCTTAAAATATATATATATATATATATTTGGAAACTAGACATCATGTTCTCTAATGGGTTTTAATTTCATAGATTGATTCAGAAAAAAAGTCCATCAACCATATTGCCAAAGTTGGACATTTCTTTTGAACCTACCTTAATTTTTTAGTTGCAAGTCAAAGGCTAAGGGTTGGGTTGCCAAGATTTTATCTAGCCTAAGACCGAGGCAACATGTGGGTTGGGGTTTCAAAATTTTAAAAATGCGTGCGCATTACAAAACACATATCTTTTCTTTATTTGCTTGATTATTTAAAAAATTAAATACTTTTTAGAAACGTGTACGCATTTAAAAACGCGTGTGCATTTTGCATTATAAAATGTGTATGCATTTTAAAACGCATACACATTTCTAAAAGATATTTAATTTTTTAAATAAATGACTTGTATGTGTTATAAAACACGTACACATTTTTTAGTGCATACACATTTTTTAAGTCTCGGGTACCCGAAGCATAACACACGCATTTTTTTAATAATGTGTACACGTTTTTTGCTATTTTTTTTTGGCTGAAACTTCCCCTCTTCGTGGACCCAAATTCTTGCTTTTACCCTTGTATTCTCTAAACCTATGCACTATGTTTTACTCAATGCACCATGTTATAGTTAATGCGCTATATTATACTTTATGCACTATGAATATATCACGTGCCATATAACATATTTAATATATATATTTAATACAACACACATATATTCATATATATAATTTATCTCAACCATATGTTTATAAAATGCATTATTTTCCATTTGCATACATATCCATATATTTACATATTCTACATAATAATACATGTATATATATATATTAATATATTTGTATGTACGTTTTTGTCAACATAACTACATACACATATATTAATAGATATATAAATATTATATATATATATATATCATTATCATGAAATTTACATTTTAACACATATAATCACATTCTCATTGATTGACATATATACATGAAGTGTATATACTTCATCGACAAATATGAACATAGAAAGAAGAACTCTCACCTGATAAAGAGACTCAATCACATAACCCCAATCAAGAACATTCACAAACAAGATCGTAACCTCTTCTAAATCATGCACAAACAAGACTAAAGGTTACTTACCATTTCCCAAACTATTGACTCGACTTGACCAAACTAGAAGTGAGTGTGTGAAAGCTCAGTTAGGCTTATTAAGGGTTACCAAACAAAGTTCTTTTGAGTGATACTTCCCCTCTCTTTTGGAGGCTTGAACTTGTTCCTGCATCCAGATTAGTTTATTAAAACATTAGTTAGACGATAACAATGCAATCATTTGCATCATCAAAGAATTAAATATTCACATTGTGATACATATTCATTCATCGCATCTTCCATTAGTATAAAACATAATCATTCCTTTAAAAGAAATAACATTATATTGCACATTACAGTATTTCATTTACCTTTTAAACATATTTAGGTTACGATTTACATTTGTCATCATATTAGCTCATGCAGGTAAAAGTAACTAGGTAACTATGACATTGGGTGTAACATCTGAAGTATATCTTCACATAATTTTGCACAATATTTGCTCCAAATATTCACAACATACATTTATGAAAATTGCATGATTTCACTATAAAAACTTCACAAACATGTGACTAATTAATCTCATAAATTCTTCTCACATAAATCTACTCCTCTGTTGTAAATCTGCTCTAAAATTAGGAATGATATTCAATGAATGGTTGTCCAAATGATCCACAAATGTCTCTCTTTAATACACCTCCAAGATGCCTTTTCACCAACAATCACATCTCCCTAATCAGGTTGGCCAAAATCATGTTTTTTATCATTTAAATTAGATTGCTCAAAGGTGGTCACTTCTCCCTAGAAGGCCAACCAACAATTATGAAAGCATATTTTGTTTTGATTTATTTATATTTCCAAGATAGGGTGTCCATCTCTAGGGGGTCATCCACTAATTTACTTTGTATAATATTTAATATTTTTCTCCTCTTCCTTTACATGGTTCGACTCTCACATTTTCTTTATTTTATTGCATTTAAGATCTCTAAAATTGGTTGGCCATGATGCTCCCTATATAATGTTGCATTAATTTTTTTCTCTTCTCCTTATTTAA